>JARQOC010000011.1:150522912-151122912 GCA_033576535.1 Allobates femoralis | reverse complement strand
GGGCCGCTGCCCCCCCCAAGAGGAAGGGGAGTGCAGCACTGAGTGCACGCTGACCCCTGCGACTGCTGGGCCGCCCGCTCTCCCTGCGGCTCAGCGGCTGTACAGGGCCGTCGGCTCTCCCATCTACTGTGCAGGGCCGCTCGCTCTCCCAGCAGCTCTGCATTGCTGGCCGGCCGCCATATGCTGCATGATGGCCACACACAGCAAAACTGCTTGCAGCTCTCTGCTGCACAGACAGTGATCCGGCCGGCCACACTACACATTGTGCAGTGAAGGTCCGCCCCTCCACTGCATCACCTTTCAGCAGAGTAGAGAGCAGCACAGAGGGTCACTCTAGAGCAGTTCCTGTGTGCGGCCATGTGTGTAGGAGGTCACAGTGCACACACTTGCCGCTGAAGAAGACATACAGCTGTGTGTGGGACAGAAGAAAGAAGATGTGCCAGAAGAATCATCTAAAGTAAAAAGAGCCCCAATGTGTGTATGTCTGCAAGTGATTGTAACTTGTATGTATATATGATTGTGTATGTGTGTATATGATTGATTGTGAGTATATATGATTGTGTATGTGTGTATATGATTGATTGTGAGTATATGTGATTCTGCATGTATGTATATGATTGATTGTGAATATATATGATTGTGTATGTATGTATATGATTGATTGTGAGTATATATGATTGTGCATGAGTGTATATGATTGATTGTGAGTATATATGATTCGGCATGTGTGTATATGATTGATTGTGAGTATATGTATATATGATTGTGTATGTATGTATATGATTGATTGTGAATATATATGATTGTGTATGTGTGTATATGATTGATTGTGAGTATATATGATTGTGCATGTGTGTCTATGATTGATTGTGAGTATATATATATTGTGCATATGTGTATATGATTGTATATGCCTGTCTGTGTATATGACTGATTGTGTATGTGTGTATATGATAGTGCACATGTGTATATAATTGTAAATGTCTGCATATGATTGTATATGTCTGTGTGTATGATTCTGCATGTGTGTATACAATTGTGTATGTCTGTGTATATGATTGTGTCATATACACACATGCATAATCGTATACACAGTCATATACACACAGTCATACACACATACCATATTGTGTAATCATATACACGCGTACACAATCATACACAGTCATATACACACAATCATACACTCATACACACATACCATCATATTGGGTAATCATATACTCACGTACACAATCATACACAGTCATATACACACAATCATACACTCATACACACATACCATCATATTGGGTAATCATATACTCACGTACACAATCATACACAGTCATATACACACATATACATGATCATATACACATAATCATAAATGCACAATCATATACACAATGATAAATATGCACAATCATATCCACACATACACAGTAATATAAACACATACATAATCATATACACACAATCACACACATACAGTCATATACACAAATATACATGGGCGTACCCAGAGTGGGGCAGGGGGGGGACAGCCTATATATGATATAGGAGCCCTATGGGGGGCTGTTGTATATGATATGAGGGCTGTATATGAGATGGGACTCCAATATCATATACAGCCCCCCATAAGGCTCCCATATCATATACAGCCCACCCTATAGGGCTCCCATATCATATACAACCCCCCATAGGGCTCTCTTGATGGGAGCCATATGGAGGGGCTATATATGATACAGGAGCCCTATGAGGGCCTGAATATGATTTGGGTGCCCTATGGCAGGGTTATATATGATATGGGAGCCCTATAAGGGGGCTGTATATGATATGGGAGCTCTATGGAGGGCTGTATAAGAGATGGCAGCCCTGTGGAGGGCTGTATATGAGATGTGAGCCCTATGGGACATTGGGGGGGCTGTATATGAGATGGAACTTACATCTCATACAGCCCCCCATACGGGCTCCCATTTCATATACAGCCCCCCATAGGGCTCCCATTTCATATACAGCCCCCCATAGGGCTCCCCAGTGGGGTAACGGGTCTGATGGGCCCCAGTGTGCAATTTTACAACCTGAACAACCATGGCTTGCCCCCCCCTAGTTTTGATCCTGGGTACGCCCATGGTTAGTAGTGAGTCACTCATTACAACAGCATGTGGCAGAGAGTTCCATAGTCTCACTGCTCTTACAGTAAAGAATCCGCGTCTGTGATTATGATTAAACCTTGTTTCCTCCAGACGTAGAGGATGCCCCCTTGTCCCCGTCACAGGCCTAAGAGTAAAGAGATCATTAGAAAGGTCTCTGTACTGCCCCCTCATATATTTATACATTATTATAAGATCACCCCTAAGCCTTCGTTTTTCCAAGCTAAATAACCCCAAGTTTAATAACCTGTCTTGGTATTGCAGACCCCTTAGTCTTCTAATGACTTTTGTCGCTCTTCTCTGGACCCGCTCTAGTTCAGCTATGTCTTTCTTATACACCGGAGACCAGAATTGTACACAGTATTCTAAGTGTGGTCGCACTAGTGACTTGTATAGAGGTAAAATTATGTTCTCCTCATGAGCATCTATGCCTCTTTTAATGCATCCCATTATTTTATTTGCCTTTGCAGCAGCTGCCTGACACTGGCCACTAAATGTGAGTTTATCATCTATCCATACACCCAGGTCTTTTTCAGTGACAGTTTTGCCCAGTGTTTTACAATTAAGCACATAATTATACCTTTTGTTTCCTCTGCCCAAGTGCATGACTTTACATTTATCCCCATTAAAGCGCATTTGCCATTTAGCCGCCCAAGCTTCTAGTTTACATAAATCCTCCTGTAATATAGAATTATCCTCCTCTGTATTGATTACCCTGCAGAGTTTAGTGTCATCTGCAAATATTGAGATTCCACTCTGTATGCCCCCTACAAGGTCATTAATAAATATATTAAATAGAAGCGGGCCCAACACTGACCCCTGTGGTACCCCACTGTTAACTGTGACCCATTCTGAGTGTGTTCCATTAATAACCACCCTTTGTTTCCTATCACTAAGCCAGTTCTCAAACCACTTACACATATTTTCCCCTATCCCCATGTGTGAGGCCATCTGGAGTGCTCTGCTGCCAACCTACCTGAAATTGCCAGAAACACCCGCAGAATGGATGCAAGTTGCCCGAGGCTTTGTAAGCCGGTGGAACTTCACAAACTGCGGGGGCGCTTTGGATGGTAAGCACGGGAGGATTACTAAACCCCCCAACTCGGGCTCTTTGTATTATAATTACAAAGGGTATTTTAGTGAACTATAAGTTCCTCTACGTGGACGTTGGAATGAATGGGCGAATCTCAGATGGGGGTGTGTTTGCCCACTGTGACTTGGCACAAGAACTAAGGACAGGTGGGCTGAACTTACCCTCAAATGACGAGACAAGCCATTATCTCAACTTTGCGTTTGTGGCGGATGAAGCGTTTCCACTTCAGGCACACCTACTGTGGCCATATCCCCAGAGGACCCTTACTTCTGAACGGCACGTTTTCAATTACCGGCTATCCGGGGCCCGCCGTGTGGTTGAAAATGCGTTCAGGATCATGGCGAATAGATTCCGGGTTTTTCATACACCTCTGCATATGAAACTGGAATCTATTGACACAGTAGTGCTTGCGTGCTGTGTGCTGCATAACTTCCTGTGTCGTAGGGATAGAGCATCATACACGCCGGGAAGTTATGTAGATTCTGGGGACGCCACAACAGGGGAGGTCGGTCCAGGGGCTTGGCGTGATGTGGACCATGGTGTGGCGCCACTCCAGCCGCTGAGCCGTGGTCGCACTCAGCAGGAGGCCAGGGACAGTAGAGATGCATACTGCTCCTACTTTAATGGCCCTGGGGCAGTGGGCTGGCAGAACCAGCACCTGTAGTGTTGCTTGTGCTGGTTTTTTCAAAAATGTTGGCCATGGTGCAAACAGCATGGTGGCGCCATGGTGGTTTCTTTGTGTTATTTTCTTGTGTGCACAGGTTTTAGTTACTTAGCTTAGGTTTTATTTGTGTTATGTGGGTGCTGCACACTGTATCATTGTTTGCCAATTTATTATGTATTTGTTTTTTATTTTTTATTGTGTGTTTACAATGTAACATGATGTTTGAATGTCCATTGTCTTTCCTTTCTGTATATGTGTTTTTATTTAACCATTTCACGTGTCTAAAAACAATACATCTTTTTTTTTTTGGATCCAAATTACTATGTGTGAGCCTGATTACTTGGGGATGGAGGGCAGCGTGATCAAGGTTTGGGTTGTGGCCAGTGTTGTCACACACATTGGCACCTATGGCTGGGTACGATACACAATATGTGTGGGTGGCCATGAGCTATGTGAAGGTATTTGGTCAAAAGTCTATGTGACAAATGTGTGGACATAACCCTTGTGGTGTGGTGTAGGCAGAGGGTCACCTCGACACAAAACATTGATGCAGCACATGCTATTGTGTGGCATATGGGCTTAAGTAATCATCATGTACATGTGGCATGTCAGTTGCTCAAGGCCATTGACATCTATTGGCACATAATATGCTATCCAGACGCACACATAGCCCAACACTTAGTTTTAATACGCACGGAGTGTGTGACTGTAAACCGCTCCTGTGTGAGGCGTAAGCGTCCCCTAGCTGAATATCGGCACATTCCGCCATGTCACAAGCGCTTATTCCGTGTGACAATCCAAACACTACTGCTATGCACACATAGCCCAACACTTAGTTTTTAATACGCACGGAGAGTGTGACTGAAAACCGCTCCTGTGTGAGGCGTAAGCGTCCCCTAGCTGAATATCGGCACACTCCACCATGTCACAAGCGCTTATTCCGTGTGACAATCCAAACACTACTACGTCACGTCTTCGCCATCCGCCCTTCGCGCAGTGCCCAATCAGAACACTATTGTGTTGGCCAATGGTTGTCGTTTGGGAACGGCGTGACGGACTGTGGCACGCCTATGTGTTGTCCCTGCTGCCCCAGGTCCGCCCATATTCCCTTGTGGTAGCGGCATGTAAATCAGGGAAGGTACTCCACAGAAGGTAACCCGCGGCACCCGTCAGCACTTCCGGGGAACGCAAATACCTTCTGTGGAGCACGTTGTGGCGGCGTATATATGCGGCATGAGCAAACCGTTAGCAACACGTAAAAACGCGCACGTGCACGTGCGGTGCCTACCTGTTGCTACCCTCTGTGGCGGTGTGTAAAGGTACCATAAAGTCTCTGTATGCTCTGGGTAAGAAAAAGGGAAAAGTCTTTCAAAGTCCACATCTTTCAATAAAACACATTTTCGAATCAAACCTTTTCCTATGGGTGTCTCGGCTAGGGAGACCTGGTACCCCCCTGCCCAGGCACTTTCTGTTCCTAACTTAATGTGTATGGGACTGGGGCCAGTTCCTCCACCCTTTTGTACACTTCTATTTACATGTTTACAAGTGCTGCTATTTACAAGTTACCTTTCACTGTGTGTGGCTTTATACTTTAATTGTTCTCACTCTCCATACCTAGACTGGGGTTGACCTTGTGTGCTTCTATTAGATCTGCGCACTACGAGTGTCAATGTCTCAGGTGATGTATTTAATGAAGGACGTGTTGAAGGTAAATCAGGTAAATGTCTGCATGGCCTTAGTCTCACTACAGGGCTAGCAGGTGCACCGATTGCAACGGGTATTTCTTCCTGACTTCTTTGCACTTCTTCTTGGGGCTGGTAGAAATTGAGTAAAGGCACTAAGATTGTTCCATCTTGCTGAGGCCAATCTTCTGGGAAATCTCCTAATATTGTTGAGATAACTTTCTCCTTTGGTTCTTCACATGGACTGGGTTCTTCCTCAGACTGGGTTGAGAAGTTCTGAGTCTCCCATTCTGTTGGACACTTTTTAAGGTGATCCCTTGATACTGTGTGAGTGATCTTTCCTCCATTCTTGCTAATTAGACACACTTTGTTGTTGTCAAATCCAGAGTCTAATAGGACGTAGGGTTCTTGTTCCAACTGATCATCTAACTTATGCTTCTTCCTCTTCCTTTTTAAAACAACACTTCCAGGTACGATGGGTTCTGCTGGTGCAGTTTTATTGAAGTTCGTTTGTTTTTCTTGGGCTTTCTCCAAGTTGTCTTCAACCCACGCTTGAACCTGTCTGTATTGTTCCAGGCAGTTTTCATTCCAGTTGGACTTAGAAGCATGTGCTTTAGAGTCAACTACTCAGAGTTCCAGATCTACAGGTAATCTTCCTGTACGCGCTCATATCAGGTAAGCGTGTGTACAATTTGTAGAGCTTACTGGAATATGATTGTACATGTCAACTAAATCTGGTAGTTTCTCCGGCCATTGACTTCTTTCTTCCAAGGGTAAGATGACGTTATTCATTTTCTCGCATAACCCATTGGTTTGGGGATGATATGGGGTTGTACTGATCTTCTTACACCCATATATATGACAGAATTCTTGAAAGATTTCTGCTTCAAAATCTGAACCTTGGTCAGTCAGAATTTGCTCCGGATAACCTAATGGCCTGCAGAAAACATTCTGAAATGTTCTTGCAGCTGTTGCAGCTGTCATGTCTTTTACAGGGGCAACCATCAGGAATCTGGAGTAAAGGTCCACAATCATCAATGCGTACATGTAGCCAGATCTGCTTGGAGTTAACTTTATGTGGTCCAAGGCTACAATTTCCAAGGGCTGTTTGCTTACTATGGACTGGATAGGTGCCCTCTGGCTCTGTAGGTCTTTTCTTCTGAGGTTACAGGGTCCACAGTCTTTGCACCACCTTTCTATGGATCGACACATGTCAACCCAAAAGAACCTATCCTTAAGCAGCATCTCCAGTTTCTTCCATCCGAAATGACCAGTTTGATTATGGTAGACATTCAGTACCAGCTGTACTTCTGTCTTTGATACTATGATCTGCCAGACCATCTTATGAGCTTGTGGATTGATGTGTCTTCTGCAAAGCTTCTCCTGATAGGTGAACAGCTTGCTTCTCTTGTTCCACAGGTGTTTGGCTTCGGGTGGAGGGTTTACTGGCAGCTTTGTGGGCTCCTGTGTTATCAGTCCTTTCACTAAACTGATAGCCGGGTCGCTGTCTTGCACTTCCTTTCATCCAAAGTGTGGTAATGGGTTCACTACCCTCTCAGGAGGATCGTCATCGGTTTGCTGACACTGGGTTACTCTTAGTTGATGGAATGCAGGTAATGCCACTTCTTCCAGCCCATCTTCATCCACTCTCTTGTCCGACAGGTGAGGCATTCTCCATAGGGCATCCGCGTTGCCATTCTTGTGCTTAGCCCGGTACTTGATGGTGAACTGATAGTTGGATAATCTGGCCATCCATCTCTGTTCCATGGCTCCCAACTTTGCAGTCTCCACGTCGATCAGCGGATTGTTATCCGTGTAGGCGGTGAACTTGCTAGATGTTGCATGTAAGTGGTACCTACTGTGGAAATCCAGCTGTGCACTAGGGAAGCTTGTGGCTACCTGTGTGAGCAGGACGCCACATTTGCTTAAGGCTGCCTGTACTTGGGAGGAGAGCTGATCTGCCCAATCAGTGTCTTCAAATGAGGTTTGGGTCAGCTTTTTGTCTTGAACAGACCTATAAGGCCCAGTTAGACACAAAGATAATTGTGCAGAGATTGTTCGCAGATCTCTGGTTGCAGTGAAATCATGGACACATTGTTCCATTTTGTGGCTGTGTACAAATGGAAAAATGTGTCCATGATTTCACTGCAACCAGATATCTGTGAACAATCTCTCCACAATTATCTGTGTGTCTAACTGGGCCTTTATAAAGATTCCGGCTGAACCATCCAAACCCCAAGTTCCACAGGTCTGCTCATCTCTAAAAGATAGGAAACATGGCGTGTTCAGCCCTATGCATCTGGCTAATAAATTTGGGGCATGCCACACCATTATGCAAGAACATGCATTTGGTTCTCCTTGGGATTATGATGTCGAAGATATGTTTCATATAACTGCCACAAAAATATAAATACAGTATAAAGAAGTGAGTGAGGTGTTAATATTATAAGGTTCCGCAGCCACTGAATTGTGGAAGGAGGTGGCTGGCAGAAACAATATACTTAATATGCTTAGTACGTGCCCCTAATTATTCATGGTCTAGTCATAGGCCTGCAATTTAAAAATATACCATATTTTTCGGACTATAAGATGCACCGGACTGTAAGACGCACCCAGGTTTTAGAGGAGGAAAATAGAGAAAAAATGTTGTTATAATGCACTGTTAAGGGGGCGTTTGTGCTGCTGACAATTATGGGGGTCAATGACCCATCCTGGGCCCCTTCCAAGTAATATATGGCCCCGCCATCCAGGTCTATAATCGCAATCCTAGATATGGCCCCCCCAATCCTGGTATGTAGCCCCCATCTGGAATATGGCCACCCATTCTGGTATATATCATCCACCATCCTGGATATGGCACCCCATCCTGGGATACAGCCCCCCATCCTGGTTCCTATAACGATGTACTGCAATTATCATCTGTGTAAGGATAAGATATGCATATTTATGCAAAAAAGTTATTTTATATATATATATATATATATATATATATATATATAAATCAAGGAAAACAGGCAGCACTCCAGTTCAGGTGAATAAAGGGTCTGTTTTTTATTCAGAGCCCATGTGGCACGACGTTTCGGTGCACTAGGCACCTTTCTCAAGTACTTGAGAAAGGTGCCTAGTGCACCGAAACGTCGTGCCACATGGGCTCTGAATAAAAAACAGACCCTTTATTCACCTGAACTGGAGTGCTGCCTGTTTTCCTTGATTTATTTGAATTGGTTTGGACACTAATACACAGGACTTGCACCGCGGATGAGTATATTATTGTGCTGTTCCATTTTCTCTTTTATATATATATATATATATATATATATATATATATTTTTTTTTTTTCCTTGGTCCCATAACATTTGAACTACATGAACTGTGAGTGGTTTTCTTATTCTATCTAACCTGAAGGGGTTAAACTGACACATGTTGGCTATTAAGGCCTTGAATGTTGCAGCAAAGTTTTTTCATTTGTCTATAAATGTATTGGTTTTATATTTGTTTATACGCCGATGAGTAAGGACCTTGTCCGAAACGCGTCCGGCGGGATGTAAGTGTTTTTAAATATGTTCTAATAAAGTTGCTGTCAGTATGGTCCAGTGGCCCTGGAAAATACCTTTATTCTTCTATCCTGGGATATAGCCCTCCCATCCAGAATATGGCCCCCTGTTCTGGTATATAGTATCCCCCATCCTGGATATGGATCCCTATTGTGGGATACATCCCCCCATCCTGGTATACAGCCTCCCATCCTGAATTTAACCCCCATCTTGGGACACAGCTCCACACCCTGGGATACAGCCCTCATACTGGGTTACAGCCCCCCATCCATGTATACAGCACCCCATCCTGGTATACAGCTCCTTATCCTGGTATACAGCCCCCCATTCTGGGATATAGCACCCCCATCCTGGTATATAGCCCCCCAATCCTGGTGTATAGCCCTTCATCCTGGTATATAGCCCCCTATCCGGAATATGGCCCCCCCATTCTAGATTATAGCATCCCCCATCCTGGATATGGCTCCTTATCCTGGGATACAGCCCCCCATCCTGGAATAAATCCTCCCATCTTGGAATGTAGCCCTCCATCCTGGTATACAGCCCCCCACCCTGGGATACAGCCCCCTATCCTGGTGTATAGTCCCCCACCTTGAGATATAGCTCCCACCATCCAGGATCATTACCTCCCATCCTGGATATACCCCCCCAATTGTCCTGGATATGCTCTCCCCCAATGGTGCCGAGCTCCCTCGATGTCCACCATTATCCTTGATATCCCCCATCCCCATCGTCCTGGATATTATTGTTATTATTATTAAATATTTATATAGCGCCATTAGGTTCCATGGCGCTGTACATGTGTAAGGGCAGACATGGACAAGAACATAAAATGACGACACTTGAATCATACAGGTACAGTAGGGCAGAGGATCCTGTCCATGAGAGCTCAGTCTATAGAAGCCCTCCAACGTTGATGGTGCCAAGCCCCTCCGAAGCTGCCAAGCTCCCCCCGATGGAGCCGAGCGCCCCCCCCGATGGAGCCCATCATATCGTATATATGCCCCCCTTGCTTCTGCACAACAAAACAAGAAGTGATGTAAAACTCACCCCATCCGACGATTACCTCCCTCTCTTCTGGCTGCCAGCACTTGTGGTCCGAGTCCTCCTGCGTCGCCGAGGTAACTGATCATGTGATCGGGGTACGGAGTGATGATGTCACTCTGCTGTGCCGATCACATGATCGGCTACCTCAGTGACGCAGGAGGACTTGGACCGCGAGTGCTGGTAGCAGGAAGAGACGGAGGCAATCGTCAGATGGGGCGAGTTTTACATCATTTGTTATTTTGTTGTGCGGCAGCATGGGGGCATATACAGGACGATGGGGGACATCGAGGGAGCTCGGCACCATCGGGGGAGGGGGGGCTCGGCACCATCGGGGATGGAGAACATTTCCAGTACGATGTTGGGGGAAGGCGGATATATCCAGAACAATGGGGGGGGCATATTTAGTAATCGGGAGGGGAAGACTTCATTTAATTTAATATGCCCTGCATCCGTTTGCCGTCCCTCAGCGCTGCTTTAGCACTGAGGTGATGGACAGCAGCAGGTGCAGTGCCTATTAAATGAGCGGGAGCATGTGACTTCCCGCCGTCTCAGAAGCCTCCTGCAGGCTCCTCACAATCTGCTCCAGAGCCACAGCTCCCCCTAGTACAGCCCCAGAGCCCCCCAGAGCCTGTATTCAGACCATAAGACACGCCCCCCACTTTCCCCCAAAATTTTTGGGGAAAAAGGTGCATCTTATAGAAGAAAAATATGGTAATCTAGGCTGTTCCGGAAACTTGAGCACAGGACAAGTCTTATAAAAGACGGTTTCCACAATAGGAAGATGTTTCCATCTGGGTCTCGTCCTGAGTTGAATGTGATCCATAAACTCTTTCTCCTCCTCTTAAGGAAACAGAAAAATAACTTTAAATGGAAATGTAGCCCCAAATTAATATCAGCCAGATGAATTGGGTTGTAAAGGTAATGTTTCCTATCTATGTAAAGGTAAAATCATGATAGGAAATATGGCATTTATATCTTCCATATGTTTTTATATTTTTATAAACACTGCCTACTATTTAAATTAAATATATAAAATGTAATAGCTTTGATCCTCTTGCTCTATAAACCACCTCCCAGAAGGCTTGTGAGGCTAAAAGTTACCAGGAACGTGTCCAATTGGATTGGTGCCCATATTTTTGAAAAGTTAACAATTTTGTTTGGACTATTTTTGGGGTTTGTGGCAAATTATGTTCAGTTTGCCTATGGCCAGGGTCACACATACCATCCATTTTTGCCTTAAATCCGTTTTTGCGAACATTTTGGACATTTTTTTTCAAAGTCCAAAAACACATATGCGTTAATGCATGTGTGTGCGTTTTTCAAAAATGCATGCGTTTTTATGCAGCTTCCCAAAAATGCTGCAAGCAGCGTTTTTTGGGTGCATTAAAAAAAATGCATGCTTTTTTTTTAACATTGGGCCCTATGGCAATCACATGCGTTAATGCCTATATGTAACATGCGTTAACGCATGTGTCTCCCATAGGGCCCCATGTTAAAAAAAGCATGCGTTTTTTTTAATGCACCCAAAAAACGCTGCTAGCATGCAGTCCAAAAATTTCCCCAAAACATCCAGGACCTCAGGGGACACTATTGGCACCCTTAGAAAACTGGATCCAGTTTTCTAAGGGCTTAAAAAGCGCATGGGCATGTGTGACCCTGGCCTTTCTTGCCCTGTTTTTTTTGTGTTTTTCCACTAAACACAAAGGAATTAAACATGTGTTTAATAAAACTTGTGTAATTGCAATAATTTTCTGGGAGAAATACTTAATTTTCTAGAAGATCATACAAATCATATATTGCAATGAATGGGTATGCACAAGGTGCGCACACCAATCTGCATCAGAGAGTGCAGGCACCTGTGTCCCCATGTGAAACATAGGTACTTGTGGTGCCTGCGTTCAGCTTGCGCTTCCCCGCCGCAATACGCTGCAGCGGGGAGCGCTAGTGTGAAGACACCCTTAAGCATTGGTTCAATGGTAAACAAGCTATGGTGAGACAGAGAAAGTGAGTTAAACATGACAGATATGGGGCTGCATAAAAAAGGAGTTTTACACCAGCAGATACACCACCAGCTATAGAAGCATTCATGACTGCAGTCAAAAGGGACATAGAGAAACTCAGACAAGAGACAAGAGTAGAATTGAGAAGACCAAACATGACCAAGGATGAGTATAAGGCATTGAAGGAGCTTGCTCGTGACGCGACCTCATAGTAAAACCAGCCGACAAAGGCGGTGCGGTCGTCGTCATGGACAAAGAGATTACCTTAAGGAAGTGATGAGGCAGTTGAGCGACGAGGAAGTCTATGTAAAATTAAGAAATGACCCAAAATTTGAGGTACAGAGAGAAATAACAATTTTAAAGGAAGCCAGTAGGGACAGGATAATTGACCAAAACCTACAAGAGTATTTAATAATAAAACATCCCAAGACACCGGTATTGTACGTTGTCCCCAAGATTCATAAGGCATTAGAGTGCCCCCCTGGAAGGCCAATAGTAGCGGACAATGACTCGCTATACACGTCCATTCAACATGAAAAAGGCCTTAGAGCAAAGAGTCAGCAATTAGACACCACTAGTTATTCACCTGAGTGTAAAAAATGTATTTTACAGTTGTTGGAGGTATGTCTGAGGAGTAACTATTTTATGTTTGGAGATGCGTTTTACAAACAAATGAGAGGAACAGCCATGGGTGCACATATGGCGTGTGCATACGTAAATGTCACCATGGTAACTCTGGAGGAGGAGCACATCTATGTACCCCACCACTACGAGAAGGTGGTAGAATGGTGGACATACAAATGTGTGTTCCTTCTTTGGAGGGGTACTGCCAATAAGTTACAGGATTTTTATGAGTATCTGAACACGGTGGACACCACCATTAAAATCACTATGGTTTGCTAGAGGAACAACTTGCAATTTCTTGATGTGTTAGTGCAGCATATGGGAGATAAGTTCAGCACATCTCTGTTTGTCAAGGGGACGGGCAGGAACAAGTTGCTGCATTATCAGAGCCACCATTCCCAGGTATGAAAAGAGCGATACCAAATGGACGAATACAGAGAGTGAGGAGGATAGTGAGCGATGAGTCAGAAAGAGAAAAGAAAGACGAGCTATTGGTTAAGTTTGAGCGTAGAGGATATCCAGTAAAGTTATTAGAAGAACAGAGAAAGAGTTGTGATGACGTTTGGGGAGGAATCCAATGAGATAACGAAAATTATAAAGAAAAATTGGAAAATACTCTCGCAAGGTTTGACGAGGTAGAGGAGTTTAGAAATCCTCCCCTCTTCTCATTTAGAAAAGGAAGGAGTCTGAAGAACAGATTGGTGAGTTCAGACATAGACAGCTTAAAAAAAGAAGTCCAGTTAACCATAACCGGTGGGAAAAGGAGGGTTGTTACCCATGTGTAGGGTGTGTCAACTGCCCATATATGGTGAAAGGTAACTCTTTTGAAGTTAAAGGAAAAAGATATGACATACACCAATTCTTCACATGTACCTCTGAATATGTGGTATATGTGCTGGAATGTCCCTGCAGGCTATTCTATGTTGGGGAAACCTCACTTGAGCTTAAAGTGAGGATGAACCAGCATAGATATAGCATACGGAAAAAACAGCAACATTTACTGGTGCCGAAACACTTTAAAAGCAAGTCACAGCAAAAAAGATCTTAGATGCAGAATAATAGATGGTATACCACAATTGAGAAGGGGCGGCGACAGAGAAAAGTTACTGTTAGAAAGAGAATTAAGGTGGATCAAATAACTGGGAACTTTGAAGCCAGGAGGCCTAAATGTGGACTATAAACTTAATACAGTTATTTAAAAATAGAGTAACCTGATAAGTAGAATACCCTGAGAAATTATTTCCTCTAATTCATACAATATATACCTTTTATCCGTGAAGTAAATAGAAAAATTCCGCACAGACCGGGTATTCTGATTTAAAACTCCAATTCTTTATTCATCCATACGAATAAAACACAAGTTCTGGGGTACACAAGCCCCCCTCCCACGCCTTTTATCACTGGTTTTAATCACATGAAATATTTTGCACTGTGACAGACAGTAATGTGGAAAGAATGTTAACGAATTGAGTAACATGTTTCTTGCCTGTTTGTTTATTTACAGAACCGAATAATTGGAAGCCTGGAAGCAATATTACATCCATAGTAATGTAAAAATTTTTTAATGTAAATGTTGGGTAGCCCGAGCACTGAGAGGTACCTGTGTATATATAGAATTTAAAAATTTGGAACAGTATATATCACAGAAAGAGTTTGTAAAAGGTAAAAGTATAGATTGTGTATATAGGCAGAGAAAGTATTTTGTGGAATTCTTATGGTCCTGTTGGGGTTGAGGCAAATTATAGAGTCCATTGACCCCTGGGACACGCAGTCGGGCTCGTATAAGGTCAACCTAGAGCTTGATAGCTGTTGCAGCCTGCAAGTGTATAGCCCCTTGGTAAAAATAGGAGACAACACTAATAGGGATAGGACCCTTTTGTATCGCTCACCCACATAAGGACCCAGATAGGATAAGCACAATAAGCACTTTATATGCTATAGATATAGTTTGAAAGCCATATATATATATATATATATATATATATATATATATATATAGCACTTTATACAAAAAAAGCACCTTACATATAATAAGCCGCTTAAGTAAACACAAATGCACTTAAGAGCAGTGAAAATACTACCCCAAGGTCTTAGTAATCAGGCTGCGGTGAAGAAAGGGCAAACGACAGCGAAAGCGCCAGTAACAACGATGGCGTGGATGCAAGAGCCAACATCACCATGGCTGCAGCTGAAACTACGCGCTGCACATGCGCAGACTACAACTACCCACAATGCACAGCGCAGATACATCATTTCCGGGATGCTGGGAGCACGAGGCACATAATACACAGGTGCCTGGCAGCGGAGGGCTCCTAACAAGATAAAGTAAATATTATTATCAATTATTATAGCGATTTTACATATGCTTAATTAATATAGGCTTCCAATTAGTGCTGGTTCAGTGCAGGAAAAGCATGGTACAAATGTATAATCCGTATAGGAATCCACAATGGATGGATCAAGAAATGGCTATATTGGTGCACAGTTTGAATATTGTATTTTTGACGGATACTTTATATATATTATGTAATTATTACAATACTGTATAGTAATTGGAAAATTGATGTAATGAGAGCAAGGTGCATAAAAAAAGAGGCAGAACTGGTCAGTTATTGCATGACTAAGGGCGTTTGAGCCTGAAACGTTGTCATTTTACCTCAGAAGCTGGAATAAACATCATCAGAAACATCACCATTGGAGTGGTGCGACGTTTTATATATATATATCCCCGTTCTGGTATATCATTGGCCCATCCTGGTGTATATGTCCCCCATCCTGATATATGTCTCCATCCTAAGTAATTCCTGGTGTATATGTTCCTTATGCTGGTACATGTCTCCCCTATCCTGGCTCTATTATGGTATATACATGTCCCTCATCCTGGACCCTTCCTGGTATATCTGTTCCCCATCCTGGGCCCCTTCCTGGTATTTATGTAGCCAATCCTGGGCCCCTTCCTAGTATATGTGTCGCCTGTCCTGGCCCCTTCCTGGTATATATGTTTGCCATCATGGACCCTTCCTGGTATATATGTTCTCAATCCTGTGCCCCTTCCTGGTATGTTTGCCATCCTGGGCCCCTACTATATATGTGATCCATCCTTTCCCCTGTCCTGGTATTTGTCCCCCTTCTTGGTACATAGTACCCCATCTTGGGTTCTTCCTGGTATGTATTTTTGTTATTAAGGCATATATCATCCCAGTTCTGTATTAAAAATAATTACACTCTACTCACCTAATCAACGATCCTGCCGAGTCCAGTGCAGGATAATCCCTGAGCTGTCATTGCACGCACAGGACAGCAGAGTCCTGCCATGATGACATCACCTCATTGAGACTCTGAGCTCCTGTGCCTGCTGATGAACTGCAATACAATTAACATAGTAACATAGCATTTAAGGTTGAAGGAAAACCTTAAGTCCATCTAGTTCAACCCATAGCTTGACATGTTGATCCAGAGGAAGGCAAAAAAAAACCATGTGGCAACACTAAGCTCCACATTGGGGGAAAAAAATCCTTCCTGACTCCACATACGGCAATCTGACTAATTCCCTGGATCAACGCCCTATCAAAGAATCTAGTATATATAACTGGTAATATTCTAGTTTTCAAGAAAGGCTTCCAGGCCCTTCTTAAATGTTAGTAGTGACTCACTCTTTACAACAGCATGTGGCAGAGAGTTCCATAGTCTCACTGCTCTTACAGTAAAGAATCCGCGTCTGTGATTATGATTAAACCTTCTTTCCTCCAGACGTAGAGGATGCCCCCTTGTCCCCGTCTCAGGCCTAAGAGTAAAGAGATCATTAGAAAGGTCTCTGTACTGCCCCCTCATATATTTATACATTATTATAAGATCACCCCTAAGCCTTTGTTTTTCCAAACTAAATAACTCCAAGTTTAATAACCTGTCTTCGTACTTCGTATTGCATACCCCTCAGTCCTCTAATAACCTTAGTCGCTTTTCTCTGGACCGGCTCTAGTTCAGCTATTTCTTTCTTATACACCGGAGACCAGAATTCTACACAGTATTCTAAGTGTGGTCGCATTAATGACTTGTATAGAGGTAAAATTATGTTCTTCTCATGAGCATCTATGCCTCTTTTAATACAGTTGTGGCCAAAAGTATTGACACCCCTGCAATTCTGTCAGATAATACTCAGTTTCTTCCTGAAAATGATTGCAATCACAAATTCTTTGGTATTATTATCTTCATTTAATTTGTCTTCAATGAAAAAACACAAAAAGAATTGCCCTAAAGCCAAATTGGATCTAATTCCACAGCAAACATAAAAAAGGGGGTGGACAAAAGTATTGGCACTGTTAGAAAAATCATGTGATACTTCTCTAATTTGTGTAATTAACAGCACCTGTAACTTACCTGTGGCACCTAACGGGTGTTGGCAATAACTAAATCACACTTGCAGCAGCCAGTTGACATGGATTAAAGTTGACTCAACCTCTGTCCTGTGTCCTTGTGTGTACCACATTGAGCAAGGAGAAAAGAACGAAGACCAAAGAACTGTCTGAGGACTTGAGAAACCAAATTGTGAGGAAGCATGAGCAATCTCAAGGCTACAAGTCCATCTCCAAAGACCTGAATGTTCCTGTGTCTACCGTGTGCAGTGTCATCAAGAAGTTTAAAGCCCATGGCACTGTGGCTAACCTCCCTAGATGTGGACGGAAAAGAAAAATTGACAAGAGATTTCAACGCAAGATTGTGCGGATGGTGGATAAAGAACCTCGACTAACATCCAAACAAGTTCAAGCTGCCCTGCTGTCCGAGGGTGCAACAGTGTCAACCCGTACTATTCGTTGGCGTGTGAATGAAAAGGGACTGTATGGTAGGATACCCAGGAAGACCCCACTTCTTACCCCGAGACATAAAAAGCCAGGCTGGAGTTTGCCAAAACTTACCTGAGAAAGCCTAAAAAGTTTTGAAAGAATGTTCTCTGGTCAGATGAGACAAAAGTAGAGCTTTTTGGGCAAAGGCATCAACATAGAGTTTACAGGAGAAAAAAAGAGGCATTCAAAGAAAATAACACGGTCCCTACAGTCAAACATGGCGGAGGTTCCCTGATGTTTTGGGGTTGCTTTGCTGCCTCTGGCACTGAACTGCTTGACTGTGTGCATGGCATTATGAAGTCTGAAGACTACCAACAAATTTTGCAGCATAATGTAGGGCCCAGTGTGAGAAAACTTGGTCTCCCTCAGAGGTCATGGGTCTTCCAGCAGGAAAAATGACCCAAAACACACTTCAAAAAGCACTAGAAAATGGTTTGAGAGAAAGCACTGGAGACTTCTAAGGTGGCCAGCAATGAGTCCAGACCTGAATCCCATAGAACACCTGTGGAGAGATCTAAAAATGGCAGTTTGGAGAAGGCATCCTTCAAATATCAGGGACCTGGAGCAGTTTGCCAAAAAAGAATGGTCTAAAATTCCAGCAGAGCATTGTAAGAAACTCATTGATGGTTACCGGAAGCGGTTGATCGCAATTATTTTGGCTAAAGGTTGTGCAACCAAGTATTAGGCTGAGGGTGCCAATACTTTTGTCTGGCCCATTTTTGGAGTTTTGTGTGAAATGATCAATGTTTTGCTTTTTGCTTCATTCTCTTTTGTGTTTTTTTTAATTTAAAACAAATTAAATGAAGATAATAATACCAAAGAATTTGTGATTGCAGTCATTTTCAGGAAGAAACTGAGTATTATCTGACAGAATTGCAGGGGTGTCAATACTTTTGGCCACAACTGTACATCCCATTATTTTATTTGCCTTTGCAGCAGCTGCCTGACACTGAGCACTAAATGGGAGTTCATCATCTACCCATACACCCAGGTCTTTTTCAGTGACAGTTTTGCCCAGTGTTTTACAATTAAGCACATGATTATACATTTTATTTCCTCTGCCCAAGTGCATGACCTTACATTTATCCCAATTAAAGCTAATTTGCCATTTATCAGTCCAAGTTTCTAGTTTACATAAATCCTCCTGTAATATAAAATTGTCCTCTGTATTGATTACCCTGCAGAGTTTAGGGTCATCTGCAAATATTGGGATTCTACTCTGTATGCCCCCTACAAGGTTATTGAAAAGTATGTTAAAAAGAAGCAGGCCAAATACTGACCCCTGTGGTACCCCAAGTGAGTGACTATTTCAGGGTTAATGGAAAGTGGGTGTGGGAATGAGAAGCAGGATGTCTATAATGGGTGGGGCAAACTGGGTGGCTAATCTGACCCTGGACAGGGATCCCTGGCTAGCCCTGTACCCAGAAGTACCTCTGATGGTGAGGAGGTCTGGGCCCCCAACCTTTCCCTATTCTAGCCACCAATGTTACGTTCCCTCATTTCCACGCACCACGGATCGGGAAAACAGCAACAAGCTTCAGCAAATGCACCAATGTCTTTTCAGCTCACAAGCCAAGGCAGGGTGAACTCTATCATCGACATCACCTCATGGAAGAGGAGGCCATTTAAACGCCAAGGCCGTAGCCACCTGACAACCTACAACTCCCCAAGCACGGCCACCCACAGATTACAGCAGCTACAGCAAACCAACTCAGAATGTGTCAAAGGAAATTTAACTCGAAAAACTCTATAGAAATTTTTATATATAGACTGCAGTAGTCAACATGTGTCAGACTAACTCTTGTCCCTTTTCTCTATGTTTACTGGGTAAGACCATATTGTGCTCTCATGCACCAACGCTTCCATTCTCAGCCCTGTGTCCTCCCCTGGTCTCCTAACAGTGTCAATTGCCATTGTAGACAATTAGCGGCTGCTGATCCTCCATGCAGAAGTAAGACTAGTGAAAGTCATTATACAGCATTACATTAACTCTTCATTTGTAGTAAAAGTCACTAAACTTTGCACATCTGAAAGCTGTGCTGTTAGTTTCCTCCACACTCCTATGTGAAGAGATCCACCTTGGAAGGAATTTGACCTGCTTTGTAAAGGTCGACTCAAACTTTCCAACCAAAATGACTCATATTCCTCTGCTTCCAATGCTTAAGTTGGAAAGGAAAATATGTGACCTGTTTAAACAATACAATCATTTGCTTCATGTCTTGTTATTCCTATTGAAAGGGCAATATTGTTACTAAGCTGAAAATGGAGATAAGCAGGTGCCTTAGCCAAAGACTACGATATATAAACAAACTTTGTGAAATGTTACACTAGGCACGCTGCATAGTCACGACAAAGGCACAGGATGTAGTGTATGGGGACATGCACACGTAGCGTATACTTACTGAGGCTTTCCTACTTGCTTTGTGCACAGAAATTCTGGTGGATAATATACTATCAGCTAAATAGATGAGATTTGAAAATATCTAATTTACGCGTCAAAAAATGTGGGATTTTTAACAAAAGAAGAGATGTACGATAAATGTTAAAATCTACTATATATCAATGGTTATACTGTGTTTTTCCATTAAAGATTTCACTTTACTGCAAATTGATGAAATGCACAATAAATTCACCACAAAATCTGAATGCTACACTTTTGACAGGTGATTTGCTAAGAAAGTGTGGTGAAATCAAGAGTGGAATTGGCAGGTAAGTGGATTACAGTTAGGATGTGTTTAGCAGCAATTTAAAATTCCCTTACAGGTACCGTTACACGACGCAATATCGATTGCAATATCGCCTCAAAGTCACGTGGTGGGGTCAATTGCAATTGATATCGTGAGTGCGTCGTGTTGTGTAACAGGGTGATGCGACTGGATTTTATCACTGGATCAACATCGCCTGATTTATGTGCAGACAATTAAATTAGGCTATGTTGCATAAGCGATGTGGCATGATCGTACAGTGTGACGCCGCAATAACGAAATTGTTGGCGATTTAACTGGTCGCACAACCAAGGCGGTAGGCGTGCCTGTGGGTTGTGTTTCACGTGCCTCATCTACACCAATTGGTGCCTAGTATTGTCTGGCGATTGGATGGACCTTGTAAAGGCGCCATCTTTGAATATCTGTGCCAACACCACTAAATTAATTTTCTTCTTCTTCTGATGTCTCGAAAATGTATGTATACAAGGTAAATCTTTGAGAAAACCCTCTTGGTACTATGGTGGATTACCTAGGCGCGTATTGGTGAGGCGAAAAGCATAGCGACTCAACGCACAATGTATGTTGTGTGTGGCTTTCCCACTCTAGATAGCTGCATGTAGACATGGGTAAGTGTACACACACATGGGCACTTGCATTGTGTATGATTTACACATATGTACATATCTGTCGGCACATACATACATGTATGCACACACATAGTTAACACATGCAATGTTAATGTGCATACACATGTACATACTTGTGTGTAGCTTACCAACTGCATTAGCACACGTACACAATGTCCATACATATTTGCAGCACACACAGCACCACACTAGCGTTCCTGTCTGCCAGTTTGGCGATGCCGCCGTGTCTTGTAGGAGCTGCAACAAATGACAAATGACATGAGTAGCGAGATGGTAGAAAGGGAAATTGCATCCATGTCGCCACTATGTTGTCCTAGACGGCTGACCAATGGTAACGCACTTTTACCATCCAATCGGTGTGGTGTGGGCGTGGTTACACAAAGTCAGGTATGCCTATCTCCTAGGCTGTGTCAAACAGTACGCCCACATTGCTAATGTAATTGTGCTGTGTGACGCTGCAACTATGATCATGAACATCGACTCTGCAATTTGCCTGGTGATTTCCGGGACGTCAGATGTTGCATGTGCGATTGCTACGTGTAACATCTCCTAAGCAATGTTGGCAAAGTGCCAAAACATGCGCACTCCCGTGAGATAGCAGGCAATATCGAATCGATATGGCGTCGTGTAACGGTACCTTTAAGGTGATCAAAAACATTGAATATTTCACATATGAAGACTTAAAGAGGTGTTCCCATCTCCAAGATTTTATTCCAATATGTAGTAGGTGAAATAATAATACTATTACCAAATACCTCCAATTAGAAATGTAGTTGTCACAGGTGAGTAGGAGATGTCTTTACTTTGTTCTTTCACGGCAGACAGGTATAACGGTTTCACTTCCAAGTATCGGACCGGGTGGTCACTGCGATGAACAGTGTCCCTCCAAGGCTCCACAGTGTCTTTCTCTATACTGACTGTCCCTTTCTCGTCGCTGCTTCTAATATACCAAGTCAGGATACTGAGGATCTTCTGTTGGGACCCGAGCCGTTGGCCTTCGACTCCCGATAGGTCCCTGACCCTCAATGGTGGGTACCCTCCTGGTACAGCTGTGGTGATGGTAAGCTGTGTATTGCGCTCCTGTAAAGCTCTCAATCACTCCGGGTTCTGTGGCACAGCGGTAAAGCATCTGCACCACCTTGGAGCCGGTACTCCGGGTTTCGACTGGGCTCGGGTCAGCTATTTCCCGTTTTCTAGTTCTCTTGGCCCCTTTCACATCTGGGTCACCAGTGCTCGGTGCCCTCCCTGTTAGCTGTTCTGTCACGACTTGACTTCTTGTTCCTGTCTCTCCAACTTTCTAACTCTGTTCTTCTCTTCCCACTGCTATATACATAACACTCCTCCCACCAGGACCGGTTGCCCAGGAACCGGGTATCTAACTGGTCCTCTGCCTCTAGATGTTGCATGTGGTACATGGAGCCTTGGGATTAACCTGTTCACCACTGGGACGGAGGATACAGCACCTTCAGCCAGGGGTTGCAGTACCCTCCTGTTATGCACTCGTTGCGGGGCACCACATTTCTATAAGGGCCGCTTTACACACACCAACTTCTGTGACCAACTTCTGAACAGATCTCTGGTTGCACTGAAATCATGGAAACATTGTTCCATTTGTACACAGCCACAAAATGGAACAATGTGTCCATGATTTCACTGCAACCAGAGATCTGTTCAGAAGTTGGTCACAGAAGTTGGTGTGTGTAAAGCGGGCCTTAGACTTTTCCTCTGATTGTTCCACTCCTGGTTTTGGCTACAAAAACGGCAACAGCACTCACGTAAAAGTATGCAGCAAATACGCAGCGTGTGAACACACCCTTCCTCTCACTTCTCATTGCTCAGCTCTCATTGCAGTGAATATGTCATGAGACTAATGAGCAGCCCGGAAGTGAGAGGAATAAGCACCGCTGGAGACAGGAGATTATGAAATTCTTTATTTTTCTGCTAAAAGGTCTTGGCTCTGGTCCATGTACACAAATTTCACATGGATGACATCCGTGTGTGGGATGTTTTTTGCATGGACCAATTGACCTGAATGAGTCTATGGGTCTGTGCTGCCGGCCAAAAATGGATATGTCTCTGTGTGAGGCACACAGACATGCGTCTGTTTACAGGCTACAGTGTCTCGCTGCTACTCTTCTTGGTTTAAATTAAGTGGAGACCACTATGGAGTTTGAGTTACGTAAAATATAACTTTTAATAGTAATTTAAAAGCAGACACATAAACGTTATGAAACGAAGTACAGGGAAGTTCCAAAAACAAATGCATTGAGGTGGTAACCTCCTGGGTAAAACCAAAAACAAGGCACAATTCACATTATTATCAAATTTGCACAGCAAGGCAAGTGTTAACAAACAAGTTAAGGCATAATACCATTAAGTCATACACTCACCCATAGTGTGTTGTTAGTGAAAACCTGGCGGTTCCCCAGGGGGCCCTGTCCTGCAGCACGCCCCTAACAGCTGTTTCGCCACTGCTTGGTCGCAGGGGCTAGTTCTCATTGTGATCCTGGGCTGTTAAATACACTATCACTAGAGGCCGCCGCCCGCCCTGCACAGCGTCATTGCCACCTGTCATAAAGCTAAACTAGTGATTAGGCAGGCGCCGGACGTCATGACGTCATCGGCGCGCATGCGCAATGCACCCGTCGGTGCTTTCAAAAGGTAGAGCGATGTGCACATCTTAGAAAATACTCGCGGCGGCCATTTTGTTGAAGACCAGACCGGACTAATTAACCTGGAATTCTAATAATCTTATTAACATATCTCTGAGGACATATAAGGGAAATTTTTACATACTGGGTTTTGCTGTTAAGCAGTGAGGAGTAACATTTATATAAAACAACATGTCAAAATGAACTTTTCTTGTGCTCAGTGTAATTAAAAGGATGTATACATTTATACAACATTATTATTATATAACAGTTTAGAAAAAGTGCATGAACAATAAATTCAATATAAAAGGTTTAGGACACAGTACCAGCTGTGAATAAAGTGATAAGTGAACTCATCTCGTTTTTCTGCCAATTATTATTATATCATATAATTATACAAAGATCAGTTTAAGAACATGGATTCAATACATTATTTACAGTCCTCATTTATAAGCAAAAACAGACAACCACCAATTGTTTCTTCTTCTATATGTGTTCATCAAGGAATTTTCTAGAATGTTAGATATCCCATAGGTTCATTTTCAATGTGAAATGAGAGTCCGGTATGGTAGGACAGTGGTTCAACACTGCTCCGTTCATCTCCGTTATCAGTTATGAAAAACTAAAATATACAAAACATGAGTTAAAATCACAAATAGGCTTCAAGGACGCACACAAGCACCAGTAACAAGTCTATACAGCTATATAAATGTTTGCACAGGAGGTCGGCTCCCTATAAAAAAGGGGCATAACTTATAACTTCATTAAGTCCCTTTGGGGCAAGTGTTTCTAACTTGACTATCCACCTGCACTCTTCTTGGGCTAGTGTTTTAGCCAAATCTCCTCCTCTGATGCCTCCCTGAATTCGGTCAATTCCCTTAATAATCAATCCTTTGGGATTACAATTATGAAAAAGCCTAAAATGTTTGGGCAGGGTTTTCAACATATTTAGGTCAATGATTTTGGCGGCTCCCTCTATATCCCTAACATGCTCACGCACTCTTATTCGCAATTGTCTCGTGGTAAGGCCAATATAGATCCTACCACAAGGACAAGTTGCGTGATAGACTACGTGAGTAGTGCTGCAATTGATGTATTTTTTTATCTTGTATGTTTGATTGTTGGAGGAGAGAAATTCCTTTGCACGTTTAATGTTACCCTGAGTGCAAGCTAAACAATCGCCACATGGATAACATCCTATTAGTGGTCCTATTGTTCTTTCTCCAAAGAAATTGTTCTTTTTAGGAACATAATGGCTTGCACTCAGGATATCCCTTAAATTTCTACCCCTTCGTGATGTTAACAGAGGTCGTGTTGGTAAATGTTTAGCCAAAACTATATCCGTACATAACACAGGCCAATGTTTGCTTAAGATAGTTCTTATGTTTGACCACTGGGAATTAAAAGTCGAAATAAACCTGATGGGACCGTACTCAGCTGGTTTGACCTTGGGTTGAAATAATTCCCGTTTTCTAGTTCTCTTGGCCCCTTTCACATCTGGGTCACCAGTGCTCGGTGCCCTCCCTGTTAGCTGTTCTGTCACGACTTGACTTCTTGTTCCTGTCTCTCCAACTTTCTAACTCTGTTCTTCTCTTCCCCACTGCTATATACATAACACTCCTCCCACCAGGACCGGTTGCCCAGGAACCGGGTATCTAACTGGTCCTCTGCCTCTAGATGTTGCATGTGGTACATGGAGCCTTGGGATTAACCTGTTCACCACTGGGACGGAGGATACAGCACCTTCAGCCAGGGGTTGCAGTACCCTCCTGTTATGCACTCGTTGCGGGGCACCACATTTCTATAAGGGCCGCTTTACACACACCAACTTCTGTGACCAACTTCTGAACAGATCTCTGGTTGCACTGAAATCATGGAAACATTGTTCCATTTGTACACAGCCACAAAATGGAACAATGTGTCCATGATTTCACTGCAACCAGAGATCTGTTCAGAAGTTGGTCACAGAAGTTGGTGTGTGTAAAGCGGGCCTTAGACTTTTCCTCTGATTGTTCCACTCCTGGTTTTGGCTACAAAAACGGCAACAGCACTCACGTAAAAGTATGCAGCAAATACGCAGCGTGTGAACACACCCTTCCTCTCACTTCTCATTGCTCAGCTCTCATTGCAGTGAATATGTCATGAGACTAATGAGCAGCCCGGGAAGTGAGAGGAATAAGCACCGCTGGAGACAGGAGATTATGAAATTCTTTATTTTTCTGCTAAAAGGTCTTGGCTCTGGTCCATGTACACAAATTTCACATGGATGACATCCGTGTGTGGGATGTTTTTTGCATGGACCAATTGACCTGAATGAGTCTATGGGTCTGTGCTGCCGGCCAAAAATGGATATGTCTCTGTGTGAGGCACACAGACATGCGTCTGTTTACAGGCTACAGTGTCTCGCTGCTACTCTTCTTGGTTGTATACTTATTATCTATGTCCTCTGTCTGTCCCTGTATTTGATTTCATCAGTAGTGCAGTCTAGTGTACTCCCCAGCCTTGGCAATAGACATGGTGAGTAGAGGTGACAGCTAGGGACTACATACGTTATGGTGGTAGGTGATAGGAACCGCATAGGGAGGTAGGAAAGCTCAGGTACAAACACAGGCTAGTGTCAGGATGGTCCCCTCTCCTGCTCTTTACTATTAGGGCATTCCTCTCCCTATACTATCCCGTTGTACCCTCTGTGTTTTGTCATGCGATGGACATTCCCCTGTCTGAGCCTGACAGTATAAAGTTCTTTGATTAACTATATCACTTACCTAAGCTTCAATGCCACGCATGTGAGGTATCAATGGTTATGACCAGGCATATAGTGACTAGTGGCATACATCCCATAGCAGACCACATGGCCGAAATGGGGCCCCTGAGCCAAAGGGACTTGATACTGCTGTCACAAAGCCCCCCCCCCATCTGCAGCGTTGACATTTGGAAAGGAAGACTTAAGCCACCCTGGACCCCACCCAATGAGGCCCCCAGCGTGCCAGTCATAAACAGCTGTGATAGTACAGAACTTGCACTATTTACATAAGTTCTATACTATCAATGAAGTTTACTCGATTGCAGGACCTTTGATGACATCGCAGTCATGTGACTCACCAAATACCCTGCTCTGCCCTGCAGGAGTCCCAGGTCTGCATAATATGCAGCTTGCAAAACCCCACCCCTCTCTCAGCACATAGAAATGTGAAAAGCAGACCGAAGCAGCAGTGACCGAGAATAGGTAAGTATTTATTTATTTAATTAATTATTCAGTGAGTACATGGTGGCCAGAGGGCTATGAGGGTATGATGAAACACCAAACACTCGACATGACAATAACACACCGGCTCATATCAGCACTAATCAAGCCAGCATGGACTTTGCAAAAGGTCACAAAAGGACTTGTAAAGTTCACTGATCATTCCGATAACTATAGGTCATGTGAGCCTCGTTCCAGAATGCCATCAGAGGATTGGACTTTTCTTGTAGTGAGGAAAGAAATCTCCTGGTAAAGTGGCTTGGAAGCAAGTTGGTTAAGCATGCCAAAAGAATAATAGACATTAATGTAAAGCATCCACACGAAGGTCTGCAGAAAGTGTGGGAAAGACTTGATGAGTGTTATGGTCAATAGAAGCCATAGAAAATCATATATCATATATAATAAAAGCCGAAGGCCACTTCCGGAATACTACTTCCGTGATGGCCTTCGGACACATGGTCCTGATGTCACCACTGCGCGGTCCCCCGGCTACAAGGAGCGGCGGAGGAACGTTCCGCTCTCGGAAGTTCCGTCCGCCCTCCAGCCTCTCCCCTCCACCCACCACCGTACCTAGCGGGGAGCAGGGGGCAGAGCGCCCCGTGCCCCAAGCCAAGAGGGGCCCATTGCCCCCACCCCCTTGGGGGACCCCGTGCTGCCAGCCGCCCGCCGCACGCCCGGAGAGGAGGGAGGACGGGACTTCCTGTCCTGCACCTCTGCCTGCTCCTCCTCTCCTCCTACACCAGCCGCACGCCAGCCGCGGTGAGTCTGCACCCACCCAGCTACGCCTCTGCCCTCCAGCCTCTCCAGCCTCCCCTGCCCTCCAGCCTTCCCTGCCCTCCAGCCTCTCCAGCCTCCCTGCCCTCCAGCCTCTTCAGCCTCCCCTGCCCTCCAGCCTCCCCTGCCCTCCAGCCTCCCCTGCCCTCCAGCCTCTCCAGCCTCCCCTGCCCTCCAGCCTCCCCTGCCCTCCAGCCTCCCCTGCTCTCCAGCCTCCCCTGCCCTCCAGCCTCTCCAGCCTCCCCGCCCTCCAGCCTCCCCTGCCCTCCAGCCTCCCCTGCCCTCCAGCCTCTCCTGCCCTCCAGCCTCTCCAGCCTCCCCAGCCTCTCCTGCCTCCCCTGCCTCCCCAGCCTCAACAGCCACCCCAGCCTCTCCTGCCTCCCTGCCTCCTCAGCCTCCCCTGCCTCCCCAGCCTCTCCAGCCTTCCCTGACCTGCAGCCTCTCCCCTCCCGCCTCCGCTCTCCCCTCCCGCCGCCGCTCTCCCCTCCAGCCTCCGCTCTCCCCTCCAGCCTCTGCTCTCCCCTCCAGCCTCTCCCCTTTTGCCTCCGCTCTCCCCTCCCGCTTCTCCCCTCCCGCCTCCTCTCTCCCCTCCAGCCTCCACTCTCCCCTCCAGCCTCCACTCTCCCCTCAAGCCTCCGCCCTCCGCCTCCCTCTCCCCTCCAGCCTCCGCTCTCCCCTCCAGCCTCCGCTCCCCTCCAGCCTCTCCTCCCGCCTCCCTCCCCTCCACCTCCGCTCTCTCCCTCCAGCCTCCTCTCCCCTCCAGCTCGCTCTCCCTCCAGCCTCCCTCCGCCTCCTCCCCTCCGCCTCTCCCCTCCGCCTCCGTCTCCCTCCGCCTCTCATCCCCTCCAGCCTCCTGTCTCCCTCCTCCAGCTCTCCCCTCCAGCCTCCCCCTCCCGCCTACCAGCTCTCCCCCTCCCGCCTCCTCTCCCCTCGCTCCCTCTCCCGCACCTCCCCTCCTCCAGCCTCTCGCTCCTCCCTCCCTCACCCCTCTGCTCTCCCCTCCGCCTCCCTCCCAGCTCCGCCTCCCCTCCAGCCTCCTCCACTCCCGCCTCCCTTCCCCTCCAGCCTCCCTCTCCCCTCAGCCTCCGCTCCCTCCAGCCTCCGCTCTCCCTCCAGCCTCCGCTCCCCCTCCAGCCTCCGCTCTCCCCTCAGCCTCTCGCCTCCTCCTCCGCTCGCTCTCCCCTCACCTCCGCTCTCCACTCCTCTCCCACCATCCAGCCATCCCTTCCGCCTCGCTTCCCCTCCAGCCTCCGTCTCCCCTCCAGCCTCCGCTCTCCCCCTCCACTCCCTCCCCCTCCCCGCCTCCGCTTCCCCTCTCGCCTTCGCTCTCCCCTCCCGCCTCTGCTCTCCCCTCCAGCCTCCGCCCTCGCCTCCAGCTCCCTCCGCTCTCCCCTCCCGCCTCCGCTCTCCCCTCCAGCCTCCGCTCTCCCCTCCAGCCTCCTCCCTCCAGCCTCCGCTCTCCCCCTCCAGCCTCCGCTCTCCCCTCCAGCCTCCGCTCTCCCCTCCAGCCTCCGCTCTCCCCTCCAGCCTTCGCTCTCCCCTCCAGCCTCCGCCCTCCAGCCTCCGCTCTCCCCTCCAGCCTCCGCTCTCCCTCCAGCTTCTGCCCTCCAGCCTCCGCTCTCCCCTCCAGCCTCTCCCTCTCCTCCTGCCTCATGCTCTCCACTCCAGCCTCTGCTCTCCCCTCCAGCCTCTGATCTCCCCTCCAGCCTCTCCCCTCCCGCCTCCGCTCTCCCCTCCCGCCTCCGCTCTCCCCCCAGCCTTCGCCCTCCAGCCTCCGCTCTCCCTCCAGCCACCGCTCTCCCCTCCAGCCTCTCCCCTTCCGCCTCCGCTCCGCTCCCCTCCGCTCTCCCCTCTGCCACTAGCCTCCGCTCTCCCCTCCAGCCTCCGCTCTCCCTCCAGCCTCCGCTCTCTCCCTCCAGCCTCCGCTCTCTCCTCCAGCCTCCGCTCTCCCCTCCACCCTCGCCCTCAGCCTCCGCTCTCCCTCCCGCCTCTCGCTCTCCCCTCCCCCTCCGCTCTCCCCTCCAGCCTCCGCTCTTACCCTCCCAGCCTCCGCCTCCCCTCCCTCCCCCTCCCCTCCCCTCTCCTCCAGCCTCCGCTCTCCTCTCCCTTCCCAGCCCCCCGCCTCCCCTTCCCCTGCCCTCCGCTCTCCCTCCCTCCCTGCCTCCGCTCTCCCCCTCCTCGCCTCTCCCCTCCGCTCGCCTCCCCCTCTCCCCTCCAGCCTCTCCCCTCCAGCCTCGTCTCTCCCCTCCAGCCTCCCCTCCCCCTCCAGCCTCCCTTCCTCCCCTCCAGCTCTCCCCCCTCCAGCCTCCCTCTCTCCTCTCCCGCCTCACCCGCTCTCCCCTCCAGCCTCTCCCTCCCGCCTCCCTCTCCCCTCCGCCTCTCCCTCCCGCCTCCGCTCTCTCCTCCACTCCGCTCTCCCCTCCAGCCTCGCTCTCCCCTCCAGCCTCCGCCCTCCGCCTCCGCTCCTCCCCTCCAGCCTCCGCCTCTCCCCTCCAGCTTCGCCTCCCCGCCTCCGCTCTCCCTCCCAGCCTCTCCCTCCCCTCCGCCTCTGCTCTCCCTCCAGCCTCTCGCTCTCCCCTCCAGCCTCTCAGCTCCTCCCCTCCCAGCCTCCTCCCCTCCGCCTCCGCTCTCCCCTCACCCGCCCTCTCGCCCTCTCCCTCCAGCCTTCCGCCCCTCCAGCCTCCCCTCTCCCTCCCCTCCAGCCTACCGCCTCTCCCCTCCAGCCTCCCCCTTCCGCCTCCGCTCTCCCCCCTCCGCTCTCCCCTCTCCCCCACTAGCCTCCGCTCTCCCCTCCAGCCTCCGCTCTCTCCTCCAGCCTCCGCTCTCTCCCTCCAGCCTCCCCGCTCTCCCCTCCACCCTCCGCCCCCGCCTCCGCTCTCCCCTCCACCCTCCGCTCCGCTCTCCCCTCCCTGCCTCCGCTCTCTCCCCTCCAGCCTCCGCTCTTCCCTCCAGCCTCTCGCTCTCCCCTTCCAGCCTCCCCCTCCGCCTCCTGCTCTCCCCACCTCCCACCTCCAGCTCTCCCCTCCCGCCTCCGCTCATCCCCTCCCGCTCTCCCCTCCAGCCTCCGCTCTCCACTCCAGCCTCTCCCCTTCAGCCTCCCTCTCCCCTCCAGCCTCTCCCCTCCAGCCTCCGCTCTCCCCTCCCGCCTCCGCTCTCCCCTCCCCTCCGCTCTCCCCTCTGCCCTCCGCTCTCCCTCTGCACTCCGCTCTCCCCTCCAGCCTCACCCTCCCACCTCCACTCTCCACCTCCGCCTCTTCCCTCCAGCCTCCGCTCTCCACTCCCACCTTCCGCTCTCCCCTCCTAGCCTCGCTTCCCCCCCCCGCCTCCCGCCTCCCTCCCTCTCCGCCTCTCTCCCCTCCGCCTCTCCCCTCCGCCTCCGCTCTCCCCTCCCGCCTCCCCATCTCCCCTCCCGCCTTCTCCCTCCCGCCTCCGCTCTCCCCTCCCGCCTCTGCTCCCTCCAGCCTCCGCTTCCTCCAGCCCTCCGCTCTCCCTCCAGCCTTTCCTCTCCGCCTCCCTCCGCCTACCAGCCTCGTCTCCCTCCAGCCTCGCTCTCCCCTCCAGCCTCCGCCCTCCCCTTCACCACACTCTCCTCCTCCAGCCTCCGCTCCCCCTCCAGCTCTCCCCTCCCAGCCTCCCGCTCTCCCCTCCCGCCTCTCCCTCCCCGCCTCCGCTCTCCCCTCCCGCCTCGCTCTCCCCTCCAGCCTCCGCTCTCCCCTCCAGCCTCCGCCCTCCAGCCTCCGCTCTCCCCTCCAGCCTCCACGCTCTCCTCCAGCCTTCGCTCTCCCCCTCCAGCCTCCGCTCTCCCCTCCAGCCTCCGCTCTCCCCTCCAGCCTCTCCCTTCCCGCCTCCGCTGCCTCCCCTCCGCCCTCTCCCTTCCCGCCTCCGCCTCTCCCTCCAGCCCGCTCTCCCCTCCACCTCAGCCCTCCAGCCTCCGCTCTCCCCTCTACCTCACCCCTCTCCCTCCAGCCCTCCCTCCCTCCCGCCTCCGCTCTCCCCTCCAGCCTCCGCTCTCCCCTCAGCCTCCGCTCTCCTCCAGCCTCCGCCTCCAGCCTCCGCTCTCCCTCCAGCCTCCGCCACTCCCCTCCACCTCGCCGCTCTCTCCCTCCAGCCTCCGCTCTCCCCTCCAGCCTCCGCCCTCCAGCCTCCGCTCTCCCCTCCCCACTGCTTCCCCTCCGCCTCCGCTCTCCCCTCCACCTCCGCTCTCCCCTCCCGCCTCCGCTCTACCTCTCCAGCCTCCGCCTCCCCTCCCTCCCCCTCCCTCCCTCCCTCCGCCTCCGCTCTCCCTCCGCCCGCTCTCCCCACTCCGCCTCCCTCCCCTCCCCTCCGCCTCCCCTCCCTCCAGCCTCCGCTCTCCCTCCAGCCTCTCCCTCCATCCGCTCTCCCTCCAGCCTCCGCTCTCCCCTCCGCCTCCGCCTCCCCTCCGCCTCCGCCTCCCCTCCGCCTCTCCCCTCCAGCCTCCGCTCTCTCCTCCAGCCTCCCTCTCCCCTCCAGCCTCCCTCCCCTCCACCTCCGCCTCTCCCCTCCGCCTCTCCCCCTCGCCTCCGCTCTCCCCTCAGCCTCCCCTCCGCCTCCGCTCTCCCTCCACTCTCCCCTCCGCCTCCTCTCCCTCTTCCCTCTCCCTCCCCTCCTCCCCCTCGTCCTCCTCCTCCCTCAGTCCCTCTCCCCTCCAGCCTCCCGCTCTCCCCAGCCTCCCTCCCCTCGCCTCCGCCTCCCTCGTCTCCCCTCCTCCCTCCGCTCCTCTCCTCGCCCTTCCCTCCAGCCTCCCCTCCACTCTCCTCCGCCCTCCCCTGTCTCGCCCTCGCCTCCCGCCTCGCCCTCCAGCCTCCCTGTCCTCTCCCTCCCCTCCCTCAGCCTCCCCTCCAGCCTCCCTGTCCTCTGCCCTCCAGCCTCCCCGTCCTCTGCCCTCCAGCCTCCCCTGTCCTCACTCCTCCCCTCCGCTCCTCCACCTCCTCCCCCTCCCCTCCTCCTCCCTCCCTCCCTCTCCCCTCCACCTCCACCCTGTCTCTCCCTCTCCTCACCCCTCCAGCCTCCGCTCTCCTCACCCCTCCTCACCCCTCCAGCCTCCGCTCTCCTCAACCCTCCATATGCAATGTACAGTATGTGTATATATGAGTGTATGTAGTCACTTCCCTCACTTTGTCCGCACACATACACACACACACACACACACTTCGCTATACTTACCACCGACCCTGCATCAGCCGCCTAGATCCTCAGTCGACATGTCGCCACCCCCGAACTACTGGATCCAATATAGCGTCCAAGAAGTCTCCCCAAACTTCCCGAATGCCATATTGGATCCAGTCGTCCGCGGGCGGCGACATGTCAACTCAGGATCCAGCCGGCGAGGAAGATGCAGGGTCGGTGCTAACTATAGCGGAGTGTGTGTGTGTGTATGTGTGTGTGTGTGTGCATGTATGTATGTGTGTGCTGACCACTCTGCCCACGGCGCTGCGCTGACCACTCTGCCCACGGCGCTGCCCTGCCCACTCTGCCCACTCTGCCCACTCCACCAATCTCACCGCACTCACTGCTAACCACTGAGCCACGGCACTCACTGCTAACCACTGAGCCACCGCACTCACTGCTAACCACTGAGCCACCGCACTCACTGCTAACCACTGAGCCACCCCACTCACTGCTATCCACTGAGCCACCGCACTCACTGCTAACCACTGAGCCACCGTATACTCTGCTACCCACTGAGCCACATGTATACACACAATTCATTTCACCGCACTCCCCTAACTCTTAGTAAATAAACTATATATGGATTCTAGACTACCCGATTCTTTAGAATCGGGCCGCCATCTAGTGCTTTATATAAAAGAATTGACGATTTTCCTAAAATAGGGTCTAAGGGTTACCAAAACCTCAGAGAATTAAGTGATTTGTTAATAGAGCTCAACGTTGCTCAGATGGGAGATTTACCCGGATTGGCATTCTTGGACACTGCAAAAACTTCCATTACAACCTTCAAGCTACATTTACTGCATCTAGCTGTCTTTGTTTTATTGTTGTACATTTACTTTGTTGAAACCAATAAAAACACAATGGTTAAAGAAAAAAGAATAGTGGGTCACATATGGTTCACTGTATAAACACAATCATAACATACAGTTCCCTCCTTTTATTGTGTTCATAGATTTTGTCACCCAACAAGCTAAAGTGAGAAATGACACTAGCTTTGACTTCACTCTGTCATGTCCCACCGCCCTGGCGTCAAACCTAGTAGGACACCAGTGGCAGTCCACAAAACTAACATTGTCTCCACAGGTCCTCCTCACAATGCCAGTACGCCCCTTCCAGAAGAGGGCAAACCTCACGACATCAGTAAGCAGTTTCCTCTACATCGGAAGCCACATCCTTCCTCTACTAAAATGCAGAGCCTTCAGGGAGAAGTCTTTAGAATTTAGCAAAGGTTTCCTCAAGGAAAATAACATCTGCTTCATATGCTGTGCTACAACATCGCACGTCGCCAGGAACTGTGAAGCCTGCGTGAAATGCACAGAACGCTCAAGTGCAGAGCACAATACAGCTTGGCACCCTGGACAACCCCCACAAGTGCTGTCACAAGCAGAGGAGTGCGATAGCAAACAGAAGGACACTGACGTAGACACCCCTGTTGTCACCTCTCAATGTATGGAGATCTGTAGAGCACTCATAGGAGGAATGTCCTGTTCAAAAATCCGCCTTGTCATAGCCTATCCAGCATACCACAGGGACAAATTGGTCAAGAAATATGCAATCCTGGATGATCAAAGCAACAGGTCTCTAGTAGTGATGGGCGAATCTACTCGTTAGGACTCGTTACTCTGCGAGTAGTAAGGAACTGCAGGAGTCGGTACTCTGCGAGTTTCCAAGTGATTACTCGCACAATAACGAGTCCAATGCAAATCAATGGCAATCCTAGTTTTGTCAGAGTTTGAATTCAGTATGTTTCTCAGTCGCTAAACTCGCTATCACATCGCTGTCTATGTAGCTGGATTGTCCCCAAATCGTTTAAACACTAGCACCGCTTCACGGATACCCGCTGTCAGCAGCGAGTCTAGGGATGAGCGAGTCAACGACTCCTGTATACTGTATTTGGGACTCGCTGAATACAGAATATGTTAATGTTCCGAGACAGACTAGCATGTTAGCAGCCTAGCATGTTAGGTCAGAAAACTGTGAAGATGGGCAAGCATGTTAGCCAATCATATTCAGTAATGCCGCAGCCATCTTGGTTGTGGCATTACTATGATTGGCTGCTGTCCATCGTGATGCCTATGTTATGTATGACAGGCAAGGCTGTATATAAGGCTTGCCCCCACCATTTTGGGTACATTCCTGTGACGATCTGAGCTAGTGCAGGGCGAGTAGGGAGACTTGGAGCAGATCAGAGATAGGAAGTGTCAGTGAGTGTAGGAAAATCACCTCAAGATTCCTCACATATAACCTAAGACCGAAATTTATGGCGGTCACGCCAATATTACACATGACCGCCATGAATTTCTATTAAATTGTTTAAAGAAAAAAAAAAACACACAGAAAATTTTTTTTTATTAGTAATTACAAAAAAAGCCATTAGGGACTCCATCTTTAATCAAAAAAATCCTCTTCTGTTCGACGTAGTCCCAAATGCGGTGTCAGCTCTGCAACATCCCTTTACATAGAAATTATTATTTTTTTAATATTCTTTAAAAGCCGACGTCTTTTTGCGCTGGCTTTTAAAGAATAAAATGGGGAATTGCAGGTTTTTCCTCTGCTGCCAGACCCCTTATAGGGTCCAGCAGCACAGGAATCGCTGCAATACTCGCTTCCCCATTCATTAACATTGGACTTGCTAGACTCGCAACGAGTAGCGAGTTTCTGACTAGGACTCGTTAGAGTCTAGCGATTCCGAGTATTTTAGGATTCGCCCATCCCTAGTCTCTAGCCAAGTTCATCTTCTTTGACAGCTTCAGCATTGTAGGCCCCGATACTCCCTACTCCTTGAAGACGTGTGCAGATACCATTGAGACAGCGGTGTGGAAAGCAACTAGATACAATGTAGAGTCCTTAGATGCTCAGACCTGCTTATCGCTACCGACTATATTGAAGCGCAACCAGATTCTTAAAAACAGGTCCAAGATACCCTCAACAAAGGTAGCAGCATCTGAAGCGAATAGCTCATCTGATACGTAAGTTGGTCCCAGAAGCTCCAATAGCCTTACTCCTTGGAAGAGATATACTATGAGTCCACAAACTAGAGAATATATTAATAGTTTCCAGAACGCTCCATATGCACAGAGACTCGATATATATATAGGAGATGTCTGCCTAGGAGCACACAAGCTGACCTCAGTCAACAGTACGCTCATCAGCACACTAGAAAATGGATGTCCATCTCTCTTCCAACCATGTCAGTAGTTTTTTGGTAAAGTTATTGCTGAGCAGTATTCCCTTGCCTTGCCCTTTCGCAGTCCCTTCCAGTGAAGACTACACTTGTGAGGGCGAACAAGACCACATAGGCTGTACAGTTTTCCACAGGACAAAGGAATAAAATAAGGCAGTGATGTCTATAGAAGATAGGATGTTCTTGGATATCATGGATCAAGAAATAGTGAAAGATAAGTCAAACAGTTGGGTCACACCTCTACCATTCTGACCTCAGAGATGACACCTACCCAACAACAGGGAACTGGTCTACAGTCAATTCATCTCCCTCAAACACAAGCTTCAGAAGTCACCTGACACAAAAGAACATTTCTTTACCTTCATGGGGAAGATATTCCAGAACTCACAGAGATCCCCCCTGCATTTCGAGACTTCAAGCAGTAATGGTACTTACCCATCTTTGACATGTATCATCCTAAGAAGCCAGGTCAGAAAAGAGTGGTATTCGACTCAAGCGCCAGATGCAAAGACGTCTCGTTGAACAATGCCCTTCTGTCATGCCCAGACCTCAATAACAGACTTGTAGAAGTACTACTCTGTGTTCCACAGGGATACGGTGGCATTTATGGCTGATATACAATAGATGTTCCACTGTTTTCTTGTCAAAGAGGAGCACAGAAACTACTTGAGGTTTTTCTGGTACCACGACAAAGACCCCTACAAAGACATGGCAGAGTACCAGATGAGGGTAGACATCGTTCCCTGGTGGTCACTATTTACAGTCTCCAAAATTCCACCAAAGAGGGCGAAGAAAAGTATGAGTCGGATGTTTGATCCTTCGTAGAAAAAACTTCTGTGTAGTCGACTGTTTGAAATCCACACCGATAAATGAAGCTACAATCAGTCTCCTAAAAAGAGCTCAAGAAATGCTCGCTCTGTCTAACCTGAGGTTGCACAAGATTGCCTCTAACAGCCAAGAATTAATTGATGCCTTTCGCTCTGAAGACTATTCGAGCCACCTAAAGGACTTGGACCTTAGCACCGACTCCCTTCCCATGCAGCAGAGCCTTGGATTGCTTTGGGATTTGAAGACGGATGCCTTCACCTTTCAGAACAGCAAAGACGAGAAACCCTTCACACGCAGAAGAGTTCTTACTTTTATAAATAGCTTGTACGATTGGATTTGAGGCTATCTAGCCTAAGGGTGTTCCCGTGTGTCTGTTACCCTTGATAAATGAAAGTGTTTTGGTAATATACAGTGTTGGCCAAAAGTATTGACACCCCTGCAATTCTGTCAGATAATACTCAGCGTCTTCCTGAAAATGATTGCAATCACAAATTCTTTACTATTGTTATCTTCATTTAATTTGTCTTTAATGAAAAAAACACAAAAAGAATTGTCCTAAAGCCAAATTGGATATAATTCCACACCAAACGTAAAAAAGGGGGTGGACAAAAGTATTGGCACTGTTAGAAAAATCATGTGATACTTCTCTAATTTGTGTAATTAACAGCACCTGTAACTTACCTGTGGCACTTAACAGGTGTTGGCAATAACTAAATCACACTTGCAGCCAGTTGACATGGATTAAAGTTGACTTAACCTCTGTCCTGTGTCCTTGTGTGTACCACATTGAGCATGGAGAGAAGAAAGAAGACCAAAGAACTGTCTGAGGACTTGAGAAACCATATTGTGAGGAAGCATGAGCAATCTCAAGGCTACAAGTCCATCTCCAAAGACCTGAATGTTCCTGTGTCTACCGTGCGCAGTGTCATCAAGAAGTTTAAAGCCCATGGCACTGTGGCTAACCTCCCTAGATGTGGACAGAAAAGAAAAATTGAAGAGAGATTTCAACGCAAGATTGTGCGGATGGTGGATAAAGAACCTCAACTAACATCCAAACAAGTTTAAGTTGCCCTGCAGTCCAAGGGTACATTAGTGTCAACCCGTACTACCTGTTGGCATCTGAATGAAAAGGGACTGTATGGTAGGAGACTCAGAAAGACCCCACTTCTTACCCCGAGACATAAAAAAGCCAGGCTGCAGTTTGCCAAAACTTACCTGAGAAAGCCTAAAACGTTTTGGAAGAATGTTCTCTCTTTTTGAGCAAAGGCATCAACATAGAGTTTACAGGAGAAAAAAGAGGCATTCAAAGAAAAGAACACGGTCCCTACAGTCAAACATGGCTGAGGTTCCCTGATGTTTTGGGGTTGCTTTGTTGCCTCTGGCACTGGACTGCTTGACCGTGTGCATGGCATTATGAAGTCTGAAGACTACCAACAAATTTTGCAGCATAATGTAGGGCCCAGTGTGAGAAAGCTGGGTCTCCCTCAGAGGTCATGGGTCTTCCAGCAGGACAATGACCAAAACACACTTCAAAAAGCACTAGAAAATGGTTTGAGAGAAAGCACTGGAGACTTCTAAGGTGGCCAGCAATGAGTTCAGACCTGAATCCCATAGAACACCTGTGGAGAGATCTAAAAATGGCAGTTTGGAGAAGGCACCCTTCAACTATCAGGGACCTGGAGCAGTTTGCCAAAGAAGAATGGTCTAAAATTCCAACAAAGCATTGTAAGAAACTCATTGATGGTTACCGGAAGCGGTTGATCGCAGTTATTTTGGCTAAAAGTTGTGCAACCAAGTATTAGGCTGAGGGTGCCAATACTTTTGTCTGGCCCATTTTTGGAGTTTTGTGTGAAATGATCAATGTTTTGCTTTTTGCTTCATTCTCTTTTGTGTTTTTTCATTGAAGACAAATTAAATGAAGATAATAATACCAAAGAATTTGTGATTGCAATCATTTTCAGGAACAAAATGAGTATTATCTGACAGAATTGCAGGGGTGTCAATACTTTTGGGCACAACTGTATATATATATTTTTTTCTTTTTCAGTGGGGAGAGCACAGCTACAACCAGCTCTGTCACTTGAAAAGGAGCAAGTTTAGTTATACCATATTTTAGCATATGAATTATTGTTTTAAATTGTTTTAAATAAATCTGAATAATTTTGAATAAACTTCCCTAAGAGAGGGTTAACAGCAACTGGAGTGTTATTTAAGTTAGGCCAGTTTCACACATCCGTGTCATCACGGACATGTGAAACAAGTTTGTTTGGGGGTGGGGCGTGCACACGTGTCACGGACATGTGACACAATGTGTGCAGTCCGTGTGCTATCCGTGGGGCCGTGGATAGCACACAGACAGCCTGTCACCCGCATACTTACCTTCCTCCAGCGCCGCTGCTCCTCTCTCTTCCAATCCGCTCTTGGGCACAGTGAAGTGAATATTCATGAGCCCTAATGAGTGGCAACGGAAGTGAGAGGAGCAAACACCGCTGGAGCGAGGTGAGTATAAAATTCTTTATTTTCAGGCTTTTTGGTTTGGCTGTGGTCCATGCACATGGATGTCACGGTGTGAATATCCGTGTGCAGGACTTTTGGACAAAAAAGCGGTCGGTGGCTCCGCAGAAAAACAGACAAGTCGCCGTGTGGAGCACACGGACACACGTGCTCCACACGGAGACACGGTCCGTGCGGAAACACGGACGTGTGCATGGGTCCATAGGGGATTGTGTGCCCCCGTATGTCCGTACCTCCGCCATGTGTCCGCATGGACCGCACATGTGCCAGAGGCACGGATGTGTGAAACCGGCCTTAGACTAAGGGCTGAGCCCATCCCCCCTCTTTTTGTTTTACTATAAGGTCACTAAGGTGTATTAAGCACGAATAGCACCTGAGGCTTTCTAGCAGCTAGTCAAAAAGGATAATAAATACCCGAGGTGGATGTGTGAGCTCCAGTGTTTCAAACAATGAAAAACCTGTATCTACAATGGCAAGAAATGATGGAGTGGTAAGAGTAGAATATGCTAAAATATGCATCTCCTTTATGAAAGCTGCTTTGCTAAGAATCCACACCAATTTTGAAATGATTACAACTCTTTGTCCTTCCACTATTTTAAGTGCTTATAGGACACTAAATCTTAAAGAATTACTTTATTCAGTTCTAATCCAAAACAGTGGTTCCCTAAAATATGTGCTATATCAGGCCTGTTTCACACATCCGTGCCTCCGGCACATATGCGGTCCATGCCCACACATGCCAGCTGCACGGACATACGGAGGCTAATTATTCTCCATGCCCCCCTTCACATGTCCCTGATACCATACGGATCTTGTCCCAGTGTGGAGCAGATGCATGTCCGTGTGCTCCACATGACGACATGTCTGTTTTTTGTAGGCATCACGGACCGCTTTTAGCCAAAAATGTCCTTGCACACAGATGTCCTCCGTGTGACATCCGTGTGCATGGACCACAGTCAAAAGCTTAAAGCCCTAAAATAAAGAATTTCATACTCGCCTCCCTCCAGCGCTGCCTGGGGCCACTGATTAGTCTCATGAATCTTCACTGCGCTGAGCCCAACAGCGGACAGGAAGAGAGAAGAGCAGACAGCGCTTGAGGCAGGGGAGTATACAATGACAGGCTATCCATGTTCTATCTACGGATAGCACATGGACAGTACAACGAATGTGTCACATATGTGACACACGGATGCACGTACCTAAAAACAGCTTGTCACACATCCATGTTTTTCACGGATGTGTGAAACAGGCGTCAGGCACCGAGGCAAACATATCATTGGTACAGTCTTTACAGCTTCACAGGGGCCAAGGACGTGGGAGAGCCCTGTTCTACATCCAAACATGGTGGGTTTGTGCATTTTGATGAGTTAGGCTGGCTTCACACCATGGCACTATCAGGTCCGGGGCTCTCCAGGATGAACCTAACAGCCCCGGACCCGATTTTGTCATAATACAGCCATATGGGGCCAGATGGAGCCGGATGGCAGCTATCTGCCATCCGGTTTCCATCTGTCCAGGAGGATCCAGGTGTATTCGGATTTTTCTCCCGGAAAAATCTCCCCAAATTGGATCCTCCTGGATCCTTTTGGATCAGTAGCAATCCGGCACTCCGTAACATGGGAGTCTATGGGGCCGGATTGCCCCGATCCGGGAATATCCGGGAACCGGACGCCTGCGGCTGAAGTTCAGGGTGAGCTACGCTGAACTTCAGCACCAGGGAGCTGTCCCCTGCGAAGTGGTTCAGCTCCATTTTGCAGGGGACAGCTGTGCTCGGCTGAATCCCGGCTACAAACAGGACCGGAGGGCATATTAACCCTCCGGGTCTGTTTGCAAATCGGGTCCGGGGCTGTCAGGTTCACCCTGGACAGCCCCGAACCTGATAGTGCTGTGGTGTGAAGCCAGCCTTATTGAACTGAAAAGGGTCTATACACTGTTATTGCACAGGAGCCCACTCATATCTGTGTCTACTAGTCGCCAGGCACATACACAGTGCTGACATGTTACTACATGGCAATGACAGCCCATAATTTTGAGCATTTATTACATGTAGAGCGCTGAGAATGTTCCTCTTTCTTGTCCCCAAGTACATTATGAGTTATGTTTCTATTGTTAACATTACTTGTTTCTCATTCTAATGGATTGAGAACAATTACTTTCAAACAGATAAAAGTCTTTCAAATTTGGGCCAAAACTTGGTATAGAGAATCCTCATTTTCCATTATGTGTTTTTAATGGATTACTCAGTAGCCAACAATACATAATAGTAAGGTTAAAATGCGTTCTTTGTTTTCTCATGCTGTTTTTTAATTAAAAGATGGCTATCGTTTAGCCTTGGTTTATGTTACTCTTCAGGAAGCCATCTAAGCTAACACCCATGTGCTTCCTAAAAGGAAACTACGACAATGGTAATCCAAGATCACTCACTTATTAAAGCCTTGAGCACGTTATCCATACAAAACATGCTCAGTTTAAATTAAAAAATATCTGACCTGATTTCAGAGAAACAAATGTCTACAAAATGATGAATGATGTCACGTCGTAGAGCATGAAAGACGAAAGGCATTTCATAGGAAGGTGGTCAGTCACGTTTCTGTTTTGCTCATTGTATTTATGAGTAAAGTTTTGATTGATCATTATCAGGTACAGGTTCTGCAGTCCTTAATTTCACTTTAGATGAGAAGATGTCATCCTGAGGGAACTGCTCACAGATTGTTGCCTGTGCTGCCCTTTCAGTGTATCAGACCAGGTAGGATGCTGCTAGGTTAAAGGGAATCAACCACCAGGATGTAACTACCTGCAAATCAGTGTAGCAGGTGATAGACCTGTGCAGCATGACATCACTATATTTTTTTTAACTCTACCCGCCAAATTTATTCCCCCGGATGAGTCTGGATGAGTATTGATGAGAGGGAGGGGCTTTGGCTTACAGCAGAAAGACAAGCCCACAGGGAAGAAATAAGTAAAAACCCGAATAGTGATGTCATACTGTACATGTCAATCACTTGCTGCACTAATTTACAGGTGGTTAAATCCTGGTGGTTGGTTCCCATTAAATTCACATGATGAGTTTTTGGTGTGTATTTCGTGCTGCATATTTTCACTGCACAAAAAACACAAATCTTAGGCTAGGGTCAGATTAACTTTAAAGGGGGGTTGCGTTAAAAACAGGTTTTGGCAGCCTTAACGCGGTGCTACCGCCAAGGTAGCAGCGCATTAATGCTGCCAATGCTTACCTATGGTGACGCGGACACTAGCATGGCTCAAACGCTGGCATCTGAGTGAATCTCGCGCTTTTTCCTAACGCGAGAAAAGACGCTGCAGAGTATAATATAAAATTATCACTCACCCACACAGTTCTCCACAGCTCTGTACCACTCAACATCTCCTCCCACATCTCTGTCTATCACTGTACCATGCCCTTCATTCCACTAATTACCTTACATCTGAGCCTAAAGCCTAGGTCTCACATAACGATATCGGTAACGATATCGTCCTATTTGTGACGTAGGAACGATATCCTTACCGATATCGTTGCGTGTGACTGATAGCAGCGATCAGGCCCCTGCTGTGAGGTCGCTGATCGTTGCACAGGGCTCCTGACCATTTTTTGGTCGTTGGCCCCCCCGCTGGTCACCACACATCGGTGTGTGTGACCGGCGGGGGCAGCGATCAGCGACCTGTCAGGATCCCCCGCCATGTCACAGCGCCGCACAGCAGCGCTGTAACATGACATCCAGGGTGACAAGCGGGCTTAGAGACCCGCATGTTTACCATGGTTACCGGCACCCGCCCGCTTCCGAGTTGCGGGGAGCGAGCGGGTGCCGACCTCTCCTATCCTGTCCCTCACTATTCTCATCTCTCCCTGCTATTTCCCTGTTCCCTACTCTATCCCCTATCCTAAACCCTAATCCTATCCCTCTCCTTGTTCTAAATAAAGAAATCCCCCCCCGAGGCTCACCGGCATCAGAGGCTCCCATACCGGCATCTCTGTAATGGAGATCTCAGGGGTAAAGGACCTGTAATGAGGTCACAGTCATGTGACCGGCCTATACTGTACAGTATAGGCCGGTCACATGACTGTGACCTCATCATAGGTCCTTTACCCCTGAGATCTCCATTACAGAGATGCCGGTATGGGAGCCTCTGATGCCGGTGAGCCTCGGGGGGGATTTTCTTTATTTAGAACAAGGAGAGGGATAGGATTAGGGTTTAGGATAGGGGATAGAGTAGGGAACAGGGAAATAGCAGGGAGAGATGAGAATAGTGAGGGACAGGATAGGAGAGGTCGGCACCCACTCGCTCCCCGCAACTCGGAAGCGGGCGGGTGCCGGTAACCATGGTAAACAAGCGGGTCTCTAAGTGCAGGAGAGACCCGCTGTTACCATGGTTACCAGCGTCCGTCCGCTCCCAGGATGCAGGGAACGAGCGGACGCTGGGTACCAACGATCTGGCTGCCCAGAGGTCGCTGGTGAAGTCTGTCAGTGTGACAGCTCACCAGCGACCTGATAACGATGTGTCAACGATGCATCAACGATGCTGATCGTTGTCGGCATCGCTGACACATCGTTATGTGAGACCGGGGCTTAACACTCCTGTCTCCAAGACATTTGTGAGCTGCACCAGTTCTCTGGAACATACTACCAAGAACAACCCGATTAATTCACAATAACCACAGCCTATCGCCTCACCTCCAGTACAATCAAAACCAGAAGTTTACATACACTATATAAAAAGACAAATATGCAAGTTTTTCTCACTATCTAATAGCAATAATAATTATTATCTGACATGGGCTAGGGTCACATTTCAGGTTTTTTTTAAGAATCCTGATCCGGTTTTGAGTTTTGCAAAAGCTCAAAACCGGACCAGGAAACGCTCCTCATAGGAGCCTATGCAAAACACCGGATGGCTTCACAAGCCATCCGGTGGCCGTATCCGGCACTGCTGCCTGCGTTAAAAATCATGCAGGCAGCAGTTTTCGCAGCGTTTCCCTGTACCGCACTGCAGTAACCGGATGGCTCAGGATGTGTAATCCTGAGCCATCCGGTAACTGCATAGGTTGCGGATCCCGGCTGTTGCCGGGATCAGCAAACTTATTAAAGAGTTAAATTGATTATCTAAAGGACTGTTTGAGGTCTGTAGGGGGGCTTAGACCCCCCTACAGACCGGCCGGCCACTTCAATAGCCTTCTTCTACAATTTCCCACCTTGCACGGGCTCCTTGGAGCTCCGTGCATGTCAACCAAAGTCCCCCGTGCCCCCCCCCCGTATCACTATAGAGGGGTGCTTACACCCCTCTAGTATAGTTATGCTTTAATTGTGTACTACATAAAGGATTATTACAGTGGCAATGTAAGTTCATACTTACATGCTCTGGTAGGCAGAGTCCAGGGATTTCCATGGGCGAGGCTGTGTGCAGCAGTCTCCGCCCGCTCATTCTTGATGGCCGCCCCCTCTGGCCGTAATCCAGTGTTGTGAGGGCGGCCGCGTCATGAAAGGGGCGTGGCTAACTATATGGCGCGGTTAGCCACGCCCCTTTCATGACGCGGCCGCCCTCACAACACTGGATTACGGCCAGAGGGGGCGGCCATCAAGAATGAGCGGGCGGAGGCTGCTGCACACAGCCCCGCCCATGGAAATCCCTGGACTCTGCCTACCAGAGCATGTAAGTATGAACTTACATTGCCACTGTAATAATCCTTTATGTAGTACACAATTAAAGCATAACTATACTAGAGGGGTGTAAGCACCCCTCTATATTGATACGGGGGGGGGCACGGGGGACTTTGGTTGACATGCACGGAGCTCCAAGGAGCCCGTGCAAGGTGAGAAATTGTAGAAGAAGGCTATTGAAGTGGCCGGCCGGTCTGTAGGGGGGTCTAAGCCCCCCTACAGACCTCAAACAGTCCTTTAGATAATCAATTTAACTCTTTACTAAGTTTGCTGATCCCGGCAATAGCCAGGATCCGCAACCTATGCAGTTACCGGATGGCTCAGGATTACACATCCTGAGCCATCCGGTTACCGCAGTGCGGTATTCTGCACACATTTTTGAAAAAAAATGTGTGTGCCCGGCATTGCGTTCACCGCATCCGGATCCGGATGCGGTGAATGCAATTCTTGTTTTAAATGTGACCCTACCCATGAACTCAGTATAAACCTTTCACCCTTTAGGTCAATTAGTATTACTATAATTTATTAATATTTGCCAAATGTCAGAATAATTAGAGAGAGAGAGAGAGAGAGAATGTTTTAAGGCATTTTTATTACTTCCTAAAAAGTCATAAAGTTACATACATTTCATCAGTATTTAGTACCATTGCCGTTAAACTGTATGACTTGAGTGAAACACTTTGGATATCCTTCCACAAGCTTCTCACAATACTTGGTAGGAATTTGGGCCCATTCCTCCTGACAGAACTGGTGTAACGTAGCCATGTTTGTAGGTAGCCTTGCTCGCACCTGCTTTTTGAACTTTGCCCATAAATTTTCAAAAGGATTGAGATCAGGGCTTTGTGATAGCCACACCAAAACATTGACTTTGTTATCCTTAAGTTACTTTGTAATCAGTGTTGCAGTATGCTTTGGGTCATTGTCCATTTGGAAGACCCAGTTCCGCTCAAGCTTTAACTTCCTGGCTGATGTCTTGAGATGTTCAGTATTGCCACGTAATCTTCTTTCCTCATGATGCCATCTATTTTGTAAAGTGCACCAGTCCTTTCTGCAGCAAAACAACCCCACAACATAATGATGCCACCTCCTTGTTTCACAGTTGGGATGGTGTTCTTAGGATTCAAAACTTCTCTTTTTTTTCCTCCAAACATAATGATGATCATTATGGCCAAACATCTTAATCCTTTTCTCCTGCATTTTTTATTATGGCAGCTAAGCACATCATCCCAGGATTAGCATTCACCTTGCTTTCGCAGCAGGACTTATTAGCTATTTCCAGGAGATGGTGTGCTCTTTCTTCTTCCTAAAAGTCATGAGATTGTTTGAGGTTCACGAGCGGGCCCAGAACCCTGGTGATATGCAGTGTTTGGCAGCTTTTGGGCCCCTTTGAAAGTGTTTATTAGGCCCTTGATTTTGCCTCCCATTGATTTGAATGGGGTTTGGAAGTTCGACGAACTGTTTGACCATCTATTCGGTGAACATATGTCTGTTTGGCAAACTGAACCCAAATTTCAACAGATTCACTCATATCTCTCTACCAATGACTTCTCAGATGTTTTCAATGAGAGATAAGGCCAGACACACCGCCAGCTATAGTACAACATTTAGGTCACTCAGGCTGATAATAATAATATGAACAGGATGTAGCCCGGCATTGATTTTTTTAAAAGATAGCACCCTGGACAATTGGTGAAATTGTGATACCACCACCAAATCAATATAACACTGATCTGTTAGTGTACCTGGAAAGAAAACAAAAGGTGTCTAGCTATAATAAATTTTGCCACCCCAACTCATAATCCCAGGATTAGGATCTGTGTGATGTTCTCCCCTAAATGCCTCTTCATAGCGTAGTCCATGTGGTCACCACATAGAGATCTGACGCTGGAATGGAAATAGAGGCTGGAACAGCGGTCTTTCCTCATTTGCATTAAGTCCCACGTTTGTCTTGGATGCAAAGATAGCCAAGGTTGGTCTGGAGACTAACATGACAAAGCACTCACTGATCTCAGGGAGACCTGTCGAGGAAAACATTGGGGGCAGCTGGCTAAAGCACTCAACACAGTGAAATCCATGGTGCATTGCCCCCTGGGAATTTGAATATGCAAATGGAGTCTGTGGAGCCTCGTTGAAGAGTCTCAAACATGGGACTAGCCAGATATCCCTCCAGGGAAGGACCCAGCCAAAGGGTGGACTCCTTGTGGAGACCACCATAACCACCATATTAAGTGGCCCTTTCAGTCACTATCCCACTCAGTTACAAGCTTAAGGATATGACAAGGGAATTACCAAAGCCTGGTGTCCATTCACAGACAGCTGTTTAGGGATGTTGCCCCTCATCTGTGTGGAGTAGGATTCTGGCTAGGTGGGAGCAATGCCTGGCAGACCAACATCACAAAGCTTTCACTGATCTCAGGGAGACCAGTTGAGGAAAACACTGCGAGCAGCCAGCTAAAACGCTCAAACACAGTGAAATCCATGATGCATTGTCCCCTGGGAATTTGAATATGCAAATGAGTCCATGGAGCCACGTTTAAGTGTCTCAAACACTTGTCATATCTTTAAGCTCATTAAGAGCTGGATATTGACTCAAAGGGCCACTTAATATGGTGGTTATAGTGGTCTCCTAAAAGAGATAACCCATGGCTGGGTCCTTCCCTGGAGGGATTTCTGGCTAGTCCTGTGTTGAGACTCCTAAACAAGGCTCCACAGAATTTATTTGCATATTCACAAGTGAATGTGATGCCATTCCTACTCCCTGGATTGGAGTGGGGTGGCATAAAGGATGGTAGCTGGATCACTATTAATAAAAACAGAGAAGAAAACTCCAGCACCACTTACAGACTTTGGAAGAGAGGAACCTCGTATCTGTCCCAGAACTCCATAAACCTGATCCAAGGTATAATGGTGCCAGCTTTAAGTAGAAGCAGTTCCATCCAATGTAGAAGACAGTCCAGCAGCACTCTGGTCTTTAAAAAACTTTCAACTTTATTTGCTATAGGTGCATAAGCAAAGCAAGGAGAGATGCAGGGTGTGTGGGACCGGTTGAAGCACAATAAGGTGCAAAACAGGGTGTTGTCCCACACACCCCTGCATCTTTCCCTGCTTTGCTTATGCACCTATCTAATATATGTGTGTATGTGTGTGTGTGTGTGTGTGAAACCCACTCCAGAACAAGTTTCAGGGTGGAGGCGGGGGGTGTTGGGTAGATTTAGGGGGACGGTGGGTGGATAGGGCGGGTTGGGAGGGAGGCAGGATTGATACATATAGTGGACATACAATACACACACAGACATACACTCAGCTTATAACTAAGAACAGTTAGTTACTATGCCCGGGCAACACAGAGCTCTACAGCTACTAGTAAATGAAGTTGGAAGTTTTTTAAGGACCGGAGTGCTGCTTGACTCTTTTGTACATTGGATATAGCTGGATCACTATACTACATTAACAGTTTGGTGTTACACTGCTTTGGATGTAAATGTAATTGTACGGCCATCTCCTCAAGGAGTGCATTTCAAACCAGTACAACATCAGAATACAAGTTGTTCATGCTGCTGTGATCAGCCTGCATGGGTTAGCTGTTCTACCTTTGGATGTACTGTAGTAGCTTTTAAAATCCCTGCCATTGTACCCATTTGGGCTGTCAATGGCCAGCAATACCAAAGGGAGCTGTAAGCTTTGTATACTCAAGTGCATTTAGCATGGCAAAACATTGTTCAGACAATTATCAATACCCTCATTGATAGCAGCACGAAGTGTGTATGTTTGTATATTTCTGCTTGTGGCGCTCATACTTAAAGGGAACCTGTCAAATAAAATAATCACTATTACCCCACAGATACAGGGGTTAATCTGCAGTTAACAGTGCTCTGATACAGTGCGGCAGCTGCACTGGGTGTAACATGACAATAAGAAAATTACCTTTAATCGGCAGCATTGGGCTTTCAGTCATAGGAGTGGTGCTGACGTAGTTCAGTTACTCCCCAGTGCTTAGTGAGTGGTGGCCACGGCCCTAGCACTTACTGACAGCAGACTTTGTACTGATGCAATGTGTCAGACTGTTATTAACTGCAGATTAGCCCCACATCTGCAGGTCAAACATGTTATTTTTTTACATGACATGTTCCTCTTAATTAATCAATAAGTTTACAAAATTAGATTTTCAGTTTTTCATTATTTGCATATCATTAACATACAGTATCTATTAATCCTATGATTTCCATAACTCCATAACTTTCCTTCTTGGAGTGGCAATTTCAATGTTTAGGAGTGTAATTCAGTAGTGACCTTCTGAAGCTTCCTCTACCCTATGGAAAACACATGCACACTTGCTGAAACACAGCTTGCAGGTCAGGAGACATAGTTGTCAACTGAGTGAGCATTCAGCTGTCCGCTATATGGTCTGTATGGTCACCTTAAAAAAATCTTTACATTTATAGGACACTTGTTTTGTAAAATGGTGCCTAGAAAAGTCTAAGATAAAATATGTATTTTTACAGTGTTAGCTAGTAGATAGGAAAATATTAACAACTAGGTTATACCAGCCTGATGAAGAGACCTAGATATCTTGAAAGTTTGCTACTACTTAGTTAAAAGGTATCAACCACTGAGGACCCTCACATTTTAACATTTTAGAAAAGTTTGTAAGCTATATGTATGTATCTTATTCAACCTAATATTACATAACAATAAAAGCCCTAATTCATTAAGCATGGTGGTTTGTATTCCATTCTTGATGAAAGGAATTCTGGAGTAAGATGCACCAGATTCATTAAGTTGCATGTGCCTCTTAATGAATTTTAAGCTTCTTATAACTGCTGCATGCCTTCGCCAGTAATGTTACTCTAGGTAGGGACTGGCATACATTTTAGTGTAAATTGGTCCACTTTCTTAGTTGATGACTTTGTTGGTCAGGTTCCACCACACACCATCCTGCCCCAGCTCCACACACATTGTTAAAAAATCCAAAAACCTAAAAGTTCAAATTGCACAAAAAGTGCAACATTTAAAGCAGTTTTATGCCAGAATTCTGGTGAAAACGCCTTAATGAATCTGAGCCAAGGTGTCTTATAATGAGTGAAAACACAAAGTACAGCTGTAGATTCAGCAAAAGACCTACATGGAAACATGAAATTCCCATGAATGATTTATATGACCTTTCCAGTGGGTGTTCTCAAATAACATTTTTATCTAGAATGAAACATTTGTAATTCATGCTTCTATTTCTCTTGTTAATATTCAGATCAAAAGATTCTTGTACATAGGCAAGGCAATCTTTTTTATTATCCAACATAAATTGATGTAATTTATTTAGTGTTGGGATCTCTTTTGTTAGTATTTAGTAATATTAATTTAAAATCCAGCCTCATCCTGCCCTTTAGATTTTTGTACCAGTTCCATTATGACATCTCCAATAAGTATAGTAACTAAGCCTCTAGTACCCAGTGCTCACAAACTTCCAAAATTCAGTAGAAAAGTAAGACCCAACTGATTAGGATGATGTTCATGTTGGTGTAGATGAGGGCATATTGGAGTCAGGTACTCCTGATTTGTTTAAAGGGATCCTGTCACCTCCAAAAAGCCTCCTAAGCTACAAAATGTGTCCCTGCAACATCCTATCATTAATCTCACACTACTTTTGTCTCCTAAAAGCATCCTGTGAAAGTGGATAAAAACGATTTTATACTCACTCATTAGGTATTATAATTAGCAGGGGCTATATTATTTAACCCTTAGGGAGTGTTGTTTTGCATCTTCAGGATCCACCCTCTCTCTCTCTGTCTGTGCTGCTGAAGGCAGGACTAATGATTTCCTTTCTGTGAGTGACAGAGAGGGGGAGGGCAGAGCCTGTATAAGCAGCACAGCAGCACAGACAGAGAGAAGCTGGATCCTGGAGCATGAAAAACAAACACGCCCAAAGGGCTAAAGAATATAGCCCCTACTAATTATAATGTCTAATGAGTGATGAGTATAAAATCGTTTTTATCTACTTTGACAGGATGCTTTTAGGAGACAAAAGGAGTGTGAGAATAGTGATAGGATGCTGCAGGGACGTGTTTTTGTAGCTTAGGTGGCTTTTTGGAGGTGACAAGATCCATTTAAAGGTGCATGTCTCTTATTTAATCTGTAGGGACATTCTACATGCTTCCCAAAATCCACAAATCAGGAAATCCAGGAAGACCAATCATTTCATGTGTGGGCACCCTCAATGAACACATTTCTGGGTGGGTAGAGGGTGTTCTCAAACCCCTGGTAAAAGAGACACCCAGCTACATTCAGGACACAACTGACCTATTGAATAAACTGTCAGCAGTAGGTCCTCTACCAGAAGAAACCATCCTCACCACCATGGATGTGAAATCTCTGTACAGCAATATCCCACACCAGGATGGATTCAATTCTTGCAAAGTCTTCCTGGAAAACACAGGGATTGATACTGATTCTGAGGTGAAGCTTACAAAATTCATTCTCAGCCAAAACTATTTTACATTTGACAACAACACATATTTACAGGAGACTGGCACAGCAATGGAAAGGAAAATGGCACCACAAATCTTTTCATGGCCAAGCTGGAAGGTGACTTTTTATCCTCTTGTCTTATCAAGCCTCTGGCCTACTACCGTTATATCGAGATATTGTAATCTTCTGGACGGAGTCTGAACAATAGTTGAAGACATTCCATGAACCTTTAATCAGTTTCATCCCACAAAATTTAACATTCAACTACTCCTGCACTAAATCAGCTTTCTGGACACCATCATCAAGTTACAGAACAATGAAATAAATACATCCCTGCACCGGAAACCAATTGACCATCCAACATATCTTCGATGCAACAGTTTTCATCCAAAACACATAAAATACTCTATTGTGTACAGCCAGGCCATCAGATACAATCAGATATGTTCCAACCCTACAGATAGAGACAATCACCATGAGGGCCTCAGAAATAGCTTTTTGAATCAGAGCTACCATCAAAAGACGATTTAAAACCAGATTACAAGAGCCACCAGAATATCAAGGAATCATCTCCAACATTACAAAACTAGAGAAGAAAACAACCGGTTGCCTCTCGTAGTCACCTACAATCCAAGTCTGGAGGTGTTAAGAGGAGCTGCACGGAAACTGCCACCACTACTGCAAAAAGATGCCAGAGTAAAATCAATATTTCCGGATCCCCCCACTTCTGTGTTTCAGGCAGCCCTTGAATCTAAAATGCATCATTGTCAGAAACTCCCAACTGTCCTCTGCAACAGCAATAGGAATATTTCCCGGCAAAACCTGTCCATTTATATTGACAATGGACAAGATACGGATTCCCAACTCACATCAGGACTACAAGATCCCAGGTAACTTCACTTGCACCACAAGCAATGTGGTGTACTTAATTATACGTACTAAATGTGTGAGTGGGAACCTGTATGTAGGGAACGGCAACAACTTAAAGCTAGGATGAACTCTCATCACCATAAAATAAAAGAAAGAAGGACAAATCTACCTGTGCCTAAACATTTCTGTAGCCCTGATCACACACTATTGGATATGAAAATACTAGTTCTGAAAGAAAACTTTAGATCACAAAAAATCAGGGGAGTGTAGAAATATAAACTGATGAAGAACTATGACACATTCAAAGCAGGAATGAATGTCGCGCATGGATGTATGGCTTTCTACTGCACATTCATTGAGGAATTTTAAAATCTTGGACCAAAACAACCACTAATCAAAGAACACTAAAACTATCTTTGCCTCTTATCTCAGAACTCTGATTATACTCCCCCAGCTCCTCTTCACACCTCCCAAGACTGACCACTATATTTTGTGTGGCGCCCCACCATGTAGGTGCCACAAAAGGGGTACTGCACCCAGAAAAGCGGTGTAGTCACCCCACTGCAATTGGAACTATGGTCACTAGATGAAACCCTAGAGTAACACCCACACACTAGAGTAGTGGGTGGGAGGGACCCTGGGAGGGAATATAATGACCTCTAGGGGGGAACTAGAGAAGAGAACAGTTGGAGTGAGAGTTGGAGAGAGATGGAGTAGGAGCTGGAGCAAGGATGGTCTCCTCAGCTGAGGAGCCCAGAAAGAACAGATCCCGGAGAAACGAGGGAAGGAACTGAAGCTCAGCAGCGAGCTAGTTCAAGGGAAGGAAACCGGGTACCGGACCCCGCAACTGTGAAATCCTCTATGGTTCACAGAGAATCCGAAGAACGTAGATATTATAGATAGAGCCCCAGTCTCCTGAGTGAGTCAAGTAAAGGGAGCCAAAAGTTAGGAAGAGCAGGACGCTGCATAGCTTAGTGAAGGTCATCCCAGAGACCGCACAGGAGGGTGAGAAAGAATGAGAAGCAGCAGAAGGTCAGATCATCTTTAAGAGTCAAACTTCACCGCCACTGGGAGGCAAAGGAAAGAAAGTTAAAGGAAGGAACATAAGTAGGGAACCATCTAACAGCCAAACTTCCAATTGCAGCATCCGGAGCATTTGCCATTATACCATCTATTGAACTGCTGAACTGTATAACTTTGGCAAAGTTTTAAGTAAAAGTTACCCGGGTGAAGTCCCGACTCTGCTGCATCCTTTCCATTACAAACTGTTTCTTACAGCACCGCTGCCCCGGCAGTCCAGTCCCACCTGCGGGGACTAATCCATCTAAGCCGCAATACCATCGACCACCGGAGGACTGTGGCGGCGCTGGTGAGCATCACAGACTCAGCAGGTGGCGTCACGAAGACAAAAACTTATATGTACTTTATCCCTATATTTTATTAGTTGACCACCAGGGCCACGGCCTCGGGCAAGCCACCCATGACATCCCAGACCGGAAGTCGCCCGAGAACTGAGTACTTCTGCCGTGGGGCGAGTCAACTTCTGGCGTCACGAACAGGATAACGTGCCCGGTACCACCGGGTACTGTGTGATTTGAACTTGGACTTAAAATGGACTTTTTCCACCTTGCTAGGCGAAAAGATTGGTTCCCGCCGACGCCATAAAGTAAACGACATGTGCAGGCCCGGGGGAGTACCTCAACCCCTAGAAGAAGGAGGGCCTAGCCAGAGGCGCCAAAAAGTGTGGCCGCCCCGATTGCCATCAATCAATCAGGTGGATGGCCCACAGGAAGTTCCTAGGGAGTGCCCGTCCATTGCTGTACAAACCAAAAGAGAAGGACAGACGCCATTAGACTCCTTTGTACCCGGCAGCATGGCAGCACCCCGATGGAGAGATGTCATCCGTGAGCTGGAGGAACAGACCCGTGCTGAGAGAGGAGATCCAGCAACTGCGTCCCTGCTCATGATAGAAGGGGATGCAGATTATTGGCAGTACTCGTTCAACCGGCTCCGGCAGGAGATGGAGCAGGCACTCACGTGGGTGTGCCGGAGGTGGAGCGCAGAATGGACTTACGAGTTGTCAGCAAGAAGGATAGCCCGTGAGGCACGGGAGGCAGATATTGCGGCAAGAGCAGTGGAGCAGTACCGCACCTCCCTTCCACCACCAGCACAGACCCTGGACATGGGGACCCAGACAGAGCCCCCAATGCCACTACCATCCCAGGCCAGCTGCAGTCTCTGGCTGGAGACAGCCCCTGCACCCACAACACCGGACGTGGAGATCGAGGAACTCTATGAGAAGCCAGATGACTACAATGATGACGATGACTTCGAGGAGCCGGCTGGAGCCCAGGAGGAAGCACCCGAGAGGCAGCATGGTAGACACCCTGGCAACAGCACCGTCAAGGAGTCCCCGCCATCCTTAACACCGCAGAGACCCATGCTACCCCTAAGCCTCACTGCAGCAGCACTTCACCGCCCCCGTATCAGTCCCTGCAAAGCACCCGGCCGTCCCACGATGAGCGGAGCCAGGTAGCCATGCACCGACAGACAGAAGACTGGTACCATCGGGAGCGTACCACCAAGAGGCTGCGAGACGAGGCCCCCACTTACCCCCCACTTCCAATGGAGCTACGGAAAACTGGGATGGTAATATCAGTTTACCACAAAGACGGTTGGGGTTTCTTGAGGGACCCTGGACTGCTAGACGACATATTCTTTTCCCGGCGGGATGTTGAGTCATTTTTGAGAAAAGTACATCCCCAGAGAGACCTATACAGAGGTAAGCAGGTCACATATGAATGCTACCCTGCCCCGCTAGGATGGTTCACCATCCGTATATCCCGCATAGACTAATGATATTTAAAACAATAGACTCCCGATGAGAGACACTGTTCCCCTGTATATAGCCCCTTTTTCCTGCTTAAGAATATATTCCTGAATGAAGAGTGTGTCCCTGGTGACCCTGAGACTTTTTATTGAGCTTTCCCCCGTTATGCTTTGTTGGCCTAATGCATATTGATCTGTTTGTATTACAACAACTATTGTTTGTTTAATATGATGTGATTTTATGTCTGCATGCATATTGTTCAGATGTCAACAAAGTTAAAAAAAAAAAAAGGTCCTCATTCAGAGACAGGATGTACCTCCCCCTGCTCCCTGCATGCACATTCTAGTGTGGAACTGGAAGCTGAAGGTTACAGCAGATTTCTCTCTCCCTCTCTCCAGAAACCAGATTGATCCTATTCTCATGTTGTAAGCTGGATGTTGTTAATTCTCAATAAATGAACATTCTCTGTTGCTTGCTGTGGACATCACGCTGATTAACGCGCTGCTAACAGGTTATGGGCCCAGGAGTCACAGAAGTATAGAGGATGATCAGATCATGCATGTGTGTAAGTGTGAATCTGCAAAGGAAATGTGGGAGCAGCTGCAGAAAGTACATGAGAGGATAAATCTAAGTAAGCAAACTATATCTAATGAGAAAGCTATATCAGTCTAAACTACACAGTGACCAGGACATGCAGGACTACATTAGAAGCACTCTAGAGACTGTAGAGCGCCTGCGGGGCATTGGGGAAGATATGAAGGACTTCCATGTAGCAGCACTACTGCTTAGTGGTCTCCCAGAAGGCTATGACACGCTTGTAACTGCACTTGCTGCACGCCCAGATGATGAGCTTACATTGGAGTACGTCAGAGGAAAGCTTGTAGATGATTATAAGAGAAAGGCAGAAAGTGTGAGCAGCAAAGTATGGAACAAGGAAACTGCTTTACAAACACAGGACGTGCCCACCAGCAGAAACCACCCTAAAGAAACATGTGAATGTTTTGTATGCAAGAAGCCAGGTCATTTAAAAGCTGAATGCAGAGTCGGGAAAGCTAAAATGAATCAGCTAAAGAAGCAAAACAGTAAACAAAGAGTTAAGAGTGCTATATTTTAAAAAATGATCCTGTAAATACTGAGGCTGTATTCACATTAGTCAATGCATTTAAATCAAAGCATGGTGGTGTATAGATTCTGGTGCAACCAGTCACATGACCAATGACAGAGACTTCTTTACTAAGCCTAAGCAAAGCAAGTCAGAGAAAGTGATAATGACGAATGGTCAGTGTATGAACTCAGAAGGCATAGGAGATGGTTATATTGATTGTAACATCTCTGCAACGCAAAGCAGAAGGATTCCTGTGAAGGATGAGCTAAATGTGGCTAGTCTTGAAAGTAATCTATTATCCGTGAAAAAGCTTACAAAACAAGGGAATGAAGTTACGTTTAAGCTTGATAGCTGCATCATCTCAAAGGAGGGTCACACACTAGCAAAAGGAGAAATCAAAGATGAACTGTATCAGTTGAAATGCAAAGAGTGTGTATACACGGCTAAGCAAGAAATGCACAAGAACTGTATTCATGTATGGCACAGACAGCTTGCACATAGAGACCCAGAGGCAATAAGAAAGTTATTTCAAGAACACTTAGCTGATGATATTACAATTGGTCCATGTAACCAGACAATGAGGTGTACCAGCTGTATCAAAGGGAAAATGTCCAGAAAGTCCTTTCCTAAGAAAAGTACTACAAGAACAGAACAACCACTAGATTTAATACGCACAGATATCTGTGGCCCAATGCGTATTCAGACCCCTGGAAAGAAGAGATATTTTCTTACATTTATTGATGACAATTCAAGATACACAGTTGTCTATCTACTTCAGAGCAAAAATGAAGTTCCAGATAAACTTGAAATATATCTAACTGAAGTATATAACAAGTTTGGGAGAATGCCAAAAATTCTACGTGCAGATAATGGGACTGAATATACAAGTAATGAGACACAGAGCATTTTAAAGAAAAATTGAATCATATTTCAGACTACTGTACCATACAACCCTGAGCAAAATGGTGTAGCAGAAAGAAGGAACCAAACACTTTGTGAAAGCGGAAGGAGTATGTTATTTGATGCAAATCTGCCTACAGAATATTGGGCGAAGCTATTTGACGGCTTGCTATCTTCAGAACAGACTACCAGGCAAAGCGACAGAGAAAACTCCATTTGAGCAATGAAATAGTGCAAAACCAAAACTACAACACATAAGGATTTTCGGAAGCAAAGCATTTGCATACATTCCCAAAGAAAAACGAACTAAGTGGGAATCTCACGCTAAGGAAGGCATTCTGGTAGGTTACAGTGAAACACAGAAAGGTTATAGAATTCTACACCCAGAGACCAACAAGGTCACAATAAGCAAAGATGTAGTGATTGATGAAAATTTTGTGTCACCCAAGTTTTGTGATATTATGCCAGTAGTCCAGATGAAGCAACAACAACAATCTCAGTCACAATCACAAGACAACGAAAGGGAGAATGTAGAAGTCTGGCTAGATTCTTCAACCACTGAAGGAACAACAAAAAGCCTAAGTAAACCTGAAATCAGACGATCGTCAAGATCAAACAAAGGAATACCAGCTAAACGTCTATCCTACAGTGTCAAGACACTACCTGAGTCAGAGCCACAGTCATGGGATAAAATGCAAAAACTGCCTGCTCATGAAAGAACAAAGTGGATCAATGCCGCTAATGAAGAAATGAACTCGCTTCATGAACTTCAAACTTGGAAACTCACTGAGTTGCCACAGGGTAAAAAGGCAATCAAGTGCAAGTGGGTATTTAAAACCAAATATGACTGTGAAGGTAAAGTCCTCAGATTTAAAGTGAGGTTGGTCGCAAAAGGATATTCTCAAAAATATGGCGAGGGCTATGATGCTACTTTTTCCCCAGTCGCCAAGCAGACAACATTCAGAGCCTTGATGGTCGTAGCTGCTGTACAAAAGATGTTTGTCAGACATTTGGATATCAAGACTGCATTTTTAAATGGTGACATTGAGGAGAACTTATACATGACTCAACCTGAAGGTTATATAAAGGAAGGTGAACAGAATCTTGTTTGTAAACTACAAAAATCTCTTTATGGTCTTAAGTAGTGATGAGCGAGCATGCTCGCCACTACTCGGTACTCGCACGAGTATCACTGTACTCGGGCTACTCGGCGAGGACCGAGTAATCTCGCGATACTCGTGCTGTGCTCGTGGTCATCATCTCTGATTGTTGGCGCTCTTTTGAGAGCCAGCCCACGTGCAGGGATTGGCTGGCAGACCACTGCAATGCCACAGCCCTGTTAGTTGTGGCATAGCAGTGATTGGCCGCCCTGCACAGCGTGACCGAGCCTTTATAACTCCTGGCGCGCTGTGCTCGGCACACAGCCATCCAGACAGTGAGTGTAGGGAGAGTGTCTGCTGCTGCTTAGGGACAGATTTGCGGCCCTTATAGGTAGATCCGGAGCAGGGCTGCAAACTGCTGCTGACCACAACAGTCCTTCTCAGGACTAATGTAGGAGGATATAGGCAGGGTGATGCAGATCGGAGTCAAGGCTTTCCAGTGACCAGAACAGTCCTTCTCAGGACTAATCTAGGAGGATATAGGCCGGGTGATACAGATCGGAATCCAAACTTTTCTGTGACCATTAGAGTCACCAGACTGTTGTACTTACTACCTTAATACAGGTTAGGGACTAAAATCCTCTCCTGACACCATTACAGTCAACAGACTGTTGTACTTACTACCTTGATACAGGTTAGGGACTAAAATCCTCTCCTGACACCATTACAGTCACCAGACTGTTGTACTTACTACCTTGATACAGGTTAGGGACTAAAATCCTCTCCTGACACCATTACAGTCACCAGACTGTTGTACTTACTACCTTGATACAGGTTAGGGCCTAAAATCCTAATCTCCTGTCACAATTACAGTCACCAGACTGGTGTAATTACTACCTTCATACAGGTTAGGGACTAAAATCCTAATCTCTTGTGATCTGAACAGTCACCAGACTGGTGTACGTACTACCTTGATACAGGTTAGGGACTAAAATCCTAATCTCCTGTGATCTGACCAGTCACCAGACTGGTGTACGTCATACCTTGATACAGGTTAGGGCCTAAAATCCTAATCTCCTGTCACCATTGCAGTCACCAGACTGGTGTAATTACTACCTTGATACAGGTTAGGGACTAAAATCCTAATCTCTTGTGATCTGAACAGTCACCAGACTGGTGTACGTACTACCTTGATACAGGTTAGGGACGAAAATCCTAATCTCCTGTGATCTGACCAGTCACCAGACTGGTGTACGTCATACCTTGATACAGGTTAGGGCCTAAAATCCTAATCTCCTGTCACCATTACAGTCACCAGACTGGTGTAATTACTGCCTTCATACAGGTTAGGGACTAAAATCCTAATCTCTTGTGATCTGAACAGTCACCAGACTGGTGTACGTCATAACTTGATAAAGGATAGGGCCTAAAATCCTAATCTCTTGTCACCATTACAGTCACCACACTGGTGTAATTACTACCTTGATGCAGGTTAGGGACTAAAATCCTAATCTCCTGTGACCATTACAGTCACCAGACTGTTGTAATTACTACCTTAATACAGGTTAGAGACTAAAATCCTAATCTCTTGTGATCTGAACAGTCACCAGACTGGTGTACGTACTACCTTGATACAGGTTAGGGACGAAAATCCTAATCTCCTGTGATCTGACCAGTCACCAGACTGGTGTACGTCATACCTTGAAACAGGTTAGGGCCTAAAATCCTAATCTCCTGTCACCATTAAAGTCACCAGACTGGTGTAATTACTACCTTGATACAGGTTAGGGACTAAAATCCTAATCTCTTGTGATCTGAACAGTCACCAGACTGGTGTACGTACTACCTTGATACAGGTTAGGGCCTAATATCCTAATCTCCTGTCACCATTACAGTCACCAGACTGGTGTAATTACTACCTTCATACAGGTTAGGGACTAAAATCCTAATCTCTTGTGATCTGAACAGTCACCAGACTGGTGTACGTACTACCTTGATACAGATTAGGGACGAAAATCCTAATCTCCTGTGATCTGACCAGTCACCAGACTGGTGTACGTCATACCTTGATGCAGGTTAGGGCCTAAAATCCTAATCTCCTGTCACCATTACAGTCACCATACTGGTGTAATTACTGCCTTCATACAGGTTAGGGACTAAAATCCTGATCTCTTGTGATCTGAACAGTCACCAGACTGGTGTACGTCATACCTTGATACAGGTTAGGGACTAAAATCCTAAACTCTGTCACATTACAGTCACCAGACTGGTGTAATTACTCCTTCATACAGGTTAGGGACTAAAATCCTAATTCTCTGTGATCTGAACAGTCACCAGACTGGTGTACGTCATACCTTGATACAGGTTAGGGCCTAAAATCCTAATCTCCTGTCACCATTACAGTCACCAGACTGGTGTTAATTACTGCCTTATACAGGTTAGGGACTAAAATCCAATCTCTTGTGATCTGAACAGTCACCAGACTGGTGTAGTCATACCTTGATACAGGTTAGGGCTAAAATCCTAATCTCCTGTCACCATTACAGTCACCAGACTGGTGTAATTACTCCTTATACAGGTTAGGGACTAAAATCCTAATCTCTGTGACTGACAGTCACCAGACTGGTTGTAGTACTACCTTGATACAGGTTAGGGACTAAAATCCTAATCTCTGTGATCTGACAGTCACCAGACTGGTGTACGTACTACCTTGATACAGGTTAGGGACTAAAATCCTAATCTCCTGTGATCTGACAGTCACCAGACTGGTGTAGTCATACCTTGATACAGGTTAGGGCTAAAATCCTAATCTCCTGTCCCATTACAGTCACCAGACTGGTGTAATTACTACCTTGATACAGGTTAGGGACTAAAATCCTAATCTCTTGTGACCTTACAGTCACCAGACTGGTGTATTACTACCTTGATACAGGTTAGGGACTAAAATCCTAATCTCTGTGATCTGAACAGTCACCAGACTGGTGTACGTATACCTTGATACAGGTTAGGGACAAAATGGCCTAAAATCCTAATCTCCTGTCACCATTACAGTCACCAGACTGTGTGTAATTACTACCTTGATACAGGTTAGGGACTAAAATCCTAATCTCTTGTGATCTGAACAGTCACCAGACTGGTGTACGTTACTACCTTGATACAGGTTAGGGACTAAATCCTAATCTCCTGTCATCATTACAGTCACCAGACTGGTGTAATCTACCTTATACAGGTTAGGGACTAAAATCCTAATCTCCTGTCACCATACAGTCACCAGACTGGTGTAATTACTACCTTGATACAGGTTAGGGACTAAAATCCTAATCTCTGTGATCTGAACAGTCACCAGACTGTGTACGTCATACCTTGATACAGGTTAGGGCCTAAAATCCTAATCTCTGTCACCATTACAGTCACCAGACTGGTGTAATTACTGCCTTCATACAGGTTAGGGACTAAAATCCTAATCTCTTGTGATCTGAACAGTCACCAGACTGGTGTGTACGTCATACCTTGATACAGGTTAGGGCTAAAATCCTAATCTCCTGTCACCATTACAGTCACCAGACTGGTGTAATTACTACCTTCATACAGGTTAGGGACTAAAATCCTAATCTCTTGTGATCTGAACAGTCACCAGACTGTTGTACGTCATACCTTGATACAGGTTAGGGCCTAAAATCGTAATCTCCTGTCACCATTACAGTCACCAGACTGGTGTAATTACTGCCTTCATACAGGTTAGGGACTAAAATCCCAATCTCTTGTGATCTGAACAGTCACCAGACTGGTGTATGTCATACCTTGATACAGGTTAGGGCCTAAAATCCTAATCTCCTGTCACCATTACAGTCACCAGACTGGTGTAATTACTACCTTCATACAGGTTAGGGACTAAAATCCTAATCTCTTGTGATCTGACTCAGTCACCAGACTGTTGTACTTGTCTACCTTGATACAGGTTAGGGACTAAAATCCTAATCTTGATCTGACCAGTCACCAGACTGGTGTACGTATACCTTATACAGGTTAGGGACTAAAATCCTAATCTCCTGTGACCTGACAGTCACCAGACTGGTGTACGTCATACCTTGATACAGGTTAGGGCCTAAAATCCTAATCTCCTGTCACCATTACAGTCACCAGACTGGTGTAATTACTGCCTTGATACAGGTTAGGGACTAAAATCCTAATCTCTTGTGATCTGAACAGTCACCAGACTGGTGTACGTCATACCTTGATACAGGTTAGGGCCTAAAATCCTAATCTCCTGTCACCATTACAGTCACCAGACTGGTGTAATTACTGCCTTCATACAGGTTAGGGACTAAAATCCTAATCTCTTGTACATGACAGTCACCAGACTGGTTGTACGATCTACCTTGATACAGGTTAGGGCCTAAAATCCTAATCTCTTGTCACATTACAGTCACCAGACTGGTGTAATTACTGTATACAGGTTAGGGACTAAAATCCTAATCTCTTGTATCTGAACAGTCACCAGACTGGTGTAGTTACCTTGATACAGGTTAGGGCCTAAAATCCTAATCTCCTGTCACCATTACAGTCACCAGACTGGTGTAATTACTGACCTTCATACAGGTTAGGGACTAAAATCCTAATCTCTTGTGATCTGAACAGTCACCAGACTGGTGTACGTCATACCTTGATACAGGTTAGGGCCTAAAATCCTAATCTCCTGTCACCATTACAGTCACCAGACTGGTGTAATTACTGCCTTCATACAGGTTAGGGACTAAAATCCTAATCTCTTGTGATCTGAACAGTCACCAGACTGGTGTACGTCATACCTTGATACAGGTTAGGGCCTAAAATCCTAATCTCCTGTCACCATTACAGTCACCAGACTGGTGTAATTACTACCTTCATACAGGTTAGGGACTAAAATCCTAATCTCTTGTGATCTGAACAGTCACCAGACTGGTGTACGTCATACCTTGATACAGGTTAGGGCCTTAAATCCTAATCTCCTGTCACCATTACAGTCACCAGACTGGTGTAATTACTACCTTGATACAGGTTAGGGACTAAAATCCTAATCTCTTGTGATCTGAACAGTCACCAGACTGGTGTACGTCATACCTTGATATAGGTTAGGGCCTAAAATCCTAATCTCCTGTCACCATTACAGTCACCAGACTGGTGTAATTACTGCCTTCATACAGGTTAGGGACTAAAATCCTAATCTCTTGTGATCTGAACAGTCACCAGACTGGTGTACGTCATACCTTGATACAGGTTAGGGACTTTTATCCTAATCTCCTGTGACCTCTACAGTCACCAGACAGTTGTCGCAGTATACAGGCAAAATGCGCAAGGGAGTTGGCAAGGGAGTTGGCAAGGGCGTTGGCAAGGGCGTTGGCAAGGAACAAGGAAGTGGACGTGATGGCGGTGCAGGCAGAGGCCGAGGTCGTGTGCAAGCCCTAATTTCGCAACAACAAAGGGCCACATCTCCTCGCTCGCACGTCCTGTCCCAAATTCTTGGAGCCCGCAGCAGTACACCACTGTTGAAGCAAGAGCAGTGTCAACAGGTTGTTACTTGGATAGCGGATAATGCTTCAAGTCAGATGGGCACCTCCACAAACACCCTGTCTTCCACACGGTCAAGTGTCAGTAGCCGTGATACTGCACCGCACATTTCCCACCCTGATCCTCCTTCCTACCACCAGGTCGAGTACACGTCCATGGACATTACTGATCCCACACTAGGACACTCGGAAGAGCTGTTCACGTATCCATTCGCAGAATCTGGCCTGTCGCCACCTCCTCTTGAAGTGGGTCATGAGGAGATGGTATGTACAGATGCCCAAATATTTGAGCAGCCACGTTCTCACGAACGGAACGTTGCCAAAGTGTCTCAACAAGGGGTGGACGATGATGAGACACAATTGTCAGGAAGTCAGGAGGAGGATCAGGGTGCGGAAGAGGAAGACGACGTGGTGGATGATCCAGTAGCTGACCCAACATGGCAGGAGGATATGCAGAGCGAGGCCAGCAGTGCACAGGGGGAGGGAGGCGTAGCATCCCAACAGGCAGTACAAAGCAGGGTCGTGTCCGCAGGCAGAAGGCAGGCAACCGTCCCCCGGAACAACAACACGACTCAAGGGGCCAGTGCAAATGTTCGGTCTTCCAGCGTCTGGGAGTTTTTTAAGTTGGTTCCAGAAGACTCAAAAAAGGCCATTTGCCACACCTGCCATGCCAGTATCAGCAGGGGTATGAAAACTAGCAGCCTGACCACCACCAGCATGATCAGGCACATGTCAGCCAAGCACCCGACTTTGTGGGAAGTACAACAGAGTCGAGGAGCGGTGCTTGCTGATGTCACTGCTACGTCTTTGCCTGTTGTGCGTGCGAGACAATCCCCTGTCCATGCTGGCCGCGAACAAGCCTCCGGCCCTGCACCTGAAGTTGCCCACGCACAAATTACACCACCATCAAGCATGTCCTTGTCCCAGCGCAGCGTTCAATTATCCATTCAGCAAACATTTGAACGCAGGCGCAAATACGCTGCCAACGCCCCATGTGATGAATATTGTTTCATATTCCCCATATTCCACCCAGAAAGCAATTTGAAGGCACATCTCACTCATAAAGAGGTAAGCCCCCACCCTTCTGACAGGCAGAAGTCATTCATCTGACAAATGGCAGAGTAATTAGCACCTAGCTACAAGCCAACTGGCAACACAAAGACACTCTCCCTTAACTTTGATGTGGTAATCAGGTAGATGTATGGGGCTTCCTCTGGACTGAGGTTATGCCAAAAGGTGACACGTTCAATTTAAGTCTCTTCCTTCCCAGGCAGACTGGAAGGCACCGTGACTATAACATTAATATTTCATGAGCCGTGCTGCCTATGAACATGGCAAGCGTAGATCCATGATCGTGACATCTAGACGGAAATAGGGCTGGTATTCACATGGATGTAGGGTAACTGTAAGCCATCTAAACAGGATATTGGCTGGTAGGGGGTACTCAGAGTAGGCATGTTTCCCATCCAGACGAAGATAAAATCATAACTAAAAATATGAAAGTATTATCTTCCGTCTGCGATGCTCATGGACACGGCTAGGGAACATTATGGAATCTGGGTGTCCATATCTCCCCTCAGAGGGGTGGGAGTTGTGAGACATCCCAGAGGTGTGAGATGGGTGGAGACAGGGGTCAGCCCATGATGTATAAAACTCATCTGCCCCATCTCCACCTGGTATTTCTTCTGAATGGGCATTATTCCACCAAGGCCAGAGATTACCCAAGGAACAGATTGGTGCCACGCCGCCCATGTGGTGCCATCAGCACTAAGGTAACTGCTCACATGTGTATGTAATTCTGTGTATTCCATTCCTCCTTTTATTGGCATATCTGACTGTAATATTTGTAACATCTGAATAATAACTGTAAATATTAATATCTAGTGTACCATTAGGGTGATTAAATATATAAATTTAATCTTGAGTTGCTCTTTTTATCTTGATCACGATTCCCCACGTCCGTGTGCTCATATAACGCTACCTGGGTTGGTTTCTGACCCGATATAAGCCCGACCACGGACCGGACTTATATTAAACCAGAAGCTGGTGGCAGCATTTGTGCTTGGGGTTATTCAGGGCCTCTGTCAGTGACGGGGTGGAGGAGATTATATGTGCTTCTAGCTGCGGGCTAGAAGGCATATACCACACTCACTGAGAGGTGCCTTAATAAACCAGCACAGGCAAGGCAGCTGCGGCCCTTCTTTATCCTCAGGTAGTTCTCTGACTGACCTGGGTTTAACAGGAGGCGCTGTGGAGCTGCCAGGTTCAGGTCACGATTCTCCACACCCCACATGCCACAGTCCTGAATGATCACATTTCGCGACTCATAGCGCTAGAAATGTTGCCTTTCCGGCTGGTGGAGACGGAAGCATTCCGCGACCTGATGGCGGCTGCTGTCCCACGTTACTCGGTCCCCAGCCGCCACTATTTCTCCAGATGTGCCGTCCCCGCATTGCATAACCACGTGTCCAACAGCATCACACGTGCCCTGAACAACGCTGTTTCAGCCAAAGTCCACCTAACCACAGACACGTGGACAAGTGCTTGTGGGCAAGGCCGCTACATCTCCTTGACAGCACACTGGATTAACATTGTGGAGGCTGGGACCCAGTCTGAGCGAGGGACGGAACACGTCCTTCCCACACCAAGGATAGCAGGCCCTACCTCTGTCAGGGTTTCACCGACACTCTACAGCTCCGGAATGTCATGCTCCTCAGCCTCCTCCTCCTACGCATCCTCATCCACTGTACCCTCCACACCAGTCCCAAGCTGGAAGCACTGCAGCACTGCCTCTGCAAAGCGGCAACAGGCTGTGCTGAAGCTAGTCTGCATAGGTGACAAACCCCACAATGCAGAAGAGGTGTGGACAGCTCTGAAACAGCAGGCAGATCACTGGCTCACACCTCTGAACCTAAAGCCAGGAAAGGTCGTGTGTGACAATGGCCGGAACCTGGTGGCAGCTCTGAGGCGAGGCAAGCTGACGCATGTTCCATGCGTGGCCCATGTGCTCAACCAGGTGGTTCAGAGGTTTGTAAAGTCATACCCAGAGGTGTCTGAACTGCTGGTAAAAGTTCACCGACTGTTTGCACATTTTCGCAAGTCACCTGCTGCTTCAGCCGGCCTTGCCGGCTTTCAGCGCCGTTTGCGTCTTCCGGCCCACAGACTGGTGTGTGATGTCCCCACGTGTTGGAATTCAACTCTGCACATGTTGGTCAGGATATGTGAGCAGAAGAGGGCAGTTGTGGATTACCTGCATCACCTAAGCCGTCGGGAAATGGGTCAAACTCCACACATAACACCTGAGGAGTGGAGATGGATGTCGGACCTATGTACCGTCCTCCAAAACTTTGAGGACCCCACCAAGTTGGTGAGCAGCGATGACGCCATTATTAGCGTCACCATACCACTACTCTGCCTTCTAAAACGGTCTCTGCTGAAAATCAAAGAGGATGCATTGCAGGCCGAGCGCGATGACTTGGAGCAAGAAACAGTTGTGGGTGTGGGTGAAAACACACAGCCCAGCCTCATCTCATCACAACGTGCAGTGGAGGACTATGACGAGGAGGAGGAGGAGGATGAAGACGTGGAGCAACTCTCTGGCCAAATTGAGGATATGACATGCACAACACTCATACCCTCGATTCAGCGTGGCTGGCCAGAGGACAGGGGAGATGAGGAGGAGGAGGAGGAGGAGGACAGCATGTTCAGTCATCGTGTTGGTCTGGATACTGAAGTGATGGCTGCTAAGAGTCTGGCGCACATGGCTGACTTTATGATAAGCTGCCTGGCTCGTGACCCTCGTGTTCAGAACATCTTGGCCGACAATCAGTACTGGTTGGCAACACTGTTAGACCCACGCTACAAGGAGAACTTTATGTCTCTCATTCCTGAGGGGGAGAGGTCAGCCAAAATGCAGCAGTTCCACAGGGCCATAGTCACGGAAGTAGTCAAATCATTCCCCTCACAAAACGCTAGCGGCATAGGTCAGGATTCGGTGGACAACCAAGGCGTACGGCCGAGAGGGGCACAAGTCCAATCCGCCAGAGGTAGGGGAACTGTCTTTACGATGTGGGACAGTTTTCTCAGCCCCCCACGTACCACAGCCCCTGAGGTGCGGGGTAGTGCCACCAGAAATGCTACGTTTGGCCAGATGCAGAAGGAGTACCTTGCAGATCGAACAACTGTACTGCGAGATTCCTCTGTGCCTTTCAATTATTGGGTCTCCAAGCTGGACACGTGGCATGAATTGGCTCTCTACGCCTTGGAAGTCCTGGCCTGCCCTGCCGCTAGCGTTTTATCAGAGCGTGTTTTCAGTGCTGCAGGTGGAATCATCACTGATAAACGCACCCGCCTGTCAACTGAAAATGCTACAGGCTGACTCTGATCAAGATGAACAAGGGTTGGATTGGGCCAGACTTCACCACACCACCAGCAAATGACAACTGAATTAAAATTTTGTTATGTGAATTTGCCATGTACCTCCACTCACCCATGGGTACACACTTCAGGACTGTGGCTAATCGCTGGACTGCTCTCCTTCTCCTCAGTAGACACCATGATGACCGTTACAATAGTTAGGCTGTTGTTTGAGGTATACCCGCAGTGGTAAATTTTTCGCCCATTCTTTTAGAATGGGCATTACACGACAGGAGACCTGCTCCTTTTCAATTGGAAAAATGTTTTGAGGCCCTCCTGCACGTCTCTATCCAGGGACAAATTTTTGGCTGCCCTGGCCAAAGGGCAATACTACAATACACCCACTTGAGGGTTACAGGCCCTACTACATGTCTGTATGCATGGGTCATTGTTGAACCTTCCAATTTTTGGCTGCCCTGGCCAAAGGCCTATACTACAATACACCCACTTGAGGGTTACAGGCCCTACTACATGTCTGTATGCATGGGCATTGTTGAACCTACCAATTTTTGGCTGCCCTGACCAAAGGGCTATACTACAATACACCCAGTTCTTGTTTACAGGCCCTACTACATGTCTGTATGCATGGGTCATTGTTGAACCTCCCATTTTTGGCTGCCCTGACCAAAGGGCTATACTACAATACACCCACTTCGTGTTTACAGGCCCTCTACATGTCTGAATCATGGGACATTTTTGAACCTCCCAATTTTTGGCTGCCCTGGCCAAAGGGCTATACTACAATACACCCACTTGAGTTTACAGGCCCTACACATGTCTTATGCATGGGACAATGATGAAGCCTCCCAATTTTTGGCTGCCCTGCCAAAGGGCTATCTACAATACACCCATCTTGTTTACAGGCCCTACTACAGTCTGTATGCCATGGGACATGTTGAACCTCCCAATTTTTGGCTGCCCTGCCAAAGGCCTATACTACAATACACCCACTTGAGGTTGCAGGCCCTATCTAGATGTCTGTATGCATGGGTATTGTTGAACCTCCCAATTTTTGGCTGCCCTGGCCAAAGGGCTATACTACAATACACCCAGTTCTTGTTTACAGGCCCTACCTACATGTCTTATGCATGGGTACTTTGTGAGCCTCCCAATTTTTGGTTGCCCTGGCCAAAGAGGCTATACTACAATACACCCACTTGAGTTTACAGGCCCTACTACATGTCTGTAGCATGGGTCATTGTTGAACCTCCCAATTTTTGGCTGCCCTGGCCAAAGGGCTATACTACAATACACCCACTTGACGGTTACAGGCCCTACTACATGTCTGTAATGCATGGGTGATTGTTGAACCTCCCAATTTTTGGCTGCCCTGGCCAAAGGGCTATACTACAATACACCCACTTGTTTACAGGCCCTCTACTGCACGTCTTATCAGGGTCAATTGTGAACCTCCCAATTTTTGGCTGCCCTGCCAAAGGCCTATACTACAATACACCCAGTTCTTGGTTACAGGCCCTCCTCAATCTCTATGCAGGGTCAATGAGAACCTCCCAATTTTTGGCTGCCCTGACCAAAGGGCTATACTACAATACACCCACTTGACGGTTACAGGCCCTACTACATGTCTGTATGCATGGGTATTGTTGAACCTTCCAATTTTTGGCTGCCCTGGCCAAAGGGCTATACTACAATACACCCAGTTCTTGTTTACAGGCCCTACTACATGTCTGTATGCATGGGTCATTGTTGAACCTCCCAATTTTTAGGCTGCCCTGCCAAAGGCTATACTACATACACCCACTTGAGGGTTACAGGCCCTACTACATGTCTGAATGCATGGGTCATTGTTGAACCTCCCAATTTTTGGCTGCCCTGACCAAAGGGCTATACTACAATACACCCACTTGAGGTTACAGGCCCTACTACATGTCTTTGCATGGGTATTGTTGAACCTCCCAATTTTTGGCTGCCCTGGGCCAAAGGGCTATACTACAATACACCCAGTTCTTGTTTACAGGCCCTCCTGCACGTCTCTATCCAGGGACAATGAGGAGCCTCCCAATTTTTGGCTGCCCTGGCCAAAGGCCTATACTACAATACACCCACTTGAGGGTTACAGGCCCTACTACATGTCTGTATGCATGGGTCATTGTTGAACCTTCCAATTTTTGGCTGCCCTGGCCAAAGGGCTATACTACAATACACCCACTTGTTTCAGGCCCTACTACATGTCTGTATGCATGGGTGCATTGTTGAACCTCCCAATTTTTGGCTTGCCCTGAACCAAAGGGCTATACTACAATACACCACTTGAGGTTACAGGCCCTACTACATGTCTGTATGCATGGGTCATTGTTGAACCTTCCAATTTTTGGCTGCCCTGGCCAAAGGCTAACTACAATACACCCAGTTACTGTTTACAGGCCCTCTCACGATTCGTATCCATGGGCATTGTTGAGACCTCCCAATTTTTGCTTGCCCTGGCCAAAGGGCTATACTACAATACACCCAGTTCTTGTTTACAGGCCCTCTCACTGTCTGTATCCAGGGAAATTGAGACCTCCCAATTTTTGGCTGCCCTGGCCAAAGGCTATACTACAATACACCCATCTTGAGGTTACAGGCCCTACTACATTCTGTATGCATGGGTCATTGTTGAACCTCCCAATTTTTGGCTGCCCTGACCAAAGGGCTATACTACATACACCCACTTGACGGTTACAGGCCCTACTACATGTCTGTATGCATGGGTGATTGTTGAACCTCCCAATTTTTGGCTGCCCTGGCCAAAGGGCTATACTACAATACACCAGTTCTTGTTTACAGCCCTACTACATGTCTGTATGCATGGGTCATTGTTGAACCTCCCAATTTTTGGCTGCCCTGACCAAAGGGCTATACTACAGTACACCCACTTGAGGGTTACAGGCCCTACTACATGTCTGAATGCATGGGTCATTGTTGAACCTCCCAATTTTTGGCTGCCCTGGCCAAAGGGCTATACTACAATACACCCACTTGAGGGTTACAGGCCCTACTACATGTCTGTTTGCATGGGTCATTGTTGAACCTCCCAATTTTTGGCTGCCCTGACCAAAGGGCTATACTACAATACACCCAGTTCTTGTTTACAGGCCCTCCTGCACGTCTCTATCCAGGGACAATGAGGAGCCTCCCAATTTTTGGCTGCCCTGGCCAAAGGCCTATACTACAATACACCCACTTGAGGGTTACAGGCCCTACTACATGTCTGTATGCATGGGTCATTGTTGAACCTTCCAATTTTTGGCTGCCCTGGCCAAAGGGCTATACTACAATACACCCAGTTCTTGTTTACAGGCCCTACTACATGTCTGTATGCATGGGTCATTGTTGAACCTCCCAATTTTTGGCTGCCCTGGCCAAAGGGCTATACTACAATACACCCACTTGAGGGTTACAGGCCCTACTACATGTCTGTATGCATGGGTCATTGTTGAACCTCCCAATTTTTGGCTGCCCTGACCAAAGGGCTATACTACAATACACCCACTTGACGGTTACAGGCCCTACTACATGTCTGTATGCATGGGTCATTGTTGAACCTCCCAATTTTTAGCTGCCCTGGCCAAAGGGCTATACTACAATACACCCAGTTCTTGTTTACAGGCCCTCCTGCACGTCTCTATCCAGGGACAATGAGGAGCCTCCCAATTTTTGGCTGCCCTGGCCAAAGGCCTATACTACAATACACCCACTTGAGGGTTACAGGCCCTACTACATATCTGTATGCATGGGTCATTGTTGAACCTCCCAATTTTTGGCTGCCCTGACCAAAGGGCTATACTACAATACACCCACTTGACGGTTACAGGCCCTACTACATGTCTGTATGCATGGGTGATTGTTGAACCTCCCAATTTTTGGCTGCCCTGGCCAAAGGGCTATACTACAATACACCCAGTTCTTGTTTACAGGCCCTACTACATGTCTGTATGCATGGGTCATTGTTGAACCTCCCAATTTTTGGCTGCCCTGACCAAAGGGCTATACTACAATACACCCACTTGAGGGTTACAGGCCCTACTACATGTCTGAATGCATGGGTCATTGTTGAACCTCCCAATTTTTGGCTGCCCTGACCAAAGGGCTATACTACAATACACCCACTTGACGGTTACAGGCCCTACTACATGTCTGTATGCATGGGTCATTGTTGAACCTCCCAATTTTTGGCTGCCCTGGCCAAAGGGCTATACTACAATACACCCAGTTCTTGTTTACAGGCCCTCCTGCACGTACTTCTATCAGGGACAATGTGAGCCTCCCAATTTTTGGCTGCCCTGGCCAAAGGCCTATACTACAATACACCCACTTGAGGGTTACAGGCCCTACTACATGTCTGATGCATGGGTCATTGTTGAACCTCCCAATTTTTGGCTGCCCTGGCCAAAGGGCTATACTACAATACACCCACTTGACGGTTACAGGCCCTACTACATGTCTGTATGCATGGGTCATTGTTGAACCTCCCAATTTTTGGCTGCCCTGGCCAAAGGCTATACTACAATACACCCAGTTCTTGTTTACAGGCCCTACTACATGTCTGTATGCATGGGTCATTGTTGAACCTCCCAATTTTTGGCTGCCCTGACCAAAGGGCTATACTACATACACCCACTTGAGGGTTACAGGCCCTACTACATGTCTGATGCATGGGTCATTGTTGAACCTCCCAATTTTTGGCTGCCCTGGCCAAAGGGCTATACTACAATACACCCACTTGAGGTTACAGGCCCTACTACATGTCTGTATGCATGGGTCATTGTTGAACCTCCCAATTTTTGGCTGCCCTGGCCAAAGGGCTATACTACAATACACCCAGTTCTTGTTTACAGGCCCTCCTGCACGTCTTATCCCGGGACAATTGAGAGCCTCCCAATTTTTGGCTGCCCTGGCCAAAGGCTATACTACAATACACCCACTTGAGGGTTACAGGCCCTACTACATGTCTGTATGCATGGGTCATTGTTGAACCTCCAATTTTTGGCTGCCCTGGCCAAAGGGCTATACTACAATACACCAGTTCTTGTTTACAGGCCCTACTACATGTCTGTATGCATGGGTCATTGTTGAACCTCCCAATTTTTGGCTGCCCTGGCCAAAGGGCTATACTACAATACACCCACTTGAGGGTTACAGGCCCTACTACATGTCTGTATGCATGGGTCATTGTTGAACCTCCCAATTTTTGGCTGCCCTGACCAAAGGGCTATACTACAATACACCCACTTGACGGTTACAGGCCCTACTACATGTCTGTATGCATGGTCATTGTTGAACCTCCCAATTTTTGGCTGCCCTGGCCAAAGGGCTATACTACAATACACCCAGTTCTTGTTTACAGGCCCTCTACAGTCTATATCCAGGGTACATTGTGAAGCCTCCCAATTTTTGGCTGCCCTGGCCAAAGGGCTATACTACAATACACCCATTGAGGGTTACAGGCCCTACTACATTCTGTATGCATGGGTCATTGTTGAACCTCCCAATTTTTGGCTGCCCTGACCAAAGGGCTATACTACAATACACCCACTTGACGGTTACAGGCCCTACTACATGTCTGTATGCATGGGTGATTGTTGAACCTCCCAATTTTTGGCTGCCCTGGCCAAAGGGCTATACTACAATACACCCAGTTCTTGTTTACAGGCCCTACTACATGTCTGTATGCATGGGTCATTGTTGAACCTCCCAATTTTTGGCTGCCCTGCCAAAGGGCTAATACTACAATACACCCATTGGGGTTACAGGCCCTACTACATGTCTGAATGCATGGGTCATTGTTGACACCTCCCAATTTTTGGCTGCCCTACCAAAGGGCTATACTACAATACACTCACTTACGTTTACAGGCCCTACTACATGTCTGTATGCATGGGTATTGTTGAACCTCCCAATTTTTGGCTGCCCTGGCCAAAGGCTATACTACAATACACCCATTCTTGAGTTACAGGCCCTCCTGCAGTCCTGATCAGGGTACAATGAGAGACTTCCCAATTTTTGGCTGCCCTGGCCAAAGGCCTATACTACAATACACCCACTTGAGGGTTACAGGCCCTACTACATGTCTGCATGCATGGGTCATTGTTGAACCTTCCAATTTTTGGCTGCCCTGGCCAAAGGGCTAAACTACAATACACCCAGTTCTTGTATACAGGCCCTACTCAGTCTGTATCCATGGGTCATTGTTGAAGCCTCCCAATTTTTAGCTGCCCTGGCCAAAGGCCTATACTACAATACACCCACTTGAGGGTTACAGGCCCTACTACATGTCTGTATGCATGGGTCATTGTTGAACCTCCCAATTTTTGGCTGCCCTGACCAAAGGGCTATACTACAATACACCCACTTGACGGTTACAGGCCCTACTACATGTCTGTATGCATGGGTGATTGTTGAACCTCCCAATTTTTGGCTGCACTGGCCAAAGGGCTATACTACAATACACCCAGTTCTTGTTTACAGGCCCTCTGCACGTCTCTATCCAGGGACAATGAGGAGCCTCCCAATTTTTGGATGCCCTGGCCAAAGGCCTATACTACAATACACCCACTTGAGGGTTACAGGCCCTACTACATGTCTGTATGCATGGGTCATTGTTGAACCTTCCAATTTTTGGCTGCCCTGGCCAAAGGACTAAACTACAATACACCCAGTTCTTGTTTACAGGCCCTCCTGCACGTTCTCTATCCAGGAACAATGAGGAGCCTCCCAATTTCTGGTTGCCCTGGCCAAAGGGCTATACTACAATACACCCAGTTCTTGTTACAGGCCCTACTACATGTCTGTATGCATGGGTTGTTGTTGAACCTCCCAATTTTTGGCTGCCCTAGCCAAAGGGCTATACTACAATACACCCAGTTCTTGTTTACAGGCCCTACTACATGTCTGTATGCATGGGTCATTGTTGAACCTCCCAATTTTTGGCTGCCCTGACCAAAGGGCTATACTACAATACACCTACTTGAGGGTTACAGGCCCTACTACATGTCTGAATGCATGGGTCATTGTTGAACCTCCCAATTTTTGGCTGCCCTGGCCAAAGGGCTATACTAGAATACACCCACTTGAGGTTACAGGCCCTACTACATGTCTGAATGCATGGGTCATTGTTGAACCTCCCAATTTTTGGCTGCCCTGGCCAAAGGGCATACTACAATACACCCAGTTCTTGTTTACAGGCCCTCCTGCACGTCTCTATCCAGGGACAATGAGGAGCCTCCCAATTTTTGGCTGCCCTGGCCAAAGGGCCTATACTACAATACACCCACTTGAGGGTTACAGGCCCTACTACATGTCTGTATGCATGGGTCATTGTTGAACCTCCCAATTTTTGGCTGCCTGACCAAAAGGCTATACTACAATACACCCACTTGATGGTTACAGGCCCTACTACATGTCTGTATGCATGGGTGATTGTTGAACCTCCCAATTTTTGGCTGCCCTGGCCAAAGGACATACTACAATACACCCATTCTTGTGTTACAGGCCCTCCTAGCACGTCTCTATCAGGGACAATGAGGGGCCTCCCAATTTTTGGTTGCCTGGCCAAAGGGCTATACTACAATACACCCAGTTTTGTTTTACAGGCCCTACTACATGCTGTATGCATGGGTCATTTTGAACCTCCCAATTATTGGCTGCCCTGCAAAGGCCTAACTACAATAGACCCACCGGGGTTACAGCCTACTACATGTCTGAATGCATGGGTCATTGTTGAACCTCCCATTTTTGGCTGCCCTGGCCAAAGGTCTATACTACAATACACCCACTTGAGGGTTACAGGCCCTACTACATGTCTGTATGCATGGGTCATTGATGAACCTCCCAATTTTTGGCTGCCCTGGCCAAAGGGCTATACTACAATGCACCCAGTTCTTGTTTACAGGCCCTCCTGCATGTCTGTATCCAGGGGCATTGGTGAACCTCCCAATTTTGGACTGCCCTGGCAAAGGAAGATACTACAATAGACCCAGTTCCTCAAAATGGGCACATTATTTCAAGACAGGGCTTCATGTTCTTCTCTTCTCAGGGTCATCGGAGTGCCGCACAATGTTTTTACGTAAAATCTTTCATGTAATCACAAAAAGTAACATACACCAGCTGTATCTCACTATTGGGTATGTGCCCTTAACATTTCCACCCTAAATATTCATTTTGGTGTAACTTTGGAAGAGAAATGCTTCCAGGGGTCTTCCCCATGGTGTTGCCATGTCATTTGAGCACTCTTCTGAGACTTTTGTGACATTTTTAGGGTTTTTCCATGCTGCCGGCAGTCATTTCATAAAAATACTCATGTCTCCCATAGGATAACATTGGGCTCGGTACTCGGGCCGAGTACACGAGTATCTCGGGATGCTCGGCCCGAGCTTCGAACACCCGAGCATTTTAGTATTCGCTCATCACTAGTCTTAAGCAATCGGCAAGAGTATGGAACACCAAAATGAACAAAGTCTTGTTGGAAGAAGCATTTAAAAGAGTTCAAGCGGATCCATGCCTATATACGAGATATACAGATGGAAAGTGTATGTATATTCTCTCATATGTGGACGATGTAATTGTAGTTCATCAAGAAGAAGCCGAAATTGGGAAAATTACTGAAATTTTGAACCAGCATTTTGAAACAAAAGATCTTGGAAATGTAACATATTATCTAGGAATCCATATCCAGAGAGAGGAAGATAGAAGTTTTCTTCTAAATCAAAGTGCAAAAATTAATTCAATTTTGAATCAGTTTGGAATGACAGAAGCCAAAGGTGTATCAACGCCAATGGAATCATCCTACCTGAAACTGGAAGAAGATGACCTGTTGCCTAACGATGAGAAATATCGATAGGCAGTGGGGGCACTTCTATACATATCGACTATGACTCGACCAGATATTACAACAGCAGTTGGAATATTGTGCAGATATGTGGAGCAACCGCGCCAAAAGGACTGGAACGCCGTTAAAAGAGTTCTCCGACATTTAAAGAGACACAAGGAGTAAATTTAAAATTATCTGCAGCAGGAAATCTAAAACTCACAGGTTATGCTGGCGCAGATTGGGCTGGTGATTTGCATGATCGTAAATCCACAAGCGGATACGTATTTAAACTTGGAGAAAGTTCAATCTCCTGGTCTAGCAGAAAACAAGTATCTGTTGCTTTGTCATCTACAGAAGCGGAGTATGTGTCCGCAGCCTATGCAAGTCAGGAGATCATTTGGCTAAGACAACTGATGGATGATCTTGGTAAACCGTTAACTCAGCCAACGGTGATATATGAGGACAACCAAGGATGCATTATTATTTCAAACAGAAGAAAACAGACGGCACTCACCAGGTTGAAAATGAATCAGCGGTGTCCTTTATTTCAGGGACATTGCACAGATACAGGGAGGGGGTGCCGAGGGTGACGACGGGCCGTTTCGGGCGTTTGCCCTTCGACTGGTCACACCTTTTGAGGAGTGGTGCCCTAATCTGTTGTTTTGCAAGGATGCATTATACTTGCAGGCAGTGAGAAGATCAGTGCTAGAACTAAGCACATCGACGTCAGATATCATCATCTACGTGATTTGATAGATCGTGGCATAATTCATTTTGTTTGTTGTGAGACTGATAAGATGTTAGCTGACATTTTGACCAAGCCATTGCCACGACCTAGGTTCCAAGAATTGAGAACCATTATGGGACTAACAGAATAAGTAGTTGTTGAGTGGGGGTGTTGGCCTAATGCATATTGATCTGTTTGTATTACAACACCTATTGTTTGTTTAATATGATGTGATTTTATGACTGCATGCATATTGTGCAGATGTCAACAAAGTTAAAAAAAAAAAAAAAGGGTCCTCATTCAGAGACAGGATGTACCTCCCCCTGCTCCTTGCATGCACATTCTAGAGTGGAACTGGAAGCTGAAGGTTACAGCAGATTCCTCTCTCCCTCTCTCCAGAAACCAGATTGATCCTATTCTCATGTTGTAAGCTGGATGTTGTTAATTCTCAATAAATGAACATTCTCTGTTGCTCGCTGTGGACATCACGCTGATTAACGCGCTGCTAACATGCTTTGATAATGTGTGAAGAAGAGCGGCCCAGCGGTGATAACACACACTGGACTGTGTAGGACTAGAGATTACCGCTGGGCCCGCATGCTAGAGTCGGTCCCGTTGGGCCAGAATAATGTGTGTGATGTTTTATATAAGCAATATGTGCCTCCTGGAAACGGGAAGAAAATCAAAATATTCATGCTTTGTAAATAGCTACCCATTGATGTTGATGATTATTAATATAAAAATAAATTTTTCACTTCCCGAAGGGCAAATGTGATGCTCGCGAACGAGCATGTTTCATCAAGGGGGTGTGTGGCGCCCCACCATGTAGGTGCCACAAAAGGAGTACTGCACCCAGAAAAGCGGTGTAGTCACCCCACTGCAATTGGAACTATGGTCACTAGATGAAACCCAAGAGTAACACCCACACACTAGAGTAGTGGATGGGAGGGACCCTGCGAGGGAATATAATGACCTTTAGGGGGAACTAGAGAAGAGAACAGTTGGATTGAGAGTTGGAGAGAGATGGAGTAAGAGCTGGAGCAAGGAGGGTCTCCTAATCTGTGGAGCCCAGAAAGAACAGATCCCAGAGAAACGAGGGAAGGAACTGAAGCTCAGCGATGAGCTAGTTCAAGGGAAGGAAACCGGGTACCAGAGCCCGCAACTGTGAAATCCTCTATGGTTCACAGAGAATACGAAGAACAGGGATATTATAGATACAGCCCCAGTCTCCTGAGTGAGTCAAGTAAAGGGAGCCAAAAGCTAGGAAGAGCAGGACGCTGCATAGCTTAGAGAAGGTCGTACCGGAGACCGCACATGAGGGAGAGAAAGAACGAGAAGCAGCAGGAGGTCAGATCATCTTTAAAGGGAACCAACCACCTCAGATGACGTGTATAAGCTGTTAATACATGTCCTGGACCCTATGTACACCATTGCAGCTATGTTTTTGCTAAGAATATTGATAACAGCAAACCGAAATAAACAGTTTATAAACTTACATGATTTAGTACTTGAGGGCGTCTCCCTCGGGCTTTAGTACGAGAGGGCTGTGTCTCCAGCAGCTTGAGTGGCTTTCCTCCCCTCCCTCTCTGTTTGCAGGACGTCACTGAGAAGACGTGCACGGACGGGAGCTGCCTTGCGTGCCCGCCCACACCAAGATAATATCACGCCCTAATGTGACGTCCTGCAAACAGAGAGGAGGGGAGAAAGCCACTCAGGCTGCATAAGACACAGCCCTCTCGTACTAAAGCCCGAGGGAGACGCCCTCAAGTACTAAATCATGTAAGTTTATAAACTGTTTATTTCGGTTTGCTGTTATCAATATTCTTAGCAAAAACATAGCTGCAATGGTGTACATAGGGTCCAGGGACATGTATTAACAGCTTATACACGTCATCTGAGGTGGTTGGTTCCCTTTAAGAGTCAAACTTCACCACCACTGGGAGGTAAAGGAAAGAAAGTTAAAGGAAGAAACATAAGGAGGGAACCATCTAACAGCCAGAACTTCCAATTGCAGCATCCGGAGCATTTGCCATTATACCATCTATTGAACTGCTGAACTGTATAACTTAATACTTAATAACTGTATACCCGGTGAAGTGAAGTCCCGACTCTGCTGCATCCTTTCCATTACAAACTGTTTCTTACAGCACCGCTGCCCCGGCGGTCCAGTCCCGCCTGCGGAGACTAATCCATCTAAGCCGCAATACCATCGACCACCGGACGACTGTGACGGCGCTGGTAAGCATCACCAGACTCAGCAGGTGGCGTCACGAAGACAAAAACTTATATATACTTTATCCCTATATTTTATTAGATGACCACCAGGGCCACAGGCCTCGGGCAAGCCACCCGTGACATCCCAGACCGGAAGTCACCCGAGAGCTGAGTACCAGTGCCCTGGGGCGAGTCATCTGCTTTACGTCAACTGTTTTATTTTCTGCATTATTCCCCCATGTACTGTATATGTATATATGTGTGTATTCAGAATATGTCATTATTAGCCTGATGAAGAGGCCATGGAGTCTCGAAAGCTTGCTTTTTCTTACCATCTTTTCAGTCAATTTTTCAAAATGATTTACATTGGCACAATCGCTTTGATAAATTGTGGTCTAACTGCTTGCAGACATCAAATGAGGGGGTCTTTAAAAGTTGTTTACACATGCAGAAATGGAAGAAAAAAAAAGAAATCTTACTTTCCGAATTTGTACAATGGTTTGGGCAGGAAAAGAGTATCTCCATTCGGTGGACTGTATATGATTGATAAGTAATGCATCCTATTCAGAAGATGAGTATATCTATCTAATATATAAAGCTGAATGTGTGTATGTATGTGTTGTGTGTGCATGTATATCTGGGATTGGCATCTACACCGTCGAAACTACAGCCACAAAATTTTGCACAGTCACACATCTGGACCCCGGGAGTGTCATAGGCTATGTTATGAGGCGAAATTTTAACCCCGCGCAATCCAATTCACTATAAGAACAGGCCGGTGAGGGCTGTGGCCTACGGGCACCTTGTTGAGCTGGCAAACTGGCTTGACCAAACTAAGACCTGGATGGTGCCGATGGTTATGGAAAAAATCAAGCAGCTGCGCACTGTGTTCACCAAAGAACATAAAAAGGTGTTGATGGCTCGGTCCGGGGCTGAAGCTGAGGAGGTCCCTAAGCCACATCTGTGGTATTATGACCTCCTCACCATCACCCTGGTCCAGGAGGCTCATCGCCAAACACGGTGCAGCAGCCACCTTGCCCAACCATCTTCGGCCACCAGCCAAGAGCCTGCCCCGTCACAGGAGGTGCATAATTGTTGTTTTGCTACCTATGTCCACACCTTGGTGGTTGCACTGATGTGTAGGTTGGTGAACATGTAGAAGCACAATCTTGTTGTACTTTCACCATTTTTCTGTATGTTCTGCTGTGTTAGCTTGTGGCTGTTGGCACAGATTGTGCTGTGTTATGTTGGGGCTCTTGGCAAATCAATTTGGAGCCTCAGGTGAGTACAGAGCACTGGTCTACTTCTTTTTACATCTCTGTTTACAACCCTCCTACTGTTGATTTTGGTGTTTGGCATGCTCAGATATGCACCATCTGGTGCTAGGTGGTTGGTTGTGGTAATTGATGTCGGTACATTGCTACTCTTGTTAACTTTTTTTCTATGTTTTTTTCTGAGTCTGGCTCCAGTGCAGAGGACCCAGTCGCTGGCCAGGCTCCACCCTTATCATCTTTGGTGGAGCAGGTGCCTGATCCCAGTGGTGGGGGGCCGTGCCTAGGGCCCAGCTCAGGCATAGAATGGCGTCGCTCACCTGCCCCACCCAACATTGAGCTGGGTATCTGGGCAAAACTGGTCCTATTGGACAGAGAGACGGCCCCTGCCACTTCAATCGGGCACATGGCCAGTGAGTGGGTGTGCCTCATGGAGCAAGAACAACGTGCCATCGCCGAAAGGGCCATCATTCGGGTCCTGGAAGTGGCGTGGATGGAGGACTGAGATGGGGTGATTACATTGCCATCCCCAAGAAAACACCCCCAGTGCCCCCTGCGCCCCAACAACCCATGGCTAGAGGTTGCCAAAATCAGGATCCTGAACGTCCTCCACGAAGTCTCCAGCACAGAAGGGCCCCCAATGTGTGGGAGTATGGGGATGAGGGGGATGAGCTATTGCCTGATCCAGCAGAGGACGAAGAAGCAAGACGCTACTAGGCAATGCACTACATTGCTTACTGGACTGTTTTGTTTGTTAATCTAAAACCAAGTGTGTTGGGCTTTTTATTTTGGTTTAATAAACCTCACTATTATTTGCCATACCTACGTCCACATATGTGTCAGGTTCAGCAGTATGGTTGTGTGTGTAGTGTGTTGTGGGTGTAATGGTGATGTTTGTGTGGCAGAAGGAGAGGCCTCATGTCCACAATAACATAGTTGTGTCATTGTAGCAGACAGGAGCCTATCCCTAGGTGACATGTGTGAGTATTGAGAGCCGACATTGGCGAGTATGCTTGTGTCTGTGTGTTTGTTAATGTGGGTGTAATATTGGAGACATTGATGTCCATTATGGCTTCATCCGTGTTGAAATTGTACAGTATGGTCAGGTTTTTATCAAGTCACACTGCACACCTAGCAAAGTCATTAGCCATGTGTTGTGTTTAACAATGTCACCTCCCAATGGTATCCCTGTGTGTGGTGAGACAAGGGATCACACAGTATTTAGGTTTGCACTCACATTTATTAATTCCATATCTTTTTTTCTAAATGATGTTTTTGTCAGATTAGTTGTAGGCAAACCATACTACCCACTTTCCCAATGGGGGGATACTATAAGAAAAAAGGCCAACGGGGTCTAAAAAACAAGGGTGCCAGCATGGCAAAAGTACAAAACAACAGGTCCAACATGGGCAACAACATACAAGGGCCATTGGCCACATTATTGGGGGGAATATGGTGGAGTAGGGGCAATGGCGGGCTGGGCTGCCTGGAGGCACAGGATCATCGCACCCAACCAGTCCAGATGTTGCTGGCCTTCTCGGTGGGCAGGCTCCATGTGATTCTGTGCCTCCCTGTGTGCCTGCAGCAGATCGTCAATAGTTGGTACACCTGTATAGGAAATAAGGACAGTAGTCAGTGACATGTGTAGGTGTGGGTGGGTGATGTCATTGGTCAGGATTTCACTTACATAGCATATCCCCATCCCGGTTTCCATCTTGAGGAGATGGTGATGCCCTGACAGCCCAGTCTGCAGCGCGAGCTCTTGCCCCTTGACAAAGGAAGGTAGAAAAAGAACATCATGACTCACATACTGATGTCAGGGACACACACCAACATGTATATTACAAAGCTTGTAGTTCATTGCCAACACTTACCACCAATCACAACTCCAGCAGGCTCCATGTCACAGTGTGGGAACCACAAGACAGCAAGGCTGGCCCGGGAGCTGGAGATGCTTGGGGAGCGGTTAAGCCTGGGCTTGGGGTAGGCACTTGGTGGCCTAGGTCCGGGCTTACTGGTCCCACGGGTCCTGAGCTGGCTGCTCCTGAGGGCGAGGGACTTTCTGGGCCCTCCGGGGTAGGTGAGGATGGGGGGGTCCTGGGTGGTGAGGGACTTCCTGGGCCCTCCTGGGAAGGTGCGGTGTGGTCCCAGGTGGTGAGGGACTTCCTGGGCCCACTGGGGAAGGGGGCAGGGGGTCCCGGGTGGTCTAGGGGACCGTCGGCCCTCCTCAGACGGGGAGTCCTCCTCATCTGTAATATCAAAAATGACAAGACACCGATTTTACAAAAGGAACACAACATAGGGCAAACACGTACTGTGTGTGTATCAATGTCATTAGGGCGTGAAGGCTAGCATAAAAGGTTTGGGTCTGGAGTGACCCTATGGTTAGGGGCCAGTCTGTTTTTGGACATGACTACAACACCAGTTACCACATATTTGGGATGTAAAACACCTTTGGATTAGCAGAGGATGGATTTTGACACAAAACACAAGAGCAGACAGTAAGCATTTGGTGGTGCCACCATGGGGGCAAACACATAGCAGTCAGCTTGTAGTCACTTTTGAAATCAATATCTTGTGAAATGCTATGTGTCAGAGTGCGCACATATGTGCTGCCAAGTGTGATGTGGCCCTTCAAATTAGCATTAATATGTTGTGGTAAACTTTGCTGTCATTACACGCCTATGTTCGGCCACACACAGGTCAAGGACCACTATAGCAGTCAGCATTAAAAAAACATATGAGTGTATTCTGCACCTTCATGTTGCAGTGTGACCAATATGCAAATGCACATTGGTGACAGGTCCACATGCTTGTTTATGTCACACTATGGCTAGGGTCACATTTGTTAATAGAATTGCGTTCACCGCATCCAGATCCGAATGCGGTGAACGCAATTGGCTTCCCACACATTTTGCAAGCAAAATGTGTGGCAGAAGCCGCAATCTGGCAACCGGATTGCTCCGGATGTGTAATCTGGCGCAATCCGGTTACTGTACAGTTTGCTCATCCTTGCTGCCACAGGGATGAGTAAAGTGTTTAAACTGCAATAAAAGCTTTAATGTTAATAATAATTGTGCCCATCATGTCTCTAGGGGGTGCTCACCCCCCTAGAGACATGATACCTACTCAGGTGGGCATGTTATGGGTTAATATTGCTTGTACAGTAAGCCGGCTCCTGTTAGCTCTGTACAATTTTGTGAATGAAGCCGCCGCTCCTCTGACAGCGGTGCGCATACTATACGTAATGTACGTATAGTATGTGTGCATCCGAGGTCCTGTAGGCTTTTACAGTAAATCTATGTGCTGCGCATCGCCATAGAGCTAATGTAAAAGCCTTCAGAACCTCGGACAGCGGCTAATACTATACGTACATTACGTATAGTATGCGCACCGCTGTCAGAGGAGCCGGCGGCTTCATTCACAAAATTGTACAGAGCTAACAGGAGCCGGCTTACTGTACAAGCAATATTAACCCATAACATGCCCACCTGAGTAGGTAGCATGTCTCTAGGGGTAGGTAGAACGTCTCTAGGGGGGTTGATTCAGCATCCAGGGACAGTAGCAAGGGAACAAACGTCCTCTTGCTGCAGTCTCTGGGATCACTCTGATTGCAGCTGCCCTGTATGGCAATAGCTTGATTGCCATATAGTGCAGCTGTCAGTGCCGCAGACCCAAGTCCAAGAGATCACATGATCTCTCAGGCTTGGGTCAAGTGACCGGATGTCGCCATGGCAACTATGGGTCACTGTGGCAATGATTGGTCTATCGCAATTACGATGGATTGATCAGTGTGGGGAGAGGTGAGTGACTGTGCACACCCTCTCCCAGAACCCTATCTACAGTGAGCAGTAAGATTGTAGCAATAAGGGGGTGATACAGCCAGGGAACATGGTGGTCACATTCCTGGCTGAGTCACATCACTCCTCCTCAGCCTGCAATCTCCTCCATTTAGGGGATGAGGCTGAGGAGAGCGAGCAGTGCGGGCACAGATGGCTTGCACCACTGTCTTGTTAATGGGAGTGAGGATCAATTCCATCAGGGCTGGAGATCTGGAGGCAGTGAGACCACCCCCTCAAGAGCTCTAGCCTATGGAATGGGCTATTGTAGCCCCAACCATAGATGGATTGTAATGATTCAGGCAATCTCATTGCCTAATCATTACAGTCACTGTGATTGACTGTTCAGAAATGAATAGTCAATTATGGTAATTGTGAGTGTGAAGCAGGGAATCTACTTACCCTGAGATCAAGCTCCGGTATCCTGTGTATAAAATCACAGAATATCGGAGTGTGATTCCAGGGTGCTGCATTATCGCCAGGACAAACCCGTACATCCCTGGTTGTTAACGACCTTGCTTTTTGGATGTACAGGTTCATCCTTGGTTATGAAGGGGTTAAAATGGCCAGCAATGAGTCCTCCTGACCTCAATCCCAATAAAAATCTTTGGGGTGAGCTGAAATCTGCCATTGGGAAAAAGAAACCCGCAAGCATTCAAGAGCTTGAAGAAACTGCAAAGCAAAAGTGGGAGAAAATACCAGCTGATAAGGGCAATAAGGTTATAGATGGCTACAAGAAACCTTTGGAGGATGTCATCAATGCCAAAGGGTGTGCAACCTAGTATTAATTAGGGGGCCTTTATTGCTGCACATGCTGTCTATTATTTCTTCTTTGAAATTGCAACTTGTAAGTTAACAATATTTTATTGTTGTATTACTTTGGACCACTAAAAATGTTTGTACCGTGTTAGCCAATAGATAGAAAAATATTAGAATCTGAGAGTCCTCAGTGGTTGGCCCTCTAATTAACCCTGAATATATAACTTTGGTACATTTCTATTTACTTCTGAAGATATTATACAGTCTATAAAATAAATGAAGGTGTGCCAGTAATGGTAAGCAGAACTGAACACTGTTTGCACAGCTGCCAAAGTTAGGGTATGTGCAGATGATCCGGAGACACTGCATCCCAGACGTAGTGTCTCTGTACATGAGGGATGCCTGCGATCTCCGCAGGTCAATGCAGCTGCCCTGTACCGCTGATATTGCATCCATCTCCACAGTAATATATTGACATGCTGTGGAGAAGCGACACAGAAAGACGCCTGGTATGTAAGTTTATGCTGGGGGGTAAAATAGCATGGTGGCCATGGGATTTCTGGAAATCCCATCCACTGTGTATCATGGGGAGCCTTGGGAGAAAAGGAACCTGGACCCCTGTACTGACCCTCAGGTTAGAGGAACCCTAACTTTTCTTAACTCAGTGGTACCTTGATGGTAGGGAGGCCTGAGTCTCTGACCTGTCCCATTCTCTTGTCCTGCCCTGAGCTACACCCCCAACTCCCACCTCAGTAGGAGAACCATAATGGAACCCACAGATATAGACAAACAAGAATAAAGCAAACAGCACCACACAGCAAACAATCAGGAAGATACAATATGTATATAGAGAGAACTCAAATACAAATAGGGAATTAAAAAAACAACAACATATACTTCGCAAGACAACAAGCAACAATTAGAGTTTCAACAGCCATTCCAGCACAGGACCGACATGAAAGAGACACACAAATGCTATAGTCGGCAGCAGCCGACTATAGGAGCCTCAACCTTCAATTGATACTAATCAAAAAGTTAACTCCTGCAAAGCTGAACATCAGAGAACTAACCACTGCCAATGCCTTAACTCATGCTAAGCAACAAAGAGGTCTAAAGCTGCACATTAGACTCCCCAGTGTGAGCAGAGTCTAAAGCTGGCATGACACTGTGCTTGTACTGCACAACGCAGTGTTATAGATGCAGTGCAAACACTTTGCATCCATAATGCTGCAAACACAAATTGTGTGCATGCAGCCTTACTGTGATCTAAAGTAATCCAAATATAATATGTAACCTGGGTTATCTGGTGATGGTGCTATGATGGAGACTTCCTTAGGCTGGCTTCACACTAGTGGTGTGGTCAGATCCGGATAAAAACGGGTTCATCCTGATCTGGCCGTGCATCTATAACTGATGCCTGATCCAGCTAGGTGGGAGAAAATGTAATACAATTTATTGTCAGCATGAATATAATATGGGGGTACCTGGTGAGGGACTGCACAAGTAGTTTAAAAACCACTACTTTATTGCAGGTTTTAAGTACCATCCGATTTTGCCGGCAACTGGAGATACGCCACTTCTGACAGTTCTGTGCGTAGAAATGGCGTAGAAGTCCAGCTGCTGGTAAAACCTGATGACACTTCAAACAGTGACTGTAATAAGGAATGCTTTTACACCACTCATGCAGCCCCTCACAGGTGCCCACATATTATAAGTATGCACACAATACATTTTATTAACATTTATCCACAATAACATAGGGCACATGCCCTTTTACTCAGGTGGGATTAGATGCTGATTAGTGATGGGCGAATCCTAAATTACTCGGAATCGCTTGACTCTAGCGAGTCCGAGCACAGGACTCGCTACTCGTTGCGAGTCTAGCTAGTCCAATGTTAATGAATGGGGAAGCGAGTAATAGCGAGTAGTGTGAGATTTACAAATCGCAGATGTGTCTCGGAAGCTTCAGCCTGAAGCAATCCTAGTTTTGTCATTTATTTGCATTGGACTCGTTTACTTTGCAACTGTAATCGCTGGCTGGGAAACTCGCACAGATAAGAGTCCTGCTTTCTCCTTCTCTGCTGGCTGCCAGCTAGGTCAGAGCCGCCTGCTGCCTGATGTAGCAGTGCTGAGATTGTTCTCAGTCTGCTCATTCCCTGTGTACAGACATGATGTCTGTGCACAGAGATGATGTAGCAGAGCTGAGATTGTTCTCAGTCTGCTTATTCCCTGTGCATAGACATCTATATTTATGCACAGGGATGTAGCAGAGAGGACATCGCGTTTTGGACTGCGTCGGACGGAAGAGGATTTTTTAATTAAAGATGGAGTCCCTAATGGCTTTTTTTTTTATTTCTAATAAAAAATTTTCTTGTGTTGTGTTTTTTTTAAAACAATTTAATAGAAATTCATGGCGGTCATGTCTAATATTGGCGTGACCGCCATAAATTTCGGGCTTAGGGCCAGCTGATAATACAAAGCTGGCCCTAACCTCTTTATTACCCAGCGTGCCATCGCTACCAGGGCCGCTGGAAGAGCGGGGTTCAGTGCCAGAGGATGGCGCTTCAATGAACGCGCCATCTTCTGGGGCGGCTGCGGGCTGCAATTTGCAGCGAGGGTGCCCAGAAAGCTTGGGCATCCTGCGCTGCGGATTCCAGCCCCCAGCTGCTTAGCTGTACCTGGCTAGACATAGAAATTGCGCGGAGCCCCACGCATTTTTTTTTAATTATTTCATGAAATTCTGAGATTCTGACTCTGAGACTCTGACTCTGAGACTTTGACTCTGAAATTCATGAAATAATAAAAAAAAAATGCGTGGGGCTCCGCGCAATTTCTATGTCTAGCCAGGTACAGCTAAGCAGCTGGGGGCTGGAATCCGCAGCACAGGGATGCCCAAGCTTTCTGGGCACCCCCCGCTGCAAATTGCAGCCCGCAGCCGCCCCAGAAGATGGCGCGTTCATTGAAGCGCCATCCTCTGGCGCTGAACCCGCTCTTCCAGCGGCCCTGGTAGTGGTGGCATGCTGGGTAATAAAGAGGTTAGGGCCAGCTTTGTATTATCAGCTGGCCCTAAGCCCGAAATTTATGGCGGTCACGCCAATATTAGACATGACCGCCATGAATTTCTATTAAATTGTTTTAAAAAAAACACAACACAAGGAAAAATTTTTATTAGAAATAAAAAAAAAAGCCATTAGGGACTCCATCTTTAATTAAAAAAATCCTCTTCCGTCCGACGCAGTCCAAAACGCGATGTCCTCTCTGCTACATCTCCTGTGCATAAATATAGATGTCTATGCACAGGGAATAAGCAGACTGAGAACAGTCTCAGCTCTGCTACATCATCTCTGTGCACAGACATTCATGTCTGTACACAGGGAATGAGCAGACTGAGAACAATCTCAGCACTGCTACATCAGGCAGCAGGCGGGCTCTAGGACCCTGGAGCTGGCAGCCAGCAGAGAGGAGAAAGCAGGACTCTTATCTGTGCAAGTTTCCCAGCCAGCGATTACAGTTGCAAAGTAAACGAGTCCAATGCAAATAAATGACAAAACTAGGATTGCTTCAGGCTGAAGCTTCCGAGACACATCTGCGATTTGTAAATCTCACACTACTCGCTATTACTCGCTTCCCCATTCATTAACATTGGACTCGCTAGACTCGCAACGAGTAGCGAGTCCTGTGCTCGGACTCGCTAGAGTCAAGCGATTCTGAGTAATTTAGGATTCGCCCATCACTACCCTGGAGCTGCACAGAGAAGACAGCTGGACTCGGCTCGCAAAGAAACAGCAGTTACTTTGCGAGTTTCCCTGCTATCACTGGCACAGTAGCCAGTGATTACTCGCACGAGTCTAATGCAAACAATGGCAATCCTAGTTTTGTCAGCGTTTCTGACAAAACTAGGATTGATATTGATTTGCATTGGACTCGTGCGAGTAATCACTGGGAAACTCGCAGAGTACCGAGTCCTGCGAGTCCCTTACTACTCGCCGAGTAACGAGTCCTAGCGAGTAGATTCGCCCATCCCTAATGCTGATCCAAAGGACGGATCCACACATTTCTGGATCCATTCACCATTGAAATACATTATATCTGTGGATGCAATTGGGACGCATCTGGAAACATCAGGATTTTTCATGAACCGCAAAATTGCAACAGTGTGCGGCTAGAGAGGAGGTCAAAGAGAAGCAGTGGTTAAGCATCCACCTAAAAACTGATACAAACGCATGTCACTGTGGCCCCATTTAAAGTATAGGGACACATGCATAATAATAATAATAATAATAAATCTTTATTTATATAGCGCCAACATATTCCACAGCGCTTTACAATACAGTGGGTAATAGATGAAAATACACAGTATAATGCAGTAAGAGAATACACAATACAGTAATTCCAGTAGAGAATGAACACAGTACAATAATAGGAAACAATACAATAAGCATAAAATCAATGTAAAAATTACAATACAATAGATAAAACAAAAAAAAAATAAGGGTGACCCTGCTCAAGAGCTTACAATCTACAACGAGGTAGAAGTTATACAAAGCACAGGGGCTTATAACACTGATGGTCCAGGCATCTTGAGGAAATGGGGGATAGAAGTAAAGTTACATGACTGGTCACCAGACAATCTGTGTAGAGCTTTTGGGTTTGGGGGAATTTGAAGAAGAGTTATGTCGAGAGAGATAGTGAATGGGCTATGTACAATACAAAGGAATTTTGTTAGGGAGCATGATAGGCCACCTTGAAAAGATGTGTTTTTAGTGAGCGTCTGAAGCTATGCAAGTTGTGGATGGTCCTGATTTCTTGGGGTAGAGCATTCCAGACAATTGGTGCGGCTCGGGAGAAGTCTTGGAGCCGGGAGTGGGAGGATCGGATTAGTGCAGATGTTAGTCGAAGGTCATTTGTAGAATGGAGAGAACGGGTGGGGTCATAGACTGAGATGAGGGAGGAGATGTAGGGGGGTGCTGCATTGTGAAGAGCTTTGTGGGTGAGAACAAGCAATTTGAACTTTATCCTGCAGTGTATAGGCAGCCAATGCAATGACTGGCACAGAGCGGAGGCATATGAGTAACGATTGGCCAGATAGGTGATCCTGGCTGCTCCATTATGGATGGACTGTAGAGGGGAAAGTTTAGAGAGAGGGAGGCCAATTAACAGAGAATTGCAATAATCAAGGCTGGAGTGGATTAGGGCCATGGTGAGGGTTTTAGTTGTTTCCATGGTGAGAAAGGGGCGGACAGCTAGACAGTCATTGGTGTTCTTTAACACCGCAGGGGTAAGGTTAGGAGCTGAAGTGTATAATTGTGTGTTGTCATCATAGAGATGGTACTGGAAGCCAAATCTGCTGTTGGTGTGTCCAATTGGGGCTGTGTAGAGAGAGTAGAGAAGAGGTCCAAGGACTAAACCCTGAGGGACCTCAATAGTGAGAGGAAGAGGGGGGGGGGTAGTAGAGCCAGCAAATGATACACTGAAAGAGCAGTCAGAAAGATAGGAAGAGAGCCAGGAGAGAGCAGTGTCCTTTATACCAATTGAGTGCAACATAGAGAATAGGAGATGTGGTCAACAGTGTCAAAAGCTGCAGAGAGATCTAGAAGAATAAGCAGAGAGTGGTTGCCATTACGTTTTGCTGTCAGTAGGTCATTGGTCACTTTGATGAGGGCAGTTTCTGTAGAGTGAAAGGGGCAGAAGCCAGACTGTAATGGATCTAGAAGAGAGTGAGCGGAGAGGTAACGGGTGAGGCGGGAGTACACCAGGCGCTCCAGGAGTTTAGAGATGAAGGGGAGGTTGGAGACTGGTCTGTAGTTATTTGTGCAGGATGGGTTGAGAGAAGCTTTCTTTAATAATGGAGTAATGATCGAGTGTTTGAAGGAGGAAGGGAAGATGCAAGAAAAGAGGGAGAGGTTGAAGATTTTGGTTAGGTGAGTGATGACGACCAGATGGAGAGACTGGAGTAGGTTTGAGGGGATGGGGTCAGTGGTGCATGTAGTGGGACGAGAAGAAGAGAGGAGCCTGGCAACCTCTTCTTCTGTAACTGGGTCAAATGTGGAGAGTGAGCTGGAGAAGATTTGGGGAAGAATGGGAGTGTCAGCGCTTGGAGGCTGGGAGCTGATTTCCTGGAGGATGTTGTCTATTTTCTCCATAATGTAAGAGGCCAGATCATCAGCACAGAGGTCGGTGATGGGGGCCTGCACTTTAGGACTGAGGAGAGAGTGAAAGGTGTCAAAGAGTTTTTTTGGATTGTTAGATAGTGATAGTGAGGAAATCAGGGTGGTGAAGTAGGTTTGTTTGGCAAGGTGAAGGGCGGAGTTGTAGGTTTTTAGCATGAATTTATAATGGATAAAGTCTTCTGGTGAGCGAGTTTTCCTCCATAGGTGTTCAGCACTCCAAGTGCATTGCTGGAGAAATCGAGTTTGGGATGTGGGCTGTTTCGTTCTATGTTTGGAGGTTCTGAGGGTGAGGGGCGCTACTTGGTCCAGGGTGCATAATCAGGATGCTTCAGTGCGAAACCATCCTTAGTAGTGTGCTTTGTTTCTGCAGTAGGCTCAGTTTAGATCTATGATGCTACTTTTAATATTCAGTGTTGAAAGGACTGATTTCCTAATATTTTGATGATTTGGTAAAGCCTTTAATCACATGTTAGAATTTAGGTGGTGATTGTGGGGCACAGTGTACATTATGTGTTATTTTCACTGAAAATGAAAGGAGACGTAGATGACAAAAACAAGAAAGAATAAGCATGCTGTATAAATCACTATTATTACCAGATGCTTGTAGAAATGAAGTGATGCTTTAAATGATTTGCTATTAAATACTTCTAGACAGCAGTTCTGCTAATCTGTATTTCTAAGTTTGAGATTGAATTTCAGCACAAATCCTTATCACTAGGTGTAATAAGTGAGAAAACAACTCTTGTCTGTTGACAGAAGCCAAGTAGTTATTTTACATGGAAATAGCTGAAGAGGGTGGTAAGGCTGAAGTGCGACAACACTGATGGATTTGGGGACGTCAATATTTAATTACATTTGAATTGAACCTGACCTGTCACAGTCAATGGGATTTTAATCTGAAGCTGTAGTGAACTCCCGCATCCCGGGAGGCAAACTGTGTAGTCTGGTCACATGCAATTTATCTTTGACAATTTGTCATGAATAATTAGTATTAGGAGTCTACAATGGAACATTTATTCTTTTTAAATAATATAGAATGCAATGTTTTCAACCAGTTTTGTAACTGTAGAAATAAAGAAATTCCAATGGGATTTCCATCCATGGCGTGTTTTTATGAATACAAAAAAGCATTTTTTGTTATTTTTCAGGATTACATATGATATCACTGAAATTCAAATTTTGCATGACTCTTGTGTTTGGTAAATTGTTAAAGGGTTGTCCGGTCTAAAATGGAAATTCTGCAGTCCCTTTCTGTGTCTGCAAATCTATCAATACTCCCAGTGCCCGCAATGTGCGCTGCGAGGATTCACAGTTTATAAATCGAGAACAGACCGCAGTTGTGCAGTGTGCATGTTCCCGGCCACTACGGCCAGAGCTACTGACTAGTGGGCACAGCCTCACTTAGGCTAGGGTCACACTCAGTGCTGCCCTGCGGCAGCTGGATTGCGTTACAGCAGAGCTCAGCCTGCTGAAACCGCCAGCGGTAATGACGGAAACTTGGGGCAAACGCAGCCCTTAGTTACCTGATGTGTACCATAGTTACTGGCCACACACAAAGCTGCCTGGACTGCGGTAATCCTGAGTGCAGAGAAAAACCGTGCAGGCAACGTTTTTCTCTGCGCTCAGGATTACCGCAGTCCAGGCAGCTTTGTGTGTGGCCAGTAACTATGGTACACATCAGGTAACTAAGGGCGGCGTTTGCCCGAAGTTCCCGACGTTACCGCTGGCAGTTACAGCAGGCTGAGCTCTGCTGTAACTCAATCCGGCTGCCGCAGGGGCAGCACTGAGTGTGACCCTAGCCTTAATAGAATTAAAGCAATACATTTGGGATTTCTCACTTAATAGAAGTATATGGGGTGAGGCCGTGCCCACTAGTCAGTCGAGCTCACTAGTCGGATGCGCCCGCTCCATAAACTTGTATTGAGCGAGGCCACACCCACTAGGGTTGTTGTTAAGAACATGCATATTACATAATTGCAGTGCATTCCCGATTTAGAAACTGGCAAATTCTGACATTGCACAGTGCATGCTCTGGGAGGATTGATATGTCTGCAGTTGTACAAAGTGCAAAATTATTAGATTCAGGACAACCTCTTTTATAATAACTGCATTGAATTACATTCTTGCTACTCTATTATTATTTATCAGTAGTATTTTTTATTAAGCCATAACAAGTGAACTTTCAAAAATCTTTTAAATTGTTAAGGTGACATGACAAAAATTGTATTCAATGTGAATTTAAATACTGAGACCATCACAAAATTACTTAAAAGAATACTACAGAAATGTAGAATGGTCTTAATTAGGTAATTCAAATGGAGGCCTTTAATAAAAATGTGTCAGGATGGGTGGCAGTCTGAAGAAATAGCTCCTGAGACCTGTGTCTCAACTAGCAGAGGAGCTTTATTGTAAGAATACGTCACAATGCTTTTTAAACTTAATGACCGAAGGTGTTGGAACCCTTGAAACTGACCCGCCCCAGGGCCATGGGGTACCCGGTTCTGGGCATTATCCTGCTGGGGATGTCATGGGCCTATTGCCCGGTTCTGTGACCCTGGTAGTCGCTGAAAAGGGGAACAGTTAATAGGAATAGTGTTGTGTGACGCCACCTACGGCTCTGGTAAGGTTACTGGCACTGTGGGACAGACCTCCGGGGTGATGGTGAAGCACCTAGGTGGTTTTGCTCCCCGTAGGCGGAGCAGGATCCCTGGGGCAGCAGTGGATGATGGGAGTTGTGGAACAGTCTATGGAGGGAGAAGGATCAGGGGCCGCAATAACAGTCACACACACAGGGTTGTTGTTTCGTACTTTTACTGATGTTGCCATTCCAGGTTAAGTCCAGGGTACCGTCCGGGTAGGCTAAGAGCAGTTCGGGATCTCCACATCCAATGAGTGATGAGGCCTCCCTTTTACACTGTGTGTGTGCTTTGGTCCCGGGCTGTCTGAAGCTAGGCCCTGACCCTCTCCTGTAGTCCTCACTTCATATGCAGGCTGTGAGAGCTCTGCTGTGGGTACCTTTGTATCCACTGAGGTCCTAGGTTTTGCTAGGTAGCTGTGCCCCAAGTGCTTCACCAGGAGACTTGAAGCCTCCCTGGTCTCCAGTCTTTACTCCTGGGCTGACTGGACCCTTGCAACCTCAGACTCCGGTGTCCGGGCTGTCGTCGTAGTTCTTCTGGGGTGAACCGGTTCGACTTCGTTCCCCTTGGCTAACTCGCCTCGCCTCCAACCCTCACTCTTGGGTCCCTCACACTGGCTAGGCTTTCCCTCTGGCATGGGCTAGCGTGGCTCCATTCACCAGGTGTCTTCCTCAGTACTGCTCCGTACTGAACTGCCTAACTCCGCCCCTGGGACTAAATTTATAGGCGACCTTGCCTGAAGTCGGCAAGTAGATTTTCCCCTTCAGGTCTGGGGTGGAAGGTGTTGTGTGTAAGCTTACCTGATGTAGAAATCCTTCCCTGCTCCAGGTGTTCCTGTGGCAACCAAACCATGGAGTGGGGTGCCCCATTCCCCCCTAGTTAAATTCAGTACTCCTGGACTGAAAAACAATTTGTAAACATTAATAACATTGTAATTGTGCAAAGTCTCAAAAGTAAAAAAATCCCAAAAGTTCAGAAAGTTCATGCAATAAGTCCTGCAGACACAATACACTTAACGTTTACGGGTTCCTTGGTTGCAAATAATATACGTAAACATATTTACTAGTGATGAGCAAGCACTAAAATGCTCAGGTGCTCAATGCTCAGGTCGAGCATTTCAAGATACTCGGGTGGTCAACCGAGCATCGAGCCCAATGTAAGTCAATTATTGACAGGCTCCGCCCACAGACTTCCAACTATAAAACGAGTGTTTCTGGGAAAGGGCGGGACGGGGGGCTTTTTCAAATCGTCGCAGCATACAACACCTTGCTGTGCCCCCCAGAGGGACCCTAACAATCAATCTGCTCTCTGTAAGGTGCCAGCTCACTGTGTGCACTGAAGGAAGCTGTGTATTTGTGTCAGATCGATAATTATTAGTAAAGAGTCCGAGCATCTCGGCGGTACTCGGTGCTCGCCGAGCATCCTGAGTATCAGGATACTCGTGCGAGTAATGAGTAGCGTCGAGCATGTTCGCTCATCACTAATATTCACATTTTATCTATGGGTGTCTCTGCTTAGGAGTCCTGGTTTTCACCCTCCCCCTAGTAACTTGCTTTTCCTAACTTAACGTGCATGGGAGTGAGTCCAGTTCCTCCTCCCTTCTGTACACTACTCTTTACAGTCTATATACACAAAAGCACCTATTTACACATTTTCCTTAGTACACTCTATATACCTCAGTGGTGGCTAACCAAAGTTACTACAGGTTGATCTGCGTAGCACTGGTGTCTCAACTGGTTGTGTGTTAGTGTCTACTGCTGGTGTCTCACTAGTGTTTGGACCATGAGCAGGCCTATGTCTTACAGGTAGGCTTGGCAGTTGTCTGTGGGTTCTTAGTCTTAATGTAGGAATGGCAGGTTCACCAATTGCAGGATCCTCTGGTTCTGCTACAACAGGTGGTCTTTCTGGTCTTCTTGAGACTTCTACTGGTTGCGGGAAAGTGATCAATGGTACTATTATGGCTCCAATGTGCCAAGGCCATCTTTCAGGTAAATCTGCGAGTATGGTATGGATCATCTTCTCTTTCTTTTTCTCTGTTGAGGTGTGCAGGGGTTGATTTCTCTTGGTTTCAACCGTTCTGGACATTTCTTAAGATGGTCTCTAGAAAGCACTGTTGATGTTTCTGATCTGTCTTTGCTAATTAAACAAACCTTCTTGTTATCAAAATTAGAGGGCAGAACTGTATAGGGCTCTGCTTCCTATTAGTCGTCAAATTTATTTATTCTTCTTTTTCTTTTTAGAACCATATCTACAGGTATTAAAGGAACAGCTGGTGCATTCTTGTTATAGTCTTTCTCTTGCTTCTCTCTAATTTGATTTAGACTTCTCTCTACACACTCTTATACTTTCTTGTACTGTTCTTCGCATTCAGTATTCCAAAGTAGAAATTATAGGGGAAAGGAGGGAGACTAGTGTGCAGAAAATAGGCCTACTTTCCTCCCTTTCACTGTGCACTTTAGCTTTTAATGAATTGGTTTTTGTTTGAGTTTGCAGTTTTTGAAGAAAGTTTGTGTTTTATATATATGATTTCTACTTTGTTGATGAGACCCCAAAAGCATCAAAAAATTTATGTGACCATTCAGTATTCCAATCAGCACCAGGTGAACTGGTTTCAGGAATGACATTTCCCATTTCGAGATCAATTTTTCCGTGTCTTGCTCTCATCAAGTACGCTGGCGTGCAATTGGTGGAACTTACAGGTATGTTGTTGTACATGTCCACTAAGTCAGGTAATTTCTCCGGCCACGTTTCTTTCTTCCAAGGACAAGGTTTCTAACAGGTCTATGACCACCTGGTTCATTTTCTCGCACATGCCATTAGTCTGTGGATGGTACAGTGTGGTATGGATTTTCTTGCACCCATACAAATTGCAAAACTCCTGGAACACTTCAGCTTCAAATGCAGGAGCTTGGTCTGTCAACACCTGCTCTGGATACCCATGTGGTCTACAGAAGTAGGCTTGAAAGGTTTTCACTGCAGTTCTTGCTGTTAAGTCTTTGAATGGTACTACCACTAGGAATCTGGAATAGTGGTCCACCATTGTAAGGGCATACATATAACCTGATCTGCTGTGTGTCAGCTTCACATGATCCAAGGCTACGAGTTCTAGGGGCTGTTTGGTGACAATTGGGTGTAGTGGAGCTCTTTGACTGTTATGATCCTTTCTTCTTAAGTTGCATGGGCCACAATTTCTGCAGCACCTCTCAATGGTGGTTCTCATGCCAACCCAATAGAATCTGTCATGTAACAGTATCTCAAGCTTCTTCCATCCGAAGTGTCCTGCTCTGTTGTGGTATGCTTATAGCACCATCTGGGCATCTTTCTTCGGCACTACTATCTGCCACATCATCTTGTGGGTTCTGTGATTGATGAAACGTCTGCACAGCTTTTCCTGGTAGATGAACAACCTGCTTCTTTCTTTCCAGGTATTGCTTTTCTAGGTATTGCGTCTCTTGTGGAGAATCTGGGCTAAAATGGGAATCTGGTTGGGTTATCAGCTCTTTAAAGTAACAGCCGGATCACTGGCTTGCTTCTCCTTCCACCCATGGTGAGGTAATGGGTTAAGTGTGGCTTCTTGATGTTTACAATTCTGATGAAGCTTGGCAGCTCTATCTCTTCTAGCTCATCCACAATAACAATTGTACAAAATTCCACAGCACCCCGTGACAATCGGAACTCAATGAATTCCCAATGGAGGCGCACGTCATCTACCAGGGAGCTCCACCTGGCACAGGTATATAAGCATAAAGAAGGACAGCACCTCACCAGCCGGTATGATTCAGATTTGCATGTTTTATTCCGTCATCTCTGCACGACGTTTCGGTCAGGTGACCATATGCACTTGAAAAAGGTCACCTGACCGAAACGTCGTGCAGAGATGACGGAATAAAACATGCAAATCTGAATCATACCGGCTGGTGAGGCGCTGTCCTTCTTTATGCTTCTAGCTCATCCACGTCTTCTCCTGCACCTGGTAGGTGAGGCATCCTTGACAATGCATCTGCATTGGCGTTCTTACGGCCTGCACAGTATTTGATGGTGAAGTCATAGTTTGACAACCGGGCCATCCAGCGCTGTTCTAGTGCACCCAGCTTTGTGGATTCCAAGTGAATTAGAGGATTGTTATCTGTGAAGACTGTGAACTTTGTAGCCGCCAGGAAGTGCTTGAACTGTTCAGTGATAGCCCAGACTAATGCGAGGAATTCCATTTTGAACGAGCTGTAGTTCTCTGGGTTTCTCTCAGTAGGATGGAGCTTCCTGCTTGCATAGCCAATCACACGTTCTTTGTCCTTCTCCACCTGCGACAATAAATCTCCCAATCATAAATTGCTGGCATCTGTATACAGCACAAATGGTAGATTGTAGTCAGGATAGGTCAGGATTTCTTCACCGGTCAGGGCCCACTTCATCTGCTTGAAGGAGTCTTCTTCTTTCTCACCTCATTCAAGCAGATGGCCAGAAGTCTTGCCCTTTTTGGTCTGGCCTACAAGGAGATCTTGCAAAGGCACTGCCATCTTCGTATAGCCCTTTATGAACCTCCTGTAGTATCCTACCAGCCCCAAGAACTGACATACCTCTCTGATGGTTGTTGGTGTTGGCCAGTCTTGGTGATCTTTTCTGAGTCTGGTGCCACACCTTCTGCGCTGACCACATGCCCGAGATACTGAACCTTTGGCTTCCGCAAATGGCACTTTGATGGCTTCAGCTTCATACAGTACTTCGACAATGCTTCAAGAACCTCCGCCAGGTGCTTCAGATGTTCTTCATACATTTTGGAGTACACGATGATATCATCCAGGTATAGTAGCACATATACACGAAGGAAACAATGGCTCACAGCACCTAGGTACTCAAAGACACTCCGTGGTCTTCTATGGCATATAGCCACTATGGGCGCAAGTTTAAACCAGGGAGTCCATCCTGGGTACTTACACGCGTGCTTGATAAAGAACCATGTGTAGTTCAAAACGTCGTGCTGTTTGACGGTTTGGAATAAATTGAAGATGGATTAAACATACCACCTGTGTGAGAGGCACTGTTTTTCCCCACTTTTTATGCTAGGTATGGTAGCACAGTCTCGAAGTTTCGGTGCCCCAGGCAAGACTCCATTATCCTTTGGATCGTTCCTGGTGCGTTGCAGAGTCCAAATGGCATGCTGTTGAACTCACAAAGTCCCATCGGTGTTGTGAACGCGGTCTTCTCCCGATCTTCTTCTGCCACGGAGACCTGCCAATGCCCATAAGGAAGAGCTAAGGTGGAAAAGTAATTAGCAGCTTTCAGTGCAGCAAGTGATTCCTTGATACGGGGTAACGGGTAAGCATTCTTATGTGTAAAGTGGTTTATTTGCCTATGATCAACAAACATCCTCATTGTGCCATCTTTCTTTCTAACCAGGACAAGTGGAGCTGTCCAGGGTCTACAACTGTCTCTAAAAACCCCAGTCTCCTTCTTTTCCTGTAACATTTCTTTGGCACGCTAATAGTGAGCTGGTGGTAGAGGCCTGTATCTCTCTTTTATGGGTTGATGGTATGTGATGGTGTACCACTGTTATCCACCCAAAGTCTAGTGGATGCTTACTAAAGACCTTTTCATATTCCTGTACTATCCGATAAACTCTTCTGAAAGTATTTGACCCCCTTGAACTTTTCAGCCTTTTGCCATATTTCAGGCTTCAAACATAAAGATATAAATTCTAATTTTTTTATCAAGAATCAACAACAAGTGGGACACAATCGTGAAGTGGAACAAAATTTATTGGGTATTTTAAACCTTATTAACAAATAAAAAACTGAAATGTGGGGCATGCAATATTATTTGGCCCCTTTGAGTTAATACTTAGTAGCGACACCTTTTTCTGCGATTACAGCTGCAAGTCGCTTGGGGTATGTCTTTATCAGTTTTGCACATCGAGAGACTTAAATTCTTGTCCATTTTTCCTTGCAAAACAGCTTGAGCTCAGTGAGGTTGGATGGAGAGCGTTTATGAACAGCAGTTTTCATCTCTTTCCACCGATTCTCGATTGGATTCAGGTCTAGACTTTCACTTGGCCATTCTAACACCTGGATACGTTTATTTTTGAACCATTCCATTGTAGATTTTGCTTTATGTTTGGGATCATTGTCTTGTTGGAAGATAAATCTCCTTCCCAGTCTCATGTCTTTTGCAGACTCCAACAGGTTTTCTTGCAGAATGGTCCTGTATTTGGCTCCGTGCATCTTCCCATAAATTTTAACCATCTTCCCTGTCCCTGCTGAAGAAAAGCAGGCCCAAACCATGATGCTGCCACCACCATGTTTAACAGTGGGGATGGTGTTTTGAGGATGATGGAGCTGTGTTGCTTTTACGCCAAACATATCGTTTTGCATTGTGCCCAAAAAGTTCCATTTTGGTTTCATCTTACCAGAGCACCTTATTCCACATGTTTGGTGTGTCTCCCTGGTGGCAAACTTCAAACGAGATTTTTTTAGAGATATCTTTGAGAAATGGCTTTCTTCTTGCCACTCTTGCATAAAGGCCAGATTTGTGCCAGTGTATGATTGATTGCTGTCCTATGGACAGACTCTCCCACCTCAGCTGTAGATCTCTGCAGTTGATCCAGAGTGATCATAGGCCTTTTGACTGCATCTTTAATCAGTCTTCTCCTTGTTTGAGATGAAAGTTTAGAGGGATGGCCGGGTCTTGATAGATTTGCAGTGGTCTGATACTCCTTCCATTTCAATATGATCACTTGCATAATGCTCCTTGAGATGTTTAAAACTTAGGAAATCTTTTTGTATCCAAATCCAGCTTTAAACTTCACCAAAACAGTATCTCGGACCTGCCTGGTGTGTTCCTTGGTCTTCATGATGTTCTCTGCACTTGAAACAGAACCCCAAGACTGTCACAGAGCAGGTGCCTTTATATGGAGACTTAAATACACACAGATGGATTCTATTTATCATTCCCAGTCATTTAGGACAACATTGGATCATTTAGAGATTCTCACTGAACTTCTGGAGTGAGTTTGCTGCACTGAAAGTAAAGGGGCCGAATAATATTGCACGCCCCACTCTTCGGTTTTTTATTTGTTAAAAAAAGTTTAAAATATCCAATAAATTTAATTCAACTTCGTGATTGTGTCCCACTTGTTGTTGATTGGTCATGCGGCAGAAAGGTTGAAAAGTTCAATGGGGCCAAATACTTTCACAAGGCACTTTTATATATATATATATATATATATATATATATACAGGGGTTGGACAAAATAATGGAAACACCTGGAGAAATCAACAAAAGTTAGTTTTATATGGTGTAGGTCCACTTTTTGTGGCGATTACAGCCTCAATTACAGCCTCAATTCTCCGAGGTATGGATTCATATAGGGTGATATAATTGGCCTGGCGGATCTCCGCAAAATAGCGCCCCAGATCATCACAGAACCTCCGCCATGTTTTACCGTTGGGAGAAGGCAGTCAGGATGGAATGCTTCTTTTGGCTGTCTCCAAACGTACACTCGGCCGGAGGTCGGAAAATGGGGTAATTCTGGAGGTTTCTACACCACTCTAAACTCTTGGAAACATTTGTCATTGAGAGCAGCGGTTTTCTAATTTCAGCTCTTCTGTGGAATCCAGATTTGTGCAGCTCCCTACGAACAATTTTCGTGGAATCTGGGTTCTGTAGGTGTTCATTGAGCTCAGCAGTGATTTTTGGAGCCGTGGTCTTGCGATCCTCTCTTACAATTCGCTTTAGAGTCCGATGGTCTCTCTCAGTCACCTTCGACTTTCGGCCAGACCTGTGCTTTCCTGCGGATGTTTTTCTTTCTCTTTCAAACACAGTCATTACTTTGGAGACAGTACCTCTTGACACGCCAAGCATTCGGGCATTTTCTGTTACACTAGCCCCTGCCATACGAGCACCAACAATTTGGCCTCTTTGAAAATATGAAAGTTCTGCGATTGGTATCAGTTTCTCATCAATTTTCTTACAATTCAGCAAAACAAACATCATTTACATAAACATATCACTTAACACAAATAACTACAAAACATTAACATATGTCACGGTTTGCATGTTTATAACATGTTCGCAGATTATGATGCCAAAACGTTAGGCGTTTCCATTATTTTGTCCAGCTCCTTTATATATATATATATATATATTTATGGGGTGGAGTTAGTGCCTACATGCAGCTTCTGACACCAGTCCGCCAGTTGTCCCTTGGAGCTGTTGTCCTCCGCCTGGTTGGATGGGATCAAGGGTTCCACTGCCTGGATTGAGTTGTTGTTAACAGTGAACATCTTGGTAACGGTGGCATATCTGGGCAGTTTGACCTCTTCTTCTCCACAGTTTAATACTCGTACCCTCCCCTTGCGTACATCAACTATCCCCCTGGCTGTCAGGATTGTAGGTCTACTCTCTAAATACATATAGTAGACCATTGCCTGGTAATCCTGCCTTCTGAGGCCTATCGCTGCCCGGTACCATATCATCATTTCACTTCTTGGGGGTAACACAGTGGGAAATGGGCCTGTCATCCATAAACTGCCAATTTCCCCACCAGACAATTTTACCTGTTGTCTCTGCAGGAGGGCTCTCATCTCCTTCTGTAGAACCCTCTGCTGCCCGGTGCTAGCACTTTTGGAAATCTGTTAGAGTAAGAAAAGCACTTCACCTAGACAATTTTCAATCATATTCGTGCCTAGTATCATTTGCTGATTTTTCTCACCACGATCAGTTTTAACCACAATAAGTCCTTAGCCCTTTAACTCCACCCTCCCCACTTTTATTGCTACCTCCTGAACCCTACTTGTTTTACTGGTAGTCCATTAAGAGCATACATAGTAAAGGCCACGTTACACACACAGATATCTGTGACCAACTTCTGAACAGATCTCTGGTTGCAGTGAAATCATGGACACATTGTTCCATTTTGTGGCTGTGTACAAAATGGAGCAATGTGTCCATGATTTCACTGCAACCAGAGATCTGTTCAGAAGTTGGTCACAGATATCTATGTGTGTAACGTGGCCTAAAGGCCCAGGTCTGGGTGGGAGAGCTCAGACTCGGCCCAAAATCTTTTGTAAAGGATATGTGGTATCATGGTCACCTGCGCGCCGGAGTCCATTAGTGCAGATGTGGGGATGTCTTCCAGCATTATAGATAGGATTGACCGTCCTCCCACGTACCTATCATGCCAGACGGGCCGTGTTGTCTTATTTCTTTGGCTTGGCCCTCGGCCCCAGGGTTTGCTGGTTTAACCCCTTAATGACCTTGGAATTTTTCATTTTCATTTTCGTTTTTTGCTCCCCTGCTTCAAAAAGCCATAACTTTTTTATTTTTCCATCAATATAGACATATGATGGCTTGTTTTTTGCGGGACGAGTTGTACTTTGATATGCAGTCATTTACCGTATATACTCGCGTATAAGCCGAGTTTTTCAGCCCAAAATTTGGGCTGAAAAGTCCCCCCTCGGCTTATACGCGAGTATAAGTATACAGCAGCAGCCCCGGAGGTATACAGGCCCCCCCATCAAGATCAATGACGCCATTGCCCGCGACCACAGGAAGTGCGGAAGACGCGGAATGAAGCCCGGGATCGTCATGTCGGCAGCGGGGACGGCGCGACAGGACACTGATAAGTATGATTTTACTTTACAGGTTTGCCGCGCAAGGGGGGGGGGGCCCTGGATCTTGATGGGAGGGCCTGTATACCTCCGGGGCTGCTGCTGTATACAGCCCTGGGGCTGCTTCTGTATACACCCCTGGGGCTGCTGCTGTATACAGCCCTGGGGCTGCTGCTGTATACACCCCTGGGGCTGCTGCTGTATACAGCCCTGGGGCTGCTGCTGTATACACCACTGGGGCTGCTGTATACTACATAAGGGTTGCTGTATACACCCCTGGGGCTGCTGCTGTATACACCACTGGGGCTGCTGTATACTACCTAAGAGCTGCTGTATATACCTCTGGGGCTGCTGTATACACCACTAGGGCTGCTGTATATACCACTGGGGCTGCTGTATACACCACTAGGGCTGCTGTATATACCTCTGGGACTGTATATACCTCTGGGGCTGCTGTATACTACCACTGGGGCTGCTGTATACTACCACTGGGGCTGCTGTATAGTACCACTGGGGCTGTATATACCTCTGGGGCTGCTGTATACTACCACTGGGGCTGCTGTATACAACCACTGGGGCTGCTGTATACACCTCTGGGGCTGCTGTATACTAACCACTGGGGCTGCTGTATACTACCACTGGGGCTGCTGTATACTACCACTGGGGCTGCTGTATACTACCACTGGGGCTGCTGTATAGTACCACTGGGGCTGTATATACCTCTGGGGCTGCTGTATACAACCACTGGGGCTGCTGTATACACCTCTGGGGCTGCTGTATACTAACCACTGGGGCTGCTGCTGTATATACCACTGGGGCTGCTGCTGTATACTACCACTGGGGCTGCTGTATATACCTCTGGGGCTGCTGTATACCACACTGCTGGGGGCTGTATACCTGTGCTGGGGTCCACCCTCGGCTTATACACGAGTCAATAGGTTTTCCCAGGTTTTGGGGGCAAAAGTAGGGGGGTCGGCTTATACACGGGTCGGCTTATACACGAGTATATACGGTATTTTACCATAAAGTGTACAGTGAAATTGCAAAAAAAGTGAAATTACACGTTTGTTTCTTGGGCATTTTAGTCGCCATCTTCACTATATGGTAAAACCAATGTAACAGGGTGATGCCTCAGGTCGGTACAAGTTTGTAGACACCCAACATGTATACCTTTATTGGTATCTAAATGGTGAAAAAAAACTCTGAAGTTTGAAAAAAAACAAACTGACTTTTTGCGCCATGTTCTCCGACCCGTAGCGTCCTCATTTTTCGGGATCTGGGGCTGTGTGATAGCTTATTTTTTGTGTCTTGAGCTGATGTTTCTAATTATACCATTTTTGGGTGGATCCGCTGTTTTGATCGCCCGTTATTGCATTTTATAGCAATGTTGCGGCGACCAAAAAAACATAATTTTGGCGTTTGAATTTTTTTTTCCGTTATGGAGTTGACGGATCTCATTAACGGATTTAATATGTTGATAGATCGGGCGATTCTGAACGCAGCAATACCAAACGTGTATTTTTACATTTTTTTAATACTCTTATTGTGATTGGGGGAAAAGGGGGGTGAGTTGAACTTTTATGTTTTTTTTTTTTTTTTTTTACAGGTTTTTAAAAACTTTATTTTCTTATTCATTCTTATTTTTACACTGCCCCATAGAGAGGCACCCTGATCCACAGTCCGATCGCTTCTGGCAGATGCAGATGAGCTGCAGCTCATCTGTATCTCTCAGAATCACAGACGTGTTGTGGTTGGCAGCGCCTACCAACCACAACCCGGAAGTGGTCCGTGACAGCATCCGGGGTCTAGCCACGACCCCAGCCTGTCACGTGAGTGCCGGACATCCCACAATACTATCGTGGGATCTCCGATGCAGGCGGGGAAGAGCGTGTTCCCCGCCGTGGCGCCTTTGGATCCCGCTGTCAGAGATTGACGGAGGGATCCAAAGGATTAACAGCACCGATCGGATTGCGGATCCGATCGGTGCTGTTAGCCCAACATGTCAGCTGATCAAATCAGCTGAGATGTTGGCTGTTTGATGTGAGCTCTGCGCCGGAGCTGACATCAAACCCCCGTTACCGGCCCATGACGTTGTATAACTTCATGGGTCGTGAAGGGATTAAAGTACACGACCTGGCAAAATGGCCTGCCTCGTTGCAATGGTGGCAGATGAGTTGTCCTGATGAGTCGTAGCAATCGCTGGTTCTTCCTCTGAACCATTGGATCCTCCTTCTCAGCATCGACAGAACATCTTCGGGGCTATCCGCAAGCTGGATCTCTCCTGATGACTTGGGTTCTGGTCCGAGCTGCATGGCCTTTAAGATCCTGGCCACATCCTTGCTGAGCTGCTGCATCTGGGATTGCAAGCTATCAGGAGCATCAGGTGTTACAGTCTGTCCCCCGCTGTGGTAAAGGAAGGGAGTGCCACCTCCAAGGAAGAGGTGCTAGCTAGCTGCAGCTGAAGTGCAGGGTTACAGGAATTTGTAGAGCTCTAATGGCCCGGTCTTTCAGGACTACAAGGTCTGCATTAGGGTGTTCTAGGGCCCATAGGCGCAGCTGAGTACGATCAGTGGGTGAATGTAACCCATGAATAAACTGTTCAGTCAGCATTTTATCCTCCTCCCGCACACTGATCGGGTCCATCTGCTTTAAGGCCCGCACCGCCTCCTGGAGATTCAAGGCGTAGTCCCGTATGCTATCCTGCAGCCTTTGTCTGTAGTGGTAAGACCTCATTCTAAACTCAGCCTCAGTGCGGGTTTCAAAAGTAAGTCTGAAGTTATTAAATATTTGGATCTCTGAGTCTTTATCTGCATCTGACCAGGACTCGGCTTCACGCTCTGCTGCACTCGTTAACTGTCCTAGCACAACAGACACACTTTGCTTGCCAGTCATTGCATACATGTCCAATGCATTGCATATCTTTTTCCTAAACCCAGTTAGGGTATCAAGATGTAGGGAAGTATAGTCCGCGCTGCCAGGGTCCGCTTACTTCAAAGAACACACGAGTAGGTGATGTTCAAAACAGGTTTCCTTTATTGCCTCCTAGGAGATAAAGACTCTTGTGTTCTTTGAAGTAAGCGGACCATGGCAGCGCGGACTGTTGTACACCTATACTTCCCTACATCTTGATGTGATTCCACGTGCGAGTGGTCGTTGGAGGTCCAGCAGCAGCCATCAGAACTAATACAACTATACGCCTTCATACCAGTTGTGGGTTTCATAACTGACATAGGTGAGTGAATTCCTTATACACCGCCTCTACATTCAGTGTCATAAGTCATAGGGCACTATTGCGCCTTTTTGTTCCCCTTCCCTTTCTTTTATTGATACAGTCAGGGTATCGGGTTTGCCATCATATTGCGTTAACCACGCCGCTCCCGGAACTTACGGCAGGGATAGCGGCGTGATCGGTGCCACAATTCCAGGTGCGGCGGCTGCTCCAACATGAGCGTTCCCTTGCGCATCAATCCTCACTCCCTCCTAGTTAACTTTAGCCAGTCTGCTCAAAGGAAAAGCAGTTGGTAGCTCCTCAGGCTGGGAGTTGAGCGCTTCGAGTACTTTCAGATCGGGCCTCTGCAATTCGTTTGCTTTCGTCAGAGCGCGAGGCGGGGCCAGTAAAGAGGTCCCAAGTTAAAAGTTCAATATAGTCAATAAACAGTACACAGTACCCGGTTTTACCGGCATGGGATCCTGTTCGTGATGCCAAAAGCTGACCCGCCCCAGGGCTGTGGGGTACCCAGTTCCAGGCGTTGTTCTGCTGGGGATGTCACAGGCCTGTTGCCCGATTCCATGGTCCTGGTGGTCGCTAAAAGGGGGAACAGTTAATAGGAATAGTGTTGTGTAACACCACCTACGGCTCCGGAAAGGTTACCGGCGCTGAAGGACAGACCTCAGGGGTGATGGTGAAGCACCTACGTGGTTTCGCTCCCTGTAGGCGGAGCTGGATTCCCGTGCCAGTAGTGGATGATAGGAGTTGTGGAACAGTCTATGGAGGGAGTAGAATCAGGGGCCGCAATAACAGTCACACACACAGGGTTGTTGTTTCGTACCTTTACTGATGTTGCCATTCCCGGTTAAGTCCAGGGTACCATCCGGGTAGGCTAGGAGCAGTTCGGGATCTCCACATCCAATGAGTTATGAGGCCTCCCTTTTACATTGTGTGTGTGCTTCGGTCCTGGGCTGACTGGAGCTAGGCATTGACCCTCTCCTGTAGTCCTCACTCGTATGGCAGGTTGTGAGAGCTCTGCTGTGAGCACCACTGTATCCACTGAGGTCCCAGGCTCTGCTAGGTAGCTGTGCCCCAAGTGCTTCACCAGGAGACTTGAAGCCTCCCTGGTCTCTAGTCTTTACTGCTGGACTGACTGGACCCATGCAACCTCGGACTCCGGTGTGCGGGCTGTCGTCGTAGTTCTTCTGGGGTGAACCGGTTTGATTTCGCTCCCCCTGACTAACTCACCTCGCCTCAAACCCTCAATTTTGGGTCCCTCACACTGGCTAGGCTTTCCCTCTGGCACGGGCCTAGCGTGGCTCCATTCACCAGGTGTCTTCCTCACTACTGCTCCGTACTGAACTGCGTAACTCTGCCTCTGGGCCTGAATTTATAGGGGACCTTGTTTGAAGTCATCAAGTAGATCTCCCCTTTCAGGTCAGGGATGGAAGGTGGTGTGTGTAAGCTTGCCTGATGTGGAAATCCTTCCCTGTTCCAGGTGTTCCTGTGGCAACAGAACCGTGGAATGGGGTGCCATAAATTGTTCCAGAAATGAAGTATTTATCCCAGAAAATTATTGGAATTACTCGTTTTGGAATTATAGGAACCAGCCCACGGTAGGGTATAATTTTAAACGAGTGCACAGACATTGGATTGATGGATCAAGATAAGAAGAACAACCCAGTATTAAACTTTATATTTATTTGCCTTTTGGGCACACTAGAAATAGCAAAATATACATGTGGGATATAAAGATGTTAAAGGCAGATATGTAAATAAAGGTAGTAAGATACAAAATATATATGCAGTCAAATGAATGTCAGTTACCAGTTTTTTGCTGCTGCTTTGCTCACTGGCTCGGCACATGGGAGGCATAGTGTGAGCCTTAGTCTTTACTTGATTCCTTCCAGCACAGGTCCCGATGATATGGCCTCCGCCAGAAGTGAACAACTATAGTAATATTGGCAGTCATTCACAAGCCCTAGCCTGGTCACTCCCTCTCCTTCACTTAACTGTCCTTAAAATACCCCCTCTAACCTTCGAGCTAAAAGATTCCCAAAAGTTATGATGGGTTATAACTTCTCACTGGAAGGTCCGAGGGAAACGTTTCTGGTGCCATCAGTCCGGCCTCATCTCCCCTGTCACGTCCTACTGACGGACCCCACACGTGGACCCACTGGACCGCGTAGAGCGGATGCTGATACCGGGTGATAGAGAGGCGGACCAGTACAGTAGAGTCAACAGGTTTATTTGAACAACAATAAAACAAGAACCCGCGCCCCAGGGGAGAGCCACAAGGTCGCAGCATCGGAATACCACCGAAGGAGGCCCCGGAGCGCTTAACCCCTATACAGGGATACGGCCGGTACCAACCTCGGGGGGACCAATGAAGCGGACACGAGTGTTATGGTGGGTTTACACACACCAATTTATCTGTTCAATATCTGAACCAATCTCTGGTTGCAGTGAAATCATGGATACATTGTTCCATTTTGTGGCTGTGTACAACATGCAGCAATGTATCTATGATTTCACTGCAACCAGAGATTGGTTCAGATATTGAACAGATAAATTGGTGTGTGTAAACCCACCATTAAACTGACCCCAGGCGACGTGGTAACAAAACAGCAACCGGGTATAAAATAGGACACGGGGAACCGGGAACACTGAGAATCCGGAGCAGGACTGGAGACAGCGCTTCAGCAGGGAAGAGGTCCGGGAAGCAGGCCGAGACCACTGGAGTCAGCGAGGAGCCGGCACGGGAGGAATCTGCGGGAAGGAACACAGAGTAATCAGATATCAAGCCAATTAAGGAACAACCTGACCAGACCAGGATTAGCAAGTTCACTACATAGAAATTGCCCTGGCAAAGAGTAAGAGGAAACAGGAAGCTTATATCACAGCAGGGTACTCCTGATTGGCAGAACACAGAGACATGGTGATTGGCTGAGGGGAGGAGCAAGCTCCCTGCAGTTCTCCAGCAGATACTGATTTGGAGATGGATTGTCATAGCTCAAGCAGCGGCCCCGGAAGTGAGATGAGCAGCGCTGCTCAAGCAGAGGGTGCTGGGCCCCTGCAGCTGGGGACAGGTGCGCGCACCCGGGGAGCATACGGTAAGGAAGACGCTACCCGACCGACCCGCGGGCGGCGGCTGCCAGTGGCCCGGAGCCGTCAGCGGACGGTCGACACCCGGGAACCATGAAGCCGGACAGGGGCGGTAGGAGCCGAGCGAGTAAAGGCAGCAGGCCGCGGGGCACGGGCGGCAGACCCCCGGGTGGTAACATCCCCTATGCTTGGAGATTGAACATTGCTTCTCTATCTGCCTTCTACTAGCCATTCTCCATTTCTCCTTAACCCAGGGTGCTAGAGAAAATCGACACTTATGTGTGTGTGCAACTCATCCTCTTGAGTTCAGTGATATGATTTGTGTATGACTAGGATATATTGTAATTCCATACATTTTTTTTAAATATGACAGTGCCTATGCATTTCTCCAATTCCATGAGAATTCCTGTCTAAGCTGTCTGGGGAGAGCAGTTTCTACACCCGTATTTTACATGTTTACATGTGAAACCACTGTTCCTGTTATTAACGGGTTGTAAAAGAAGGGGGCAGAGTTTCAAAAAATCACTCTTCCTGAAGATATTTAAAATTGACTCCTATCTTCTAGTGAGATCATTTGTTCAGAAAATGTGAGTTCCTGGAAGAGAAAGGAGCAGGTCAGACTGGAATGGATAATATGAGCAGAAATCAATGGCGGACCTTGACCCCCGGGGGCCCTGGTGTAGCCGGGGAGGGAGGGGTGCTGCTGGCCGTCGGCGCGGTCCCCTGGGGGTGCGGGGTGGTGCTGGCTGCCGTCAGAGAGATGTTTGCGGTGGCTCTCCTACCTGCTGAGCCACGCCGAGTGCGCTCCTGGGAGGGGGGGCAGAGGAGAGGAGGAGCGGGATCAGGCAAGGGAAGCAGTAAGCTTTCTCCTTCCCTTGCCTGACCCTCCTCTCCTCTGACAACGGCTTACGAGGGTCAGCTGGGGGCCCCCCTGTAGGCTTTAAGGGGCCCCCTAGCCGGTCAGGGCCCTGGTGCAGCTGAACCTGCTGCACCACGGTAGTTCCGCCCCTGCAGGAAATAGATGTGAAATTTTCTAGGACTACAACCGTAGAAATATCTTGGGACTTTATGATTGGTTGGCATGGGATTGATTGGCATGTCCAAATAGCTCTCATATTCTTCAGACCCTCAACTTAATCTGTTCCACACCCTTTAGAATAAATAACTGCAATTTCTTGCATGCATGCTTATGAAATCAATTACTTACTTACAAATCTCAACTGGAATTAGGGATCACTCTTGTTTTACAAACTGCTTACGGACTGTCAGGTGTGGTGGTTCTGCACCTGAGCAGGTTTTTAACACTCCTGGGTATGCTCTGACTCTTAATCAGGTTGCCTTTTGCTAGCCACAAAGGCAGCATGTTGCCTTAGGGGGCAGAGCTTGCAGAAGTGTTCACTCTGACTGGGTACGTCATTGTACTATATGTACTCTTTGTGTTGCCGGATGCAGGATGCCACTGCTCCCTGTGATGATGTCATTCAGGAGCCCTGGGATGTCGGGTCCCCTGGCATTTGCTTTTGCCAGCGGATATGGGATGTTAAAGCTGGGACAGTCCTTGGTTCCCTCCACTTTACTCTCCTTCACTCCTCCTGAAGTTCTGTGGACAGAGGATGGGGAGTGGACATTGCCTTAGTGTGTCACGTGACTCATGGGAGGCAGTTTTAAATCTGCCATATCTTAGTTGCTGATAATAGCACCATCACAACAGAAAGGACAGAGTGCTGGTCATTCACGATACTTTTAGTAGCTGATTATTCACTTGTGTTGAGTGGTCAAGGCAGAGCTTGGTGCTCTGAGGTTTACTACTGTGGTTCAACTCAATCTTCTGTTTTTGGCTATGGTTCAGCTTTATCTTTTGTTTACTGCTGTGTTCAGCTTTCTCTTTTGTTTTTTCATTTTGCTTTACCTTGGTTTGTTTTGACCTGCCTTCTGCCGTGTGTCTAGTCATCAACCGCCACACAGTTTGCTGCCTAGGAAGGGTTATGCCAAAGACACCCCCCCTCACCAGGATCAGCAAGTGGGTGAAGAGTTTCCCTGGCCCTGAAATATGTGTGGCAGTGCGATGGCTTTCACCAAGTGTGACTGTTACACTGCACTTTCTGGCATGCAGCTGGTGATATCCAATCGCATAGCATCACACTGACCACTTTAAAACTCCCAAGCTTTGTTTCCATTCACTTCTGGGGGCTTCTTGAAGTGTGTTTGCGAGCATTGTCCTGCTTGAACACCCATGACCGCAAAATAAAATTTCTGACACTGGGTACTACATTGTGACCCAAAATTCTCTGGTAATCTTCATATTTCATGATGCCTTGCACACAGTCAAGGTACCCAATGCCAAAGACTGCAAAACAACCCCCAAACAACTTTGAACCACCACAATATTAGACTGTAGGTACTGGGTTCTTTTCTTTGTTGGTCTCATTCCAATTTTGGTAAACAGTAGAATGATTCCGACGCATTTCAGAGCAACCTCTGCTCTTTCCTCAGGGAACCCTGAGGAAAGAGCAAGCGGTTGCTCTGAAACGCGTCGGAATAAAGATACACCGTTGCACCAGACTTCTCGGGTCCTGGTTTTCCTTTCAGCAGTGCGGATCACCAGCACTTCATCCTTTTTTCAGTGGGAATAACCGTGACATCCCTCTAGTAACTGGCTTACAATCCATTAGAAGGTAGATCGGGAATTCTTCATCCCAATTAGCATAATGGTGAATTCATATAGGCCAAAAAAGGTTATGAATACAGACTTCTCTTAAGCCTCTTTTGTGAGTGGGATCTGCCAGTATCGCTTACTCAAATCGAGGGTGAATGAAATACTGGACAAGTTAGGGGAATCTTGGTTGATATCTACTCTTGGTGGTACAGAGGTTCCTTAAAAAGTACCCGGAGCTGCTGCACCAAGTGCAGGCCATCTGTGCATGGATTTGCCATTGTCACCCTGCTACTGGTTGCCTGTGTGCACTGCAGCATAATGTCTGACTTCCTGCTCATCGCCTCACTTGTGATGTTCTTGCAAGGTGGAATCCACCTTGCTTTGCTGGAAGAACTGTGTGAGCATCAGCAAGCATTAGTGGACTTTAAACTGTAGCATGCACGGGTGAGTCGCTTGGTGGAACACCACTTCACGACTAATGAGTTGGCCTCCATGGGGGACATGTGTGCAGTGTTGAGCTGCTTCGACTACTCCATGAAGATGGCTAGCGTCGAGCCCCAGGCCGGGGGGTACTCAGGTATCAGGCTCAGAGGAGTTCACGGGGATGTCACAGGTGGCGGTGCCTGAGCCCGTGGCCTGGGTGACACTTCAAAGAGGGGTTATACACAAGGGATAAAGGTTGTTGTCTCGTGACGCCACCTGTAGTACCTGGTGATGTGTCAACAACGTCGCCACAGTCCCTTGGAGGGCTATGGTATTGCGGCAAGGATGGCAAAGCTCACTACAGGTGGAGCTGGTCCTCCGGGGCAGCGTTGCTGTAAGCAAGAAGGTTGAATTTTGGTAGCACAAAGACACAGAGGCAAATTCACTCTCCCGGGTACTTTGCTGTAACAGTTCAGGTAAAAAGAACACAGTTCACAGTACAACTCAGTCTATAAGCATGGGCAGCTGGCCTAGGTAGTGGCAAATGAACGGGGTGTCTACACGTGGCTTTGTTAGATGTCCCTCCTTCACTACTCTTTCAGACTGTGTTAAGCCTGGCTGGCCTGAAACCTGGCCCGGCCTCCTGTGCTCTCTCACCTTTGCTGTCTATGGGATAACCCTCGATGGCCTGCCACTATCTCTCTTCACTGCGGTGCCTGGCTCCCTTGATATTGACTTTGCTGGTGCCCGAGAGAACTGTAGTCTCCACGGTGAACCGGATTCTCTGCTGGGCCTGGAGCTCTCCAGCAGGTGCAGACTCCGGAGTCCGGGGTACTGTTTGGCATGAACCTTAGCCGGCTCCTCGGTTCCCAAACAGCTTCTCTTCCCTGGAAGACCCCTAATTCTCCTCTTTGTCTCTCTATCAGACATTCTCTGTCTCTAACTTCCTCCCGTCCTCATACTGCTTGCCCTGCACTCCTCCCACTGGGGCTGGGTCTCCTATTAAAGGATTTAACCCTGTTGTCCCCTGAGCTAAGGGTGTGTGTGTATGCGAGGATTAAGCCACATATTAACCTCCCCATTCACTTACCACAGGGATACCACACACACTGGTCTGGGTGTAGTATCCCTTAGTGGCGCTCCGACCAGTGGGGCGCCACACTAGCACTGATGACTCCATCATCAGGATTACTATCCCACTTTTATGCCCCCTCGAAAAAACATTTCAGGCTATGATAGATGAGGTGGTGGCACAGGAGGAAGAGAAGACAGAACAGGGACCATTCAGAAGATTATCAGGCTAGTCATCCACTCATAGCATGAAGAATGGGTTCCTGTACTAACATCGGTCAGTTATACAACTGCTCAGAAAAGGGACAGTTTTCAAGAATGAGGAGGATGAGGAGCAACCATCTTCACAGCAGGGTGGCACCAATAGCAGCTCACAGGCATCACTGGAGAAGATGATACATCTTTCACAGAGGACAGGTTGTCATCGCCTCTGGGCAGACTGGCACACATGAGTCAAACCATGCTACTGTGTCTGTCATGTGGGGTGCACTTATACACTTATATAGTGCTGTACAGCCCTCCTGATCTAAAAGAAGGGGCATAATTATAGGCTGAAAGCCAGACAATGTATCATATGTATCAATGTAACTGGTGCCCTGGTAAGGCTTTTAAATATTTGATGCTAAGATAGGGTTATCCTGATGGGGTCACCTTGAAGTGGTGGGATGACTTTTACATTTTTTTTAATCAAAATAATGTTACCAAGTACTCTATTTTTATTTTCATGCACCATTGACAAATATTTATTTATTTTAGGGTATCTACTCTCTTTTGTTTCTTTTCTTTGGTTTTGCTGTTATGTGACCTGTGCGAACATGGATCTACATACTGCATGCATATTTTTGCATTCCAGTTCATGTTTTGGCTTTCTTTGAGTTTTTTTTGCAGTTAATGGAAAGTAAGGTGTCTTCCTTCGAGCTGGGCATCATGTATATACAGTTGAAACCAGAAGTTTACATACAGTTGTGGCCAAAAGTATTGACACCCCTGCAATTCTGTCACATAATACTCAGTTTCTTCCTGAAAATGATTGCAATCACAAATTCTTTGGTATTATTATCTTTATTAGGGATGGGCGAATCTACTTGCTAGGACTCGTTACTCGGCGAGTAGTAAGGGACTCGCAGGACTCGGTACTCTGCGAGTTTCCCAGTGATTACTCGCACAGTAAACGAGTCCAATGCAAATCAATATCAATCCTAGTTTTGTCACAGACTCTGACAAAACTAGGATTGCCTTTGACATTGGTCTGATTACTGTGCAAGTAATCACTGGGAAACTCACAAAGTAACTGCTGTTACTTTGCGAGCCGAGTCCAGCTGTCTTCTCTGTGCAGGCTGCCGCAGCTCCAGGGTCCTAGAGCCCGCCTGCTCACAGAGATGATGTAGCAGTGCTGAGATTGTTCTCAGTCTGCTCATTCCCTGTGCATAGACATCTATAGCTATGCACAGGGGATGTAGCAGAGAGGACATCGCGTTTTGGACTACGTCGGACGGAAGAGGATTTTTTTAATTAAAGATGGAGTCCCTAATGGCTTTTTTTTTTTTTATTTCTAATAAAAAATTTTCTCTGTGTTGTGTTTTTTTAACCCTTTATTGGAGATTCTTAGAGGCTGGGTCAAACGTGGCCTGACATTAAGAATCTCGGGCTTAATACCAGCTTGTATAACAAAGCTGGTATTAACCCCTTTATTACCCAGCGTGCCACCGCCACCAGGGCCGCTGGAAGAGCGGGGTTCAGCGCCAGAGGATGGCGCTTCAATGAACGCGCCATCTTCTGGGGCGGCTGCGGGCTGCAATTTGCAGCGGGAGGTGCCCAGAAAGCTTGGGCCTCCCTGCGCTGCGGATTCCAGCCCCCAGCTGCTTAGCTGTACCTGGCTAGACATAGAAATTGCGCGGAGCCCCACACATTTTTTTTTAATTATTTCATGAAATTCATGAAATAATAAAAAAGAGGGCTCGCCTATATTCTTGTGTCCGGCCAGGTACAAATAGGCACCTGGGGGTTGGGGGCAGCCTGTCGCTGCCTGCTGGATCCGGCTGGTTCCAGAAATACGGCGAAGCCCACGTCAAATTTTTTTCTGACAAATCAATAAAACAATGTAAATAAAAGGGACTGCATCTCTATTAACCCCTGGACCATGGGCGAGGGGTTAATAAAGATGCAGTCCCTTTTTTAGGATTGTTTTATTGATTTTTCAGAAAAAAAATTACATGGTCTTTCTGGAACCAGCCGGATCCAGCAGGCAGCGACGGCCTGCCCCCAACCCCCACGTGTCTATTTGTACCTGGCCAGACACAAGAATATAGGGGAGCCCTTTTTTTTTATTATTTCATGAATTTCATGAAATAATTAAAAAAAAATGCGTGGGGCTCCGGAGAAAAGAACGAAGACCAAAGAACTATCTGAGGACTTGAGAAACCAAATTGTGAGGAAGCATGAGCAATCTCAAGGCTACAAGTCCATCTCCAAAGACCTGAATTTTCCTGTGTCTACCGTGCGCTGTGTCATCAAGAAGTTTAAAGCCCATGGCACTGTGGCTAATCACCCTAGATGTGGACGGAAGAGAAAAATTGACAAGTGATTTCAACGCAAGATTGTGCGGATGGTGGTTACAGAACCTCGACTAACATCCAAACAATTTCAAGCTGCCCTGCAGTCCGAGGGTACAACAGTGTCAACCCATACTATCCGTGGGCGTCTGAATGAAAAGGGACTGTATGGTAGGATACCCAGGAAGACCCCACTTCTTACCCCGAGACATAAAAAAGCCAGGCTGGAGTTTGCCAAAACTCACCTGAGAAAGCCTACAACATTTTGGAAGAATGTTCTCTGGTCAGATGAGACAAAAGAAGAGCTTTTTGGGCAAAGGCATCAACATAGAGTTTACAGGAGAAAAAAAGAGGCATTCAAAGAAAAGAATACGGTCCCTACAGTCAAACATGGCGGAGGTTCCCTGATGTTTTGGGGTTGCTTTGCTGCCTCTGGCACTGGACTGTTTGACCGTGTGCATGGCATTATGAAGTCTGAAGACTACCAACAAATTTTGCAGCATAATGTAGGGCCCAGTGTGAGACAGCTGGGTCTCCCTCAGAGGTCATGGGTCTTCCAGCAGGACAATGACCCAAAACACACTTCAAAAAGCAGTAGAAAATGGTTTGAGAGAAAGCATTGGAGACTTCTAAGGTGGCCAGCAATGAGTCCAGACCTGAATCGCATAGAACACCTGTGCAGAGATCTAAAAATGGCAGTTTGGAGAAGGCACCCTTCAAATATCAGGGACCTGGAGCAGTTTACCAAAGAAGAATGGTCTAAAATTCCAGCAGAGCATTGTAAGAAACTCATTGATGGTTACCGGAAGCGGTTGATCACAGTTAGTTTGGCTAAAGGTTGTGCAAGCAAGTATTAGGCTGAGGGTGCCAATACTTTTGTCTGGCCCATTTTTGGACTTTTGTGTGAAATGATCAATGTTTTGCTTTTTGCTTCATTCTCTTTTGTGTTTTTTCATTGCAGACAAATTAAATGAAGATAATAATATCAAAGAATTTGTGATTGCAATCATTTTCAGGAAGAAACTGAGTATTATCTGACAGAATTGCAGGGGTGTCAATACATTTGGCTACAACTGTACACTATATAAATGACACTTATGACAGATATGCATGTTTTTCTCACTACCTGACCTGAAAACAGAATAAACCATTCCCGTTTTAGGTCAATTGGGATAATTATAAATATTTATATTTGCCAAATGCCAGTACAATAAGATAACGTTTTAAGGCATTTTTATTGCTTTCTGCAAAGGCACATGTTTATGTGGCACCCTGTGCAGGTCACCACAGGATCTCTTGGGACATGGATGGAAAGTACACAGCAAGCAGACCCCACTAACAAACAACACCTTTTACCCCAGACCTGTAGGGGGAGCTCCACTGGTTGCCTTAAGCCAGTTCCCCCTACAAATACGAGTCCTGGAGGGAGAAACACCAGAGTGTGCAGTCACTACAGAACTGTAAGCAGCTGAGTGAGCTGACCTGGTACTGGAGCCACGCTAGGCCCATACCAGAAGGACCTGAGAACAGTGGTAGACCCTGAGAATAGGGGTCACAGGAACAGGAGAGAAGCAAGTACCAAAAGGGGCAGAGGAGTCATCCGACTCACCCTAACAGAGTTTCGGTCACTGGGTCTGAGCTACAAGGACACAGTATAGACCTTGCAGAGAAACTAGCACAACAAATAAGGGGTTTAGCTCCCCGGACACCCGAAGCACCACTAAATGAGAGCCCGGAGTCCAAGGCCTGATAGGAGTCCCATAGAAGTGCCCTCAGTGCAGCAAATCCGGGTGTGCAGAGTCACACAAGAAAGTGCAGTAACGGTTTGGTCGGGTTTCATGCCTGCCAGACTCCAGCAGAACTACGGAAACTAGGAAGCCTACAACCTTGCTTGCTGTGGAAAATCCTGAAGTGTTTTACCTCATCTCTCGGTCGAGTGGACCCGTCAACATCAGTAAAGGTACCAAAAGACTGTATGTGTGCGTGTCCCTCCTTCCAGTCGCACTACACTGACCGTGCTACCCTATTCCCTCGAATTCCATTAACTCGCCCTGTAGAGAGCAGTTCCATCTAGCTGCCGCACATCACCCCGGAGGTCTGAGCAGCGCCGGTGCCTTCACCAGACACCTACAGTTGGCGTCACGAAACAAACTTTATTTCTTATCTAACCGTGCATTGACGACCGGGCCCTTACAGCCTCAGGCACCGAACCGTGACTGCAGTCAGCGCCTGAGACCTGAGAACCCGGCTACGGTGAGTCAATTTGGCGTCAACAAACAGGATTCAAACTGACCCGTTTCCAACGGGTATTGTGTGCCATTTAATGACTGTGATTGTTGAACTGTATATTTGAATCGCCATTGCTGCGCGGAAAGCGGGAAAAGAAGGGGCGTTACAGTGTAAGGGCGCAAAGATAGGCCCCGCCCCACGCTCTGACAAGTTCCGCCAAATGAAGCAGGAACCGGAACCTCACTTCCTACCGCTGAGCCGACAACTTCCGTTAGATTTGAAAGAGACTGGCCGCGATTAACTAAGGGGAAGCAAGGATGAGAAGCCCGGACCTCAGCAATGCGGTAGCCCCGCAAGTAAATCAACCGGTTGCCCCGGCAGGGGCCCAGAATGTACAGCCCCCGGTCGTTCAACCACCCGGCGGAGCCATGCTGCCACCGATGCCCGCACAGGCGGCCCCGATAATGCCGATATCTCTGCCGTATGTCCCGAATGCAGCCTGGTTACCCAAGTGCAGCGGCAAGCCCGGCACCCTAGATGCGTTCCAGAGGAAGATATGCAGCGTGCTGGATATGTACGCGATGACCGGTAAGCAGAGTGTGTCAGTAGTAATGGGACAGTTAACAGATGCAGCAGAGCTGGAAACCCGAAACTGGTCTGTGGAAGATCAGGAGTCTGTTGAACAAATCCTTATAAAGCTAAAGAGAGTTTTTGAGCATCATACTGAATCTGAACTGAGACTGCTGTTTTATCATTGCAAACAAGGGGCACAGGAGAGGTCCTAGACTATTCCCTGCGCTTACAAGAGGCGCTGAGACTACTTAAACAGGCCGATCCCAGTGGCGTTAGAGATGAAGATAAAACACTGATTGAACAATTTGTTATTGGCCTCAGATAACCTGATGATAGAAAACAAGCGCACTGGTGGGCTCTGCAAAATCCTGATGCAGAGTTCGCTACGTTAATAGACTTAACAGTTCAGGGACAGCAGTCCCTGCAGTACCAGACTTAACCCCACAGCCACAGTGGACTAAAACCCCTTCCATGCCGGAAGCATCTTCTTCATTCCCCAGAGCTCAATCCAGTGCACAGACTGTGACACCCGACCGGTTTGACAAACTGTGCACCGATTTGCAGCAGCTGACCAAAGAAGTGGCGAGGCTCCGAGGTGCAAGGCGACCCAAGACAGAAGCAAGGCATCAGACAAGATCCAGCTTGCTGACAGCCCCGACGACGTTCCGTGGATGAAAAAGAGGACAACGCCGCTGTGAGTGAGACCCACAGATCGCTACAGCGCTGACGGACATCCCATTTGTTGCAAGTGCGACAAAGAAGGACATGTCTACCGTTCCTGTCCTTTAAACAAGCAGCCCCTGGGAGAGGAGGGCCAACCCCAGGAGTAGACAGTCCAGGCCCGACCAACTGGGAGCGCAAGTACATGGGAGATTGTCCCTATTTGTCCATCATCATCGACGACACCGCTACCACTGCATTGATAGACACCGGGTCCCAAGTAACCACCATCCCGAGTATCCTTTACAAACGGTTCTTGTCCGACATCAAACTAGAACCCCCAAACACTGACTTGAACATTGAGGCAACCAATGGGATGCTAGTTACAATAGAAGGGCAGTGGGAGGCTACAGTAAAGGAGGGGAGGGTACAGTTAAAGAACCAGGGCATCATAGTGGTTCAGGACAAACCATATGAGCGGGATCCACATGTGATACTGGATACCAATGTAATGGTTAAATGCCTAGATGAAGTGTTGTTTTTGCTCCAACAGAGTGCAGATACCGCTAAGCCAAGTGAGAGAAGAGCTCTTCAGAGGGAGATCCGAGCTCTGGTGTATCGACAACAGGTAACAATGTCAAATGGTGAAATTGGCAGTGTACGGGTGACAGATCTAATTCCAATTGTAGTACCACCAAGAAGCAAAATGATGATCTGATGTCGGGCAGCAGTAGGCCTCAGAGGGCAAGACTACCAGGCAGTAGTGGAGCTCGTGATGTCTGACAGTAGTCCTACACTCCTGACAGCCAGGGGGGTGGTTGATGTAAGAAAAGGAAGGGTCCCTGTACGTGTACTCAATTATGGTGATGATGAAGTGAAACTGCCAAGGTACTCCACTGTTGCAAAACTGTACCATGTTGATAACAATGCAATACATGAAGTTAAGTCATTTTCACAGACAGTGACTGATGAACCCCCTCACTCCAAAGATCAGCTAGAGAAATGGTGTCAGGAGCTCAGTATAGGAACTGACAACACATCTTCTCACCAGAAAAATGGAGTTTATCGGGTAGTTCGAGAGTATGAACAGGTGTTTAGCAAACATCCACTTGATTTTGGGAGAATTAAAGGGGTATAACATCATATACCCACAGGTGACCATGCAAACATAAAAGAGAGATACAGGCCTATACCACCAGCACACTACCAAAAAGCAAAAGAGATGCTACAGGACATGAAGAATGCAGGGGTCATCAGAGATAGTTGTAGTCCCTGGGTAGCACCAATGGTCCTGGTTAAGAAGAAAGACGGTAGTATGAGAATGTGCGTAGATTATAGGCAGATCAACAGAGTAACACACAAAGATGCATACCCGTTACCACGCATAGAAGAGTCACTAGCTGCACTTAAGTCTGCCAATTACTTCTCCACATTAGATCTTACTAGTGGGTACTGGCAGGTCTCCATTACAGAAGAAGATGTGAGAAGACAGCCTTCACGACGCCGATGGGTTTATGCGAGTTCAACAGTATGCCATTCGGGTTATGCAACGCACCAGGAACATTCCAGAGGATGATGTAGAGTTGCCTAGGCCACAGAAACTTCGAGACTGTGCTGCTGTACCTGGACAATGTCATAGTTTACTCACAGACCTATGAAGATCACCTACAACATCTGAGTGAAGTGTTTGAGTCGTTGTCCAAGTATGGTATGAAGTTGAAACCGTCAAAGTGTCACCTGCTGAAACCCAAAGTCCAGTACCTGGGACATGTGGTCAGTGCAGAGGGCGTAGCACCCGACACAGATGAGGTTACAGTCATCAAGAACTGGCCAGCGCCAACCACCTTCAAAGAGGTACGTCAATTCTTAGGACTGGTCGGGTACTACAGAAGGTTTATCAATGGCTACACGAAGATAGTAGTGCCCATGCAAAATCTTCTGGTAGGTCAATCCAACAAAGGCAAGATCAGAGGTCCTCCGTTGCGGTGGGGATCAGAGCAAGAACAGTCGTTCCAGAAGCTGAAAGATGCCTTAACTGGGGAAGAGATCCTAACCTACCCTGATTACAGCCCGCTGTTCCTGTTATACACGGATGCAAGCAATGAAGGCTTAGGAGCAGTCCTATCACAGAGACAGCAAAGCAAAGAGAAGGTGATAGCTTATGCCAGCAGAAAGCTCTGTCCAACAGAGAGGAACCCCAAAAATTATAGCTCTTTCAAGTTAGAGTTCCTAGCCCTGGTCTGGGCAATAACAGAACGTTTCAAGCACTACCTGGCGTCCTCCCCGTTCACAGCTTTCACTGACAACAACCCTCTAACCCACTTAGAGACTGCAAAGCTGGGAGCCCTGGAGCAGCGTTGGATGGCATGATTGTCAAACTATGACTTCACTGTCATAGTACCAGGCAGGTCACAAGAATAGCAACGCAGATGCCCTGTCCAGAATGACTAACCACCCAGATGAAGGAGATGACATAGATGAGCTAGAAGAAATCGAATTGCCAATGTACGAGTACAGTCTCATGTCATCAGGCCAGTCAAAGGCGTAAAGAGAGAGCCGTTAACCCGTTGCCCCATCACGACTGGAAAGTGACTCAAGCCAAAGACCCAGATGTTAGCTTGATCAAAGAGCTGATAACCAAGAACATTCCAGTCTGGATTCCGATGCTTCACAAGATGCCAAACGCCTGTGGAAGGAGAAAGGAAAATTATTCGTCTACCAAGGAAACTATGCAGACGTTACCTGAACCCCAGAACTCACAAACTTATCTGGCAGATAGTAGTTCCAAAGACAGATGTCAAGATGGTCCTGGAAGCTTACCATAATGATGCAGGACACATTGGTTGGAAGAAACTAGAAGCACTGCTAAAAGACGTTTCTACTGGGTTGGCATTAGAGGTTCTATTGAGAGATGGTGCAAGAACTGTGGACCGTGTCACCTGAGAAGGAAAGACCAGCAAAGCCAGAAGGCTCCATTGCAGCCAATAATTACAAAGAGACCTCTTGAAATAGTTGCTCTTGACCATGTGAAGTTAATCCCAAGCAGAACAGGTTACACTTACGCACTCACAATGGTTGATCACTACTCAAGATTCCTCGTAGTAGTACCAGTCAAGGACTTAACCGCAGAAGTAGCAGCTAAAGCGTTCCAGAGTTACTTTTGTCGCCCCATGGGTATCCAGATCAAGTGTTGACAGATCAAGGACCAGCATTCGAGTCAGAACTCTTTCACGCATTCTTAGGATTGTATGTGTGTAAGAAGATAAGGACCACACTGTATCATCCCCAAACAAATGGTCTGTGCGAAAAGATGAACAACATAGTCATCGACATGCTGAAGACTTTACCGCTCGATGAGAGAAATCAATGGCCAGAAAAGCTACCTGACCTTGTGGATATCTACAACCACATACCTGTCAGTTCTACCAGCTACGCACCAGCTTTCTTAATGCGAGCAAGACCAGGAAAACTTCCAAATGATTTAGAGATGGGAACAGTGAACCAACCCAAGATTCTCCAGATGAAGATTGGAATCATCAACGCCAAGAACTGTACAAAAAAGTCCAAGAGAGGGTTGAAAGAAACTTAAATCAAAGCAGAAGCAAGCAAGAGCATGACTTCAACAAACACGTTTCAGCAGAACCCTTATCACCAGGTGAACTAGTACTTAAGAGAAAGAGAGAAACAAAGCAAACTAGATGACAATTGGGAATCAGAACCATACACGGTACTGCCATTTAATTATGACAATTCAAAAACATGTGTAGTCAGCAAAGATCAAGGAAGAACAACTGCAACCGTATCAAGAGACCATCTAAAGAGATGTCCTGAACAATTGAAACCTCAGCAAACAGTTTATCCTTCAGTAACAGTTGAAGAACTAAAGGAAGATTTAGTCCATACTGAAATTGGAGATTTACCAACAGACTGGCCTCAATGCAACGGAGCATTTCTCATACCAGTTATTTCCTTTTACCAACCTGTAGACAACCAAGTACCAATTCAACCCGTTCAAGAAGAACCAGAACCAAGACAAGAAGAACCTGCTCAATTGCAAGAAATGCAGCCTGTTATACCGGAACCTGAGATTCCTATAATCGGTGAACCTGCTAGTCTCACAGTAAGACCAAGAATTCGCAGACAGCTACTTGCATTACCACCTTTAGCAGAAGTCAGTACACAAGCAACACTGATTCCACGCAGATCATGTCGCAGTACACAAGGACAGGCCCCATCTAGATATGGAGAGTGAGTTTAAAATGTGAAGTATCATAGTACCTGTTATTACAATGTAAATAAGTGACCCTAGTCCGCAAGTGTAAATACTAGTGTACAGAAGGGTGGAGGAACTGGGCACAGCCCCAAGCTTTTCATATTTTTCTCTCTTTTTCAGTGCTTGTTGTATATTTTCAATTTGATATCGAGCATCAATGCACACGTGCGATGAAGTGTTTGTATCAAGTGAACAGTTTATTTACAATTTCAAGGTGAAGCGACAGGCTAACATTTCAGCCAGGTTACTGGCCTTGTTCACAGAGTCGCTGGAAAACATTGAAAATATTTACAGTGAGTAACACAAAGGTTGCTGTATTTACAAGATTTCAGTATACTGGTGAAGTTATATACGTATCTACATATATACAAATGAAAAATGTCTCATAGTTTAAATTAGTATACACAATGGTGATGGCACAAGACTATTGGCTAGCGGGTTTTACAGGATCAATGAAGATAGAAAGGATCAAACGTACTAGTGGGTTCATAGAGGTATTGCGATAGTGGTGTATAGATATGCTAATGTGGCTAGACATACCCTATGTTGCTGAGGCTTGAGATATAGTTGTTCACACTGTAGGTATAAAGGGTAACCTTGTTTGGGAGGTTCCTGTGAAATTGAATGCACTTGAATCAGGGCAGCAGTATAAGTAAATGGTGTCACAGTGAGGATAGCTATTATCATAGTGTGGTAGTGGGCAAGTGCCCGGAGGTACCAGACCCCAAGCTATATGAACTGTATGGATAAAGCATAAGAGCTTAGTGGTTAGGGAGTTAATGGTATCCAGGGTGATAGGGGAGGCTATGGTGAGAGGTAATATGTTATCATGCACTGGAGTGAATGGAAGTGGGCAAAACTGCTGTGTCTGTATAAGTCAATATACTATAGGAATATCTATTAGCAAGTAGTTTTTATTGCGTATTAAAATGTCCAGTGTGGACTGTGTGACAGTGTTACAGTGTTAGACATACACTATACATAAAAATATAAACCTCCCCACACCCAAGAAAACACAATATCTATTGTATTATGAACAAATGTTGATTTCATAAATGTCACCTAAGAAGTGCTGGTGTCACGTATACTTCCTAGCGGGTTGTCTGGATGTAAATCTCCAGACATAAACCGCGTAGGTATTACTAGTCCGTCTGTCACCTTCAGTCACTGTTCATATGTATCACAGGTGGAGTCCCCAAATAACAATTGTATAAGGTCGGGTCTCCAAATGATACGTAACATCTATTTATCATGCATTTAAATTCACAAATTACAGCAGATGATGTATGTAACATATATGACCACCGGTTGTGATCTTTTAACGCCCGACGCGTTTCGCCTTTCTTATATTATAAAGGCTCTTCAGGGGCTTATGCATCAGGATATATGATAAAATACATCAGATGATGGACGGGTTCCTTATAATATTCAGGTAGCCCGTGTTGTGAGATCTCGTCCCAGGTTACTTTCCTTATCTCAATTGGAGATGGAATGTGATCCTATATGTATATATGTGGGGGTCTCACGTCCACAGAGTGTTCTTTCTATCACATCTACATAATTGTAAATTGCTATTCATATACTGCTACTATTGGGGTGGTTTGTGTATTATTATACTTTTTTTATTTCAGTTCCAAGCCTCCATGGGTTTGTCAATTTGTTATGATTTTTTTTGTGTTCTACAACAGCCTATAATTTCAACAAGCAATGTAATTGTGATGCTAATCCTGGGAAACTCGATATTTCACTTACTGTATTTGTTTGAAAACCAAATATACATTTATTTATTTTCCAAGTTTATGAATGCTATCAGAGCTATATACAATTCACGTTTCTAAAATGCTATTTTATTTCAATGACTGTTCCAAAATATCATTACAGATGCTATTATTATTATTATTTTATTATTATTATTATTATATTTCTCTTTATACATGTTTTGTGTTGAGCAGTGCATTGTTGTTACGTAGTTTGTCTCTACCCTGACTTCTTGAAATTAATATTTTTTTGTATTGTAATAGAGGGCAACCTTTGTCTTGCAGCTTTCTATGATGCCCAGATGTGTTTTGCTAGCAGTATTCCAAAATGGATTTCTACTACCATTGACCCAGCCCTGTGTACTGAAACTGTTTGTAGCGGTAAATCTATGACCAGGGTCACACATACCATCTGTTTTTGGCTCAAATCCGTTTTTGGGAACATTTTGAACATTTTTTTTTCAAAGTCCAAAAATGTATATGCATTAACGCATGGTTTTTGGTTAAAGAATGACTAAGTCCCAAAAGTTCCAAAAAAATGTCCTGGACCTCAAGGGGACACTATTGGCACCGTTAAAAAAACAGAATCCGTTTTTCTAAGAGCTTAAAGAACGGATTTGTATATGTGACCCTAGCCTTTTTCATGTGTCTGCTAGTGAGCATGTCTGTGGCTAGGGTCACACATGGCCATCAGTTTTTTCCCTTGTTTTCAATAACTGATCTGTTTTTTTAGGGTTTTTTTTACCCTCCTGTGCAGCTCTGCGTTTTTGGGACTTTGCCAATTTTTCCATAAACAATGCTCTAAAAATTGGATTGCAATGTTTTTTGGGTCCTGTAAAAAAACTTACACCATTGCAGTCACACTTAAGTCAGCATCTGTTTTTGGCATCAGTTTTTGGACTTAGAACGCAAAAGTGGAAAAACTGATGCCAAAAACGGATCCTGGGCTTACGTGTGACCCTAGCCTGTGAGATGTTTCTATCATTAGCCAGGGTCACACATCCCAATCCACTTTTTTAAGCCCTTAGATAAACTGATCCTTTTTTTAATAGGCTCTTAGGTTCTGGACATTTTTTAAAATTTTTTGGACTTAGTCATTTGTTCCCAAAAAACGCCTGCAAAAACGCATGGTGCCTATATGTACCATGCGTTAACGCATGCATCTCCTATAGGGCCCCATGTTAAAAAAACGCATGTGTTTTTTTTACTGCACCCAAAAACGCTGCTAGCAGCGTTTTTAGGGATGCTTCACAAAAACGCATGCGTTTTGGAAAAACACACAGACACGTGTTAATGCATATGCGTTCTTGGACTTTGAAAAAAAATGTCCAAAATGTTCCCAAAAACGGATTAAAGGCAAAAACGGATGGTATGTGTGACCCTGGCCATTGTGGTAGAGAGATTGTATGGGATTGTTGCCTAGATTCAAGGGAACTAAACATGGCAGCATATGTGCTCTCAAACTACTCCATGGTGTTCTCAATGTGTAGTTAACACATTGCTTTGAAGGAGTTGTCAATTTTTTGGAATTAATTTTTCTTAGGCCTTTTCCACACACCTGCGCTCTAACTATTTAGCGCTTCTGCGCTAAATACTTAGGTTTTGACAGATAAGTGCAGGTGCGTGTGTGCGGGCCCTTTCTGCAGAAAGCTGTCCCTGGTTACCCGATGTGTATCGTGGTAACCATTTCATACTGCAGGCTGCCTAGTGACCGCTGCTAGCAGCGTTTCCCTGTGCGCTCAGGATAAGCGGTCACTAGGCAGCCTGTAATATGAACTGGTTACCACAACACACATCAGGTAACCAGGGACAACGTCTGCAGAATGCACCCGCACACATGCACCTGCGCTTCTCTGTCAAAACCTAAGTATTTAGCGCAGAAGCGCTAAATACTTAGAGCGCAGGTGTGTGAACAAGGCCTTTCTCAAATTCACTTATTTTTTGGCTCAAAATGTCTTTTTTGCATTTGGGTCCTTTAACATTTTGCAGTTTATCTATTAACGTCTGTGCTGTGCAAAATCTACTGTATGGCTGGCTGCAGAATGGGTTGACTATCCATCAGAGCAAATTTTTATAGCTCAATGTATGCTTCTATGGGTGGGTTCACATATCATATTTGCTGTCCGTTATAATGGAAGCGTTAACGGATTCCGGCGTAACGAACAGCAAAAGTGTCATATTGAGTCATTGTATAGCGCATACATTTTTAATACTTCAAAAACGTATGCACTAGTGATGGGCGAGTCCTAAATTACTCGGAATCGCTTGACTATAGCGAGTCCGACCCCCGGACTCGCTACTTGTTGCGAGTCTAGCGAGTCCAATGTTAATGAATGGGGAAGCGAGTAATAGCGAGTAATGTGCGATTTACAAATCGCAGATGTGTCTCGGAAGCTTCAGGCTCTATCTGCTAGGACTCGTTACTCTGCGAGTTTCCCAGCGTTTACTCGCACAGTAACGAGTCCGATGCAAATCAATGGCAATCCTAGTTTTGTCAGAGACTCTGACAAAACTAGGATTGCCATTGACTTGCATTGGACTCCTTACTGTGCAAGTAATCGCAGTGAAACTCACACAGTAATGAGTCTGGCTGTCTGCTCTGTTCCCTCGGGTCCTGCAGGCTGCCGCAGCTCCAGGGTCCTAGAGCCCGCCTGCTGCCTGATGTAGCAGAGCTGATATTGTTCTCAGTCTGCTCATTCCCTGTGCATAGACATCTATATCTATGCACAGGGGATGTAGCAGAGAGGACATCGCGTTTTGGACTATATTGGACGGAAGAGGATTTTTTAATTAAAGATGGAGTCCCTAACGGCTTTTTTTTTTTATTTCTATTAAAAAATTTTCTCTGTGTTGTGTTTTTTTTAACCCTTTATTGGAGATTCTTAGTGGCCGGGTCAAACCTGGGCTGACATTAAGAATCTCGGGCTTAATACCAGCTTGTATAACAAAGCTGGTATTAACCCCTTTATTACCCAGCGTGCCACCGCCACCAGGGCCGCTGGAAGAGCGGGGTTCAGCGCCAGAGGATGGCGCTTCAATGAACGCGCCATCTTCTGGGGCGGCTGCGGGCTGCAATTTGCAGCGGGGGGTGACCAGAAAGCTTGGGCCTCCCTGCGCTGCGGATTCCAGCCCCCAGCTGCTTAGCTGTACCTGGCTAGACATAGAAATTGCGCGGAGCCCCACGCATTTTTTTTTTATTATTTCATGAAATTCATGAAATAATAAAAAAAAGAGGGCTCGCCTATATTCTTGTGTCCGGCCAGGTACAAATAGGCACCTGGGGGTTGGGGCAGCCCGTCACTGCCTGCTGGATCCGGCTGGTTCCAGAAATACGGCGAAGCCCACATCATTTTTTTTCTGAAAAATCAATAAAACAATTCTAAAAAAGGGACTGCACCTTTATTAACCCCTCGCCCATGGTCCAGGGGTTAATAAAGATGCAGTCCCTTTTATTAACATTGTTTTATGGATTTGTCAGAAAAAAATTTGACGTGGGCTTCGCCGTATTTCTGGAACCAGCCGGATCCAGCAGGCAGCGACGGGCTGCCCCCAACCCCCAGGTGCCTATTTGTACCTGGCCAGACACTAGAATATATGGGAGCCCTTTTTTTCATTATTTCATGAATTTCATGAAATAATAAAAAAAAAAATGAGTGGGGCTCCGCGCAATTTCTATGTCTAGCCAGGTACAGCTAAGCAGCTGGGGGCTGGAATCCGCAGCGCAGGGAGGCTCAAGCTTTCTGGGCACCCCCCGCTGCAAATTGCAGCCCGCAGCCGCCCCAGAAGATGGCACGTTCATTGAAGCGCCATCTTCTGGCGCTGAACCCCGCTCTTCCAGCGGCCCTGGTGGCGGAGGCACGCTGGGTAATAAAGGGGTTAATACCAGCTTTGTTATACAAGTTGGTATTAAGCCCGGGATTCTTAATGTCAGGCCAGGTTTGACCCGGCCACTAAGAATCTCCAATAAAGGGTTAAAAAAAACACAACACAGAGAAATTTTTTTATTAGAAATAAAAAAAAGCCATTAGGGACTCCATCTTTAATTAAAAAAATCCTCTTCCGTCCGACGTAGTCCAAAGAGCGATGTCCTCTCTGCTACATCCCCTGTTCATAGATATAGATGTCTATGCACAGGGAATGAGCAGACTGAGAACAATCTCAGCTCTGCTACATCATCTCTGTACACAGGGAGAGCAGGCGGGCTCTAGGACCCTGGAGCTGCGTCAGCCTGCAGGCTGAGAGCAGACACTGAGCAGACAGCTGGACTCCTTACTGTGCGAGTTTCCCTGCGATTACTTGCACAGTAACGAGTCCAATGCAAGTCAATGGCAATCCTATCTCTGACAAAACTAGGATTGCCATTGATTTGCATTGGACTCGTGACTGTGCGAGTAATCGCTGGGAAACTCGCAGAGTACCGAGTCCTGCGAGTCCCTTACTACTCGCAGAGTAACGAGTCCTAGCGAGTAGATTCGCCCATCCCTAGTATGCACTACATGAGATGGATAGAAAAATAGGGTAGGTAAAAAGATAGATGAATAAGATAGAAATAGATTGGATAGATAAGAATATACTGTAGATGGTAGAAAAGCATTACCAGTGTTCCTGCTTTGTCTCCCCGCTCTGTCTGCTGCTTCTTGCTGCTCCCGGCCGATGGGACAATATTCATGAGCTTTCGTGAGTGGCTCTGGAAGTGGCAGGAAGCAACAGACAGAGCGGGGAACCAGAGCAGGGACACTGGCAATGCTTATCTACCTTCTATATTCCTATCTTTCCTATCTGTCCAATTCATCTACCGCAAACTCAGCATAATGCAATGCTGGAAATTTACACAAATCTGTAGCATTGCGTTATTTTGCGTTTGTGACTTAAAAACACTGCTGACAGCGTTTGCCTTTGCGTTTAAACAAATGCATACTTGCAAACGCATTTTGGTATGTGTTAGTATGCATTATATCCGTTGCATTGCATTTGTGCTGATGTCAAACAGATGCGTTAAACGCACAGTATAAACGTAATGTGGACCCACGTTGACTCTTTTGTCTTTTTCATTTTTTTAAAAGCTGTTCTCAGTTGATTTATTACCACAGACCATATCAAAGGGCAGGGAAGCAATGATGATAACAATGCAAAATGTATCAAACATGGTGAAACAATATGCAAAAAATAACTTTTAACTCAAATGCATTTTAGAAAAAAAAAGTCCTTGAGGTGGACAACTCCATTATGCTGATTTTGGACATGTGTGGTGCTAGTGTATTTTTCATCAGTCTTGTGACTTGGGATGCTTAATATGTAAAGTTTAGAGTAGGACAGTAAGGTCAATATATTTACATAGAAATTAAATTTTTGTTAATTGTGTGTCTTCTTGTGTAATAGGTGGTATATGCAGATGCAGTAGGGTCCATCAAAGTTTATGGTCTCGATCCACAATTTTCATATAAGCTACTTTGAAAAATCTCAAATTTGTTGTGCAATGCAGAGTTGCATAAACCATATTCCTGTACCAATTGTGGTTCTGGTGATGTTTGCATGTACTGTTGGTGGTTTATGTGTTGTGTTCCTGTTCTGATGGTGGTTCTGATCATTTATTCATGTAATGATAGTTGTTCTGTTAGTGTATTTATGTACTTCTGATGGCTCTGGTTAAAATGTTCTCAGCATAACAATGACTGTCTATATTATGACCTAAACAAGCCTCATATAGTATACAACCTCCACACTGCTTGCCTTCATAAGCTATCTGTCCCCACTATCTGTCATTATCAGCTATAACTGCCACACTATCTGCAATTACGAATCACAGCCTTATTCATGGCTGTTGCCTCTACAGTTTTCACTTACACTCTCAATATTGCCATATGGTCCCCCCACCATGATAACTTTTCTCTATTATTTGCCCCCACGTCAAAATGCTCCCTCCTCATAACCAGTGGCGCACCCAGAAATTTCCCAAGGTAGGGGTCCAAGAAACACACACCGGCCCTGAAAGGGGGGTGTCACCCCCAGCGGGGTTCCGAGGGGCAAAGCCCCTGGTGGGGGGGTTTGTGGGAGCGAAGCCCCCCTAAAAGCAGCCTCTTTTGTGGGCCCTTGGGTGCTGTGTAATTGTTCCTGTCTCCTGACATAGGGGCCCAGCTCCTTGTGTACTGCACCACTTCTCAGGGCCGTCCAAAGGGGGGGTCCAGACACGTAGGTCCCCCCCCTTGGGTGCGCCTATGCTCATAACCATTCTATTCCCCTTTTTCACACTATGTCTTCATACTGCCCCTCATTTTGTCCTCTTCAAACTCTATCGCCTGCTCATACTGGACAGTATGAAAGTCATCACAACCATCCATACAGTATGATATTCACAATATCTCCCCAATATATACTATGATGTCCACCACACCCCCCTTTTGCAGAATTAGGTTCATGACAGCCCACCAACATAGAATGCCACATGCAAGTCCCCATAGCCAGCCTCTCTATAATGTCCCCAAAGCCTGCCACACCTATATCCCCCACAGTCAACACCTCATATGTCCTCAAACCCTACTCATGTGTAGAGATAACGGTGTTCGATTCAAAATGTTCGCCAATCTCAAATTCTAGCTGTTTTGGGTGGTGTTCGAGTCATTCGACAAATGCAAACAATTAGCTTCAAATTCGGCAGTTCGAGGTTATGTTTGATAATGCTTCGATCACCAAAAGTGTAACTGGCTTTTCACAGTAATACTGTTAATGATTGTTAATATCCAGTTTCAGTGTATAGTGTGTGGGGGGGATGGCGGGGTTTAGATCAGTGTTGCAGAAATAATGCTGATCTCCATTTTTTTTTCTCCTAGCCGAATATACAATGGGGTGGTGCAGGCTGTCAGCCAATCACACACACACACACATCAAAGTGCATTTTTTGCACACAAGCAAGGGCATGTGTCATTGGTTGTGTATGTCACATGTCCTTGTCCTATAAGATCCGGCCATTTTCCCCATCGCCACCATTTCCTCGGTGCTGCAGTTGTGTGTCAGTCAGGCACCCCTACTGCTGCTGTGGGTGCTATAAAGTGTTAGTTAGATAGATAGTGAGCGAATCTCATGTTAGATAGACAGATAGATTTAGGGAGTAGGGACTATTTGGAATCTCAGCCCTTTTGAGGGTTACTTCAGACAAGTAGTGAGTAGGGATTAGTTGTAATTATCAGCCATTTTCTGGGCTACTTCACAGAAGTAGGGACTAGTCATAATATCAGCCCTTTTGAGGGCTAGGTTACAGCAGTTCCTATTAGTTTTTGCCAGGCAGGTCTGTGCCAGTGCTGTGCAAGTGTTTTTAACAGCATTTGGCCAAATCTAGCTCAGGCAATTCTTTAGGGCAGGTAGTATAGCATTGCTGTGAAGCAAGCTACACCACATGTCTTCAGTAGCCAATTTTTTACTGCAGCTAGTCCAGGCAAAGTTTTTGGGCTAGTAGCAGTGTCTGGTAGTTAGCGGTGTAGCCCAGCTGTAAAGTAAGCCACACCGCCTGTCTATCCAGTAGCCAATTTTTTACTGCAGCTAGTCCAGGCAATTTTTTTGGGTTAGTAGCAGTGTCTGGTTGTTAGCAGTGTAGCCCAGCTGTAAAGTAAGCTACACCGCCTCTCTATCCAGTAGCTAATTTTTTACTGCAGCTAGTCCAGGTAATTTTTTTGGGCTAGTAGCACTGTGAGTTATCCAGCGGTGTAGCCCACTTTTGAACCAAGCTACACCACCTGTCTAGATCAGACTAATTTTTAATTGCACCTAGCCCAGGTAACAGTTTGGGCCTAATAGCAGTGTCATTTAGACAGTGGTCTAGCCCACTTGAGAAACAAGCTACACCGCCTGTGTAGTTCAGACTAATTTTTAACTGCACCTAGCCCAGGTAATAATTTGGGCCTAGTACCACTGTTTGGCCACTCAGCTCTGCTCGATTTCCATCCTAATTTTTTTTCCCAACAACTGCAGAATTGCCACTTTGGTCACATACAAAAGGAGTGGCAAAAGGCCTGCTACTGGTGGAAAGGGGAATCGGCATGGTTCAAAGGGCAAAAAGGTTTGTGTCCTTGGGGTAGGTGGTAAAGCAACAGTAACATCTATTGAAGAAAGACCATCTTCCTAGCCAAAGTAAGATGTCTACTTCTGGACAATCTGATATGATCCCTTTCTTACAGAGACAACCATCAATACCTATTGTAGATGAGGCACAAAAAGAGCAGGTGCTTGAATGGATCTCAAGTGCTCCATCAAGTGGCCTCTCCTCCACCTCAACTTCAACATTCCAAACCCTCCAGTCCACTGACGCGTCACCCCAATGCACTTGCTTCCTCCCAGCTCCCAAGTTTCCAGCCGCCCTACTGATTATAGGGTAATAGAGATGGTTGAGTCTGCAGAGCTGTTCAGTCACACAATAGCTTGGGAATCAAAGGTCTGCTCCAAAGCTGCAGTGAGTCCAGATGAAGAAATTATCTGCACTGATGCCCAGAAGCTTTGTAAGTCGGATCCAGGCCCAGAAGAAAAAGGTACTGAGCATAATGTAGACCCTCATTCCCAAACTGTAACTCCTCTTGGTGGAGACAATGAGGAAGATGCTGATGAGACTCAGATACCTGATTGTACCAACAACTTAACTTTTCGATAAGGGCAGGAAGAGGTTGTCTCTGAGGACAAGGGGTGTGATAACACACAGGATGATGATGAGGTTGGGAGGTGGAGGAGGATGATAGTGACGACAAGGTTAGGTTGCGCCTTCCTGGACAGAGACGGAGTACTGAAAGAACGTCAACAACAGCATCCACAGCCACAACTCTGCCTCTGAGCAGAAGTCGTGGTGGCTCTGCAGGTCGCATGGGCTCTAAGCCTTGCCTAGCTTGGGCCTTTTTTACATTGTCAAGGATCACCCAACTCATGTGATCTGTAAGATTTGTCACCAATCTCCGAGTAGAGGCCAAAAACTCAATAGTTTGAGACTTCATGCATGAACTGTCACATGGATATGAAGCACAATTCGCAGTGGGAAGATCACTGTGCTACAATGCGGGTTAGCGGAGCAGGCCAACCACCGTCTGCCCCATCAAGTGCATCCATGTGCTCTTCATCCTCTGTGACAGTGGGGACAGCTGTCACACATGCTTTTGGATGCAGACCTTCCACCTCTTTACCAGCAACAGGCAATGTGATTGCCAGGTCGTCACTTGTTTTTGAAGTGAAAAATGCTGCTGGTGTTGAGCTATCTCAGACATAGAGAGCACCACCTTCGGATGAAGGCAACATTATATCTCCACCTGCACCTCCCTCAGAGACCAGCAGTTTGCCGGAGACACCCTACTCAACCCCGTCTCACCACAGCAGCCAACCCCGTCCCTCAGATATGGACAAGTAAAAGACCATTTCCTCCTAGCCATGACAAAGATAAGTGGTTGAATTTCACCATCTGCAAGCTGTTGGCTACAGAAATGCTGCCTTTCCGCCTGGTGGACACAGAGGATTTTAGAGACCTTATGTCCATCACAGTGCCCCAGTACCAGATGCTCAGTCACCACTACTTCTCCAAGAAAGGTGTGCCTGCACTACCCCAGCATGTCGCAGACAACATCACCACTTCCTTGAGAAACTCTGTGTGTGACAGGGTGCATTTCACCACAGACACTTTTACCAGTAAGCATGGACAGGGGTGTTGCATGTCACTGACTGGGCACTGGGTAACTATGGTGAGAGCTGGAGAAGGGTCTGCTGTACAAGTCTTGCCATCTCCACGAGTTGTGCATCAATCCTCGGCAGTTCCTCTACTGCTTCTGTCTCCTCAACCTCGTCTCGGTCCTCCACCTGCGCCCAAAGTCTGTCTGCTAATGCCACCCGCGTTGTAACTGCAGGGCTCAATGTCATCAGGCGGTGTTTACCTTGAAATGTCTAGGAAATGTGAGTCACACAACTGAGGAGTTGTGGTCAGCTCTGGAGACCAAGTTTCAGCAATGGTTGTCTCCACTCAGCGTGCAGCCAGGGAAGGCCATGTGTGACAATGCTGCAAACCTGGGGGCAGCCCTTCGCCGAGGCAATATGACACACGTGCCTTGTATGGCTTACGTGTTAAACCTGGTTGTCCAGCAATTTTCAACACACTATCCTTGCCTAGATGGGCTTCTACAGAGGGCACGGTCGCTGTGTGCTCACTTCCGGCATTCGCATCCCACAGCTCAATGACTTGTTTAGCTCCAGAAGTCTTTCGGCCTGCAGGTTCACCGGCTGAAATGCGATGTGCCAACATGCTGGAATTCCACTCTGCACATGTTGCAGTGACTGGTGCAATTTGTTATGACGTATAGCCTGGGCCAATGAGATCTAGAGGTGGGGCAGATCACGCTGCTGGAGTGGTCTCAGATCAAGGACCTATGCACCCTTCTGCAAAGTTTTGAAATGGCGACGAAGATGTTTATCGCTGACGATGCAATTATCAGCATGACTATTCCAGTCCTCTACATGCTGGAGCACACTCTAAACAGTATTCGGAGTCAGGCGGTGATAAGAGAGAAGGTGGAGGAAGTACAGGAGGAGTCCTATGCGGAAGGGATAACAAGATCACCAAGGTCCTCATGGTCGGCTGCACCAAGACGGCAGGCATGGGAGGGTGGGGGAGAGGGATTAACGAGGGCGCATGTAGCAGTCAAACTGTTGAGAAAGGTGCAGAAGCCCAGGAAGAAATGGAGACAAACTGGCGATGGGCATGGAAGACTCAGCAGATGAGGGGGACCTTGAGGACATTTCTGTTGTGCGAGGTTGGAGGGAGAGGGCAGAGGAAGGAAGCATGATTCTCACCTCGCCGCCACCAATACAAGTATTTGGTCCTGCTGGATGCGCAACACACATGAGTGTCTTCTTGCTGCACTATCTGCAACATGACCCTCAGATTGTCCGAATTAGAAGTAGTGCCGACTACTGGATGGCCACACTCTTAGATCCCCGGTACAAGACAAAATTTGGCAAAATAATTCCTGCCATAGAAAGGGATGCACGCATGCAGGAGTATCAGCAGAAGCTGTTACACAATCTTAGATCGACTTTTCCACAAAACACCAGTGGTGCACATAGTGAATCTCACAGGAGTATCTCCAAGTGAACATCGATGCCATGACTGGTGAACTGGAGCCTTGCTCATTTTTGGCTTCCAACCTGGAAAAATGGCCTGAGCTCGCCACTCACGCCTTGGAGATCCTGTCGTGCCCTGCAGCCAGCATTCTATCTGAACGTGTCTTCAGCGCTGCTGGTGATGTGCTGCCAGATAAGCGCACGCATCTGTCCAGCCAAAATGTGAAAATATATAAAGGGAGGTGGAGCACACAATAGAGCAATAAATGTGGATACCAGGGGTTAATATTGCAGTAATCCACTCATCTACTTAGGTTGTGAAGGGTTCATAACCAACCTTGTCAACGTAAAGGGTCGCTGCAGATCCTGGCCAGGATAAGAAAGCAAGGTTTTTGTATTACCGGGATTCCTCCGCGCTGACCTCAGGAGACAATTTTGATTTTATTCTTTATTCACCCACACACCAAACAGAAGGAAGCCGACGCATTTCATAGCCATATGGCCACTTCATCAGGGCATTAGTTACATAGTTACATAGAAAGAACTTTATATACCCAAACATATCTTCCCAAAAAAATAGCATCATGACGTCATTTCCTGTGGAAACGCCCCCTTTGTGTTACAAACAGGTAAAATCACTCATAAAAGTGTATAATCAAAATTTACATTGCATAAAAAAGAAGAAAAAGCCCCACACATAAAACACAAATTTCAAAGGCATAAACATTTTTCTTTAAAGGGATCCTGTCACCTCCAAAACGCCTCATAAGCTAGCAAAACATGTTCCTGCAGCATCCCATCACTAATCTCACACTTCTTTTGTCTCCTAAAAGCATCCTGTGAAAGTGCATAAAAACGTTTTAATACAGGAGCTATATTCATTAGTCACCAGGGCATGTTGTTTTGCAGCCTTGAGGATCCACCCTCTCTCTGTCTGTGCTGCTGTGATGTGGAGCTGAAGGCAGGACTAATGATTTGCATTCTGTGAGTGATAGAGAGGGGGGAGGGCAAAGCCTGCACAAGCAGAGGAACACAGACAGAGAGAGGGTGGATCCTCGAGGTTGCAAAACAGCCCGCCTTGGTGACTAAAGAATATAACCCCTGCTAATTATAATCACTAATGAGTATTAAAACGTTTTTATCCACTTTCACAGGATGCTTTTAGGAGACAAAAGGAGTGTGAGATTAGTGATGGGATGCTGCAGGGACATGTTTTGCTAGCTTAGGAGGCGTTCTGGAGGTGACAGGATCCCTTTAAAAGGTTTTTTCATTTGGTTTGAACTCACTCAAAAGTCGATCTCACATTATAAGTCCTGCGTCTTACCACTAAACTACCGCCACCTCAGACCATTTGCCACTTTTAATCTGAATTCCCTATCGGCCAATTTTATTTAAAAATTTTATTCATTAAGCAATTTACCCAGGACTCGGACTCCCTACTCAATCCAGGTTTCACATGATAGTCATGAGACTTATGTCTCCACCATCAAATCCTTAGGCTAACCCCTGCCTCTACATAAACAAGAACAGGATTAGATCAAAAAGATCCTCAATCCTCCACATCAGAAACAATACTGCAAAACTTAATTTTGGATTTAATGAACCAGAGGGGTTCTTTTATTGATTGGTATTCAAGTCTTTACTCAAGGGAACAACAACTGATGATAGTAATCATCTCCGTACCCCACGGTCCGATCCGCAGTCTCGCTAGAGCCGCAGAAATTTTTCAATGAAGAAGGTTATAAACCATTTTTCTACACCAGAATTAATGTGCAAAGGACTTAATCCTTAAAGGGTTAAAAGTGACTAAGTATTTCATCATATATCGTGGGCTTTATACTGAAACTTAATTAAAAAAGATCAGATACCTCCTTCAGCCCATTTGGACAAAGGGTATCAAGTTTGTATATCCAATATACCTCCAATTTACTAAGAGCTGCCAATCTATTCGGAGTATCGGCAGATACATGGTCTATTTGAGTAATTTTGAGGGTAACATTGTTCCCATGATTCAATGCACAATGTTTGGATAACCCTTGTTTTAGATACCCAATCTTAATATTATGACGAGGAGAATTAAGTCTCAGATGCAAAGGCTGTGTGGTCCTTCCTACATACTGCTTACCACACAGACAGTTATTTACATAGATGACAAAATTTGACAATCCATTCTATGCATAATAGGGAAGATTTTTGATTTATCAGCAAAGGATTGGAAGTTCTTAGCGCTATGATTAATCCACCCACAGCATAAACAATTCTTATGACATTTATAATCACCGTTATATGCAGATAACTGTACATCTCTACCACCCCCTTTATTTTTTCTGGGAACTCTTACTTTAGTGGGAGCTAGGGATAATCGAGTCTAGTCGCTACTATTCGGTACTCGCCGAATAGTAGGGTACTCGGGCTACTCATTACTCTGCAAGTATCCTTGCGATTAGTCGCAGAGTAACGACTCCAATGTAAATCAATGGGAAATGCAATTCCTCTGCTGCTGTCTAGCGAGTCCGAATATTTCAGTATTCGCTCATCCCTTCTTGGAGCCAAAATTTTCTCAAGGATGGTGCTCTTTTAAAGGTTACCAGAGGTCGAGATGGCAAACATCTCTTAAAAATAGGGTAATTCAGGAGAATACCCCAATATTCATTAATAATATTCCTAATAAATTCATTTTACATAGAAAAAGTAGTGATAAAATTAATTGGTAATTCATTTTTATGCGTCTCTTTTTTCATAATTAATTGTGACTGAGGGCAATCTTTTATATCATTATAGGCCCTTTGGATGAATTTTCTAGGATATCCACGTTCCAGAAACAGCTCCCTCAATACCTTGCTTTGGGCTTTAAAATCCAACATTAAAGGACAATTTCGTTTTACGCGTTTATACTGATTACTAGGAATATTTTTCAACCATTTTTCATAGTGGTTGCTAAAAAAAATGCACATAGCTATTAGCATGAACGGGTTTAAAATAAGTTTTAGTAATAATAGTTTCTCCTATATGCTCAGTCGTTAAAGCTAAAAAATTAATTGACTCGGAGTTAATTTCTGGGGTCAATTTTATGCCCCAACTATTATTGGTTATTGCATCAATAAAGCCTTCCATAGTTGAGTCCTCATTATTAAAAACAATAAATAAATGATCTATAAAATGTTTATATAAGACCACATCCTTAAAAAAATAACCATTATAAATGTGCCAAGTCTCAAAAACTGCCATAAATAAATTGGCATATGTGGAGGCAATCCTTGACCCCATTGCCGTTCCTTTAATTTGTTGGTATAATGTATCGGTGAAAGTAAAATAATTATTTTTCAATACAAAGGCCATCCCTTCCATTATAAATTTCTTTTGACAGTTGGAGATACGAATATCAGCTTTCACAGAAAGATTAAAACAGTCCAGGCCTATCTCATGCTCTATATTCAAATATAGGCCCGTCACATCCATAGTTATAAATACATATGAATCCTTCCATTTGATTGTATGTCAAAATTCAATAAGATGAGCAGAATCTTTTAAATAACTTCTGAAACTAAAAACATTTGATATCATTATTTATCAAGATAAGCAGAAAGATTTGAGGTTAAAGACCCAATACCCGAAATAATCGGTCTCCCTGGTGGATTTCTCATAATTTTATGAAGTTTAGGAAGATGATACATAAATGCTCCACTCGGTTTCTTGTTAAGCAAAAAATCTTTTTCTTGCTTATTTAAAATCCCATTTGTTGATGCATCATTAATCATCTTATTATATTTAACAATGGAATCCAAATATTTATCCTCCCCACACTGAATATAAGTCTCACTATCAGATAGAATACGATCTGCCTCCCCGATGTAGGTATCCCTGTCCTGAACACAAATTCCTCCTCCCTTATCTGCAAGTCTTATAATGATCTCCAAATTATTTTTCAAACCCCTCAGTCAGTGCTAGCCATTCTTTTTTTAAAAGTTTACCACTTTTCATCACTTTATTTGTTGAAGAATTGCCACCATTTTCCCCCATGAGTTTTTTAAAATCATTAAGTACCAGGTCAGTATAAGTTTTAATATGGGGCCCCTGACTCTGTATATGGTAAAATTAGGATTTTTCTTTTAAATTGACATGCACCATACCATCACCAATTTTCTCATCATTATCATTATTTTCATCTTTCAATTGTTTAACCTCAAAGTGTCTTTTTAGGGTCAACTTACGGACAAACCTCTGTAGATCGAGAAAAAGATCAAGTTCATTACTATTATTAGCCGGACAATACGAGAGACCTCTGCGATGGACAGATAGTTCATAATCAGACAATTTATAGTTGGACAAATTGAAAACATTAAAATATTGCACACATCCCTCACCTAATCCCCCTGACAGACCTAACCCCACGAGGTCTCCATTTGACTCTGGGGTGCCATTCCCCTTTTTTCTCAGGTTACTGTGGTCTCATTTTCTTGTTTTTAGAGTTTGCCAATTTTCCTCCTCTTTTACCCCTTGTAGTATTTTTCTTTTGACCGGTTTAGGGGTCATATACTTTCTGATGCCCCCCCATTCCTCCCGTTACCAGCGGTAAAAAAGGAACTGAGAGAGATTTAGAGGTGGAATTATCAATCACTATTTTATCAGTATCCAGGGGCATTTTGTTAAGCCTTCCATTGGAGGAGGTTCCCAAGGGAGTATTGATAACCTCAGGATCCACACCGGGAGGACTCTCAACATTTGTCTGAATTATTTTGATCGAGTGTGGAAATGATTTATATACTGTATTACTTATAATATTCTTATCTGAAATAAGGGGCAATTTATTACTTACTCCACCGGAGGATGTTCCTACAAAGGTGTTAAGGCCCTCAGGAACCAAGGCAGGTGGATCCTCACCAATTACCTGGACTGGTAAATCCAGCAGATTAGTTATCTCATCAATCTTAAATTGATTTGCTTCAAAAATCATTTGATTGAGGGGCATGCCCTGACACACTGTATTCAAATCCAGTAGTCTGTCCTTTTTAATCTATTCAATTTGCCGCTTTACTAGGTTCAAATGTTCCTCCATCGAGTGAGGGCTGGTTGCAGGGCTCATATCAATTTTAGGGGAGTTTGGATTCTTTGATTTAATTGGATTTGAACCTGGATTCAGTAAACTCTTACATTCATTATCAATTCCAACAGAATTTACCTCTTTGTCATTCTGAGGAACCACAGATTTGTCAGAACTATGGATCAAATTTTCCATCTGTTCAATATGTGTTTGATTCCTGAGCCAAACAGCAGTGCTACTAAGCTGCCTCACAACATCTTGTGCAGCTCCTGGCTCCAGGGACTCCCGCTTGTCCTGTGGGGAGCGTCTCATCTTGCTGCATTACATCCCCCGGAGGCCTAGCAGCGCCGGTGAAATCACCGGAATTCCCGCAGGTGGCGTCACGGCAAGATTTAACCCCTTATCTGTTCAGCCAGTCACTATTGATCTGGACCACCGGGCCCCACAGCCACAGGCGTGGTTCCGTGACAAGGAGAAGCAAACACCTGCGACGTGCAGAACCCGGCTACGGTGAGTCAGAATTTGGCGTCACGAACAGGATACGAGCAGGCCCGTTCCTTAACGGGTATTGTGTGCTATTTTAATGACTGTAAATATTGAACTGTAAATTTGAACCGCCATTGCTGTGCAGAAGGCGGGACAAGAAGGGGCGTTACTGTGCAAAGGGCGTGAAGATAGGCCCCACCCCCACGCTCTGACAACTTCCTTTGAACGCAGCAGGAGCCGGAAACTCCCGTGGTGCCTCACTCCTTACCGCGAGGCCGACACTTCCGTTTGAAACCGAAAGGACTGGCCGCACTTAACTAAGGTGGAGCGAGGATGAGTAGCCCGGATTCCCACAACGTGGCCCCCCCGCTAGCAAACCTAGCAGCACCGCTAAACATACCTCCAGATGGACAGCAACACGCCGGTGGTATGCCACAACAACCCGCTCCAATTAAGCCGATATCCCTGCCATACGTTCCGAATGTGGCCTGGTTACCCAAGTACAGCGGTACACCCGGTACCTTGGAGACGTTCCAGAGGAAGATATGCCAAGTGCTAGACATGTACGCTATGACCGATAAGCAGAGGGCTTCAGTTATAATGGGACAGTTAGCAGGCGCAGCGGAGCTGCAAAGCTGAAACTGGTCTATAGAAACTCAGGAGTCTGTGGAGCAGATATTCGCTAAGTTAACCCAGGTTTTTGAGCACCATACCGAGTCAGAATTAAGACTGTTATTCTACCACTGTAAACAAGGGGCACAGGAAAGTGTCCTGGATTATTCACTGCGCTTACAAGAGGCACTGATACTGTTAAAGCAAGTCGATCCTGATAGTGTTAGAGACGAAAACAAAGTGTTAATTGGACAGTTTATTGTGGGACTTAGACTACCTGATGATAGAAAGCAGGCAAGCTGGTGGTCCATGCAAAACCCTGGCGCAGAGTTTGACACTTTGAGAGACTTAACAGTGCGGGGACAACGGCTCTCTGCAGTGCCTGATCCAACATTGCAGCAGCAGTATACTGACACCCCTTCCGTGCCGGCAGCAGCATCTTCAATCCCTGTGGTTCAGTCTAGTGCACAGACTATAACACCCAACCAGTTTGAGCAATTGTGTGCTAATGTAGAGCAGCTGATGAAAGACATGGCCAAGCTCCAACTGGGAGAAGACTCAACACAGAAGCAAGGTCATCGGACAAGATTCAGCTCGCTGACAGCCCCGATGATGTCCCGTGGATGAAGAGAAAGGCACCGCCGCCACGAGGAAAACCTGCAGATCGCCGCAGCCCTGACAGATGCCGCGCTAGTCAGCAGAGTGACAGAGAAGGACGCACTCAGCAATCCCGTCCTTTAAACGAGCAACCCCTGGGCGAGAAGGGCCAACCCCAGGAGTGGACAATCCGGGCCCGACCAACTGGGAATACAAGTACGTAGGAGACCGTCCATACCTACCGATCGTCATCGATGGCATCGCTACCTCAGCCTTGATAGACACTGGATCCCAGGTGACAACCATCCCGTATATCCTTTACAAGCGGTTCTGGCCAGATGTAGAGCTAGAACCCCCACACCCTGATCTGAACATTGAAGCCACTAATGGTATAATAGTTCCAGTAGAGGGGCAATGGGAAACTACAGTAAAGGTGGGGAGGATGCAGCTGAAGAACCAGGGTACCAGTGCTGTCCCAGCACTGAAACGCGTTGGTGTGATGAAATAAAGGACTTTTGATGGTAATAACCTCTTGTGAAATCCTTGGATAAAGAGCAGCAGCGCGGACTGTGGATACCATTCCAGTTTTATCTCCTAAGGTCCAATACCTAGGACATGTGGTTAGTGCCGAAGGCGTAGCACCTGACCCGGATAAAGTAACCGTCATCAAGGACTGGCAAGCACCAACTACTCACAAAGAGGTACGTCAATTTCTAGGACTGGTCGGGTACTACCGACGATTCATCAAAGGCTATACCAAGATAGCAGCACCCATGCAAGATCTCTTAGTAGGTCAATCCAAAAACGGCAAGATTAGGGGACCCCCATTCCACTGGGGACCAGAACAGGAACGATCCTTCCAGAAGCTCAAGGATGCTTTAACAGGAGAGGAGATCCTGACCTACCCTCATTACAATCTCCCGTTTTTAATGTACACTGATGCAAGTAACGAAGGTTTAGGAGCAATCCTATCTCAACGTCAACAAGGGAAGGAAAAGGTGATAGCCTACGCCAGCAGAAAGCTCCATCCCACGGAAAGGAATCCGGAGTACTACAGCTCGTTCAAACTAGAGTTCCTGGCCCTGGTCTGGGCAATCACAGAGCATTTCAAGCATTACCTGGCATCCGCCTTGTTCACAGCTTTCACTGACAACAACCCTCTAACCCACTTAGAGACTGCAAGCTGGGAGCCCTAGAACAGCGTTGAGTAGCAAGACTCTCAAACTATGACTTCACTGTAAAGTACCGGGCAGTTCACAAGAACGGCAATGCTGATGCCCTGTCCAGAATGCCTAACCTTCCTGAGGAGGGAGAAGACATAGATGACCTGGAGGAGATTGAACTACCTGCTTTCCACCGTATGGGTACAGCAACGTATCATCAGGCGAACCAACGACGTGTAGAGAGGACCGTGAACCCTTTACCTCACCATGACTGGAAGGAGGTTCAAGCTAACGATCCAGATGTCAGTTTGGTAAGTGAGCTGATAACTCAAGAGCACGCCAGCATGGACCCTGATGCCTCTCAAAATGCTAAATGCCTATGGAAAGAGAAGGGGAGGTTGTTTGTCTACCAAGGTAAACTATGCAGAAGGTATCTGAATCCCAGAACACATGAACTAATCTGGCAGATTGTATTCCAAAAACTGAAGTCCAAATGATCCTTGAAGCCTACCATGATGACGCAGGACACTTTGGATGGAAGAAACTGCAGAGACTCCTGAAGGATCGGTTCTACTGGGTCGGTATGCGAGGCTCAATTGACAAGTGGTGTAAGAACTGTGGACCATGTCACCTTCGAAGGAAAGACCATCTAACTCATAAAGCTCCGTTGCAGCCAATTGTTACCACGAAACCCCTTGAAATAGTTGCTCTCGACCACGTGAAGCTTATCCCAAGTCACACCGGGTACACTTACGCTCTCACCATTGTTGACCACTATTCAAGATTCCTGGTAGTAGTTCCAGTTAAAGACTTAATTGCTGAGGTAGCGGCCAGAGCATTCCAGAGTTACTTCTGTCGCCCCCATGGGTATCCAGACCAAGTCTTCGAATCAGCCTTCGAATCAGCTCTGTTTCAAGAATTTCTAGGGCTATATGGGTGTAAAAAGATCAGGACCACGCCTTATCATCCCCAAACCAACGGTTTAGGTGAGAAAATGAACCACATTGTCATTGACATGCTCAAAACCTTATCAATTGAAGAGAGAAATCAATGGTCTGAAAAACTTCCAGACCTTGTGGATATCTACAACCACATACCTGTTAGTTCAACTAACTACACACCTGCTTACTTGATGCGAGCAAGACCAGGTAAACTACCAATTGATTTACAGATGGGAACCATCGAACCCACACAAGATTCTTCTGATGAAGATTGGATCAGCCAACGCCAAGACCAGTACAAAAAGGTACAAGAAAGTGTTGAAAGAAACCTGAACATCAGCAGAACCAAACAAGGAAAAGACTTTAACAAGCACGCCTCAGCAGAACCTCTTGCAACAGGTGAATTAGTGCTAAAAAGAAAGAGAAAAACAAACAAATTGGATGACAATTGGAAATCTGAACCCTACACAATCATGCCATCACAGTATGACAATTCCAAAACTTGCGTTATTAGCAAAGACCAAGGAATTACCTTCACAAATGTATCAAGGGATTATTTGAAGAAATGTCCAACACAGTTAATACCACAAGTAACTAGTTACCCTGCAGTAACTACAGTTGAAGAACCTAAAGAAAATCTCGTCCATACGGAAATTGGAGACTTACCAGCCGACTGGCCACAATGCAATGGTGCATTCATCATACCAGTTATGCATTTCTACCAGCCTGTGGAAAATCAACCAATACCAATTCCTAATCAACCAGTTCAACAAGTTCAAGTGCAAGAGATGCAGCCTGTTATTTTGGAACCTGAGATTCCTGTAATCGGTGAACCTGCTAGTCCCACAGTAAGAGAGAGAATTCCTACAAAACTACCTACAGAAGATAACCCAGTAGATAGGTTACGTACTTACTATGGTATTACACAAAGCAGAAGTAGAGAAAGAACCACTTTGTACACTACACCAACAGCTATTGAAACACCCACACTACGCAAATCCACACATAGTACATTAGGACAACCCCCAAGCAAATATGGAGAATGGGTTTAAAATGTAGTGGAACCATATTACCTATTAGTAAATGTAAATAGTACCCGTGTTCAGAAACTTTAAAAAGTAGTGTACAGAAGGGTGGAGGAACTGGGCTCTGTCCCAAGTATACTAAGTTGGGGACAGAAAGTGCCTGGTAGGGTGAAAAGGTTAGACCCGGTCTCCCAAGCAGAGACACCCATAGGGAATGTATAAAGTTTACCGTGTATATCCGTGTATGTGTTTAAGCCATCAGAGACTTTACTGCTGGACTTCACCCTTTTTTTCCCTTTTTCATAAACTTGGACAATTGTCACAGGACTTGTGTGACCAAAAACTTACCTTTTCCAGCCTGCGGCAGATGGACTAGTGCCGTATGGACTGCTTTTCATATTTTTCCCATTTTCCCCCTTTCTTTTCAGTGATTTTTGTGAATTTTTCCTTAAGACTTTGTAAATACCTGTTATTAATTGTTATAAAATGTTTAGAGGTTAAGTTTTTGCTCAGTCCGGGAGAACTGAAGTTAACTAAAGGGGAATGTGGCACCCTGTCACCCTGTTGGGCACCACAGAATCCTTGGTACACAAATGGAGCAAAAGAAGCAAGCAACACTCACAAACAAACAAAACTCCTAACAACACCTTAGAACACACCTGTTTCACCCCAAGCCTCTAGGGGGAGCTCCACTGGTCACTTTGAGCCAGTTCCCCCTATAAATAGGGTCCTGGAGGGAGAAACATCAGAGTGTGCAGACGCTAGAAGAACTGCAGGACGTGTGTAACCACCGATTCTGGAGCTTTACCAGGCCTGAACCAGCACACCTGCCCAGTGAGTGACCTTTGCAATTGGTGTCAGAGGAAAGGAGAAAGCACCTCTCAGGGACATCAGAGTTACCCTAACTCTCCCTCACCAACCGGTTACTGGAACCGAGCTGTGAGAGCTACTACGCCACCACAGAGAACCAGCACTTCTAACAGGGAGTTTAGCCCCCTGTTCACCTGAAGCACCTACCGACGAGAGCCCAGGGAAGAGCATTGATCCGGCTTAACCCTTAAAGTGAACTAATTGTGACATCCCTGCTATAATCAAGGATATACACCGACAAGCTTTATTGTGGGATTCACGTATTGATCTAACTACGGCATATCATCATTTCCCTGTGTCATTTTTGTCATATACAGTTGACTTTGAATTAATTTTGTGTACAGCAATGTTGATGATCTGGACCTTGTGATTTTAAATAGTTTTTAACCTTGGGGCTCGGTGTAGCCTACACCCTTCTTTTTGAATACATTTTCACCTTGCATGATTACTATTGTAGTTGTGCTCTTCATATACAGAGGTACTAATCTCTCCTCCTTTCATCCTTAGGAGACTAAAGGCTTGTGGATTTTTGATTGTGCTTTGTGACAGTAACCATTTAAAGTTTGCAACTGTGGGGAAATTGTTGCCACTTAAGTGGTGTCTGTGCCCAAAATTTTGGAAAAAATGGAGACTCTTGTTGGAGTCCCTTAAATGTGTTTGACATGATTTTAGAAGGGCATGACATGCCAATATCTGTCTCCTCCTCCTTTTACTCGTCCAGCTCTTTTTTATTTTCCCATTTTTATATGTACTTGTCACTTTTCCATGTGTTTGTTGTGCCTTCTGAGTTGTTTGTCACCTTTTTGACACCTTAGAAGGTGTTTCTATGTGTTTGTATGTGTTTGCCTGCCATTGTTTTCAATGGTGTTCGATGGTGTTCGACGAACATTCAACAAACATTCGCCGAACACCCCCCCATTCGATAAATCAAATCGAATTCGAACACTAGGGTGGTGGCTCATCTCTACTCACGTGTCCCCCAGCAAGCCCCTCATGTGTCCCAAAGCTGGCTCTTCATGTCTTCACAGCCAGACCCTCATGTTTCCAAAATCAGATGCACTTGTAATGTCACCCATTTATTACAAACTTATATAAGAAAAATAAAAACACACGTAAACTCACCTAATCCAGGCCGACCATCCAGCTCAGCCTCTGTCTCCTCTTCTATCTAGTACAGCAGTGGGCGCAAGATGGCATTATGATGTCACTGCCTCAAGCCATCCAACGTTCCCTGCTGGTGCTGTCTCGAACAGGACACAGGCTGGGCTGGAAGTAGCCTGCATTCTTCTAGAGTTTCTAGATTTACCCCTAGAGCAGGATGCTCCTGTTCTAGTGATGCTCACATCAATTGTATTTGTATTCTATGGACACAAGTATAATTGAATGCAGGGAGCAATGGCTGAGTCCCAGGCAGAGATAAAGGTGAGTGGTGTCAGTGATACTTCTCCATGTGCCCTGGCCATCAGTTTGCTTAATTCCTGCTGCTGTAGAAAGGTGTCAGGTGGCATTCAGCAACTTCACTTCCCCATCCAAATGGAAGCAGGATGTAGTGCCAGGTTGGGTGCCTACACTAACTATTCCTCATCCCGGCTTTGCATACCAGTTTTGCCAAGCTCCACCATAATGGGTAGAGCTGAGGTTGGAAGGGCTTGTGATGATGGCATTTCACCACAGCTCATGCAATTTATGACAACCCAAAGTGTACACTATGAAAGACATCTCACTCCTAACTGGAGTAAGATTTCTAGTGAGGCACACATCAGGGAAGGAAAACATCCAGTGTAGTTCACGGGTGCTTCCAGAAGAGGGAGCAATTCCTCTTTTGTGTTTCAGAGTTTATTTCAAGTTACAGGTTAAAATACAACGCATTTCAGCTAAAAAATCTATAAAAGATAACATTCCTCAGGTACCACCTCAGGATACCTCAGGAAGGCTATCTTTTATAGACTTTTTAGCTGAAATACCTTGTATTTTAACCTGTAAATTTGAAATAGGATGTTTTCCATCCCTGACTTTTCCTGACAGACCTATTAACCGCGCGGTCTGATCATCCAGGCATGGAGCTGCAAGCCAGACAATCCTAAACCCAAGGAGGGGGCTAATACGTATAACAGCAAGACACCTATAAGGTGAGTGAGATATCTCTTTTTTTATCCATTGTAAATCTCTATTACTGCACTTAGATCTGCGCCCTCCTCTCTCCTTTCCTCCCTTCTACAGACCATACAGCCCAGTGAGGTCTAACCCACAAACTAGTGAGGCACACGGAAGTTTGTCAAATGCTTCAGATTCATTAAGACGCATGCACTTCTTAATGAATCAGCAGTGTCTGCCTCCAACATGCTTGATCATGAAGACCGGTATGAATTTAGCTGGTCTTGATGGATTTCAACCTATAAATACAATAATTCAACTCAGAATTTGTATGAAGGAATAGCCATGTGAATTTCTACCTAGCCTTCAAAGATTATTCCTATGTCCCTATATGAGTAATACTGCAAATTGATTGTCAAAATATATACTTTTAAAATGTACTTTTTAAAATTAAAATCCTCTCTGCTCATAAACCACAGAGATTTCTAATGTTATGATATATGGTTTGTTGCCTAGGTTACATGTGCTTATGCTTCACTCTCATAAAGAAGGCTGAGATTGGGTCCTGTTAGCTATACATCCTGTCCAACATCAGTGTCATTGTGCTCTTCCAATAGAAGCCTTTTAGAGCACACAGTTTGGACGAGCAGCGCCATTAGTGAAGCTGGTCTGAACTGTCAATCAAGCAGCAGCACTTCACCCAGCCACAGCAAAGCAGAAAATTGGGAGGCAGGGGGAGAGTGGTGCCGAGGATCATGAGAAATACCATTTAACTACATGCATGTATATTTCTAATCAGTCATCATCTCCTAGATGGCAGGTGTGTTTTTACTTGTTCATTAATATATTACACTTGTGTTCACTAATAATTATAACATTGAAGATTGAATCCGAGTTGGGAACTTACAGTGTTGGCCAAAAGTATTGACACCCCTGCAATTCTGTCAGATAATACTCAGTTTCTTCCTGAAAATGATTGCAATCACAAATTCTTTGGTATTATTATCTTCATTTAATTTGTCTTCAATGAAAAAAACACAAAAAGAATTGTCCTAAAGTCAAATTGGATATAGTTCCACTCCAAACATAAGAAATGGGGTGGACAAAAGTATTGGCACTGTTAGAAAAATCATGTGATGCTTCTCTAATTTGTGTAATTAACAGCACCTGTAACTTACCTGTGGCACCTAACAGGTGTTGGCAATAACTAAATCACACTTGCAGCCAGTTGACATGGATTAAAGTTGACTCAACCTCTGTCCTGTGTCCTTGTGTGTACCACATTGAGCATGGAGAAAAGAAAGAAGACCAAAGAACTGTCTGAGGACTTGAGAAACCAAATTGTGAGGAAGCATGAGCAATCTCAAGGCTACAACTCCATCTCCAAAGACCTGAATGTTCCTGTGTCTACCATGCGCAGTGTCATCAAGACGTTTAAAGCCCATGGCACTGTGGCTAACCTCCTTAGATGTGGACGGAAAAGAAAAATTGACAAGTGATTTCAATGCAAGATTGTGCGGATGGTGGATAAAGAACCTCGACTAACACCCAAACAAGTTCAAGCTGCCCTGCAGTCCGAGGGTACAACAGTGTCAACCCGTACTATCCGTCGGCGTCTGAATGAAAAGGGCCTGTATGGTGGGAGACCCAGGAAGACCCCACTTTTTACCCTGAGACATAAAAAAGCCAGGCTGGAGTTTTCCAAAACTTACCTGAGAAAGCCTAAAACGTTTTGGAAGAATGTTCTCTCTTTTTGGGCAAAGGCATAAACATAGAGTTTACAGGAGAAAAAAAGAGGCATTCAAAGAAAAGAACACGGTCCCTACAGTCAAACATGGCGGAGGTTCCCTGATGTTTTGGAGTTGCTTTGCTGCCTCTGGCACTGGACTGCTTGACCGTGTGCATGGCATTATGAAGTCTGAAGACTACCAACACATTTTGCAGCATAATGTAGGGCCCAGTGTGAGAAAGCTGGGTCTCCCTCAGAGGTCATGGGTCTTCCAGCAGGATAATGACGCAAATCACACTTCAAAAAGCACTAGAAAATGGTTTGAGAGAAAGCACTGGAGACTTCTAAGGTGGCCAGCAATGAGCCCAGACCTGAATCCCATTGAACACCTGTGGAGAGATCTAAAAATGGCAGTTTGGAGAAGGCATCCTTCAAATATCAGGGACCTGGATCAGTTTGCCAAAGAAGAATGGTCTAAAATTCCAGCAGAGCATTGTAAGAAACTCATTGATGGTTACCGGAAGCGGTTGATCGCAGTTATTTTGGCTAAAGGTTGTACAACCAAGTATTAGGCTGAGGGTGCCAATACTTTTGTCTGGCCCATTTTTGGAGTTTTGTGTGAAATGATCAATGTTTTGCTTTTTGCTTCATTCTCTTTTGTGTTTTTTCATTGAAGACAAATTAAATGAAGATAATAATACCAAAGAATTTGTGATAGCAATCATTCTCAGGAAGAAACTGAGTATTATCTGACAGAATTGCAGGGGTGTCAATACTTTTGGCCAACACTGTACATCTTACCTTCAAGAATTATCAAATAGCTTCCTCCTTCTGAGTAAAAAAAATAGGTATGTGGAAAGCTAATATAAAATGTTCATGTTTTAGTGAATACAAATAAGAAAAATATACAGGACTAGCTGTGAGCCCGATGCAAATGCATCGGGTGTCTAGAATATTTTTAAATTTTTTTTTAGAATGGGTTGCTACCCAGCAACAGCACAGTCAGCCACTTGTTTTTCGCGGGCAAACTCGCCCTATACTTTCTATGGGGATTACCGCAACCGCGCCGCAAGTGTAGCGACTCGCAATGGCCTCGCGGCCATTGCTCGCGCTACACAGCGAGTCGCAATAGATCCCCATTGAAAGTATAGGGGGAGTTGCGGCAGGTGCGGCGGCTGAGGTAGCGACTCGCGGCCATTGCTCGCGCTACCTCAGCGGTAAATCGCTAAGTTTGTGGCCGAGCCTCTGGTTCTATTTTCGGCCAGCGACTCGCAATGGCCGCTTCGCGGCCATTGCTCGCACAAACCTAGCGACTCGCAATGGTCTCGCGGCCATTGCTCGCGCAGCTAACGACTCGCATTGGCCGCTACGCGGCCAATGCTTCGCCGTGGTGACGTCAGAGTGTGACATATCCACGGCGATTTCGGGGTCCGACACGAAAATGCCTACGGCAATTATATAGTAGATGGGCCATTGATATGGATGCACCTAAATAAAATGGGAATGGTTGGTGATAACTTCCTGCTTGTGGCACATTAGTATATGGGAGGAGGAAAACGTTTCCAGATGGGTGGTGACCATGGCGGCTATTTTAAAGTTAGTCATTTTGGATCCAACTTTATTTTTTTCAGTGGGAAGAGGGTCATGTGACACATCAAACGTATTGAGAATTTCATAAGAAAAATAATGGTGTGCTTGGTTTTTAACGTAACTTTATTCTTTCATGAGTTATTTACAAGCTTATGACTACTTATAAAATGTGTTCAAAGTGCTGCCCATTGTGTTGGATTGTCAATACAACCCTCTTCTCCCACTCTTGACACACTGATAGCAACACCGCAGAAGAAATGCTAGCACAGGAATACAGTATCCGTTGTTTCAGATGCTGCACATCTTCATATCTTCACAGCATAGACAATTGCCTTCAGATGAGTGATGAGGCAAACTTTTTTGTGAATGGTGAAGTTAACAAAACCAGCGCTTTTGGTCTGACACTAACCCACAGTGGAGCGATCCCTCCAATACTGCTGCAACACAAAAATTGATAGTATGGTGTGGTATATGGGCTACAAAGATAGTGGGGCCATTCTTCATCAATACAAACCTCAATGAATGCCACTGGATATCTGAAATTGCTACTTGATTCAGATATATATAAAAGAGCTGTTGCAGGCTATGGGCAGGATGTTGCCTGGCAGATAACTCCGCCTCTAGAGAATATTATAGATTGGAGGCATTAACAGTGTGATGTGTGATTGCCTCTCTCTGCTCTCCTAATTTCACTATAGAGTTCTGTGTGATTATAAACAACACATCTGCAGGTTCCTCTCAGCTTCAGCTTCCATCAAACAGGCAGGCATGGTTACAACATTGATAAAATACAGCAGAGATGCAAAAAAATGTTTTCAACAAGTCAAATTTCAATTCTGTGTCAATTACTTGTCTCCCACTGGTGACTCCTCCTTCTATTTATAATAAACTCTGGAGGCGGAGGTATCTGCTAGGTAACATCCCACCCATAGCCTTGAACAGCTCATTTATATAAAGTTTTAAAAGATTATTTATCCACAAGGCATATGCTATGAGGAAGAAAGGTATGGTTACTGTTAGCAGTCTGCAACCTGTATGCTTTTCTTAATAGTTTAGATAGGTCAGATGTGTTGACAGATTCCCCGTAATATAAATAATGGAGTTCCCTTCAAGTAAATGTCAATCTTGTCTATGTGAGAACAGAGAGTGTGGATTATTATTTTACAGAGCTCTTCCATGAGTTTCTTATGCTATTGTCATTGTAACACTCAGAGGGGTGTGGGCGTTGGGAAGATTACCCACCGGAATACAGGGTTTGCTGTAGCAGCTGACCCTAGAGGATAAACTACGGGACAGATATGTAATGTTTGTAAGACCTGGTTACGCTGATAGGTTGATGCCAGAGGAAACAAATTATCCAATATAAATAAAGAGAACCTCGGCACTCAAATTGTGAAACAGAGTGAAATCACCGTGTTCGTGTATAGAACAGGGTACATCCGAGTGCCAAGGTATTAGGGACCCTAATTACCATAAAGTATGTATAATTTCACATTTAAAGCATTATTTTAGATACTCATTTGATTTGTGATCAAGATGTCAGCTTCTTTCTTCCTCTTCTCAGAGAATATGTTCAGAAAATGTTGGGAAAGAAGAGGTGTACCACGGTCCGCGCTGATGGGTCCAAAGAAAACTCACATGGGAGTCAGGATTTCACAAACAAGTTCTTTTTCTTTATTCCTTCACTCCAACGTGTTTCGGTGCCCCACCTGGCACCTTCCTCAGGGATATCAGGTGCCAGGTGGGGCACCAAAACGCGTTGGATTGAAGGAATAAAGAAAAAGAACTTGTTTGTGAAACCCTGACTCCCATGTGAGTTTTCTTTGGACCCAGCAGCGCGGACCGTGGTACACCTCTTCTTTCCCAACATTTTCTGGACAGCACCACGTGTGAGTGGTCGGTGGAGGTCCTGCAGCAGCTGGAGTACTGATGCTCTTTATACCAGTTGTGGTGCCACAACTGAATCAGGCGAGTGGTTCCATAGCACCACCTTTATAGCCTAAAGTGTCTCTAGTGATAGGGCACTATTGCGCCTCTTGTCCCCCACGCCTCTTGTATTTGTACAGAGAATATGTTGACATTTTACTTAATGTATTACTAACTGACCGTGCTGATGACACCTTCTAGTTGAGACACATCCGGGTAAAATTCCCTTTGATGCACTTCAAATTATAGGACCAGTGTACAACAGACTCATGTGTACACATATGCCCTCTTTTTTTGCCCCCCTTTTAAGATAGATAAGAGTTTCAAACCACATTAAGCTTACCTAATACCTGGGCACTCAGTTGTATAGACTGATACAGTGATTCCATTCTAATTTACACGAAGACTATATTGGTAAGTGTGCATATGATGAGGCCAGGGCTGTCTGGGGGTACTCGGTCACCGGGTCTGCTGAGTAGGGAGTCACAGGTGGACGGTATCCCGGTGCCGTGCCCTGGGGATCATTTGAAGGGGGTTGTGAGGGAATTATTTACAGGGGGACGTGACGCCACCTGTAGGGTCCGGTAAGGTGGTACCGACGCTGCCAGCCGGCCGCTGAGGTGATGGAGGGGGGCAGCAAAGTGTGGTACAGCTCCCCACAGGTGGAGCTTTACCTCAGGGCAGCAATTAAGGAAGATGGTGAGGGAGAGCAGTGAAGGAGGAAGATGGTGGGTTATAGCCGATGAACAGTCACACATACACACAGGGATAGTTGTTCCGGTACCTTTTACTGGTAGTAACAAAACAGGTACAGTTCTGAGTAATAACCGGGTCCCTGGTGTAATTTAGGATCAACTCCTTAGAAAGATATGAGGCCTCCTTTATCTCTATTCTTTCTCTTGAGGGATGAGTCTTGCCTGAGTTTGAGCTCTCCAATTCTCTATTGTCTAAAACTAACAATCAGGCCCTTCTGCGGGAACCCGGTTTATCCTGTGGCCCCTGGTCCTCTGTTTGGTTAGTTTTTAATATCTCCAATATCTTCCTTCAGGGCTAAACTTCTGAAATTGCTGGGCTTTTACTGTGGCTATACAAGCCCACAGCATCGGACTCCAGTGTCCGTTTGTCCTCAAGGGGAATATCTTTTAGTCCCTCTTCTTATTCCCTACCTCTTCTCCTTGCCTCCGGCCCCTTCCCTGGGGTGTGAACAGCTGACAAAATGGTCCCTTCTGGTCCTGGCATCAGTCTTTTCCAGAGACCAGCAGCTCAGCCTCCTCCTCTTTCCTCTCCTCACACGAACTAACTGCTTAGCAACTGTCTCCTAGGACCAACTGTCTCCTCCTCTCAGCCTGGATCTCATTAAAGGGGAACTGACTTAATGCAGCCAGTAGAGCTCCCCCTTCAGGTCTGGAGTGGAAGGTGTTGTGTGCTGAACAAACCAAGGTGTCAATCCTATCTTGCACCAGTGTAACCTGTGGCAATCCCCCGCAGGGGTGCCACACATATACTTGTAGTACTTTCATTCTTTACTTCTCCAATCCTCTTTCATTGTCTTTTTCTCTTTTTCCTGTTCAATTGGTTGATACAGCATACACATAATTCCGTTGTAATTTTACAACGGTATTGTCACTTTTAGGCCTCACATGCCGACAACAAGAGAGCACGAGTATACACATTATTTGGATAGGTACAAGAGCCTTACTATGATTCATTTTATTTTAAATATCTATTATTTGATTTGTAATTTGCACTTGAATCTAGAGAGTTTTGTATTTAAGTTTTTGTCAGTCAAACATTGATGAAATGCGTATAATTTAATTTGTGCTCTTTTCATTATGTAACGTGTACTGTTCTCATTTTACACAGAAACAGTTCCTTTGGAAAAGGCTATTGCTGCTGAAAAGTCAACTATTGTAATAAACAGGACTGTTTTCTGCTCTCACGGACTGCATAGATAAACTACAAAAAAACTGATCCCGTAGGCTCTGGATTTTTTTTCTGTTTCGCAATTTGAATGCTGAGGTTCTCTTTATTTATACCAGACAGATATGGACACAGTCTTTGGTATTGCAGGCACAGTCTCTAGTATGGCGGGCAGGCAGCTCAGGGACAGATGAGGGTACAGACACAGGTGTAGGCAGAATGGCAGGCCGGGATAGAACCATGTAGGAGCAGACAGATATGGGCAGGCATAACTCAGGGACAGGGAGCAGACAAAGCACAGGGCCTGACCACAAGCTAGCAAGACATGGATTAAACTAACCAAAGCTGTTGATCAGGCACCTCCCCTAATAGGAGGATGCTTTATATACCCAGTGCCACTCAGCCTTTGGCAGTGCAGGAGTGTGGCTGTGTGCCTTAGGTGCACTCCCAGGAGACCTGTGCAGTTTGCAAAGGCTCTGAGAGCGGGAGATCACAGAGGACCTTGTGAATGGCTGAGGAGGTGGAAGGAGGAGTGTGGCCAGGCCATGGTGGTGAGTAAGCCGGCATCTCTGCTGCAGTGAAGCAGCAAAGCATGGGGATATCGGCCTTAAAGTCATATTATGGCTTTATATAACCACCATGTGGTATAAAGTCAGGATACAGCACCTATACACTTTTAAGGAACGCTACTCTGCCTGCACATGCCTCTAATTTATATAGCACTGTATGGAGGTTTGACCTTTCATATATAAATCTCACATATAAAAATAAAGTGTATTAGCTGGGCAGATGAGCGCTCCCACATTCGGAAATTAATCAATTGAACTTCAATTTCTTTCCTCTTTCTGAATTTGGGCAGCCATCAATTTCTTATGGGTAACATGTATCAAATTATTATTAACCATAAGAAATTGATGGCTGCCCAAATTCAGAAAGAGGAAAGAAATTGAAGTTCAATTGATTGCTTCCGAATGTGGGAGCGCTCATCTGCCCGGCTAATACACTTCTGAAGTCAATCCATGGACTCCCGGCTGAGAGTTCCACTTTCCCCCGGACTGGAGCAGCATACCATAGGAGCTAGGGATGAGCGAGTATGCTCGGCGCTACTCGTTACTCGCACAAGTATCCCGGCACTCGGGATCCTCGGCGAGCACCAAGTACCGCCGAGATCCTCGGAATCCTCGCTAATAATTAGCAATCTGACACAGATACACTGCTCCCTTCAGGGCACACAGTGAGCTGACACCTCACAGAGAACAGATTAATTGTTAGGATCCCTCTGTGGGCCACAGCAAGGTGTTATATGCTGCGGCGATTTGAAAAAGCCCCCCTCCCGCCCTTTCCCAGAAATACTCATTTTATAACCGTAAGTCTGTGGGCGGAGCCTGTCACTAATTGACTTACATTGGGCTCGGTGCTCTGGCTGAGTACACGAGTATCATGGGATGCTCGGCCAGAGCATCGAGCACCCGAGCATTTTAGTGCTCGCTCATCTCTAATATGAGCCTTACCAGATCCTAAGAGATCGATGTGCCATTGTATAAAGATACACTATAGGTGGGTGAGTGTGCTTGCCTATAATTTACATATATATAAAACCTCTACACTTAGGTCTGCACCTTCTGCTTTTTTATCCCCTCTAGACCTACAGCCTAAGGTCTCGTGTGTATGTGGCACCCCAGAGGTTAATGTGCCACAGTAACATCACCCAGGGTTAAATCCCCACACAACCCACAACACTAGGCCAGAAGGGAAGCTAAAGCTGCTTCCCTATATATTCTGGTGTGGAGAGGAAGTGGGCAGTCAGTTAGTCAGTTGGAGCTAGTTCAGTGCTGGGCAGCACTGAGGAAGAAAGACCTGGGTGTAAAAGAGCTGCGTTAGCCTCACCCCACGGTCCATTGTCCAGTTCCAGACATGCCAAGGTCTGAGGAAAAGGAGACAGAGCAGAGAGGAACACACCTGGGAGACTGAGTCCCCTGAAACTCACCCCTGAGAAGCGCAAAGACCAGATACTGGTTCTGAAATTGTGCCCGACACAAGCAGCACAGAAAACATCGGATTAGTAAAGATTATATATCTTCACTGTACCATAGCAGAGCTACACAGCGGGGTCAGAAACACAAAGATAAGACTCAAGTTGCCTAGCAAGTTTGGTACCCGTGAGAGGAGACAGGGCCAGCAGCCTAGGTAAAGCGGCAGCAGGACCACACACACAGCGCAGGAGTAGAAAGCCAAAGGACCCGGCCAGGGTGGGAGCAACCCGGCCACGGTACAGACTCCGTGGACAATACTTACTGAATACCATCAACAGTAAAGACTTGGAAAACTACAAAACCGTGAGTCTGTGTAATCCTTGCGCTCGAGTCCTACTCTCCCTCACAAACTGTTATCATCTCTACCACTACCCCTACCCTAAAAAAGTTTGAGAATGTGCAATAGGGTCTTATCTTTTTATGATCAGTCAGAAGATGGTCTAAATCAGAATTGCTCACCTGATAAGGTTGTGTCACACACAATCAGCTTGATCACTCAGAGATGCAGCTGCTGCAGGGACCGTACTTCCACAGGTTACTGCGATAAACAATCAATCATCCGGACAAAGTACCTCAGGTCCGCGCTGCTGCAGGATAGATGTAAATTACACCAAAGACACCGGGATGCCTGGTTGAAAGTGATGGATAGCTTTATTTTCCGATGCTTTTGGGAGCTGCTTGCCGGGCTCCTTCCTCAGGGATATCAAGAGCATACTGAGTACAATCATATTTAAACAGAAAAAGGCGCCAAACAGATGTTCGTTGTGACGTCAGCAGACAGGGTGGATCTATACATCACGTCACATTGTTTATCTTTCTGGTTACAAACATGAAGTTGAACAAAAGTAAAATATCTCAAGAAGAAGAATATATATACATATATACACTCATCCAATATAAATAGCACAGAAATAAAATTGTTATTCCTCAGAGAAAACAAAAATACATTTTTTTTAACCCCTTCATCTCAATTTTTTGACACATATAGGGTGAGATGTTCCTTTTCTTTTCCTTTTTCTTTTTCTTTTTATGAGTCCATCACAGTATATATAAATAATCTCGTCCACTATCATTATTATTTTTTCATTCACCAGTTCTTTTATTCACTGTTTTCTTTCTTAACACATTTATGGATTCATATATAGAAATAGCACCTATTATTGCACTAAGATATGTGTGGATATTTAGCACAATAGAGAAGAACACCATTAAATTCAGAATGGGACCTCTCTCATTTTTATTTTTATGAGTTCCAATCCGATCAAAGCACTAAACTAGTTTTTATTTACCCCTACCCCTACCCTGTATCATCCATAAACTATCATCACCACTGCCCCGGGGAACCAGGCTCTGCCCGTGGAGAGCCGTTACATCACCGGCTGCCAAACATCATCCCCGGAGGTTCTGCAGCAGCGGTGGTCACCCTGACCACCTTCCACGGGTGGCATCACGACTTTCTCCCCTGTAAATACCCCCATTACTTGTGGGCTCGGAACACGGTCCGGACCATAACCGCCGTGATAACCCCCGTGAGACATCGGTCTGGTACCGAGCACCCTGTCCCAGTGGGCTCCTCATGTACAGATAAAAATAAAAGCATCCTCCATAAGATGGTGCATTATCTCTGGGAAAAATATATAATCCTCTACGCCATTGATCACCAAATTGTGTCACAACTTCCATGAAACCATTTTAGGCTATTGGGTAATATGTAATATATAAATCAATTTTATTATTTATTTTTGCGAACCAGGATGTATTTTCCATGCTGCTAACTTAGGACAGCTCATAGGCCCCAATTAATTAATGTGTTTAATGGGAACCTGTCATGTCTATTTTTGCTATTAAACCGCCCCTCAGTATTATTTAGATCATAGTGTTCATTAGTAAGTTTTTTTTTTTTTTTAAATCGTTATATTTATTCCATAAGAGCATTTTAGATACTTACCGTATATACTTGTGTATAAGCCGAGTTTTTCAGCACAAAAAGTGAAAAGTCCCCCCTCGGCTTATACACGAGTCATATTCGGTATACAGCGCCCCCCCCCAAATGACGTAATTTCCTGTGCACCAGAGGAGGAAGCATGAAGACCCAGAGGAGCGCGGTGTCAGAGAGCGGTGGCGGCGGCGACAGCGACAGGGATAAGTATAATGATCTATTGCTTTACAAGTGTGCGGCAGCAAGGGGGGGCCCTGTATGCCCTGTATACCACTGATGGGGGGGGGCTGTATACCGCTGGGGCTGCTGTGTACCACTGGGGCTGCTGTGTACCACTGGGGCTGCTGTATATACCACTGGGGCTGCTGTATATACTGCTGGGGCTGCTGTATACCACTGGGGCTGCTGTATACCACTGGGGCTGCTGTATATACCACTGGGGCTGCTGTACATACTGCTGGGGCCTGTATACCACTGGGGCTGCTGTATATACTGCTGGGGCCTGTATATACCATTGGGGAGTCTGCTGTAATACTGCTGGGGCCTGTATATACTGCTGGGGCCTGTATATACCACTGGGGAGGCTGCTGTATACTACCACTGGGGAGGCCTGTATACCACTGGGGGGGCTGTATACCCCACTGCTGGGGGCTGTATATCTGTGCTGGGGTCCACCCTTGGCTTATACACGAGTCAATAGGTTTTCCCAGGTTTTGGGGGCAAAAGTAGGGGGTCGGCTTATACACGGGTCGGCTTATACACGAGTATATACGGTATGTGTTATCATTAGCATGCTGACAACAACAGCCAAGCAGTCATATACTAAAGTATTAAGATTAACTTTTGTTATTGACCAAATACTTATTTTTTATCAAAATTTGAAAAAAAAATATTTCAGGATTTGTTTTCTCATTTTGGCTGTCATAGTTGAAGTCTACCTGTGATGTCAACTACATCCCTCTCTCATTTTTTTAAGTGGGAAAACTTGCACAATTAGTGGCCGACTAAATACTTTTTTTCCTCACTGTATAATGGCTCCTTATCATTATATTCTTATGGTCTGCTTGCATATGAATCTATGAGCAACCTACCAATATCTTAGCTGGCTGCTTGTTATCATATTTATTGCATATACTTTTCACACAATTTACATATTACTACATGGGTGCCCGATGCTATCACATTGTGAGGGTGATAATGTCACAAAGGGGGTGGGCTCTCTGACACTGGGGGTGGCAGCCGTCTCCGCACCCTCTCTTTTTACCTGTCTCCTCATTGTCTGCTCTCTTTCCCCTGTGTGCGCTCTTCTCCCCTGATATGCTGTCTCTGTTGAGCTGTCTACCCCTGTGCACTTTCTCTCACCCCGTGAGCACTCTCTCTCCCTCTGTGAACTGTCTCTCCATCTGTGTGCTCTGTCCTCCTGTGCACTGTTTCTCCCTCTGTGTGCTCTCCCTCATGTGCTATCTCTTCTCTCAATGTGCTGACTCTCCCTCACTCTGCTGTCTTTCCCTCTGTGTGCTGTCTTTCCACAATTTCCTATATTTTCCCCCTGTATGCTGTTTCTCCCCTATGTGCACTGTCTCCCCCCAGTGCACTGTCTCTCCCCCCAGTTTTCTGTCTCTCTCCCCTGTGTGCTGTCTCTCCCCCAATGTGCTATTTCTCCCCCGTGTGCTGTCTTTCCCCCCAGTGTGCTGTCTCTCTCCAGTATTGGCGATGTGTCTCTCCCTTTGTTCTGTCTCTCCCTTCAGTGTGCTGTTTCTCCCCCTTGTTTGTTGTCACTCCCTCTTGTGTGCTATGTCTTCCCCCTTGTGTGCTGTCTCTCCCTCTATACACTGTCTCTCTGTCGAGCCCCAGGCTTTGGGATACTCGGGTATCAGGCTCCAAGGGGTTAACGCTCCTGTTGTCACGGGGAGTGGGGGAATTCTTTGAAAATGGATATATTTACAGGGGATTATATTTACAAGTTGTCATGACGCCACCTGTAGTTTCTTGTGAGGAGTCACCAGCGCTGCCACAGTCCGCCGGAGGTAGATGGTAGTGCGACTTAATTGGTATAGTCCCCTACAGGTAGGGCTGGACCTCCTGTGAAGGGAACAAGTTCATGCAAAAGGAAATACAGGCAGGGGCAGAGTCACTTTTCCTCCGGGTACTTTACTGTTGACTTGCATTGGCATCATATAAAGTTCACAGCTCAGCACTTTTGATGTTACAAGAACAGGTAGCTTAAAGGGTGGCTGCAAGTGGATCCCAGGTGGTATGATGGAACCCTTGGTGTGCCTTCCTTCACTAACCCGTGTCTGTTCTTTCCTGTTTTTCAGTTTTGTTGTGAAGCCTGGTGACTTGAAATCCAGCCTGACCTCCTTTCCTCTCTCACCTTCGCTGCCATTAGGTAACCCTCTACTGGCTGGCCGCTTGTTCCTTTGGCGGTGCCTGGTACCTTCTTGTGGACTGCTCTGGTGCCCGGGAGAATTGAAGACTCCCCGGGAATCCGGATTCTCTGTCGTGTTTGTGCCCAGTAAGCTGTCTGGGAGAACCTCTCAACAGCCCCTCCTCCCAGACCGGCTGCTCTCCAGAAAAGCTCCTTCTTCCTTAAACCCTCTCTTCCTCCTCCATCTCTCCTCCTGGTCCCTCAGCCGAGCGACGTAGCAGCAAAGGCCAAAAAGGTCCAAAACTTGGAGGCAAAAACCCTCCTTGTTCCCCTTAGAGGTGTTTTTATTCCCTCCTGGGTAACCTTCCACCGTGTATACTAGTGTGGGAGTGCTGAAAATGAGTCCCACCCACCATCCTAGGGTTCACCTGCAGCTGGAGTATCTGCACCTCTTTTACGGGAGCAGTACCCCTCTGTGACGCCTGCTTGGTTGGACGCAACATCTCCACCCAGTGTACTGTCTCTCCCCCCCAGTGGGTGGTCTATACCTTTTCAGCTGACTCTACCCCCAGTGTGCTGTATCTCTACCCTGTGCACTGTCTCACCCTTCAATGTGCTGTCTGTTTCGCAGTGTGCTGTGTCTGTTTTCCCAGTCTGCACTCTCACTATCCCCTAATTGTGCAGTCTGTCCCCGGGTGGCTTGTGTTCCATTATGGAACAAATAGAGGAGGAACAGTTTCTCCTCTATGCGTTACATAGTGGAACGCAAATGGGAGGAAGTAGGGAAGGACGCCAGCCCTGTGAGGTGAGAATGAGGGCAGGCTCGTAGACTTGTGGGCACCATCTTTGGACACCCTCTCATGCACAGTAGCAGTGTGAGTGTCCACACATGCTGCCCACTTGCAAATTGAGAGTGTGACATGCTCTAAGGTGGCATGGCAGCAGCAGCGGCGATGGAATAGGAGACGGCGGCAGACTAAGGACCCGAAGGACAGAAGCAGCATGTGGCCAGCATATTGACATATCACTTGAGTATGCCAATAAGGCAACTGCTTTATTTTTTTCCTTGCTGGTCAAGTTGTCCAATCAAGTGGTGAATTTTGGGGATGTCTGGACACTTTTTCTGGCATTAAATAGACCTAAAAGCCATTATCTATTATATAATTGCCGTAGCGACTTCCGTCGGAGCGGCGCTGCTTCCGGTGGCTTGGTTAGCGAGTCCGAGCTGCTTCTCCTGGACTCTCCCCGTGGCCGCGTAGCGGCCACGGCGACTCCCGAAGCAATGCCCGCAAAGCGGGCATTGCGAGTCGTTGCAGCCTCGCGAAGCAATGCCCGCGAAGCGGGCATTGCGAGTCGCTGAAACCCACCACTAACCAAGCCACAGAAGCCCATACTACTATAGTGTACACCGCTATAGTATACTACAGTCCCATGCCCATAAGCGACATGGGACTGTAGTATACCATCGCGCTGTACACTACAGCCTCCTGCCGCTCTTACACACTACCCCGCCGCTGCTCCCCTACACCCTAAGCCCCGTCGGCTAACACCGCCGCACCCCTACACCCTAAGCCCCGACCCGCCGCATCTATGCCCGCCGCTGTCGCTAACACCGCCGCACCCCTACACCCTAAGCCCCGACCCGTCGCACCTATGCCCGCCGCTGTCGCTAACACCGCCGCACCCCTACACCCTAATCTATGCCCCCCGCTGTCGCTAACACCGCCGCATCCCTACACCCTAAGCCCAGACCCGCCGCATCTATGCCCGCCGCTGTCGCTAACACCGCCGCACCCTACACCCTAAGCCCCGACCCGCCGCATCTATGCCCGCCGCTGTCGCTAACACCGCCGCACCCCTACACCCTAAGCCCCGACCCGTCGCATCTATGCCCGCCGCTGTCGCTAACACCGCCGCACCCCTACACCCTAAGCCCCGACCCGCCGATACCCCCTAAGCCCCGCCGACTATCCCCTAAGGCACCGCCGCCCCTAACCTCCCGCCGCACTAACACCGCCGCACCCCTACACCCTAAGCCCCGACCCGCCGATACCCCCTAAGCCCCGCCGACTATCCCCTAAGGCACCGCCGCCCCTAACCTCCCGCCGCACTAACACCGCCGCACCCCTACACCCTAATCTATGCCCCCCGCTGTCGCTAACACCGCCGCATCCCTACACCCTAAGCCCAGACCCGCCGCATCTATGCCCGCCACTGTCGCTAACACCGCCGCACCCCTACACCCTAAGCCCCGACCCGCCGCATCTATGCCCGCCGCTGTCGCTAACACCGCCGCACCCCTACACCCTAAGCCCCGACCCGTCGCATCTATGCCCGCCGCTGTCGCTAACACCGCCGCACCCCTACACCCTAAGCCCCGACCCGCCGATACCCCCTAAGCCCCGCCGACTATCCCCTAAGGCACCGCCGCCCCTAACCTCCCGCCGCACTAACACCGCCGCACCCCTACACCCTAAGCCCCGACCCGCCGATACCCCCTAAGCCCCGCCGACTATCCCCTAAGGCACCGCCGCCCCTAACCTCCCGCCGCACTAACACCGCCGCACCCCTACACCCTAAGCCCCGACCCGCCGATACCCCCTAAGCCCCGCCGACTATCCCCTAAGGCACCGCCGCCCCTAACCTCCCGCCGCACTAACACCGCCGCACCCCTACACCCTAAGCCCCGACCCGCCGATACCCCCTAAGCCCCGCCGACTATCCCCTAAGGCACCGCCGCCCCTAACCTCCCGCCGCTCTCCCCTGCCCCTCTCGCTAAAGCCCTACACCCTACGCCCCCGCAGTCCCCTAACCTAACGTCGCTCTCACCTAAGGCCCTACACCTCAAACCCCCGCCGTGCCCTAGCTAACGTCCCCGTCGATCACTTACATGCCTTCAAGTCATCTGATCGTCCGTCCGATCCACAAGTCCTCCGTCCGGCCAGGCGTCCTCTTCCTCCGGCCCCGGGGGTCTTCTGTCTTCTTTCCGCCATCTCCGCCTCTTCGTCCGGCCCCGGGGATCTTCCACCTCCGACGTCCTCTTCGTTCTCATTCACATACAATGGAAGAAAAATCCCCCATTGTATCTCAATCAGATCTGAGGGCCTCTTCTGATTGGTCGATGTATACTGCCCTCAGCCAATCAGAAGAGCCCCTCAAAACTGAGACGCAGTTCTCATTCAGGTCCGACTTTTTTTTTCACCATTGACATACATTACCGGTGTGTCGGCGATTTTATGGCCGCCCACCTGGTTCTATTTGTCGGCCCTAAAATCGCGGACACACCGCTAATGCATCTCTATGGCCAGTCAGCCCGATTTCGGATTCAACGCCGACCAATCAGAATTCGAGCTCACTGCCCATAGACATGCATTAGCGGTGTGTCCGCGATTTTAGGGCCGACAAAAAGAACCAGGTGGCCGGCCATAAAATCGCCGACACACCGCTAATGTATGTCAATGGGGAACAAAAAAGGCGGACCGGAATGAGAACTGCGTCTCACTCTCACTTACAAAAATAAATAAATTAAATAATAAAATAAATTATTTAAAAACAATTTAAAATTAATAAATAATTCATTAAAAAATAATACATAATTAAATAAAAATAATAATAAAAAAAAAACAAATGGCGGACCTGAATGAGAACTCTGTCTCCGTCTAACTTAAAAAAAATAAATAAATTAAATAATAAAAATAATCATTTAAAAATATTAAAAAAATAATAAATAAATCATTAAAAAATAATAAATTATTACATAAAAATAATAATAAAAAATATAAAAACGGCGGACCTGAATGAGAACTCTGTCTCCGTCTAACTTAAAAAAAATAAATAAATTAAATAATAAAAATAATCATTTAAAAATAATAAAAAAAAAATAAATAATTCATTAAAAAATAATAAATAATTAAATAAAAATAATAATAAAAAATATAAAAACGGCGGACCTGAATGAGAACTCTCTCTCCGTCTAACTTAAAAAAAATACATTAATTAAATAATAAAAAAAATCATTTAAAAATAATAAAAAAATATTAAATAAATCATTATAAAATAATAAATAATTAAATAAAAAATAATAATAAAAAAAAAAAAAAATGGCGGACCTGAATGAGAACTCTGTCTCCGTCTAACTTAAAAAAAAAAAAAAAATTAAATAATAAAAAAAAACATTTAAAAATAATAAAAAAATATTAAATAAATCATTAAAAAATAATAAATAATTAAATAAAAATAATAATAAAAAATATAAAAACGGCGGACCTGAATGAGAACTCTCTCTCCGTCTAACTTAAAAAAAATACATTAATTAAATAATAAAAAAAATCATTTAAAAATAATAAAAAAATATTAAATAAATCATTAAAAATTAATAAATAATTAAATAAAAATAATAATAAAAAAAAAGTAAATGGCGGACCTGAATGAGAACTCTGTCTCCGTCTAACTTAAAAAAAATAAATAAATTAAATAATAAAAAAAAACATTTAAAAATAATAAAAAAATATTAAATAAATCATTAAAAAATAATAAATAATTAAATAAAAATAATAATAAACAATATAAAAACGGCGGACCTGAATGAGAACTCTCTCTCCGTCTAACTTAAAAAAAATACATTAATTAAATAATAAAAAAAATCATTTAAAAATAATAAAAAAATATTAAATAAATCATTAAAAAATAATAAATAATTAAATAAAAATAATAATAAAAAAAAAGTAAATGGCGGACCTGAATGAGAACTCTGTCTCCGTCTAACTTAAAAAAAAATAATAAATTAAATAATAAAAAAAAACATTTAAAAATAATAAAAAAATATTAAATAAATCATTAAAAAATAATAAATAATTAAATAAAAATAATAATAAAAAATATAAAAACGGCGGACCTGAATGAGAACTCTCTCTCCGTCTAACTTAAAAAAAATACATTAATTAAATAATAAAAAAAATCATTTAAAAATAATAAAAAAATATTAAATAAATCATTAAAAATTAATAAATAATTAAATAAAAATAATAATAAAAAAAAAGTAAATGGCGGACCTGAATGAGAACTCTGTCTCCGTCTAACTTAAAAAAAATAAATAAATTAAATAATAAAAAAAAACATTTAAAAATAATAAAAAAATATTAAATAAATCATTAAAAAATAATAAATAATTAAATAAAAATAATAATAAACAATATAAAAACGGCGGACCTGAATGAGAACTCTCTCTCCGTCTAACTTAAAAAAAATACATTAATTAAATAATAAAAAAAATCATTTAAAAATAATAAAAAAATATTAAATAAATCATTAAAAAATAATAAATAATTAAATAAAAATAATAATAAAAAAAAAAGTAAATGGCGGACCTGAATGAGAACTCTGTCTCCGTCTAACTTAAAAAAAAAAAATAAATTAAATAATAAAAAAAAACATTTAAAAATAATAAAAAAATATTAAATAAATCATTAAAAAATAATAAATAATTAAATAAAAATATTAATAAAAAAAAAAAAAAAAAACGGACCTCAATGAGAACTGTGTCTCTGTCTAACTTTAAAAAAAAAAATTAATACAATAATAAAAAAAATTATTTAAAAATAATTAAAAAATAATAAAAAAATATTCTTAAAAAAAAAAAAAAAACATAATAATTAAACAAAAATTATCTACATTTTAATAATAAATAAAAAAAAAAAAAAAAAAAAAAAAAAAAAAAAATTTATTAAATAATTAAAAAATATTACAAAAATAATCATACAAAAAATAATATAATAATTAAAAAAATATTATACAAATTTGAACATTAATAACAATTATTAAAAAAAAAAAAAATTAAAAAATTAAAAAAAAATTCAATTTTTATAAAAAAAAAATAGAAATAAAAAAAAATAATAATTCAAAAAAAAATTATAAAAATTTTAATAATCAAAAAAATTATTAAAATTTTTTTATACAATCATAAAAAAATAAACCAAAATATTCATAAAAAAACATTATCAAAAAAAAAAAACCACACAGTCGTTGCTATTACGCTATTTATTGCCGCGATTCGCTGATTGACACTTTCCGCTCCCGTCCAATGATGGCTCTGAGCCGAGTCGTCTGCCCGCTAATAGAACCAGCGGCTCGGCCATAAAATCGCCTCCTTTCTCTATCTCTCTCCATAGGAAGGCGCCGTCCAATCAAAATCGCCGCGCCTTTTTTGAAAATACATAGCGACCAATCACATTCATGGCGCCAGCTTTCTGAAGTTGCCGCCCTCCAATCAGATAAGCCCGCTTATTTATAGCGCGAACTTTGAATCTTCAACCTCTTTGAATCCTCTTTGTGGGAGAACGAGAACCTATCGCTGGACTATCTGTTGGAGTATATTTCTGCCGAGAAATCCATCCTTCGTGAGGGTCTTTCGAGGACAACGAGAAGCTACCGCTGGACCGTCTGTTCGACAACATTTGAGCCGAGATATCCATCCTTCGTGCGGGACGTCGGGAAGCAAGCGCCGGATCGGGATCTGCGATTGATCAGCTAAGATATCCTTTGGACAATCTACCTTTTCACATCAGAGCCTATATTCCTGATGCTGACTTTTATTTTCATCTCTTTTTTACTATCTTTCTTTTTCACCACTTTTACTATTTTGCGCCATGCAGCGCCAATCGCCGCTGCATGGAGCGTCCGCCACTGTTCGGACACTTCGCCGCTGAAAGCGCCGACTTCTGCGCTACAAGCGCAAACTTCGGCGCTTCTAGCGGCCTCCGCGGTCTATGAGACCGCTGTGTCCGAACATGCATTCACGCGCCGCCCGTACAACTCGCCGCTCTAAGATGGCCGACGCGAAATCTTCATTCATAAAATGGCGCTAGACTTCAGCCGCCGTGTGATTGGCCAGCGGAATCTTCATACACATGGCGCCGTCAATCCGGTTGGTCGGCGCTATTGTGTGAAGATGCCGCTGTCCTATCACAACTCAGCGGGGCGGAGCTATAGACTTCCACTCTCCCGAACGCCGTGTCCGAAAATCGCACCAGGGGCTCGGCAACGAACCTTCCGTGCTTTTTCAAATTTGCCGCCTCGATTCTCATTGGATGTCGACTTTCCATAGACATCCATTGAGAAATGAGCCGCGATTCTGATTGGTTGCTCTTTATGGCGCTTTGATTCCGATTGGTCACCGCACAGCGGGGACTTCAAAAATTTTGTTGCCGAGCGCCTGGTACGATTTTCGGATATGCCGTTCGGCCGCCTGGAAGTTTGTAGCTCCGCCCCGCTGAGTGGTGATTGGACAGCGGCATCTTCACACAATAGCGCCGACCAACCGGATTCACGGCGCCATTTTTATGAAGTTTTCGCTGCCCAATCACATCGCGGCTGGCGTCTGCCGGCTTTTTATGAATGAACTTTTCGCGTCGCCCATCTTAGAGCGGGAAATTTGAATTGGTGAACAATGTAAAAGTGAAAACGCTGTTTTCACAGTACATTCTCACATCTGACTATATATTCCTAATGCCTATGCTTATATTAACCCTTTGTTTTTACAAATTATATATCAGCTACATTTATGCATACTTCCCTCTTCTTTTCATACTTTATTAACCCCTTCTATTCTATTTCTCCTCCATTTGCTATCTGACTATGTGCACTACTAAGGCCATTTTTATATTAACCCCTTCTATTCTATTACTTCCACACTGCCTATCTCACTATCTCCTCTACTAAGCCCATTTTACTATTAACCCTTTCTATTCTATTACTCCTACACTCCCTATCTCACTATCTGCTGTACTAGCGCCTTTTTTATATTAACCCTTTCTATTCTATTAGTGGCACACTGCCTATCTCACTATGTTCTCTACTACGGCCATTTTAAAATTAACCCCTTCTTTTCTATTAGTGCTACACTCCCTATCTCACTATCTGCTGTACTACGGCCATTTTAATATTAACCCTTTCTATCCTATTAGTGCCACCCTGACTATCTCACTATCTGCTGTACTACGGCCATTTTAATATTAACCCCTTCTATTCTATTAGTGCTACACTGCGTATCTCACTATCTGCTGTACTACGGCCTTTTTTATATTAACCCTTTCTATTCTATTTGTGCTACAGTGCCTATCTCACTATGTGCTGTAATACCGCCATTTTAATATTAACCCTTTCTATTCTATTAGTGCCACACTGCCTATCTCACTATCTGCTGTACTACAGCCATTTTAATATTAACCCCTTCTATTCTATTAGTGCTACACTGCGTATCTCACTATCTGCTGTACTACGGCCTTTTTTATATTAACCCTTTCTATTCTATTTGTGCTACAGTGCCTATCTCACTATGTGCTGTAATACCGCCATTTTAATATTAACCCTTTCTATTCTATTAGTGCCACACTGCCTATCTCACTATCTGCTGTACTACGGCCATTTTAATATTAACCCTTTCTATTATATTACTCCTACACTGCCTATCTCACTATCTGCTGTACTACGGCCTTTTTTATAGTAACCCCTTCTATTCTATTACTGCCACACTGCCTATCTCACTATCTGCTGTACTAAGGACATTTTTACATTAACCTCTTCTATGCCTTTTCTATTTTACTTGCACCATGACTATTTTATAGGGTTTAAACTCATACATTAACCCCTTCTATTCTGTTTGCTATTCAATAACTGTCTCACTATGTGCTGGACATCTGTGATTTTACAATTTCACCACACATGGCTAGAAAAAAACCCATCTGCTGCCATTGCCGATTAAACCTTGCACTTGCTGCGCTGTGGCGGGAATATCCATACAAACTATAGGAATACTTGCGGCAGGTGCGCCAAGTTCATTTTTTTTGTAGCAACACTTGACGCAACTCCTAAATCGCAGTGGCCGCAAGTCCCCTTATGGTTTCTATAAGGATTACCGCTACCGCACTGCAACTGCAATGTTAATGTGCCTATCGCAGCAGATGCATTTTTTTCAATCCATCTACCCCAATTTTATCTAAAGAGCTGATGTGAAAGGGCTCTAAGGCAATTTGTACATTAACCCGTTCTATTCTATTTCTGCCCCCCTTGCTATCTCAGTATGTCGTCCACTAAGGCTATTTATACATTTTCCTCTTCTATGCCATTTCCCATTTGGTTTTCCCATACTATGTTTTATAGGGTTCGAAATGCTACATTAACCCCCTACTTTCAGTTTGCTATTCACTAACTGTGTTACTAGGTGCTGTACTCAGGGCATTTGCAATTTTAACTCATATACTATTTGAAATTTATTTTAACATCCACACTCTTTTATAGGATGTAAGTGCTACATTAACGTCTTCTATTCTTTTGCCTATTCACTGTCTATGTCACTATGTGGTATACTACTGGCATTTAATTACTAAATACTTTAATACTAATTTTATTTTTATTCATCGCCCAGTATTTTTTATGCCTGCCAATGCTATATTAACTACTTACAGGCTCTTTGACTTTTTGTTTTGGAGTTAGGAGTCAGTCATCACACGGTTACGAGTACATTAACCCATTATATGTCAATTTTTATTATTTTTCTTAGTAATGACTCTGTTGCACTACTACCTGTCTTATTTTTAACAGTTTGGTGGTAATGCTACCTGCACAGTTGATATCAGCGGTTATTTGCAATTGCACTAGATGTCCTGACAGAATTGCATCCGCTTGCTTTGCTGCATTGCCACCGCATAACTGCTGCACTTGCGGTGTCGTTCCGCTAATCCCCATTGTACGTATAGGGGAACTTGCCACAGCTCCCGCCACCATAAAAAGCGTGGTCACCCATCTTTTTTTTTCCATCCAGGACCTGCTACAAGTGCAAAATCAAAATTGCTGCACCTACTCCAAATAAATAGATACTGACTATTTTTCTGATTATAATGAGTATGGGGATTCACGTAAACGCTTGCAAGTCCTGCAGTTATGCTGTGGCTATGCGCCACATGCACCAGATGCTGTTTTTCCAACGCTTATGATGCTATTTGAAATTAATGCTCATGTCAAAGTCTCTATCATCCCAGTAGGATATTCACTACTTTTACATACCTCATATTTTACACTCTATTACTGACTGGGTCCCCTTTCACACGTCCATTGTATATGCACATTTACATACTTTTATAACATGGCCTAAGATTTAAATTTTAAACGCGATTTCTCCATACCCTCACCAGGGCTGTAGTTGCGTAGCGTTACACTACATCACCGCATTTACGTTACTTTTTACATTGACCTGACTCTTACAATATCTCCTACGCAAGTTGCCTTATTTCTTTTTTCACCCTGCTTTGTCACATTCTGCCATTTCATACTTCACGTTTAGGCCGCTGTTTCCCCTATTCCACCAACAAAAATAAAAACCACTACTTCTGCTATAATACCAAAACCTTCAGTTCTTGGTAGAAATTAACCGTAAATCTGCTTTTTTTCAACACCTTATGAAACAACAACCTTGCTGGTGGTTATGCAGAAATTGATGTCATCCTGCTTCTATTAACGTTTTTATTACAATGTTCAAAATTTGCTTTGATACCGTGTATCGGAAAGGGCCATTACATCCTTTTGTTTTGCCTTCACGGCAGTTTTTAAGGAATTTTAACACTCATTGCCATTCAATACTCCATACAGTTAACATCATTACATCTTTCTTTGTTACTTTAAATAAGTCTATCATTTCATTATAACAGGTTTTGGAAAACCATACTTTAGTTTTATTGTTTTTGTCTGTTTACACAGTTAGTATTCATTGTTTCCTTAACTAACACACTCTAGCTCATTTTGCTTTTGATTCACTCACTATTCTTACTAAGATGAGCTCTCCAACACAAAATATCACTCTTGCCAAGGAGGGTGCATCTACACCGAAGAAGAAGCGTGCTGAGAAAACTTTTGAACAGAGACGCCGTCGCTTAGATCAAGATAAGGCTGCTAAAGCTAAACGCATTGCAGAGGAGAGTTTGGAAGAGAAACGTGTTCGTTTAGATCTGCGTAAGGCTGCTAAGGAGAAACGTACTGCAAAGGAGACTTCAGAAGAGAGGCGTCTTCGCTTAGATACTGATAAGGCTGCTAAGGCAAAACGCCTTGCTGAAGAGACCTTAGAAAGGAGACGTATTCGCTTAGATCGTGTTAAGGCTGCTCACGCCAAACGTATTGCAAATGAGACTTCTGCAGAGAGACGTATTCGGTTAGATAGGGCTAAGGCTGCTAAACTCAAACGCTTTGGTAAACTCTCTTCTCCACTGAGACGTTTTTCGTTGGATGCTGCAAAGACCGCTTTACATACACCTATTTCGGGAGTGTCTTCTGAAAAAACAAGCCAACAAATGGAAACAAGAGCCATGACTGCGCGTTCTACATGCAAACAAACAAAAATTCCAGTCACTGAAGAACCGTCTGACACAGAACCTACTCTAGCCTCTTCCTGTACTGACATTTTACCAAGTGAACTGCCTTTAACACCTCCCATTACCTCTATGGAAATCAAAAAAGGAAAGGTTCGCAAGGTGTCTGTGCGTATGCGCAAGAAGGGTGTGGAGGAGAGTTCTGAAGGAACGACAGAACGATTAGCCAAAAAATCAATTACTCAGCCTCAACGACGCAAACAGAAAAAGTTAATGCCTGCAGGAGATCCGTCTGATCCTCAGACTGCTTCCACCTCTTCGTCTGATCCTCAGACTGCTGCCACCTCTTCATCTGATGCTCTGACTGCTGCCACCTCTTTGTCTGATGCTCAGACTGCTGCCACCTCTTCGTCTGATCCTCAGACTGCTGCCATCTCTTCATCTGATGCTCTGACTGCTGCCACCTCTTTGTCTGATGCTCAGACTCCTGCCACCTCTTCTTCTACTATCTTGACTACAACTGAACAGCCTTTACTGCATCGCAAGGCCACATCAAAACGAAAACACTGTGCTGAGGAGACGCCATACAGCAAACAGTGTAAAATTTTGAGGCTTAAAAGGAAAAGACAGATGCGTCAAGATACAGAATCTCCTACATCTAGACAAGTCCACTTGGCCCATTTGGCTACATTACGTCGTGAACAACGTCAAACTTCTTCTTCCACTTCTATATTCCAACAGGCAGAACGGAATATATATTCCACTTCTTCATTTATTGAATGTTTGGAATCTACATCCCTTCCACGTCTCATTTATGTAGGATTACATAATAAATTTCTACGTTCATTCTATTCAACTCTCCTACATGAAAGGGGATTTATTGATCAAGATCATGTTATTGCAGAACATTTCTGTGGTTTCATGAATGTAATATGTGAACATTGTGAGGCTCGACATTTTACTGCTGAACGACCATCAGATCAACAGTTTACTCTTTGTTGCCACAAGGGAAAAGTAAAGGTACCATTACCTCAATACCCGCACGTGTTCCAACGCCTGCTGAAAGGAGAGAGTGAGTACAGTCAAAATTTGATGGAGAATATAAGGAGCATTAATAGTTCTTTTGCTTTTGCCTCCATGGGTGCCCATGTTTCTCTACCTCCTGGACATGGACCATACTGCTTTCGTATTCATGGGCAAATTTATCATCGCACTGGAACACTCCATCCTGCTCAAGATCAAACTCCAGCATATGCACAACTGTACATTTTAGATACTCTAAGCGCTACAGACCAACGGCTACAGTCTCCAGAAAATGTTAAATGTAATCATACTTTAATGAGTATCATTGCTCTTCAATTGGATAATATTAATCCCTTTGTTTCGGCCTACAAAATGCTACATCAAGTTGAATTAGAAGAAGAACAGAAGGCACTAGAACATGGCACAAAAATGCCAAATATTATCATGGCCATTAAACAAGACAGAGGCCAAGACCCGAGACGCTATAACAATCCTACTGCCAATGAAGTTGCTGTGGTCTTTGAAAATGCTGATGGAGAGCCACCATTCAATAGAGACATTTTAATTCATTTGAAACCTGATCCAAATAACCCCTTGGCCCCAAAAACACAGCAAGTCAGTATTCTGCACAGCAATTTAGATGCATTACTCTATCCTTTATTTTTTCCTCATGGAGAACAAGGCTGGCATGAGGGACTCATGCATCAAGGGAAAAGTCAACGCCGGGTTAGGCTGGGGTCACAGTACCATTTTTCACATGCATTTTTGGAGACCTGCGTTTTCAAAAACGCATGTAAAAAACGCACCCATAGGCCCCCATGTTAAAAAACGCATGCCCTAATAGCCAAAAAGCATGTGTGACTGTCCCATGCGTTTTTGGAGCATATCCAAAAACGCATGCGTTTTTGTAGAAAACGCATGCGTTTTTATAACATGGGTTCCTATGGAAAACGTATTCAAAAACGCATGTACAGTTAGTACCTTTTAGTGCCATTCAAAAACGCATGCGTTTCCCATAGGAGCCCATGTTAACAAAAACGCATGCGTTTCCGGAAACGCATGCGTTTTTGTTAACATGGGCTCCTATGGGAAACGCATGCGTTTTTGAATGGCACTAAAAGGTACTAACTGTACATGCGTTTTTGCATGCGTTTTCCATAGGAACCCATGTTATAAAAACGCATGCGTTTTCTACAAAAACGCATGCGTTTTTCAAAACGCTCAAAAAAATACTACAAGCACTATTTTTAGGTGCAGATTCAAAAACGCACCCAAAAACGCAGGGAGCCATCAGACACCTTAAAAAACTCATGCTGACATGAAAAAAAGCATGAGTTTTGTTAAATCACTAAAAAAAAACGCATGGCAACTGTGACCCCAGCCTTACACAGCTCCAGTATTACTGCTATTTGCTGTCTGTACGGAATCAGTTCAATCCTGTCCTGAATGGTGGCAAACTAACACAGCAGTACTTAGTGGATGCGTATGTGAAAATCGAGGCTAATCGCTTAAATTTTATCCGTCATCATCAAAAGGATTTAAAAGTGGAGGATTATTGCGTACTCCAGGAACATCTTCTGAAACAATCTGTTGAGAAAGGTATTCCCATTGGCAAGACGGTCATTTTACCATCTTCTTTTGAAGGCAGTCCCAGAAACATGCAGCAACGCTATCAGGATGCCATGGCTATTGTGACTAAATTTGGACGACCAGATCTTTTTGTAACCATGACCTGTAATCCTAAATGGAGGGAGATTACAAACAATTTAGAGCCATGGCAGCGTGTAGAACATAGACCTGATTTAGTGGCCCGTGTCTTCAGAATTAAACTGGAAGCCCTATTAAAAGAAATTAACACTGGATTATTTGGCAAAGTTTGTGCAATGGTTCATGTGATTGAATTCCAAAAGCGTGGCCTACCACACGCTCATATTTTGATCATTCTGGATAGCAAATCCAAACTAAGAACTGAGGTTGAAGTGGATAATATAGTTTGGGCTGAAATCCCTGATCCAGAAGAATACCCTCTGCTCCATGACATTGTGATGCAACACATGATTCATGGACCCTGTGGTCAACACAACCCCAATTCTCCATGTATGGATCTTGGCAAGTGTAAGAAAGGTTTTCCTAAAGATTTCCAACCAAGAACACTCATAGCTAAGGATGCATACCCTACTTATCAAAGAAAGGAAGGATCATCCTTTCAAATCCGTTCAAAGATGATTGATAATTCTTGGGTTGTTCCCTATAACCCTTACCTACTATTAACATACAAGTGTCATATTAATGTTGAGGTATGTGCTTCCATTCAAAGTGTAAAATACCTATTCAAATATGTCTACAAAGGACATGATAAAGCCAATCTTGAAATTTGCCAAACCAATATTCACCATGATGAAACATATCAATTCATGGATTCAAGATACGTGAGTGCACCGGAGGCAGCTTGGCGAATATTTGCTTACCCGATGCATAGACAATCGCACTCCATTATTCGCCTGGCCGTACATCTCCCACATTCTCAACCGCTTTATTTTCATGAGGATGACTCTGTTGACGACATCAGTTCCACAATGCACAGAAAATCTACTCTGATGGGCTACTTTGAGCTGAATGAGAATGACCCGCATGCTCATGATTACTTCTACCGCCAAATTCCAGAGCACTATGTTTGGAAAGAAGGTGCATGGGAAGTTAGAAAGCGAGGAGGTTCTTCAGTGATTGGAAGAATGTATACTGTTAGTATGAAAGATCAAGAACGGTACTATTTGAGGTTGTTGTTACTGCATGTCAAAGGAGCAACAAGTTTTGACAACATTAAGACTGTTAATGAAGTGACATACCCAACTTTCAAAGAGGCAGCATTAGCTCTTGGATTGCTCTTCGATGACACTGTTTGGAGAAATACTTTATTGGATGCCTGTGTTCTCAACATGCCTGCACAGCTTCGTGATATGTTCGCATATATATGTATTTTTGGTCCTCCAGCTCATCCATTGGAGTTGTGGAAAGAATTTAAACAAGACTTTATCCAAGACTACTGCCATGCATATCACTCCAACACTGAGGAGTGTGAGAATTGTGAAGGATATGCTATGACTGATGTCCAAACTATTCTAAAATTTCATGGCAAAACTTTTACTGATTTTAATCTACCACGACCAAAAAGAAAGCCATACATCGCTCCACTATACAACAAGGATGATGAGTTAAGAAGAGCTCAGCAAATGAAAGCTACTTTAAATGACCACCAACTTTTGGCCTATGATGCGATCAATCAAGCTTTACACGATAGAAGTGGACAACCTAAGTGCTTTTTCATTGACGGTCCAGGTGGCAGTGGTAAAACATACCTGTATGATTTATTAATTCATGAACTAAGAGGAGAAGGCGAAATTGTCTCACCTGCAGCCAGTACAGGGATTGCAGCTAACTTACTGCAAGGAGGAAGAACCATCCATTCACTTTACGGAATACCAATTCCAATCAATGAAACTTCCGTTTCAAGGATTAAAAATGATACAGATGCTGCACAACATTTGAAAAGTACCAAACTTTTCATTATTGACGAGTCCACTCTGTTATCTAAATATGCATTGCATGTGATTGATCAACTTTTACGCGATGTCATGACAACAGATATCTCCAAGAAAAATACAACACCTTTTGGAGGGAAAGTCATTGTTCTGGGAGGAGACTTTCGACAGTGTCTGCCTATCATCCCACATGGTACAAGAACTGACATTATAGAGAGTTGTATTAAATACTCACGACAATGGCAGCTTTTCACTCAATTGCCACTCTTCAACAATATGCGCTCCATTGATCCTGATTATAGCCGTTGGTTACTTCAACTGGGAAATGGTGAATTGTCCAATGATTTCAACCTTGGAGATGATACCATTGAAATCCCACAAGACATGATCTGCACTGGCTCAATCATTCTTGCTATATTTGGTGAAAACATTGTCATTGATGTAGATAACAATGAAAGCATTCAGATTGCTGCATCACATGCCATTCTTTGCCCTAAAAATGACCATGTGGATATGGTGAACTCTAAGGTCACGGATTGCATTGCTGGTGAATACACTGAATACAATAGTGATGATTCCATTGATCCTGATGAGACTGAAGATCCAGATCAATATCCAGTGGAATTTTTAAATTCACTCACACCAACGGGAATGCCTTCTCATCGCCTCAAATTAAAAATCGGTACCATTGTCATGCTTTTGCGCAACTTCAACAGCAGAAAAGGTCTTTGCAATGGGACTCGCTTGATTGTCATTGCTTTGTTTGACAATCTGATTCAAGCAAAAGTCATTACTGGCTCTGCAGAAGGAAATGTGGTGTTTATTCCAAGGATTGATTTATCTCCATCAGAGACTGGATTACCTTTCAAGTTAAGACGTCGACAATTTCCCTTGAAGCCTGCTTTTGCCATGACCATCAACAAATCCCAAGGCCAAACACTGGAGAAAGTAGGGATTTTTTTGCCAGAACCTGTTTTTGGACATGGACAGTTATATGTGGCTTTTTCACGAGTGAAAAGAAGATGTAACGTTAAGGTGAAAGTGCTGGATACACCCATTCAAGGAAAGTTGGTGCCTAATTCTGAAAAAGTCTTTACTAAAAATATTGTCTATAAGAATATTTTATCTTAAATTCTTTTGATATATATTAAATTTACATACATGATGGATATAACAATGAAAGCATTCACATTGCTGCATCACATGACAATCTTTGTCCTAAAAATGTCCATGTGGAAATGGTGAACTCTCAGGTTATGGATTGCATTGCTGGTGAATACACTGAGTACATTAGTGATGATTCCATTCAGACTGAAGATTCAGACCAATATCCAATGGAATTTTTACATTCACTCACACCAATGGGAATGCCTTATCAGCGCCTCAAATTACACATTGGTACTATTGTCATGCTTTTGCGCACCTTTAACAGCATAAAAGGTCTTTGCAATGGGAATCGCTTCATTCTCATCACTTTGTTTGACAATCTCATTCAAGCAAAAGTCAGTTCTGGGTCTGCAGAAGGAAGTGTGGTGTTTACTTCAAGGATTTATTTATCTCCATCATAGACTGCTATACCTTTTAAGTTAAGACATCGACAATTTACCGTAAAGTCTACTTTTCCCATGACCATCAACAAATCCCAAGGCCATACACTGGAGAAAGTAGGGATTTTTTTGTCCAACAACCCATTTTTGGACATGGACAGTTATATGTGGCTTTTTCACGATTGAAAAGAAGATGTATTGTTAAGGTGAAAGTACTGCATACACCCATTCAAGGAAAGTTGCTGCCTCATTCAGAAAAAGTCTTTACAAAAAATATTGTCTGTGAGAATATTTTATTTTAAATTCTTTACATATATTTATCATGTATGTAAATGTAATATATAACAATGAAAGCATTCACATTGTTGCATCACATGACAATCTTTGTCCTAAAAATGTCCATGTGGAAATGGTGAACTCTAAGGTTATGGATTGCATTGCTGGTGAATACACTGAGTACATTAGTGATGATTCCATTCAGACTGAAGATTCAGACCAATATCCAGTGGAATTTTTAAATTCACTCAAACCAATGGAATGCCTTATCATCGCCTCAAATTACACATTGGTACTATTGTCATGCTTTTGCACACCTTTAACAGCATAAAAGGTCTTTGCAATGGGAATTGCTTCATTGTGATCACTTTCTTTGACAATCTTATTCAAGCAAAAGTCAGTTCTGGGTCTGCAGAAGGAAATGTGGTGTTTACTTCAAGGATTGATTTATCTCCATCATAGACTGCCTTACCTTTTAAGTTAAGACATCGACAATTTACCGTAAAGTCTACTTTTGCCATGACCATCAACAAATCCCAAGGCCATATACTGAAGAAAGTAGGGATTTTTTTCCCCAACAACTCATTTTTGGACATGGACAGTTATATGTGGCTTTTTCACGAGTGAAAAGAAGATGTATTGTTAAGGTGAAAGTTCTGCATACACCCATTCAAGGAAAGTTGCTGCTTCATTCAGAAAGTCTTTAAAAAAAATATTGTCTATAAGAATATTTTATTTTAAATTCTTTACATATATATTACATTTACATACATGATGGATATAACTATAAAAGCATTCACATTGTTGCATCACATGACAATCTTTGTCCTAAAAATGTCCATGTGGAAATGGTGAACTCTCAGGTTATGGATTGCATTGCTGGTGAATACACTGAGTACATTAGTGATGATTCCATTCAGACTGAAGATTCAGACCAATATCCAGTGGAATTTTTAAATTAACTCACACCAATGGGAATGCCTTATCATCGCCTCAAATTACACATTGGTACTATTGTCATGCTTTTGCACACCTTTAACAGCATAAAAGGTCTTTGCAATGGGAATTGCTTCATTGTGATCACTTTGTTTGACAATCTCATTCAAGCAAAAGTCAGTTCTGGGTCTGCAGAAGGAATTGTGGTGTTTACTTCAAGGATTGATTTCTCTCCATCATAGACTGCTTTACCTTTTAAGTTAAGACTTCGACAATTTACCGTAAAGTCTACTTTTCCCATGACCATCAACAAATCCCAAGGCCATACACTGGAGAAAGTAGGGATTTTTTGCCCAACAACCCATTTTTGGACATGGACAGTTATATGTGGCTTTTTCACGACTGAAAAGAAGATGTATTGTTAAGGTGAAAGTACTGCATACACCCATTAAAGGAAAGTTGCTGCCTCATTCAGAAAAAGTCTTTACAAAAAATATTGTCTATAAGAATATTTTATTTTAAATTCTTTAGATATATCTATCATGTATGTAAATGTAATATATAACAATGAAATGATGATTCCATTCAGACTGAAGATTCAGACCAATATCCAGTGGAATTTTTAAATTCACTCACACCAATGGGAATGCCTTATCATCGCCTCAAATTACACATTGGTAGCATTGTCATGCTTTTGCACACCTTTAACAGCATAAAAGGTCTTTGCAATGGGAATCGCTTCATTCTCATCACTTTGTTTGACAATCTCATTCAAGCAAAAGTCATTACTGGGTCTGCAGAAGGAAATGTGGTGTTTATTCCAAGGATTTATTTATCTCCATCAGAAACTGCCTCACCTTTCAAGTTAAGACGTCAACAATTTCCTGTGAAGTCTACTTTTTCCATGACCATCAACAAATCCTAAGGCCATACACTGAAGAAAGTAGGGATTTTTTTGTCACAAACACTTTTTGGACATGGACAGTTATATGTGGATTTTTCACGAGTAAAAACACGATGCAATGATAAGGTGAAACTGTTGGATACACCCATTCAAGTCAAATTGCTGCCCAGTAGTGAAATACTCTTTACTACAAATATGCTCTCTAATATTTTATTTTAAATTCTTTAGATACATGTTAGATTTACATACATACTTATTTTCTAATTAAATACAAAAATTACAATAAATTAGTTTAGCCATAGATGTATAGTAATATAAAAAAAATATATATTATTTGTTTTACAAAAAGATATTAAAATTAGTTATTATATATACAATAGTTATTTAATAAATATAGTCATTAGTGTTCATTTTCAATAACAATATAGTATATAGAAATATTTTAGTTTAAATTCTTTATATGCATATTACATTTAGATACATAATTATTTTCTAATTAAACAAAAATATTCCCATAAAATAGTTTAGCCATAGATGTATAGTACTAAAAAAAAAAAAAAAAAATTACTTTGCCCATAGATGTGTAGGAATTGACCAAAAAAATTATAAAAAAATAGTTTACAAATAGATGTATAGCAATATAAATAATCAAAAATACCAAACAAATTACTTTAGTTTTAGATAGACATTATAATTAGTTATTAAATATTAAATAGGTCTTTAAGAAATATAGTCTTTAGTTTCACTTTTCACTAAAAATATAGTGTATAAAAATATTTTACTTTTAATTATTTACATACATATTCTATTTACATACATACTTTCTAATTAAACACAAATATTACAATAATTTAATTTAGCTATAGATGTAGAAGAATAGAAATGGACAAAAATACCACAAATATTACTTTCTTTATAAAGATATTATAAATAAGTTTTAGATATAAAATAGTTATTTAAAATATATAGTACTTACTTTTTTAGCTTTTGAACTTTCTTTTTAAATTTCATAGTATATGTATATAAACACACATTTTATAGTAGATTGTAGATGTGTATCATCTAAATGCTTGCATTTAGTGATAAGAACCTGAAGCTTCAGCAGGATAGCTGCTGCGAGATTTCATTTTCTTTTTACACAGGGTCAGGTTTTTGTGAACAGCTAAGGCTGCCTTCAGATTTGCAGATGCATCTGCAGCGTTTTGAAAATGCATCTGGAATCATCTGCATGCAGACGGTAGACCTTATCTTTATAATGGGACGCATGGTGTTTGCAGATGCTTGCAGGCAGCTGTGCACACACATTTACTCCTATATGTGATCTGTGGCGCAGGCGGATGCCTGAATACAAATCACACACTCCCACCATCACCAGGGATGCAACATGTCGTGTCCCTGGTGCGGAGTAGAGTCTGTGATCTGTACCCAAGCATCTGCCTGCGCAGAGATCACATATACGAGTGAATGGGTGTGCTTGGCTGTCTGCAAGCATCTGCAGACACTGTGCGTCCCATTATAAAGATAGGGTTTACTGTCTGCATGCAGATGCATCTGCAAAATGCTGCAGATGCATCTGCAAGTCTGAATGCAGCATTAGAGACGGGTGGGACAGCTGTTCACACACATCTCTATCTTGAAGTGTGTTCTGTACATATAAATACATACATACATATAGGTACATATTTAGACACATAGATACATATTTAGACACATAGGGAAAGAATAGACATTTTCTTTTTAAATCTGACTTATTCTGCTATTTGTGGAATTTATAGTGTGAACACATCAATTTTGACACTTGCTGTCTAATGGTGACCTACAGCACTCTTACTGTAAGTTGCATGAAATGTTAATGGAATTTGTGCTTTACTTGCAGTAGTTGCGGCACATGTGCTTTCAACAGTTTCAACTGCCAAAATCACAGTTAGCTCTGATTTTTAGTGGTTGCATTTAGTCAACATGTTAAAGCTGTGCTTGCCGTATTTATTGCAAGCTAATTGCAAGTTCCATATACATTACATGTTACTTGCTGAAAGTCAGCTGTAGGTAGGTCCTTTGGTGACAAGTGCACAAATTGTATATGGTTATTCTACACCTTCTGCAAATAGCCAAAAAATATCTGCTTTAAAAGGAGTCTAACTATTAATTATTAGGGGTAGAGTAGAGTAGGTCCCACCAGTTGTAAGGCTACCTTCCCGTGGTTGGTGGGGAAACATGTACTGGCTTAATCATAGATTATTAATATTCATATATAAATTGAATATACGTAATCTGTACAAAACATCAGTGCCAGTATCTGTACGAAAAGCCTTGCCTTAGAATCATGACATGTACTACACTGACATGTACCATACAAACATTGGTAGTTGATAGATAGTTATCATGTCTTATGTGCATTATTGTCAAATTTGAATGAATAATGTATATATGCATGCTACACTCCCGATTCTTTACAATTGGGCCGCCATCTATCATGGAATAATTGGATTATTAGTTAAAAATCTAATTTAATAAACTATACACCAGTTCTAGAATCCCGATGCAATCGCATCGGGCTCACAGCTAGTTACTCTCATATTTTACAATCTTTTTAGTTAGCCATTAGAAGGTATCAACTACTGAGGACTGTCAGATTCTAATATTTTTTTACTCTCATATGGTGACATTGAATGTATATACAGTCTTCATGTCCTCCCGCTATGCTGTGCACTTTGCATTTTTCTTTTTTTCTTACCTTGTATTTTAAATTTAATTCAATAAAATACATATATTTGATCGCTTTTGGCTATATATTTTTGTGAATAGGTTATTCAGTTTTCTATATACTGGTAAATAGTCTTTCTTTCTTTCTTTCTTTCTTTCTTTCTTCTTCTTTCTTTCTTTCTTTCTTTCTTTCTTTCTTCTTCTTTCTTTCTTCATACTACATATAATCTAGCACCACATTTTGGCTCACAATCAGTTTATATAAGTAACACAATAAAGCATTGAGATGAAATATTTTTGTTTATTGTCCATAGATGGCAGAATATTCCATAACATAAAAATGAAAAAATGAAACCATCACCCTGTACAAAGTAAAATACCAACTGTCGATCTTTGTAAGCATATTTATAGATCTTTTAATATAATTTGTCGGTATATTTACTATCCTAAATTGCCAATTATTGATATTCACAATATAACCCATAATTCAAAAATGTAACGTTGCAATCTCTGCACATGGCACCAAGGGAGAAATCCATCATTGATTGTGCCAAGATTAATTGGGCATGAATACTAACAGCAGGCATGGTTTCTCAAGATACTTTAATAATGTATCACATTAAGCGGTGTTACATGTAAAATTCATCAGATCCTGAACATTATCAAGCAGACGATATAGCTAAGAATAAAGAACATCTTCTAGCTGCACATAGGCTCGTATACTTCATTCTACCATTGAAGAATGCAGTGTGGGTTTTATTTCTGCACTGATATAGTTAAGAGATATTTATTGTTAAATGCGTGAAACCTCTTTACAGAAAGTGAGGCAGTTTTGCTATATGCGGGAGACACAATAAAAAAGCTTGTTTTATCTTGCATAATGCAGATGTATCTATGTGTAGTGCGCTGATGTTGATACACCTAGATAGAGCTGTAAGGTTTCATGGAATTTAAAGTATGAATTGCTTTTAAAGATGCACTTAGAGATGATTCATTGAAGTTTCTTGCACTGCCTGGATATCTTGTACAATTTTACTTTATAAATCTGGATGGAATTTTGAGCCATCTGTGGAAACTATATCTATCTGAGTTATTGAATTCGTCATTTGTCTATTACTTTTTATTATACCTCCATATGCACACTGATTTATATGGGTTTTATGTATCAAAATAACACAAAAATGGTTCTAATGGGCACAAAATGTATCTCTATATCATCAGTTGAAATATTTGGCATTAAAGAGTTTCTATTTAAAAAATGTACCTGACTACATGAATGAGTATATTTATGTGAAAGTGAATTCTACTCAAATATTGCAAAAGAGGGGTCCAGGAGGTAAGCAGTTAGGTGAGTGTATTTTCATTTTGATATCTCCCATTCATTATCTATGTTTCCAATTCTGTTAAATATGGCCCTCATCTTAGACCCATCATGGCTTATATGGCCCTTATCCTGGAAAACCCGAGACCCATCTTCTTCTGTTTGCATCAGTTAGCAAAAGATTGGGCATGGATTACGGTATATTTTCAAAAAATGGAATAAAGAAGCAGAGTTCCCAAACAGATGCTTTAACTGAGCCTGATAATGTGGCACCCCTGCGGGGATTGCCACAGGACCCACCGGTGCGAGGAGGAATGTACACCATGGCACACATAGCACCCAGCACTTCCCACCCCAGGTCTAGAGGAGGAGCTCCACTGGCTGCACTTAAGCCAGATCCCCTATAAAGGCCAGGTCTGAGGGAGGAGTCAGTCAGTCAGTCAGTCAGTGAGTTAGAACAGTTAGGACAGAAGGTCAGCTAGGACTGAAGAGCCTAGAGGAGCTGGTTGCTGGGATTAGGCCTGGAACCAGAGATGACCGACCCAGCTGTGCAGCGCCCTAGAGAGAGGGACAAAGGCCAGTGGTAGCACAGGAAGAAGAAGGGAACAAATTGGTGACCCTTATAGTTTGCCCGGACGCCGGAGTCCGTGCCTGCCATTAACCACTAGTGGCAGAGAAACCCCGGAGGAACCAGGAAGATCTAGATCCCCCTGAAGCTCAGGAAGCACAGTGCCCAAATGCGACCAGCTTAAAACCGGGGACCCCAAGACAAGAATAGGGATCCCAAGAGGAGGTCCTCACCAGCAGTTGTGGAAGGAGCATTCTGAGGAGAAGAGAGAGGCACATCTAGATTCAGGCAGATCTACCCAAATTATCGCATACACAGACAGAGGAGACTTCACTTTTCTCCTAGGTGGACATCACAAACCGCACTGGCCACATGGTTACCCTCTTGGACCGTACCTGCACAGTGACACCAGTAAAAGGTACTGAAACAGAGACTGTTGTGTGTGTGATCCTGATTTCCTGCCGCCGCCTGCAGCAATTACAGCAGGACCGCAACTATAACTCCCATCATCCACCCCGCCGCGCTGAGGAAAAACTCCGCCTGTTGGGAGCTGTACTACCTCTGCTGCGCCACACCATCACCTTAGCACCCGACTGCAGCGCTGGTAACCGCTTACCAGACACCACAGGTGGCGTCACATATAATCCCCAAATCATTATCCCCATCAGCCATTGAGTGCCCAGGGCCTGGAACCGGGACTCGACCAGCCGTGATCCCCACCAAAGCCACTATACCGGTATCCAAGTAACCCCTTCCCTGCCGGCCCGACTCAAAAAATTGGCTTCACGAACTGGATTCCATGCCCAGTAAAACAGGTAATGTGTGCCGTGAAAAGACAGATTTTTGTGAACTTTCGCCATTTTTACTTTTGATTGTTCTTTTTGCCATCTCGCTCAGAACACGGGACGAAGGTGGGCAGAGACTTGCAAAGGGCACGAAGAGAGGCCGCCTCCTCTCCCTATGACATCATCTGCCACCACACAGCATCTGACAGACAGCCCCGGAGTGCTGAACTCTACCCCCCATCTACAGAGCCGCCAACTACCTAAGAGGTTTACCTTAGAGACTGGCAGTGGTTAACTGGGGGGGCACCGTCATGCGTGAAGTCGACGATACAGAAGTCCTCGCAGGAGGGGATGTCTGGGACACAGCACTGGCCGGTCCCGCAGCTGGTGTGGGAGCAGCAACACCTGGAGCGGTGGCCCCAATAATGCCGATAGCTTTGCCGTACGTACCAGAAGCAAAATGGTTGCCGACCTACGAATGTAAACCCGGTACCTTAGCAGCTTTCAAACGTAAAATGTGTGCAGTGCTGGACATGTATGCAATGACAGGAAAGCAGCGAGCCACCGTTGTGCTGGGACAATTAACAGGCACAGCAGAGCTAGAGGTCGAGCATTGGCGTGATGCTGATGGAGAAAATGTATTTGACAAGCTCAAAGCTGCTTTTAAAAAAGACACGCAGGCTAAACTAAGGATGATATTCTACCAATGTAAACAGAGACTGCATATACCATCAGAGACTTTGCCCTGCGTTTGCAAGGTAACAGGTAGACCCGGTAAGTGTGAAGATGAAGATAAAATGCTTGCAGAACAGTTTATGACTGGATTGAGGTCAGCCTTTCACCACCAGCAGGTAGACAGTGGGTCTTAGATCATCCAGATGTGAACTTTAATGCTCTAAAAGACCATGCTATAACCGTACTACAAGACCCATTGCCTGCAGAGCCTGCAACTCTATCCTGGCAGGTTAATACCTCTCCCATAGGATTTGAGCCTACTTCCAAAGACCCTGCAAAGGTTGTAGGGCAAGCTGTTGCACCCAGCTCTGTTGATGACCTCTGTAACCAGGTGCTGCAGCTAACCAAAAACATGGACTATGTGTTAAAACTCCTGCAAGGCAGGCCGGGGTCACAACCACCAGGCAGGATCCAGCTAGCTAATTGCCCTGAGGATGTCCTGTGGAAGAAGAGAAAACCCATGTCACCCGTGGAGGGGACCAACAAGTCGCCCGTTCAGGGGACCAACGCACCATTCCGAGACAGAGCCATCGACCACACGGATTCTTCAGGACAACCTATTTGCCTTCGCTGCAACAAACCAGGCTTCGCGAGAGGATGTCCTTTAAACCTGCGATCCCTGGGGCCGGGGGCCAATCAACAGGAGTAAGTTGTCTGGGCCCATCTGTCTTGCGTAGTCGGTAGATGGGAGGTTGTCCGTACCTCATCATTACTCTAGATGGAATCTCCACTTCAGCCCTACTGGACACCGAGTCACAGGTTACCACCATCCCACATATCATTTACACATAATTTTGGTCTGATAATGATCTTAAGCCCCCGGACTCTAACTTTGTTATTTATGCAGCTAATAGTCTACCACTGAATCAAGTGGGGTTTAGAGAAGTGACAATAAAGCTGGGGAGGGTAGAGTTAAAAGGCCAAGGGTTATGTGTGGTAGAAGATGACCCTAATGATAAATATCCCTACATGGTACTTAGGAACTAATGTGATAGAAAACTGCCTTGGGGAAGTCTTATTTTTACTCCCACAGATTGCTGTAACTGCTGGTAATGGGCAGAAGAAAGTCCTACAGAGAGAAATCTGAGCCCTCATGCACAAGCAACAGGTAAATCTGGTGGAGAGATTGGCAGTGTATGGGTAACAGACCCATTCCCTATTGTGTTACCACCAAAGAGTGAAATGATGATATGGTGTCGAGCAGCTATAGGTCTCAGAGGAAAGGAATACCAGGTAGTTGTAGAACCAGTAAATTCAGAACACAGATCTACACTATTGACAGCCAGAGGAGTGGTGGATGTACACGGGGGGAGAGTACCAATCCGTGTATTAAATTGTGGGGAGGAAGAAGCAAAACTACCCTGGTATGCTACTGTAGCAAAGCTGTACACTGTCTGTGATAACAACATACAGACAGTAGAGCCCCTAACCCCGTCAAGCCAGGCGGAGTACAGCAACTCCAAGGGACAGCTGGAGGAGTGGTGTCTGCAGTGGCACGTAGGAACTAATGCCACCCCTTTTCACCAGAACCACAGAGTCTATCGGGTAGCACAAGAGTTTGAACATGTATTCAGTAAGCATCCATTAGATTTTGGAGGTGTGAGGCACCGACCGGGTCGGGCCCCTGCGACCGGTAGGTGCCTCTCTTGGTGCGTCCTCCATATTGACAGGTTGCACTCCATCCCGGGATTTTGTGCTGATTCTGCTTTACTGGCTTGGGTGTGATAAAAGGAAGCTAGACCACGGGGTGTGGTCTCTAGTGAGGGAGTGGACACAACTCCCTGAGCTTCTGAGAGAGAAGCATCCCTGAGCCAGGCCTGAGACATTGTGGCTGGTTTTGTCGGGGTAAGTCCTTTTTGGTGAAGCTAAGAAGCGGCCCCTGAAGTAAGGGGAATCCGGAATATTGTACTGGACTATTGTTTTCTACATTTTTGGGCAAATAAACCCGTGTGCCGTGACCAGTGGTGCCTGGATCCCGTGTTTTGCCTCCATGACGCCGCTACACCTCGCATATGGTGGAGAATGCGGGAATTACCAGCCCGGTGAGGTGTAGCCTTCATACCAGGTGTAGCCGGCGCTACCTTTGCCCTCTGTTCCGGTGCCGGTGGGGAAGTGACTTTTCAAGAGGCTAATGAGCGGCTGCTAAGTAGGAGGAGCAGCAGTCGTCATAGCTGACAGTCTCTTGCGGGGTGCCCGGCAGCGCATGTCCAGGATCCAAGCGGCTAAATTCCAGTACAAGCCCACTACCAGCATGGAGGAGGTACTCAGACACCTGGTTCAGGCTCAGCAGCAGCAGTTCCAAGCACAGCAACAACAGGAACAAAGACACCAGGAGCAGATGGCCCTGTTGACCGAGGCTGTTCGTGCCAGACCGTGGGATCCGCCCCAAGGCCCAGGTGATAACGGCCGCGTCCAGAAAGTGGTAAGACAAGCACTGCAAAAGATGACCCCGGGGGATGATGTGGAGGCATTCCTGGCGGTGTTTGAGGGGGCGGCCGAACGGGAGAGACTGCCGGTCGCCCAGTGGGCCGAGGTGCTGGCGCACTATTTGACTGGGGATCCCTAAAAGGCATACATAGACCTGTGTACCGAGGATGCCCTGGACTATGGAGCCCTGAAGGGGGAGATATTGGCCCGTACCGGGGTTAATACATACGTGAGGGCACAACGGGTGAGCCAATGGGCCTACGAGGAAGGCAAACCTGTGCGCTCTCAGGTCTATGACTTGCTACACCTGGTTAAGAAATGGCTGCAGCCTGAAGCACTGAGTCCGGCCCAGATGGTAGAGCGGGTGGTGGTGGATCGCTTCGTGCGTACGCTGCCCGTCTCCATACAACGGTGGGTGGGGCACAGTGACCCGGGTACCCTAGACCAGTTGGTAAATGTGGTGGAGCGCCATGTGGCCACACAGGACTTGATCCGGGACACGGGGACACTGCGGGCTAACCGCAAGGCCGCGCCCACCACACCAGACAGCAGGGACCCCAATCCGGACCCCGGGTGAGCGAGCACCCGGCTCAGGCCAAGAACGGCCCTCCCCCTGCAGCAAAGCGGCGTTCCGGACCACCGCAGTTCAGCCCCTGGTATAACGGAGGTCAACCCCGATGTAGGAGGTGTCAGGAGGTGGGACATATGATGGCGCAGTGTCCCCTCAACGGGGAACCCATGGACTGTGACTACTCCATGTTCACCCACCTCGTCGGAAAAGGGCGCTCGGACCCCAGGGACACTGGGAATGTACTGTGCCGCGTTCGGCTTAATGGTCATGAAGTGACGGCTCTCCTGGACTCAGAGAGCAACGTGACCCTCGTGTGTGCCTCCTTGGTCTCCAGGACCAAACCCACCGACCGAACGGTCAGGGTGATGAGTGTCCATGGGGATCATCGCAGGTATCCGACGAAGGGTGTCACGTTTGCTACCCCAGCCAGGAGGGTTCAACATGTCGTGAGGGTGGTAAAGGATCTTCCTTATGATGTTGTGCTGGGGAGGGATATGCCCTTGTTCCGGGTATTGTGGAACGAGCATATGGCCCCCCGGATGAAGGACAGACAGGGCCCAGAGCCCGAGAATCCCGCCGCCGGGATACCCGGAGGACTTAATGTGACTGATTCCCGGTGCAGAGCCCAGTGCGCCGACTCGCCGTCCGGAGCGGTGCAGCAGTGCCGCGGGCAAACCCCGTGTTGCTCGTGGGGCCCCAGGCCTCTGGCGTTGGTACCCGTCCGGCGTTTATGGGTGCCGGGGGTCCGAACGGGTTGGTTGCTCGTAGGGTCTGGCACCGCTGGTATCCCCGGGTGCCCCTGCTTGGCTCCGCCGGTTCTCCGCGCCGTGATGCGGTCTGCACGCAGGGCCCGGGGTTATAGCCTTTTGTTCAGCCCTATACGCTTGAACATAGGAGGGGGGGTGTGAGGCACCGACCGGGTCGGTCCCCTGCGTCCGGTATGTGCCTCCCTGGGTGTGTCCTCCATATTGACAGGTTGCACTCCATCCCGGGATTTTGTGCTGATTCTGCTTTACTGGCTTGGGTGTGATAAAAGGAAGCTAGACCACGGGGTGTGGTCTCTTGTGAGGGAGTGGACACAACTCCCTGAGCTTCTGAGAGAGAAGCATCCCTGAGCCAGGCCTGAGACATTGTGGCTGTTTTTGTCAGGGTAAGTCCTTTTGGGTGAAGCTAAGAAGCGGCCCCTGAAGTAAGGGGAATCCGGAATATTGTACTGGACTATTGTTTTCTACATTTTTGGCCAAATAAACCCGTGTGCCGTGACCAGTGGTGCCTGGATCCCGTGTCTTTGCCTCCATGACGCCGCTACACCTCACAGAGGATTAAAGGGGACACCATCACATACCCACAGGAAATTATCCCCAATTAAAGTGAGATACAGACTTGTTCCACCAAACCACTACCAGTGTGCTAAAGAAATGCTGCTGGACATGAAGGAAGCATGGGTTAGAAGAGATAGCTGTAGTCCCTGGGCAGCCCCCTTAGTCCTAGTGAAAAAAAGGATGGCAATATGAGGATGTGTGTGGATTACAGAGAAATCAATCAGATCACTCACAAGGATGCTTACCTGTTACCACGCATTGAGGAGTCTCTTGCTGCATTAAAAACAGCTAATTATTTCATTAAATCTCACAAGTGGGTATTAGCAGGTCTCCGTTGCAGAAGAGGATCGGGAGAAGACAGCATTCGCAACACTAACGGGCCTATGAGAATTCAACAGCATGCTATTCGGGTTATGCAATGCACCAGAAACATTTCAAAGACTCATGGAATGTTGCCTGGGACACCGGAACTTTGAGACAGTGCTCTCATACCTGGATGACGTCATCGTGTATTCCAAAACCTATGCACCACACCTGGAACACCAAAGTACGGAATGAAGCTCAAACCATCTAAATGTCACCAAAAGTCCAATACCTCGGGCATGTGGTCAGCGCAGATGGAGTAGCACCAGATCCGGAAAAAGTGACAGCTATCCAGGACTAATAAACTAGAAGAAGGAAGCAGGCGCAGATAGGGTCTTATCTTTTTAACAATCAGCGGCTTAAGAGCCGTAATGAACACTGCTCACCTGGTCTAGTTGTGTGACCCACAACCAGTATGAAAAACATGTAATGGCGGCTGCTGCTGGACCCACACCTCCACGTGCTATGTGGTCGAATTCCAGATTTTTCCAGGGACAATGTGTTGTCGGTCCGCGCTGCCACAAATAACTCGAATCAAAAGTTCACTCTATACATTTATTTGGATCTATCCAACGCGTTTCGGAGCCTGCTATGCTACATCACACTCCCTGATGGAGCATAGCAGGCTCCGAAACGCGTTGGATAGATCCAAATAAATATATAGAGTGAACTTTTGATTCGAGTTATTTGTGGCAGTGCGGACCGACGACACATTGTCCCTGGAAAACTCTAGCTATCCAGGACTGGCAGAGGCCAACCACCGTCAGAGAGGTTCGTCAATTCTTAGGTTTGGTTGGGTACTACAGAAGATTCATTAAGGGCTACACAAAAATGACAGCGCCCCTACAAGATCTTCTGGTAGGCCAAACTAGGAAGAGGAGGTCCTAAGAGCCACCATTGGTATGGGGAAGGGAGCAAGAAGACTCTTTCCAGTAGATGAAGCGGGCTCTGACCGGTGAGGTAATCCTGGCTTATCCTGACTATAACCTACCATTTGTCCTTTACACTAACGCAAATAATGTAGGCTTGGTAGCGGTCCTATCCCAGATGCAAGATGGCAAGGAGAGAGTAATTGCCTATGCCAGCAGAAAACTTCGACCCACGGAGAGGAACCTGGAAAACTACAGTTCCTTTAAGTTGGAGTTCCTGGCCTTCGTCTGGGCTATAACAGAGTGGTTCAGGCATTACCTGGCAGCTTCAAAATTTACCTTCACAGACAATAATCCATTAACACACCTGGATACCGCAAAGCTTGGTGCATTGGAGCAAAGCTGGATGGCTTGGCTATCAAATTATGACTTTACCATCAAGTACCGGGCAGGCCGTAAAATTGGCAATGCTGATGCCCTCTCCAGAAACGCTCAAGTACATCTACAAGGACCTGAAGAAGAGGTGGATGACTTGGAAGACGTAGAACTCCCAGCTTTCCATAGAAAAAGAGAAATGACAGTAGCCAACATCTACCAGAACTGTCAGAATGTTGCACTTAGCCCGTTGCCTCACTATGGATGGAAAGAGACACAAGACAGTGATCCGGCAGTGAGCCTAGTGAAAAGGCTGGTAACCCAACCGGATTCCGAACTTGAAAAGAATGCTCCACCAGAGGCCCAACCGTTGTGGAAAGAAAGAAGCAGGTTATTCATCTATCAACATCAATTGTGCAGACAGTATATCAACCCCAGAACACATGACCAGGAAAATTGCCAGTAGACTTTGAAATGGGCATTGTAGTTCCTGAAGAAAACACCTCAGAGGCAGATTGGGATACCCGAAAAGCAGTACAAGAAAATACAGGAATGTGTTGAGAGAAGTCTGGCAAAATCAAGAGAAAAGCAAGAGACAAAGTTTAACAAAAGCACACAAGGAACACCCTTAACACCAGGTGAATTGATTTTGAAAAGGAAAAGGAGACTCCACAAGTTAAATGATCAATGGGAAGCAGAACCATACACTGTATTACCATCAAACTTTGACAACCAGAAGACCGGTCTGATCAGTAAAGACATTGAAGAAACAACAGCAAAAGTGTCCAGAGATCATTTAAAGAAGTACATTCAACCACCACAACCAAAGGAAGATGTCCCTTGTCCAGTACCAGAAGAACAGGAACCAAAGACAGTCAAGACAATCTTAGGAGATCTACCTGCAGATTGACCCCAAATAGAAGGTGCATACCTAATACCAATGTTGACCTTCCCACAACCAATTAAAGAACCAAGAGCAGAAGAACCGCTCCTTGTAGCAGAGCCAGAGAGTTCTGCAATCGGTGCACCTGCCATTCCCACTGTGAGACTGAGAAGACACTCAGGCATACCTGTGTTAAGTGGATCAACACATGGGTCAGTAAACAGTGTTTGCTCTACACCAGGCTTACACACTAGTGGAATACCAGTTTTACGTAGGTCAACACGTGGTAACTTGGGTCAAACACCACTAAGATACAGACAATAAAATGCAAAATGTAGAAAAATGTAATTAAATGTTTAAAATGTAAATATGTAATTAATGTTAGTGTACAGAAGGGTGACGAGTAGGCTAAAACAGGTCACATCAGGTACACAACTTCAGAAAGAGGGGTGAGTGGAGTTGACATAATGAGCTGTCTAGAGAGAGCAAAATCATGGCCAATAGGTGACCCCAGGGCCATGAGGCCTACATCGCTTATGATCGGTAGAGGCCCCTGCAGAACCTAGGACTCCTACGCCAAGGCACCCGTAGTAAGTGTTTGTTGTATATTTTGAACTTTTAAGCCTACAGACACTTTACCTGTTTGGACCTTGCTAATTTTTTATAATTTTTTTTTTTTGGACCATAGCCACAGGACTGGTGGTGGCAAAAATACCTTAAGCAGCCTGTAGCAGAAGGACTAGTGCTGTATGAACTGGTTACCTGTTTTTCCCATCTTTCCCTGGTTTTTGAAAATTTTATTTTGAGACTCTGATCAAATTAATGTAAATATTAATGTCATGTTATGTTAGAAAATGTCTCAGTCCCGGAGGACTGAAGTTAACTAGGGGGGAATGTGGCATCCCTACGGGGATTGCCATAGGACCCACCGATGCAAGGAGGGATGTACACCTTGGCACACACAGCACCCAACACTTCCCACCCCAGGCCTAGAGGGGGAGCTCCACTGGCTGCACTTAAGTCAGATCCCCTATAAAGGTCCATGTCTGAAGGAGGAGTCAGTAACTCAGTCAGTGAGTTAGAACAGTTAGGAAAGAAGGTCAGCTAGGACTTAAGAGCCTAGAGGAGCTGGTTGCTGGGATTAGGCCCAGAACCAAAGAGGACCAACCAAGCTGTGCAGCGCCCTAGAGAGAGGGACAGAGGCCAGTGGGAGCACAGGAAGAAGAAGAAGGGAACATAATGGTTACCTTTATAGTTCACCCGGACGCCGGAGTCCATGCCTGCCATTAACCACTTGTGGCAGAAAACCTGTGCCCAAACTTGACCAGCTTAGGACCGGGAACCCCAAGAAAAGAATAGGGATCCCAAGAGGAGGAACCCACCAGCAGTTGTGGAAGAAGCATCCTGAGGAGAAGAGAGAAGCAGATCTAGATTCAGGCTCACAACTCTCCAAGGTGGACATCCCAAACCGCACCGGCCACCTGGTTACCCTCTTGGACCGTACCTGCACAGTGACACCTGTAAAAGGTACTGAAACAGAGACTGTTGTGTGTGTATGTGTGAACCTGATTCCCTGCCGCCTGCAGCAATTACAACAGGACCGCAACTATAACTCCCATCATCCACCCCGCTGCGCTGAGGAAAAGCTCCACCTCTAGGGAGCTGTACTACCTCTGTTGCACCACACCATCACCTCAGTGTCCGGCAGCAGCGCTGGTTACCGCTTACCAGACACCACAGGTGTCACGTATAATCCCCCAATCATCATCCCATTCAGCCATTAAGTGCACAGGGCACGGAACCAGGACCCGACCAGCCGTGATCCCCACCAAAGCCACTGTCCCGGTATCCGAGTATCCTCTTCCCTGCCGGCCCGACTCAATACAGTATTTCTAATCCCTTGCTAGAGGCTATTTTAACACAATAATATCATTCAATTGAATTGACAGTGGTTTAAATGACATGGCTATTTAGTCTATACTTTTTGAATCTGCAGAAAAATCTTACTATCTCTCTACATATAGTGAAAAGGTATTCATGATCTATGAACTTTTCCTCAATTTTTAATGTTACACGCACAAACTTAAAGCACCACTTCAGCATTTTTTTATTTTTTTGCATTGCTGGAGTATTGTTATTTTTTGTAAATTCTTTATTTAAGCTAGAAAAATATCAGAATCTGAGAGTCCTCAGTGGTTGATACCTTTTAATGGCTAACTGAAAAGATGGTAAATAACAGCAAGCTTTCGAGACTCTAAGGCCTCTTCATCAGGATTAATAATGACACAAAGCCTCCTGGCGTATCTCCTGGCTAACACAGTACAAACATTTTTTAACTTATTTATGCAAGAGATTTAATGGGTTACAAACATTTTTAAATCATATAATGGTTGCACGTTTTACTGAAATGTTTGGGTGTAAGATGGGGAGTAAGGCGATGGGGGAAGAATAGAAGAATAAGGGGATGGGGGAAGTGGGTGAAAACATGAATGGGAGAGGGGTATAGAAATGGTTTTAAGAAGGGCAGTTGGTGGAGGGGGGGCAAGCTAACAAACATATAACTTTAAATACAAAAATAACATGGGCGCATATTACTGTTTTGGCTTGGCTGCGCATCAGTTAAGGAGAGAAAATAAAGTATATACCCTATAGAGCAATTTTTTTAACATGCAAAAGCATGAGTAGTTTAGCTAAATTGTGTCCTACATGGAGACCACATTATTAAGCAAGACACATGGGAGCGATTCTCCCAGCTCGACAGCTCTTCAAGTCTGGAGATTTGATGTACTTTCCCCATACACACCTCCAAAGTAGGGGGGTGGGTTGTTTCAAATAAATGGCAATGAGGTGCTTTGCCGCTCCCACTAGTAGTGGGAAAAGTTCATATTTTGACACCCTCAAATTTTTGGAGGGACATGAAATCATATTTTATCAGCCTACAGTTCTTCAATATTTGATTGACCTGTGACCAGAGGAGCAGGCAATACCAAAATATATGAGTTACATTTCCAATATGTGAGCTACACCTCCAACATAGGTTTGACTCTGAGAGACCTAGATGGTGCAGTAATTCAGGTGTTCTATAACAACGTGTAAGGATCTTGCAGAAATTTTCCTGTAGGAGAATTCAGCTGGAAGGGCCCTTGATTTCTGACAAGAATACTCATTGTCTCTTCCTGTGTGAGTTTTATTTTTAGTTGCTTCTCCGAAGATAGTATGTACTCAGGTTTGAATGGCTGGGTAGGAGATACTAGTTGGTTATATATTCTGCAAATTAATTTTAGGCTTGGATAAGGAAGTTTGCAATAAGGCCTATCCACGACCAATTAGTTTATTAGGGAACTTTTCCCTAAATTTCTGGAAGATAAACTCTGTATGTCTCTTTTGGATAAAGTTGTGAGGCCATTTTTTCGAGTGTAGAGGCCATGCGCTTTCTACAGTTATTCTATTGTCTATGAGTTGAGTAATTGTGTCCAGTGGGATCGATGACCATAAGTTGTGGAAATCATCATATTCTGGGTCTAATAGGTAGGGGATGGCTGCTAAGGAGGTTAGGGTCAATGGGAATGTTGTTGTGGGGAGAATTTTGATGAGATCACCTCACTTTTAAGGTGGACATTGTGATCTTGTCTAATGCTAGATGAGTTGGAGTCATTGCATTGTTCCATAAGTAGGCATGAGCTTTTCTCCCTAACAAAGCTAGGTCTAAGTCATCTTTGTGATTTAATGACTGGAATTTCACTAGCTTTAACCATCTCCTTAGGTGGATGGATTTGTAGTATGCATTGGAGTATTGTTTTTAATTTAAGATCTCTGACTCTACTCATATGCTCACCTGCCACTGTCTTCACCTTATATTGCCACTGCTCTGGTTGGTCTCCGGATGTTGTGACCTGTCATCTTGCTCCAGTGTTTCATGCTTCAGACTTGCTCTGGCTCTCTTAGACCTGTTTTGAGAGCTTGTGATGCAGTTTCTGAATTTTACACAGTTAGAAGTTGCAGTCAGAAGATGGTTCTGCAGGATCGGATCAGTTTCATAAGAAGTAATTCCACTACTAGATTTAACATTAAAAGCACCTCTTTATCAGTGATAACAAAAAATAATGCTGGAGTTGTGCTTCAAATGTATTGGTAATTTATTATTGGGATTTTAAGTGGTATTAGGCTATGTGCCCATTGGACATTTTGTGGGCTGTTTTTTAGCGTTTTCCGTCGGCGTTTTCCGCTGAGTTTTATGTTAATTTATGTTAATCCTAACCACCGGTTGGATTAACTTGCTATTCAATGTATTTTAGAAAACGCTGTGTACATTAGAACGTTTTTTTTTTGTCTCCTTTCCACTTTCTTCACCGGTTTTCCACTGGTTTTCAAAGATAGAGCAAGTGACTTCTTTTGAGCGTTTTTCTAGCGGTTCCAGCTTACAAGTGCACAAAAAACAGTCTTAAAAACGCTAAGAAAAACCGCCAGAAAACCGCTGACAAAACGCTGTATAAACGCTATAAAACTGCTCAAAAAACGATGGACACTGCTGAGGTCAGAAAACTCAGTTTCTGCAATTCTCCACCGGTTTTCTGACGGTCTGCAATGATGCAGAACCGTCCAGTGGGCACATACCCTTAGACTAAGTTCACATTGCGTTTTTGCTGTACGCTACAACGGATCCATTGGACAGCAGCACAAACGCAATGTAATGGATGCGTTAACACATCCATAGACTTGCATCCAACAAATTCATACGGACGCATGCCAAAATAGGCATGCGTTTGAAAGTATGTATTTTTCTTAACGCACATGAAAACGCTGCAGATCGTGTTCATGTGCATTGAAAAAAAATGTATACTTGCAAACACATGCCTATTTTGGCATGCGTTCATATGCATTTGTTGAATGCAAGTCTATGGATGTGTTAACACATCCATTACATTGCGTTTATGCTGCTGTCCAATGGATCCGTTGTAGCGTACAGCAAGAACGCAATGTGAACCTAGTCTAACACAAAGTAGCAAGTGTTTGAGAAGTGTGAAGTGGTTTTCTAAATATTTTTAAAATATATATCTGAAAATTGTGAAATTAATTTGTATCCAACCCCCTCCCCATGAGTCAATACTTTGTAGGACCACCTTTTGCTGCAATTACTGCTGCAAGTCTTTTAGGTTAAGTCTCCACTAGCTTTGTACATAAAGAGGCTGAGATTTTTGCCCATTCTTGTCTGCAAAATATATCTACCTGAGTGAGATTGGATGGTGAGTGTCTATGAACAGCCATTTTCAAGTGTTGTAACAAATTGTCAATGGAATTAAAGGTACCATCACACGCCGCCACATGGCTTCCATATCGCTGGCGATTTGACGTGAGCGTGCACATTTCGGGCACTTTTTTCTGATCGCTGTGGAACTGTCACAAGTAGCGATCTAGCGTGCGATCTTCGGCGATCCTGCGTCCCGGAAATCGCCTGCAGAAGACCGGAAGCGATTTTCCCTTCACACATCGCCGCATCACATGCCACAATTGTAGCAGCGATGTGGCCATACTGTTTTGATAGAGGCATGCTAGAGTGTGTTTCACCACGCCCCTATCACTGCGATTGGTGGACGGAACTGCGTTCCCATTGTTCAGCCTTGTGTGAACGCATGTGTCAACAAATAAGGTGCCTTGGACACGGCCAGACAATTGTGGTGCCCCTGCGTCCAGGAGGCCACAAAGGGAACTGCAGCCAGGCAGGTAGGACATTGTTGCACAACAACACCCTCACAGCCCACACAACCCACGTGTAAAGAAAGGTTTACATCCAGTCCTGAGATTAGAACTCTATGAGATCGAGGGGTGGTGGATCAGAGAAGTGGGTTGGGCACACCAGAGGTCAGGTGACTGACAGTATATAGGAAGGGGGAGGAGTGAAGGAAGGTAGTAGGCTCAAGGTGCCGAGATGCAAAGACCAGAAGCTGAGCTGCAAAGACAGAGAAAGACAATCACACTTCTGTGAGTGCAAGGCTAGGAGCGCAGAATCTGTACTGAGCCAGTGTGAGCCAGAGGGGAGAGAAAGCCCATCCGATGCTGATGCCACCAGGAGTGTGAGAGAACAGAGAGGGATGGTGGAACCTGTGCCCTAGACAGCAGCTGACGCCACTGACTGCAGGCAGAGAAGTCCCTCCTAGGATACTGAAAGGAACAGAGAGAAGGAGCCTGGTAGAGCCTCGTGCTGAGGACTGCTGGAGGCTGGGCTGAGTAGAGTGTCGACTCTAGAGGGGACCGTAGTTCACCCGACATTCCCAAACACTGACGGGGGATCACAGCTTCACACTAGGATCCCTAACCCTAAAGGACAGGCAGCTAAGTAACGCACTAGGACTCACAGAAGCCCGAGTCACCGCCATACTGTCCAGCGTACCACACCACCCGTATAGACGGAGACCGTAAACAGCCCGGAAAGGACACTACAAACTGTGTGAAGGGTCACAGAGAGAGAGGCCTGGCTGCAGGGAGCAAGGGGAACCTGGAGAGGGAGAATGTGCCCGTGTACTTGAACTGTGTACTGAGAACTGTACTTAACCATGTAAGAACTGCAAACTACCTGTGAACTGTTGGAACAACTAAGAGTAAAGCTTTGGAAAACCCTGGAACAGTTTCCCTTGTGTCTCTGCGTGCAAGCTATTCCCTCCATACAGGACACAGCCTGTCAGCACCAGCCAGGAGGAGAGATCCCTGCAGCCTGCAAAGTAAGTGTCCTGGACAATTCCACAACCCTTAACCCTTACTGCCCCGGGGGATACAGTTCTTCCCACTGGAACTACACCATCTCCGCTGCCACTCCATCACCCCCGGAGGTTCTGCAGCAGCGGCGGCCCCCATCACTGGCCGCATCAAGTGGGTGGCATCACAGTGACATTTCCCCTGTAAATATTCCCCTTTATTTGCCGAGCCAGGGACCCGGTCCGGACCTAGCCACCCGTGACTTCCCTGGCACCGTCCGGTCCGGTGCCGAGTACCCCCGTCCCGTGGGGCCCGACACAATCAGAACACAGTATCACCCACCAATCGCCGCAGATGTGGCGCAGAAAATCCCCATCCAAGCACGCCTACGGGAATGAGCACAGGATCACTATGTATGTCGCTATCGCCCTGTCACAGGGCATGATCCAGTGAAATCACCTGGTGAATATCGCCTGATTTCACTGCAGTTCAGCTCAATCAAGCGACGCTCCACCAGCGATTTCTCGCCGTAGAATCGCGCAGCCACAGGCCACTATGCACATGCGACGTGTTTTCCACATCTCCGAATTCAGGCGGCGTGTGACGGTACCTTTAGGTCTGGACTGTGACTGGGCAATTCACACGCATGAATATGCATTGATCAAAACCATTCCATTGTAGCTCTGGAAGTATGTTTAGGGTCCGTCCTTGTCCTATTACAGGTTTAACCTATGACCTAGTCTAAATACTTTTGCAGACTCTAACAGGTTTTCCTCTAAGATTAGGCTGTATTTTCTTTATCCATCTTCCCATCAACTTTGACCAGCTTCCCTGTTCCTATTGAAAAAAAGCATCCCCTTGTAAGAAGGTGGACACACTGCCACATACTCTCTTGAAAACACTGATATTTTTGTGATGTGAAGCATTCTCATGTTATGATGTTATGATCTTCCCAACAACAGGTAATGAGTAAGCATAGACAGAGTTCAAAGACTGGAGTAGCGTAGAGAGAGACAGGCTATTTAGCAAGATCAGAGAGAGCTTCCTGGTAGTGAATCAGAAAGGTCTTAGGCGGCCGTCACACGCACAGATATCGCGCAAGATATCGCTTGAACGCGGCAGATTAAACATCGCGTAAGCGATGTCTGTGCGTGTGACGGCAAGATACGACGAGTGAGATCTGATGAAATAGCAAAATCGTGATCTGAGGTCCGGACCTCAGATCTAGCGATTTACGATTTAGCGATCTGCTTCATCGTGGTGTATGACACCACGATGAACGATCTCCCAGCGGCAGAGCCTATGCTGGGAGATGGTAACTATGGTACACGTCGGGTAACTAAGCGACGCGCGGCGCCTAGTTACCCGATGTGTACCATAGTTACCAGCGAGATCGCGGATCCACATCGCTGGTGAGTCTGTCTGTGTGACATCTCACCAGCGATGTGAGCGATATTGTAAGCGATCGCGCGTGCACGTGATCGCTTACAATATCGTTCTAGATATCTTAGCGTGTGACGGCCGCCTTAGCTTGCATCCAGATTAGATCTTTGGTCTGAGTGCTCAGAAGACTTTGGTTTCCCTAAAGTGAGAAGAGACTGAGACTGTGGATAGTGTTATCCTAATTAAAGAGAAAAGGAGAGAGAGAATTGACCAAAGAACAGAGTGAGCTAATGGAGACAGGTCTTGGGAGATGATGACTAGCAGTACGAGTTTATAAGGCTAGGGTCACACCAGCGTTATGGTGTGCGTTCAGGGGGTTCCATGTAATACTTAGAATTTTGCAGCATTAGCGCAGTGTTAACGGAAAGGTAACACTGCGTTAATGCTGTCAATTCATCCCTACGGATGACGGAACTTGGCACGCATTGCAAACGCGGGCATCTAAGTGCCGGATTTTGAAATCTTGCGCTTTTTCCAAGAGAATCAAATGAGAAGCGCTTCCACGTCATGTAATATGCTTGGAAAAGTGCGAGATTTCAAACTCTGGCACTTAGATGCGTTTGCAATGCATGCGGGGTTCCATCATCCATAGGGATGAATTGACAGCGCTAATGCAGTGTTACCTTTCTGTTAACACTGCGCTAATGGTGCCAAATTCCAAGTTTTACACAGAACCACCTGAAACGCACACCATAACGCTGGTGTGACTTTAGCCTAATTTAATAATGTAATAAGCCAGAACAGTGTACATGAAATGAGGGAAGTGTCCCATTGAGGAGCTCCCAAAGCATCAGAACTAGAAAAAGTAAGAACTAGCCATATTGGCTAATTCCTTAAAGAGGAAAAAAATGCAAGTAGTGACAAAGATTTTCAGTAACTGTGCCATAATGCTTAGCTAGGTTGTGGTAAAGGAATCAAGACTTTAAGGCAGAGGAAGTAAAGAGACTGTTTTAAGAGACTGTATTTGAAGAAATAACAAAAATATATTTGAAGTAGTAAGGGACTGTGCATGAAAATACTCCGTTTAAAAGAAACATTCATGTAGCTATGCACAAACGATCTACTCTATAATACCCCTACCAAGTTATTGCTGAGTAAAGAGTTTTTTGAATGGTGGTCTCTCTAACTGAACTGTATGACATCTTGTCCTAGTCAGCTAGAATCATCAGCACTACAGGGGGCGTCTTGATGAAGGAGAAACCGATATGCGCATTGGGGCGCACGGCGTGCTGGAATAAGGTGTAACTAGACAGTCTGTGTGGACACAAGGTAAAAGGGACAATTCTATGCTTAGTGTATGCACATCCCATGCTGGTTAATTACCCTTTGTTATGACTGGAATCTCACAGTAGTGGATGGTGTTTCAGTGGGTCCACAATCAGTAGACTTATGGTGGCTTCTCACACAAGGATATAGGTGAATGATATCATTCCCTATGTCACGTGACTGCGATCCATCCGACATCGCTGGTGTGTTGTCACACACAAGGATATCGTTAACGATCTTGCATTTGGCAACACGCCAGCGATTTGGAGATGAACGTTTCAACGATTTTGCAAAGCGGCAGGAATAGGAGATATTGTTATTAACATGAGAAAAGAGTTGACAGAATAGAGTGATAGAATACAATAGACAGGATAGATAGGATAGAATAGCTAGAATAGGGTTCACCTGTCTCCCGCTGCTACTTCCATGGCCGCCTATTAGGCTAATTACATATTCATTGCACTGTCAGACAAACAGCCAATCAGAGAAGCTCACACTGTTTGAGAGCTTGTGATTGGCTGTTGTAGTCAGAGTGCTTTTCCTCAATCTGGACAGTGATTCTGGTTGGTTGCCATACACATTAATATATGGCAACCAACCTGGCATTATAGGGTGTGAAATTAATAATTATTTAAAAAAATAAATGTGTGGGGCTTTGCAGCAATCTTAAGTCCATCCCGATGAAAGCAGACAGCTGTGAGCTGCCACCCTCAGCTGCCTAATTTTCCCTTGCCTGGCAAAAAAAAATGTGTGGTCTTCGCCCTATTTTTCAATGCCAGCCAAGGAAAACTAGGCAGCTGAGGGCTGGTATTCCCAGCGGGGTGAGGACCCATTGTTATAGGCCCCCCCACGCTAAAGAACAACAGCCCTCAGCCGCCCCTGAAAATGGCGCATTAATGAGCGTCATTTCCAGGTGCCTTACCAGGCTCTTCCAGCAAGGGGTTAATACCAGATTTGTTATACACCAATAGCTGCTCTTCCCGTGGTATATCAGGCCACCTCCTCTGATGGGAGGTGCCTGATTATTAAGTCAATTTGCTTCTGCCTTGCTGACTGTTGGTCAGGCCTTCCTTGTGCTCTGTGTCCTGGAACCCTAGCTGTGCTCTTCCCCAGAAGCACCATTCCTGTCCTCCAGCCTTGTACTGTTTCCTGGAACCCTTGCTGTGCTCTGCTCCGGTAGCACCATTCCCGTTCTCCTAGCTTTGTACCCTGTTATCCCGGAATCCTTAGCTGTGCTTTAGTATAGGCTAACATTACGAGCCGCCCCCCTGGTACTAGCTGCTGTGGTACTTAGACCCCCTGGGCTTGCCCCTGACAATCCCTGTATAGGGGTTGGGTAAACTAGGATCAGCTCACACCGGGGAGTTTGGTACCACGGCCCAGTGGGTCCACTCTAGAGCGCCTTCCCCCGGAAGCGTGACAGTTAGATATTCTTATGGAGTTTATATGGGCATGTTGTAATATTTGTGCTATTTGGTAATTTTGATATGCATGTGGATACCTAGTGATTTGGGACAGCGCTGATGTTTTGTCTCCACTAGTGTTTTCCTGTTTGTGAGTCTAGTAATAAAATAATATTTGGAATTTAAAATCCTCTCTAATTTTTTGGTTGCATTAATTGATTGAGGATTGCATGTTTCCCTATTTGAGGAAATGGGTGTAAACTCCTACTGTTGAGTTATAGAATTGTATGTAAGTATTGAGGGTTGTCTACTATTTATTAATGTAACAAAGTGATTAGGTGTATATAAATCAGATTGATATCGTGTTGTGCAGAGTGGTGAGATAGACGCAATGCATGATATATATACCTACATATACAGTGTTAAGACATCTTATGTATTATATAATGCTGGATGTGAATTGATTTGTATGACCATCAGCTATTGACTGCACTTCTGATATATGATCAGGGGCTGGCTGCAAGTTTCAGCCTGGTGGGCAAGCACACAGCAGTGGGCCATGAGCAGTGAGCTTCAAGGGCAGAGTGGCCTCCCAGACCAACATGACAGATGGCCGGGAGGCCCCAAAACTATTGCTTGACCATGGGCCTGGGGGGCATCTGCCCCCTGCCCCCTAGGCCAGCCAGCCCTTGTATATGATTTTTGGTAGATCCTCAGTGGATTTAGTGGTAATATTTCCATGGTGCCAGTTATAATTGCTATGTATGAGATATTATAGAGGTAATATTGTGAAATTGTTACACAACATAAAGTACGGTATTTTCACCTAATTTTCCATGCACATGTTCCCGACCTGTAACTGAGCACATATGCACTTTACCTGATCCTAATAAAGATAATTTCTACTTTTGCAATAAATTGGATCGTGTGTCACAATATTTTCTGTTTTTGGGTTCTTAATGATATTTTGCGACTGATCCATAACATTGGCAGTCCAATATGGAACGCATTGTGAGGCACCCAAATTTAAATTGAGGAAAAAGGGTGTGATTTAAACTTATAATGTGGGTAACTAAAGTATGGTTTGTTGTAACAATTTTGGATGATGGATTGAACATTGCTCCATGAGCTGTCCAAGGTGTGGGCTATTTTTTTTAAACCCAACTGGTGTATTTCTTCATACTGTTTGATCCCTAATGTTTCCAAAGAAATCTCTAAGGCCTTCACACAACAACTGTAGGTATATCAAGAATAAATAAAACACATGTGGACTCAATTTACACTATAGGTGCCGTCCAGAGGCAATTGGTCACTCAGGATTTTATCTAGAAGTATCTGACTACAAGTGGCTGAATACAAATACACTTCACACTGCTGGCTGGGAACAACTCCTAACCGTACAGTTAGGAGAGTTCCCAGCCAGTGGGTCTACTGTTTTCTTTCATCCTGTACAATTTTTTTAGAGCTTTAAAATACATTTTTTTAAGTTTCCTTGAGTTTGCAGGTGTTTTTCACACCTGCAGGGTGTAAATTTTGTAAACAGTGCCAGATACAGCAGCAGCTGTGAAGTCCAGGAACCTTAGAATATCCATTTAAGAGAGCTTAAAATTTTTTGGGGGTATTATTTTTTCTATTTTTTTTATTTATTATTATTTATTTAATTTTAGCTTTTTGAAGCGCAAAGCTTATTGTAGAAGGTCAGCAGCATGCGAGGCCTTCTCTTCTACACTTATGTGATAGCAATTAATATAAATATAGCATATGGCCATTATATGCTTCACATATATGGTCTTATAGGTCTGTTCACTCTCATGAAACACCATACTATGGATATTGCTTCTTGAATATGTGCAATTACTTTATTTAAAGGGAACATATCTGCTAATTTTTACCCCTATCTTATCACTACCTACCCTTGCACCTTACATAGTAACATAGTATTTAAGGTTGAAGGAAGACCATAAGTCCATCTACTTCAACCCATAGCCTAACATGTTGATCCAGAGGAAGGCAAAAAAGAACCATGTGGCAACACTAAGTTCCACATTGGGGAAAAAAATTCCTTCCTGACTCCACATACAGCAATCAGACTAGTTCCGTGGATCAACGCCCAATCAAAGAATCTAGTATATATAACTAGTCTATTATTTAATTGTCTAAGGGTTTTTTTAGTGTGTCTGTCACCGAAATCGCGCGCCACACAGAGGCAGCTCATTAAGCTCAGACTATGCAAATAGCGCATGCTGAACATTCGAATTTCGTGCCAATTTGCATCCCGGCGGTATACACGGTCCGGCAGACGGTGAACCCAGCGCGCCTGAGCCGGCCGGGAAACGACCGGCGTCAGCCGGTCGTCTCCCGGCTGGCGAGCCGCTAACCGGAGCTCAGCCACAGCTACCTGCGGCACGGAGCTCCGCGGCGAGCCGGTCATTTCCCAGCTGGCGAGCCGCTGACCCCTGTGCCGCAGTAGCCGCGGTTGAGCTCCGGTCTAAACTCTGGTCAGCGGAGAGCTAGCCGTGAGGTGACCAGCGTCAGGCGGTCATCTCCAGGCTGCTCGCAGCGGTGGTGCCCTTCGCGGCATTCAAACTGCGCGCCAAGCTGCAGTACGCTGTGACCAATCAAAGAAGTAGCTCGGCTTGGCGCGCAGTTTGCATGCCGCTCCTCTGATTGGTCGCCGCATTCAGCGTCGACCAATCCGAGGAGCGGCTCGCGCCATGGCGCCATATTGTATTTGAAATATGGCGCCATGGCGCGCGCCGCTATTCTGATTGGTCGGCGGTGAATGCGGCGACCAATGAGAGAAACGGCGCGTGGTTTGAATGCCACTCCTCTGATTGGTTGCCGCGTTCAGCGCCGACCAATCAGAATAGCGGCACGCGCCATGGCACCATATTTCAAATACACTGAATGCAGTATATTTGAAATATGGCACGAATGCGCGCGCCGCTATCCTGATTGGTCGTCACTGAACGCGGCGACCAATCAGAGGAGCGGCATTCAAACCGCGCGCCGCTTCTCTCATTGGTCGCCGCGTTCACTACCAACCAATCAGAATAGTGGCACGCGCTATGGCGCCATATTTCAAATACACTGAGTACAGTATATTTGAAATATGGCGCACGCAGCTATCCTGATTGGTCGGCGCTGAACGCGGGCGACCAATCAGCATAGCGGCGCGCACCGCGGCGTCATGTGTAAAATCCACCCATGACTTCAGATTTTAAATATGGCGTCATGTCGAGCGCCGCTATCCTGATTGGTCGCCGCGTTCAGCGCCGACCAATCAGGATAGCGGCGCGCGCAATGGCTCCATATTTCAAATACACTATACTCATTGTATTTGAAATATGGCGCCATAGCGTACGCCGCTATGCTGATTGGCCGCCCACGTTCACCGCGACCAATCAGGATAGCGGCACGTGCCATGGCGCCATATTTGAAATACACTGTATTCAGTGTAATTGAAATATGGTGCCATGGCGCGTTCCAGTATTCTGATTGGTCGCCGCGTTCAGCACCGACCAATCAGAATAGCGGCGCGCGCCATGGCGCCATATATCATATATATATGGCTCCATGGCGCGAGCCGCTCCTCTGATTGGTCGCCGCTGAATGCGACGACCAATTAGAGGAGCGGTATTCAAACCACGCGCCAAACCGCATTACTTCTCTGATTGGTCGCCGCCAACATCATGTGGCATCATGTGACGGTACTTTTAAAGAACTCTGCTCTTAATAGGCTTTGCACCATTTTAATAGATTCTGCTGATCCCTGTGGGACTTTCATTGTATATATATACTAGCTGTAGTACCCGGCTACGCCCGGGTTAATAAATAACTGATGTTAGCTATAACAAAATAGAATTTGAATATGTCATATTAATGACCTGTAAGAAAATAGAAGCTGAGCTGTGATTGATTGCTATAGGCAGCCTAATAAATCTCCAGCCAACAGTAAACCCTCCCCCGGGCCGGGCTGTATATGTTACCTCACACATACACATAATAGACAGCTCATGTGACTGACATCTGCCTTAATTCCCTATATGGCACATGTGTTACACATTTGCTGTTTTTAATCAGATGGAGGCGGGGGTCAGGATGGAGCAAGAGGGCAGGATAGAGTGAGCGGGGCTGGATGGAGCCGGGGGGGCAGGATGAATGTGGGGGGCGGCATGAAGCCAGCAGGGCATGGAGGCAGGGCGGCGGGATGCAGCCAGGGGGCCGGATCGTGGCGGGGGGCAGGATGGAGCGATCGAGGCAGGATGGAGCCAGCGGGGCCAGATGGTGGCGGGGTGCAGGCAGGATGGATGCGGCGGGCTGCATGGAGCCAGGGGGCAGGATGGATGTGTGGGTGCAGGATGGATGCGGGGGGCAGGATGCATGCGGGTGTTCAGGATGCAGCCGGGGGGGCAGTATGAATGCGGGGGTCAGGATGGAGCCAGGGCGGCAAGATGGATGCGGGCGGGCAGGATAAAGCCAGCAGGGCATGGAGCCAGGGGGGCAGGATGGAGGCAGGGGGGTAGGATGGAGCCAGCAGGGCATGGAGCCAGGCTTGCAGGATGGAGCCAGGGGGCTGGATGGTGACGGGGGGCAGGATGGAGTGAGCGGGGCAGGATGGAGGCGGGGGCAGGATGGAGGCCGGGGTCAGGATGGAGCAAGCGGGGCAGGATGCGGCCGGGGGGGCTGGATGGAGCCGGGGGGGCAGGATGAATACGGGGGGCAGGATGGAGCGAGTGGGGCAGGATGGAACGAGTGAGGCAGGATGGAGCCGGGGGGCAGGATGGCCCCGTGGGGCAGGTTGGAGTAAGCAGGGCAAGATGTAGCGAGCAGGGCAGGAAGGAGCGAGTGGTGCAGAATGGAGGCGGGAGGGGCAGGATGGAGAGAGAAGGGCAGGATGGGGGCGGGGGCAGGATGGAGCGAGCGGGGCAGGATGGAGCTGGGGGGGCAGGATGGAGCAAGCGGGGCAGGATGGAGCGAGCAGGGCTGGATGGAGCGAGCGTGGCAAGATGGAGGCGGGGGGCAGGATGGAGGTGGGGGTAGGATGGAGGCGGGGGCAGGATGGAGGTGGGGGGCAGGATGGAGCGAGCAGGGCAGGATGGAGCGAGTGAGGCAGGATGGAGCCAGGTTAGACAAGATGGAGCGGGGGGCAGTATGGAGTGAGTGGGGCAGGATGGAGTGAGTGGGGCAGGATGTAGCGAGCGGGGCAGGATGGACCAGGGGGGGCAGGATAGAGCAAGCGGGGCAGGATGGAGCGAATGGGGTAGGATGCAGCAAGAGGGGCAGGATGGACCAGGGGGGCAGGATAGAGCGAGCGGGGCAGGATGGAGCAAGTGGGGCAGGATAGAGTGAGTGAGGCAGGATGGAGCTGGGGGGAGCAGGATGGAGCGAGTGGTGCAGGATGGAGACGGTGGGGCTAGATGGAGCGGGCGGGGCAGGATAAAACCGGGGGGCAGGATGGATGTGGTGGAACAGGATGGATGCGGGTCGGGCAGGATGGATGCGGGGGACATCATGGAGCCGGGGGGTCAAGATGGATGCGGGGGGGCAGGACGGATGCGGGGGGGCAGGATGGAGGCGGAGGTGGCAGGATCCCCCTCACCCCTCTCTGTTCACACCCGGCGTCTTCTACAGCTACTGTGTACAGAGGTCATGTGACAGGGCGGGCTGTGTGAAGTCACATCAGCTGGCCCTGTCACATGACCTCTGTACAGAGGGAGAAGACGGGTGACGGGTGAGAACAGCGGAGGCGAGGGGAGGCGAGAAGGGGGAGGCAAGGGAGAGGCGAGGTGGGGGAGGCGGGTACCGGTGGCGGGGGTCGCCGCGGCCGTACATGTAGCCTGGCAATACACGGGTCCAGCCGACAGTGGCCGCAGTGTGCTAATGCGCCATTGTCGCCATGCTGCAAATTGGGGCTAAATTCGAACTTTGAATTTGCTCACCTATTTGCATAGTCTGGGCTCATTGGTATATACAAATATACAGTGCAGACCAAAAGTTTGGAGACACCTCATTCAAAGACTTTTCTGTATTTTCATCATTGAAAATGGTAGATTCACACTGAAGGCATCAAAACTATGAATTAACACTAGTGGAATTAAATACTTAACAAAAAAATGTGAAACAACTGAAAATATGTCTTACTAGCTGTGAGCCCGATGCGATTGCATCGGGATTCTAGAATCGGTGTATAGTTTATTAAATTAGAGTTTTAAGTAATAATCCTATTATTCCATGATAGATGGCGGCACAATGTTAAAGAATCAGGAATGTAGCATGCATATATACATTATTAATTCAAATTTGACAATAATGCACAAAAGACATGATATCTATCTATCAACTACCAATGTTTGTATGGTATATGTCAGTGTAGTACATGTCATGATTCTAAGGCAAGGCTTTTCGTACAGATACTGGCACTGATGTTTTGTACAGATTACGTATATTCAATTTATATATGAATATTATGATTGAGCCAGTACATGTTTCCCCACCAACCACGGGAAGGTAGCCTTACAGCTGGTGGGACCTACTCTACTCTATCCCTAATAATTAATAGTTAGACTCCTTTTAAAGCAGATATTTTTTGGCTATTTGCAGAAAGTATGGAATTACCAAATACAATTTCTGAACTTGGCACAAAAGGGACTACCTACAGCTCACTTTCAGCAAGTAACATGTAATAAATATGGAACTTGCACTTAGCTTGCAGTAAATACAGCAAGCAGAGCTTTAACAGCTTGACAAAATGCAACCACTAAAAATTAGAGCTAACTGATTTTAGCGATTGAAACTGTCGAAAGCACATGTGCTGCAACTACTGCAAGTAAACGACAAATTCCATAAACATTTCATGCAACTTACATTAAGAGTACTGTAGGTCACCATTAGGCAGCAAGTGGCAGAATTGTTTTTTTCAAACTAAAAATTCAACAAATAGCAGAATAATTCAGATTTAAAATCAAAATGTCTATTCTTTCCCTATGTGTCTAAATATGTACCTATGTGTCTAAATATGTACCTATGTGTATATATGTATTTATATGTACAGAACACACTTCAAGATACAGATGTGTGTGAACAGCTGTCCCACCCATCTCTTAGGCTGCCTTCAGACTTGCAGATGCATCTGCAGCGTTTTGCAAATGCATCTGCAAGCATGTGCATGCAGACAACAGTCCATATCTTTATAATGGAACACATGGTGTCTGCAGATTCTTGCAGACAGCCGTGCGCAGCCATTCACTCCTATATGTGATCTATGCGCAGGCAGATGCTTTTGTACAGATCACAGACTCTCCTCCACACCAGGGACGCGACATGTTGCATCCCTGGTGCAGGTGGCATTATGTGATTTGTATGCAGGCATGCGCCTGTGCAGAGATCACATATCAGAGTAAATGGGTGCGCACGGCTGTCTGCAAGCATCTGCAGAGACCAAAAGTCCCATTGTAAAGATAGGAGCTGCCGTTTGCATGCAGATGCATCTTTAAAATGCTGCACATGCATTTGCAAGTCTGAAAGCAGCCTTAGCTGTTCACAAAAACCTCACCCTGTGTAAAAAGAAAATGAAATCTCGCAGCAGCTATCCTGCTGAAGCTTCAGGTTCTTATCACTAAATGCAAGCATTTAGATGATACACATCTACAATCTACAAAAAAAAATGTGTGTTTACATACATATACAATGAAAATTAAAAAGAAATTTTCTAAGCTAATAAAGTCATTACTATATATTTTAAATAACTATTTTATATCTAAAAAGTAATTATAATATCTTTATAACAAAACTAATATTTTTGGTATTTTTGTATATTTGTATTCCTATACATCTATAGCTAAATTAATTTATTGTAATATTTGTGTTTAATTAGAAAGTAACTATGTATCTAAATGTAATATGTATCTAAAGAATTGAAAGTAAAATATTTTTACACACTATATTTTTAGAGAAAAGTGAAAATAACGACTATATATCTGAAATAACGTTTATATCTAATAAGTAATTATAATGTCTTTATCTATAAGTAAACTAAGTTTTTAGGTATTTTGATTTATTTATATTGATATACATCTATTGCTAAACAAATTAATATAGTAATATTTGTGTCTAATCTAAAAATAACTATGTATCTAAATGTAACATGTATCTAAAGAATTTTAAGTAAAATATTTTTATACACTATATTTTTAGTAAAATTGAACAGTAACAACTATATTTCTTAAATAACTATTTTATATCCAATAACTAATTATAATATCTTTTTCTATAACTAAAATATTATTTTTGGTCTTAATTTTTTTTCTATTCTTATACATCTATGGCTAAACTAATTTATTATAATATTTATGTTTAATTAGAAAGTAACTATATCTAAATCTAATATGTATCTAAAGAATTTAAAATAAAATATTAGAGAGATTATTTTGAGTAAAGAGTATTTCACTACTGGGCAGCAATTTGACTTGAATGGGTGTATCCAGCACTTTCACCTTAACATTGCATCGTGTTTTCACTCGTGAAAAATCCACATATAACTGTCCATGTCCAAAAACTGTTTGTGACAAAAAAATCCCTACTTTCTTCAGTGTATGGCCTTGGGATTTGTTGATGCTCATGGCAAAAGTAGACTTCACGGGAAATTGTTGACGTCTTAACTTGAAAGGTAAGGCAGTCTCTGATGGAGATAAATAAATCTTTGGAATAAACACCACATTTCCTTCTGCAGACCCAGAACTGACTTTTGCTTGAATGAGATTGTCAAACAAAGTGATGACAATGAAGCGATTCCCATTGCAAAGACCTTTTATGCTGTTAAAGGTGTGCAAAAGCATGACAATGGTACCAATGTGTAATTTGAGGCGATGATAAGGCATTCCCATTGGTGTGAGTGAATTTAAAAATTCCACTGGATATTGGTCTGAAACTTCAGTCTGAATGGAATCATCACTAATGTACTCAGTGTATTCACCAGCAATGCAATCCATAACCTGAGAGTTCACCATTTCCACATGGACATTTTTAGGACAAAGATTGTCATGTGATGCAGCAATGTGAATGCTTTCATTGTTATATCCATCATGTATGTAAATGTAATATATATCTATAAGAATATTTTATTTTAAATTCTTTAGACAATATTTTTTGTAAAGACTTTTTCAGAATGAGGCAGCAACTTTCCTTGAATGGGTGTATGCAGTACTTTCACCTTAACAATACATCTTCTTTTCACTCGTGAAAAAGCCACATATAACTGTCCATGTCCAAAAATGGGTTGTGGGGCAAAAAATCCATACTTTCTCCACTGTTTGGCCTTGGGATTTGTTGATGGTCATGGGAAAAGTAGACTTCACGGTAAATTGTCGATGTGTTAACTTAAAAGGTAAGGCAGTCTATGATGGATATAAATCAATCCTTGAAATAAACACCACATTTCCTTCTGCAGACCCAGTTCTGACTTTTGCTTGAATGAGATTGTCAAACAAAGTGATCACAATGAAGCGATTGCCATTGCAAAGACCTTTTATGCTGTTAAAGGTGCTCAAAAGCATGACAATGGTACCAATTTGTAATTTGAGGCGATGATAAGGCATTCCCATTGGTGTGAGTGAATTTAAAAATTCCACTGGATATTGGTCTGAATCTTCAGTCTGAATGGAATCATCACTAATGTACTCAGTGTATTCACCAGCAATGCAATCCATAACCTGAGAGTTCACCATTTCCACATGGACATTTTTAGGGCAAAGAATGGCATGTGATGCAGCAATGTGAATGCTTTCATTGTTATATCCATCATGTATGTAAGTGTAATATATACCGTATATACTCGTGTATAAGCCGACTTTTTCAGCCCAAAAATTGGGCTGAAAAGTCCCCCCCTCGGCTTATACACGAGTATATACTGTGTGGTGTGGTGGGGGCTGTTGTCCGGGTACTGCAGGAGGCAGGAGGAGGCGGGGGGAGGCTGCAGAATGAGCGGCACGTCACGTGGTGCCGCTCATTAATTATGCATGGGGAGCAGCGCATAGTACATTGCTGCTCCCCAGCACAGTATAGCCTCCCCCACTGTCTCCGTGCCCCCCCCCCCATGTATACAGAGCCTCCCCCCAGCAGGGTAATCTCACCCCCTCGGTGTGCAGGCACCCGGGTCCTCCAGCTGCTCCGTCTGCAAGCGCGGCTTCTAATACCGGCGTCCTCCCACTCTTCCTGTTTGATTGCGATCATGTGACCGGTCACATGATCGCAATCAAACAGGAAGAGCGGGAGGACGCCGGTATTAGTAGCCGCGCTTGCAGACGGAGCAGCTGGAGGACCCGGGTGCCTGCACACCGAGGGGGTGAGATAACCCCTGCTGGGGGGAAGAGCCTCTGTGTTAACCCCTGCTGGGGGGGGGAGCCTCTGTGTTAACCCCTGCTGGGGGGGGGAGCCTCTGTGTTAACCCCTGCTGGGGGGGGGAGCCTCTGTGTTAACCCCTGCTGGGGGGGGAGCCTCTGTGTTAACCCCTGCTGGGGGGGGAGCCTCTGTGTTAACCACTGCTGGGGGGGGGAGCCTCTGTGGTAACCCCTGCTGGGGGGGGGGGCCTCTGTGTTAACCCCTGCTGGGGGGGAAGAGCCTCTGTGTTAACCCCTGCTGGGGGGGGGGAGCCTCTGTGTTAACCCCTGCTGGGGGGGGAGCCTCTGTGTTAACCCCTGCTGGGGGGGGAGCCTCTGTGTTAACCCCTGCTGGGGGGGGAGCCTCTGTGTTAACCCCTGCTGGGGGGGGAGCCTCTGTGTTAACCACTGCTGGGGGGGGGAGCCTCTGTGGTAACCCCTGCTGGGGGGGGGGGCCTCTGTGTTAACCCCTGCTGGGGGGGGGGAGCCTCTGTGTTAACCCCTGCTGGGGGGGAGCCTCTGTGTTAACCCCTGCTGGGGGGAGCCTCTGTGTTAACCCCTGCTGGGGGGAGCCTCTGTGTTATCCCCTGCTGGGGGGCAACTGTATACTAGTTATGGCTGCTATATACCAGTGATAGGGGGCTTTATAATAGGACGGTGGTCTGCTGCATTGGTAGTTTACTATTTAAAATAAAAGTTCAACATTTTATTTGTATCTATTTTCATTTTTAAAAATTTCAGTACCGGTAGCTGCTGCATTGTCCACCCTAGGCTTATACGCGAGTCAATAGGTTTTCCCAGTTTTTGGGGGCAAAAGTAGGGGGGTCGGCTTATACACGGTTGGCTTATACACGAGTATATACGGTATCTAAAGAATTTAAGATAAAATATTCTTATAGACAATATTTTTAGTAAAGACTTTTTCAGAATTAGGCACCAACTTTCCTTGAATGGGTGTATCCAGCACTTTCACCTTAACATTACATCGTCTTTTCACTCATGAAAAAGCCACATATAACTGTCCATGTCCAAAAACGGGTTCTGGCAAAAAAATCCCTACTTTCTCCAGTGTTTGGCCTTGGGATTTGTTGATGGTCATGGCAAAAGCAGGCTTCAAGGGAAATTGTCGACGTCTTAACTTGAAAGGTAATCCAGTCTCTGATGGAGATAAATCAATGCTTGGAATAAACACCACATTTCCTTCTGCAGACCCAGTAATGACTTTTGCTTGAATCAGATTGTCAAACAAAGCAATGACAATCAAGCGAGTCCCATTGCAAAGACCTTTTCTGCTGTTAAAGTTGCGCAAAAGCATGACAATGGTACCGATTTTTAATTTGAGGCGATGAGAAGGCATTCCCGTTGGTGTGAGTGAATTCAAAAATTCCACTGGATATTGATCTGGATCTTCAGTCTCATCAGGATCAATGGAATCATCACTAATGTATTCAGTGTATTCACCAGCAATGCAATCCATGACCTTAGAGTTCACCATATCCACATGGTCATTTTTAGGGCAAAGAATGGCATGTGATGCAGCAATCTGAATGCTTTCATTGTTATCTACATCAATGACAATGTTTTCACCAAATATAGCAAGTATAATTGAGCCAGTGCAGATCATGTCTTGTGGGATTTCAATGGTATCATCTCCAAGGTTGAAATCATTGGACAATTCACCATTTCCCAGTTGAAGTAACCAATGGCTATAATCAGGATCAATGGAGCGCATATTGTTGAAGAGTGGCAATTGAGTGAAAAGCTGCCATTGTCGTGAGTATTTAATACAACTCTCTATAATGTCAGTTCTTGTACCATGTGGGATGATAGGCAGACACTGTCGAAAGTCTCCTCCCAGAACAATGACTTTCCCTCCAAAAGGTGTTGTATTTTTCTTGGAGATATCTGTTGTCATGACATCCCGTAAAAGTTGATCTATCACATGCAATGCATATTTAGATAACAGAGTGGACTCGTCAATAATGAAAAGTTTGGTACTTTTCAAATGTTGTGCAGCATCTGTATCATTTTTAATCCTTGAAACGGAAGTTTCATTGATTGGAATTGGTATTCCGTAAAGCGAATGGATGGTTCTTCCTCCTTGCAGTAAGTTAGCTGCAATCCCTGTACTGGCTGCAGGTGAGACAATTTCGCCTTCTCCTCTTAGTTCATGAATTAATAAATCATACAGATATGTTTTGCCACTGCCACCTGGACCGTCAATGAAAAAGCACTTAGTTTGTCCACTTCTATCGTGTAAAGCTTGATTGATCGCATCATAGGCCAAAAGTTGTTGGTCATTTAAAGTAGCTTTCATTTGCTGAGCTCTTCTTAACTCATCATCCTTGTTGTATAGTGGAGCGATGTATGGCTTTCTTTTTGGTCGTGGTAGATTAAAATCAGTAAAAGTTTTGCCATGAAATTTTAGAATAGTTTGGACATCAGTCATAGCATATCCTTCACAATTCTCACACTCCTCAGTGTTGGAGTGATATGCATGGCAGTAGTCTTGGATAAAGTCTTGTTTAAATTCTTTCCACAACTCCAATGGATGAGCTGGAGGACCAAAAATACATATATATGCGAACATATCACGAAGCTGTGCAGGCATGTTGAGAACACAGGCATCCAATAAAGTATTTCTCCAAACAGTGTCATCGAAGAGCAATCCAAGGGCTAATGCTGCCTCTTTGAAAGTTGGGTATGTCACTTCATTAACAGTCTTAATGTTGTCAAAACTTGTTGCTCCTTTGACATGCAGTAACAACAACCTTAAATAGTACCATTCTTGATCTTTCATACTGACAGTATAACATTCTTCCAATCACTGAAGAACCTCCTCGCTTTCTAACTTCCCATGCACCTTCTTTCCAAACATAGTGCTCTGGAATTTGGCGGTAGAAGTAATCATGAGCATGCGGGTCACTCTCATTCAGCTCAAAGTAGCCCATCAGAGTAGATTTTCTGTGCATTGTGTAACTGATGTCGTCAACAGAGTCATCCTCATGAAAATGAAGTGGTTGAGAATGTGGGAGATGTACGGCCAGGCGAATAATGGAGTGCGATTGTCTATGCATCGGGTAAGCAAATATTCGCCAAGCTGCCTCCGGTGCACTGACGTATCTTGAATCCATGAATTGATGTGTTTCATCATGGTGGATATTGGTTTGGCAAATTTCAAGATTGGCTTTATCATGTCCTTTGTAGACATATTTGAATAGGTATTTTACACTTTGAATGGAAGCACATACCTCAACATTAATAGGACACTTGTATGTTAATAGTAGGTAAGGGTTATAGGGAACAACCCAAGAATTATCAATCATCTTTGAACGGATTTGAAAGGATGATCCTTCCTTTCTTTGATAAGTAGGGTATGCATCCTTAGCTATGAGTGTTCTTGGTTGGAAATCTTTAGGAAAACCTTTCTTACATTTGCCAAGATCCATACATGAAGAATTGGGGTTGTGTTGTCCACAGGGTCCATGAATCATGTGTTGCATCACAATGTCATGGAGCAGAGGGTATTCTTCTGGATCAGGGATTTCAGCCCAAACTATATTATCCACTTCAACCTCAGTTCTTAGTTTGGATTTGCTATCCAGAATGATCAAAATGTGAGCGTGTGGTAGGCCACGCTTTTGGAATTCAATCACATGAACCATTGCACAAACTTTGCCAAATAATCCAGTGTTAATTTCTTTTAATAGGGCTTCCAGTTTAATTCTGAAGACACGGGCGACTAAATCAGGTCTATGTTCCACACGCTGCCATGGCTCTAAATTGTTTGTAATCTCCCTCCATTTAGGATTACAGGTCATGGTTACAAAAAGATCTGGTCGTCCAAATTTAGTCACAATAGCCATGGCATCCTGATAGCGTTGCTGCATGTTTCTGGGACTACCTTCAAAAGAAGATGGTAAAATGACCGTCTTGCCAATGGGAATACCTTTCTCAACAGATTGTTTCAGGAGATGTTCCTGGAGTACGCAATAATCCTCTACTTTTAAATCCTTTTGATGATGACGGATAAAATTTAAGCGATTAGCCTCGATTTTCACATACGCATCCACTAAGTACTGCTGTGTTAGTTTGCCACCATTCAAGACAGGATTGAACTGATTCCGTACAGACAGCAAATAGCAGTAATACTGGAGCTGTGTAACCCGGCGTTGACTTTTGCCTTGATGCTTGAGTCCCTCATGCCAGCCTTGTTCTCCATAAGGGAAAAATAAAGGATACAGTAATGCATCTAAATTACTGTGGAGAATACTGACTTGCTGTGTTTTTGGGGCCAAGGGGTTATTTGGATCAGGTTTCAAATGAATTAAAATGTCTCTATTGAATGGTGGCTCTCCATCAGCATTTTCAAAGACTACAGCAACTTCATTGGCAGTAGGATTGTTATAGCGTCTCGGGTCTTGGTCTCTGTCTTGTTTAATGGCCATGATAATATTTGACATGACAGTGCCATGTTCTCTTGCCTTCTGTTCTTCTTCTAATTCAACATGACGTAACATTTTATATGCCGAAACAAAGGGATTAATATTATCCAATTGAAGAGCAATGATACTCATTAAAGTAGGATTACATTTAACATTTTCTGGAGACTGTAGCCGTTGGTGTGTAGCGCTTAGAGTATCTAAAATGTACAGTTGTGCATATGCTGGAGTTTGATCTTGAGCAGGATGGAGTGTTCCAGTGCGATGATAAATTTGCCCATGAATACGGAAGCAGTAAGGGCCGTGTCCAGGTGGTGGAGAAACATGGGCACCCATGGAGGCAAAAGCAAAAGAACTATTAATGCTCCTGATATTCTCCATCAAATTTTGACTGTACTCACTCTCTCCTTTCAGCAAGCGTTCGAAGACGTGCGGGTATTGAGTTAATGGTACCTTTACTTTTCCCTTGTGGCAACAAAGAGTAAACTGTTGATCTGATGGTTGTTCAGCAGGAAAATGGCGAGCCTCACAATGTTCACATATTACATTCATGAAACCACAGAAATGTTCTACAATAACATGATCCTGATCAATAAATCCCATTTGATGTATGAGAGGTGAATAGAATAAATGTAGAAGTTTATTATGTAATCCTACATAGATGAGACGTGGAAGGGATGTAGATTCCAAACATTCCATAAATGAAGAAGTGGAATATATATTCCGTTCTGACTCTTGCAATGTAGAAGTGGAAGAAATAATTTGGCGTTCTTCACCACGTAATTCAGCCAAATGGGTCAAGCGGACTTGTCTAGATGTAGGAGATTCTGTATCTTGACGCATCTGTCTTTTCCTTTTAAGCCTCAAAATTTTACACTGTTTGCTGTATGGCGTCTCCTCACCACAGTGTTTTCGTTTGGATGTGGCCTTGCGATGTGTTAAAGGCTGTTCAGTTGTAGTTAATGTAGTAGAAGAAGAAGTGGCAGCAGTATGAGGATCAGACGAACAGGTGGCAGCAGTATGATGGTCAGACAAAGAGGTGGCAGCAGTATGAGGATCAGACGAACAGGTGGCAGCAGTATGATGGTCAGACAAAGAGGTGGCAGCAGTCTGAGGATGAGACGAAGAGGTAGCAGCAATCTGAGAATGAGACGAAGAGGTGGCAGCAGTCTGAGGATCAGACGAAGAGGTGGCAGCAGTCTGAGGATCAGATGAAGAGGTGGCAGCAGTCTGAGGATCAGACGAAGAGGTGGCAGCAGTCTGAGGATCAGACGAAGAGGTGGCAGCAGTCTGAGGATCAGACGGATCTCCTGCAGGCATTAACTTTTTCTGTTTGCGTCGTTGAGGCAGAGGCATTGATTTTTTGCCTAATCGTTCTGTCCTTCCTTCTAAAGACTGTATTGAAAGCGGTGTTTTCAAAGCAGCCTTTTCCTTGTCCAAGGGAAGTCGTCTTTCTTCAGAACTCTCCTCCACACCCTTCTTGCGCATACGCACAGACACCTTGCGAACCTTTCCTTTTTTGATTTCCATTGAGGTAATGGGAGGTGTTAAAGGCAGTTCACTTGGTAGAATGTCAGTACACGAAGAGGCTGGAGTAGCATCTGTGTCAGACGGTTCTTCAGTGACTGGAATTTTTGTTTGTTTGCATGTGGAACGCGCAGTCATGGCTCTTGTTTCCATTCGTTGGCTTGTTTTTTCAGGAGACACTTCCGAAATACGTGTATGTAAAGCAGTCTTCGCAGCATCCAACCGAAAACGTCTCAGTGGAGAAGAGAGTTTAGCAAACCGTTTGAGTTTAGCAGCCTTAACCCTATCTAACCGAATACGTCTCTCTGCAGAAGTCTCATTTGCAATACGTTTGGCGTAAGCAGCCTTAAGACGATGTAAGCGAATACGTCTCCTTTCTAAGGTCTCTTCAGCAAGGCGTTTCGCCTTAGCAGCCTTATCACTATCTAAGCGAAGACACCTCTCTTCTGAAGTCTCCTTTGCAGTACGTTTCGCCTTAGCAGCCTTACGCAGATGTAACCGAACACGTTTCTCTTCCACACTCTCCTCTGCAATGCGTTTAGCTTTAGCAGTCTTATCACGATCTAACCGAAGACGTCTCTCTTCCAAAGTCTCGTCTGCACGCTTCTTCTTAAGTGTAGATGCAGCCTCCTTGGCAAGAGCGATATTTTGTGTTGGAGAGCTCATCTTAGTAAGAATAAGCAGTGTTTGAAATCCAAAAAGAGCTAGAGTGTGTTAGTTAAGGAACCAATGAATAATAACTGTGTAAACATACAAAAACAATAAAACTAAAGTATGTATTTCCAAAACCTGTTAGAATGAAATGATAGACTTCTTTAAAGTAACAAACAAAGATGTAATGATGTTTACTGTATGGAGTATTGAATGGAAATGAGTGTGTTAAAATTCTTTAAAAACTGCCTTGAAGGCAAAACAAATGGATGTAATGGCCCTTTCCGATACGCGGTATCAAAGCAAATGTTCAACATTGTAATAAAAGCGTTAATACAACCAGGATGACATCAATTTCTGCATAACCACCAGCAAGGTTGTTGTTGCATAAGGTGTTGAAAAATGGCAGAGTTAGGGTTAATTTTTACCAAGAACTGAAGGTTTTGGTATAATAGCAGAAGTAGTGGTTTTTATATTTGTTGCTGGAGTAGGGGAAAGAGCGGCCTTAACGTGAAGTATGAAATGGCAGAATGTGACAAAGCAGGGTGAAAAAAGAAATAAAGCAACTTGCGTATGAGATATTGAAAGAGGCAGGTCAATGTAAAAAGTAACGTAAAAGCGGTGATGTAGTGTAACGTTACGCAACTGCAGCCCTGGTGATGGGTATGGAGAAGTCGCGTTTAAAATTTAAATCTTAGCCCATGTTATGGAAGTATGTAAATGTGCATATACAATGGACGTGTGAAAGGGGACCCAGTCAGTAATAGAGTGTAAAATATTAGGTATGTAAAAGTAGTGAATGTCCTACTGGGATGACAGGGACTTTGACATGAGCGTTAATTTCAAAGAGCATCATAACCGTTGGAAAAACAGCATCTGCCGCATGTGGCGCATAGCCACAGCATAACTGCAGGACTTGGGGCGGTTGCATGAATCCCCATAGTCATTATAATCGCCATAGTAGTCAGTATCTATTTATTTGCAGCAGGTGCAGCAATTTGTGTTTTGCAGTTGTGGCAGGTGCTGTATGGAAAAAAAACGGAGGGTGACCGCGCTTTTTATGGAGGCGGGACCTGCGGCAAGTTCCCCTATACTTACAATGGGGATTAGCGGAACAACACCGCAAGTGCAGCATTTATGCGGTGGCAATGCAGCAAACAGATCTGATGCAATTGTGTCAGCACATCTGACGCGATTTCAAATAACCACTGATGTGAACTGGCCAGGTAGCATTACCACCAAACTGTTAAATATAAGACAGGTAGTAGTGCTACAGAGTAATGACTATGAAAAATATTACAAATTGACATATAATGGGTTAACGTACTCGTAACCGTGTGATGACTGACTCCTAACTCCAAAAAAAAATCAAAGAGCCTGTAAGAAGTTAATGTAGCATTGGCACGCATAAAAAATACTGGACGATTAATAAAAATAAAAATAGTATTAAAGTGTTTAGTAATGAAATGCCAGTAGTAGACCACATAGTGACATAGACAGTGAATAGGCCAAACAATAGAAGACGTTAATGTACCACTTACATGCTATAAAACAGTGTGGATGAGAAAATAAATAACAAATAGTATAGAAGAGGTTAATTTGCAAATGTCATGAGTACAGCAGCTAGTAACACAGTTAGTGAATAGCAAACTGAAAGTAGGGGGTTAATGTAGCATTTTGAACCCTATAAAACATAGTGTCGGAAAACAAAATGGCAAATGGCATAGAAGAGGATAATGTATAAATGGCCTTAGTGGACCACATAGTGAGATAGGAAGTGGGGCAGAAATAGAATAGAAGGGGTTAATATACAAATCGCCTTAGAGCCCTTTCACATGAGCTCTTTCGATAAAATTGCGGTAGATGGAGTGAAAAAAATGCATCTGCTGCGATAGCCACATTAACATTGCACTTGCGGGCGGTAGCGGTAATCCCTATAGAAAGCATAAGGGGACTTGCGGCAGGTGCGGTTTTGCACTTGCGGCAAGTGTTGCCAGAAAAAAAAACGAACTTGGCGCACCTGCCGCAAGTGTCCCTATAGTTTATATGGGGATTCCCGCAACAGCGCCGCAAGTGCAAGGTTCAATCGGCAATCGCAGCAGATGGTTTTTTTTAATCACTTGTGGGGTGAAGTTGTAAAATCGCAGATGTCCAGCACATAGTGACACAGTTATTGAATAGCAAACAGAATAGAAGGGGTTAATGTATGAGTTTAAACCCTATAAAATAGTCATGGTGCAACTAAAATAGAAAAGGCATAGAAGAGGTTAATGTAAAAATGTCCTTAGTACAGCAGATAGTGAGATAGCAAGTGGAGCACTAATAGAATAGAATGGGTAAATATAAAAAAGGCCGTACTACAGCAGATAGTGAGATAGGCAGTGTAGCACAAATAGAATGGGTTAATATAAAAATGGCCGTAGTACAGCAGATAGTGAGATAGGCAGTGTAGCACTAATAGAATAGAAAGGGTTAATATAAAAAAGGCCGTAGTACAGCACATAGTGAGATAGGCAGTGTAGCACTAATAGAATAGAAAGGGTTAATATAAAAATGGCCTTAGTACAGCAGATCGTGAGATAGGCAGTGTGGCACTAATAGAATAGAAAGGGTTAATATAAAAATGGCCGTAATACAGCACATAGTGAGATACGCAGTGTAGCAGTAATAGAATAGAAAGGGTTAATATTAAAATGGCCGTAGTACAGCAGATAGTGAGATAGGCAATGTAGCACTAATAGAATAGAAAGGGTTAATATAAAAATGGCCTTAGTACAGCAGATCGTGAGATAGGCAGTGTGGCACTAATAGAATAGAAAGGGTTAATATAAAAATGGCCGTAGTACAGCACATAGTGAGATACGCAGTGTAGCAGTAATAGAATAGAAAGGGTTAATATTAAAATGGCCGTAGTACAGCACATAGTGAGATAGGCAGTGTAGCACTAATAGAATAGAAGGGGTTAATATAAAAATGGCCTTAGTACAGCAGATCGTGAGATAGGCAGTGTGGCACTAATAGAATAGAAAGGGTTAATATAAAAATGGCCGTAGTACAGCACATAGTGAGATAGGCAGTGTAGCACTAATAGAATGGAAGGGGTTAATATTAAGATGGCCTTAGTACAGCAGATAGTGAGATAGCAATTGGAGTACAAATAGAATCTAAGGGGTTAATGTGAAAATGGCCTTAGTACAGCACATAGTGAGATAGCAAGTGGAGCAGTATTAGAATAGAAGGGGTTAATATAGTATGAAAAAAAGAGGGCACTATGGTGAAATGTAGCTAATATTAAATTAGTATAAAGAAGGGGTTAATATAAGCCTAGGCATTAGGTACATATACTCTGTTGTGAGATTGTACTGTGAAAACAGCTTTTTCACTTTTACATTGTTCACAAATTCAAATTTCGCGCTCTAAGATGGCGGACGCGAAAAGTTCATTCATAAAAAGCCGGCAGACGCCAGCCGCGGTGTGATTGGGCAGCGAAAACTTCATAAACATGGCGCCGTGAATCCGGTTGGTCGGCGCTATTGTGTGAAGATGCCGCTGCCCAATCACAACTCAGCGGGGCGGAGCTACAGACTTCCAGCCGGCCGAACGGCATATCCGAAAATCGCACCAGGCGCTCGGCAAGAAAAGTTCCGAAGTCCCCGCTGTGCGCTTACCAATCGGAATCAAAGCGCCATAAACAACAACCAATCACAATCGCGCCTCATTTCTCAATGGATGTCTATGGGAAGTCGGCATCCAATGAAAATCGCGGCGCGAATTTTGAAAATGCACAGAAATTTCCTTGCCGAGCGCCTGGTGCGATTTTCGGACACGGCGTTCGGGAGACTGGAAGTCTATAGCTCCGCCCCGCTGAGTTGTGATAGGACAGCGGCATCTTCACACAATAGCGCCGACCAACCGGATTCACGGCGCCATGTGTATGAATTTCCGCTGGCCAATCACACCGCGGCTGGCGTCTACCAGCATTTTATGAATGAACATTTCGCGTCCGCCATATTACAGCGGTGAGTTGTACGGTCGGCGCCTGAATGCGTGTTCGGACACAGCGGTCTCATAGACCACGGAGGCCGCTAGAAGCGCCGAAGTTTGCGCTTGTAGCGCAGAAGTCGGCGCTTGCAGCGGCGAAGTGTCCGAACTGTGGCGCACGCTCCATGCTGCGCCGATTGGCGCTGCATGGCGCAAAATAGTAAAAGTGGTGAAAATAAAGATAGTAAAAAAGGTGAAAATAAAACTCCACATCAGGACTATAGCTCTGATGTGAAAAGGTAGATTGTCCAAAGGATATCTTAGCTGATCAATCGTAGATCCCGATCCGGCGCTTGCTTCCCGACGTCCCACACGAAGGATGGATATCTCGGCTCAAATGTAGTCGAACAGATGGTCCAGCGGTAGCTTCTCGTTGTCCTTGAAAGACCGTCACGAAGGATGGATTTCTTGGCAGAAATATAATCGAACAGATAGTCCAGCGGTAGGTTCTCGTTCTCCCACAAAGAGGATTCAAAGAGGTTGAAGATTCAAAATTGCCGCTATAAGTAAGCGGACTTATCTGATTGGAGGGCGGCAACTTCAGAAAGCTGGCGCCATGAATGTGATTGGTTGCTATGTATTTTCAAAAAAGGCGCGGCGATTGTGATTGGACGGCGGCTTCCTATCGAGATAGATAGAATAGATAGACAAAGGAGGGGATTTTATGGCCGAGCCCCTGGTTCTATTTCCGGCCAGGCGACTCGGCTCAGAGGCATCATTCGACGGGGCCGGAAACTGCCAATCAGCGTATTACCAACGACTCGCAATCATTGTGAGTCGTTGGTAAGACGCAACCAATGTCCGCGAACCGCTGAATGCGAGTTTGCGGCCCCGTGGAACGACGAATAAGAGCCGACTCCCGTGACCGAAAATAGACGCAGGGGCCCGGCCATAAAATGCCCGAGACACCGCTATGTATGTGAATAGGGAAATGAGGTGCTCTTTTCATTGGTCGGTAATTCGAGCTCACTTCCTATAGACATACATTAGCGGTATGTCGGAAAATATATGGCCGGCCTTGTGGTTGTATTTTCGGACACGTGGGTCGGATATTGTCGGTAAAATTTTTTTTTATTTCTGTATGTATGTATGTTTATTTTTATGTATTTTTAAATGTATATTTGTAAATAGATAGAGGTAGGTAGATAGATAATAAAAAGAATCCAAAAATAAAAAAATTAAATTTTTTTTATTTTTTTTATTATTATTTTTTATTGAATTCTTTATTACTTTTTATTATGTTTGTTATAATTTTTTAATTATTTTTTAATTTATTTTTTTATTATTAAATTTATTATTTAGGCTGAGACACAGTTCTCATTCAGGTCCGCTAAAATTTTATTATTTTTAAATTATTTTTAAATTATTTTTTTTATTATTAAATTTATTATTTAGGCTGAGACACAGTTCTCATTCAGGTCTGCTAAAATTTTATTATTTTTAAATTATTTTTTAATTATTTTTTTTATTATTAAATTCATTATTTAGGCTGAGACACAGTTCTCATTCAGGTCCGCTGAAATTTTATTATTTTTTAATTATTTTTTAATTAATTTTTTTATGATTATTAAATTAAATTTATTTGTTCCCATTGAAATACATTAGCGGTGTGTCGGCGATTGTATGGCGGGCGACCTGGTTCTATTTGTCGGCCCTAAAATCGCGGAGACACTGCTAATGCATGTCTATGGGCAGTGAGCTCGAATTCTGATTGGTCGGTGCCCAATCCGAAATCGGGCTGATTGCCCATAGAGATGCATTAGCGGTGTGTCCGCGATTTTAGGGCCGAGAAATAGAACCAGGCGGGCGGGCATAAAATCGCCGACACACCGCTAATGTATTTAAATGGGAAATGAGCGCCTCTTCTGATTGGCTGAGGGCAGTAGAGAGCGACCAATCAGAAGAGCCCCTCCCATCTCATTAAGATAGAATGGCGGATTTGTCGTCCATTCTATGTTAATGATAACAGAAGAGGACGTCGGAGCTGGAAGTTGGCGGAAAGAAGACAGAAGATCCCCGGGGCCGGACGAAGAGGCGGAGATGGCGGAAAGAAGAGAGAAGACCCCCGGGGCTGGAGGAAGAGGACGCGTGGCCGGACGGAGGACTTCTGGATGGGACGGACGATCAGATGACTAAGAAGGCATGTAAGTGATCGACGGGGGCGTTAGGTTAGGGGACGGCGGGGGCTTCGGGTGTAGGGCTTTAGGTGTTAGCGAAAGCGGCGGGGGAAAGCGGCGGGGCTTAGGGGGTAGGGGGTTAGGTGCGGCGGGGCGGCGGCGGACGGTAGGGGTTAGGTGCAGCGGGGCTTAGGGGGTAGGGGCTTAGGTGCAGGCAGTGGCTTAGGTGCGGCAGGTGGTAGGGGCTTAGGTGCGGGGCTTAGGGGGTAGTGGGTTAGCTAAGGTGCGGGTTGGGGGATAGGTGCGGGGCTTAGGGGGTAGTGGCTTAGCTTAGGTGCGGGGTCGGGGATAGGCAGTTGGTTAGGTGCGGCAGGGGATAGGGGCTTAGGTGCAGGCAGTGGCTTAGGTGCGGCAGGGGTAAGGGCTTAGGTGCGGGTTAGGGGGTATGCGTCGGCTGCGGGTTCGGGGATAGGCAGTGTCTTAGGTGCGGCAGGGGGTAGGGGCTTAGGTGCAGGCAGTGGCTTAGGTGCGGCAGGGGTAGGGGCTTAGGTGCGGGTTAGGGGTATGCGGCGGGGCTTAGGGGGTAGGGGCTTAGGGGGTAGGGGCTTAGGTGCAGGCAGTGGGTTAGGTGCGGCAGGGGGTAGGGGCTTAGGTGCGGGTTAGGGGGTAGGGGCTTAGGGGGTAGGGGCTTAGGGGGTAGGGGCTTAGGGGTAGGGGGTTAGGTGCGGCTGGGCTTAGGGGGTAGGGGCGGCGCACTGAGGGGGTGGCTAAGAGCATGGGGCTGTAGTGTACAGCGCTATGGTATATTACAGTCCCATGGCCATACGCCTGTCAGGCATAAAGCGTATGGGCATGGGACTGTAGTATAGCATAGCGGTGTATGTTAGCGACTCGCCACAGCGCCATGCTAGGGGCTTAGGTGCGGGTTAGGGGGTATGCGGCGGGTGGGGGTTCGGGGATAGGCAGTGACTTCAGCGCCATGGAAGGGTCTTAGGTGCGGGTTAGGGGGTATGCGGCGGGTGCGGGTTCGGGGATAGGCAGTGACTTAGGTGCGGCAGGGGGTAGGGGCATAGGTGCGGGTTAGTGGTTATGCGGTGGGGCTTAGGGGGTAGGGGCTTAGGGGGTAGGGGCTTAGGGGGTAGGGGCTTAGGGGGTAGGGCTTAAGGGGTAGGGGCTTAGGGGTAGTGGCTTAGGGGGTAGGGGCTTAGGTGCGGCTGGGCTTAGGGGGTAGGGGGGTAGGGGCGGTCTTAGGAGGTAGGGGCTTAGGTGCGGCAGGGCTTAGGGGGTAGGGGGGTAGGGGCGGCGCACTGAGGGGGTGGCTAAGAGCATGGGGCTGTAGTGTACAGCACTATGGTATATGACAGGCCCATGGCCATACGGTTGTCATGGGACTGTAGTATAGCATAGCGGTGTATGTTAGCGGCATGGGGCTGTAGTGTACAGCGCTATGGTATATTACAGTCCCATGGGCAAACGCCTCACGCCTGTCATGGGACTGTAGTATAGCATAGCGGTGTATGTTAGCGGCATGGGGCTGTAGTGTACAGCGCTATGGTAGATTACAGTCCCATGGCCATACGCCTGTCATGAGACTGTAGTATAGCATAGCGGTGTATGGACTCGGCACAGCGCCATGGTGTTAGGCAGCCCCTGCTCTTAGGCAGCCCCTGTGGCTTTGGTAGCGACTCGCAATGCCCGCTTCGCGGGCATTGCTTCGCAAATCTGCAACGACTCGCAATGCCCGCTTTGCGGGCATTGCTTCGCGAGTCGCCGTGGCCGCTATGCGGCCACGGACAGAGTCCAGTAGATGAAACCTGGACTCGCTAACAAAGCCACCGGAAGTTGCGCCGCTCCGACGGAAGTCGCTACGGCAATTATATAATAGATATTCTAGGTTCTTCAAAGTAGCCACCTTTTGCTTTGATTACTGCTTTGCACATTCTTGGCATTCTCTTGATGGAGCATTGTCCTGCATGAAAATCATGTTTTTCTTGAACGATACCGACTTCTTCCTGTACCACTGTTTGAAGGAGTTGTCTTCCAGAAACTGGCAGTAGGTCCGGGAGTTGAGCTTCACTCCATCCTCAACCCGAAAAGGTCCCACAAGTTCATCTTTGATGATACCAGCCCTACCAGTACCCCACCTCCACCTTGCTGGCGTCTGAGTCGGAGTGGAGCTCTCTGCCCTTTACTGATCCAGCCTCTGGCCCATCCATCTGGCCCATCAAGAGTCACTCAAATTTCATCAGTCCATAAAACCTTTGAAAAATCAGTCTTAAGATATTTCTTGGCCCAGTCTTGACGTTTTGTCTTATGTTTCTTGTTCAAAGGTGGTCGTTTTTCAGCCTTCCTTACCTTGGCCATTTCCTTGAGTATAGCACACCTTGTGCTTTTTGATACTCCAGTAACATTGCAGCTCTGAAATATGGCAAAACTGGTGGCAAACGGCATTTAGTAGCTTCATGTTTGATTTTCCTCAATTCATGCGAAGTTAATTTGCGCCTTTTTTGCCCAATGCGCTTCTTGAGACCCTGTTGGCTATTCACCATGAAACGCTTGATTCTTCGGTGATCACACTTCAAAAGTTTGTCAATTTCAAAACTGCTGCATCCCTCTGCAAGACATCTCACAATTATGGACTTTTCAGAGCCCGTCAAATCTCTCTTCTGACCCATTTTTCCTAATAATTAGCACACCTTATACAGGATGTTGATGTCATTAGACCACACCCCTCCTCATTACTGAGATGTACATCACCTTTTTACTTAATTGGTAGCTGGCTCTCATTCCTATACAGCTTGGAGTAGGACAACATGTATAAAAAGTATCATGTGATCAAAATACTCATTTGCCTAATAATTCTGCACACAGTGTATAATAAATCTCAAACACACATATATGAATACTCACAGTATATATAATGAAAATCCCACAAGGATCAGCAGACTCTATTAAAATTGTACAAATTTTATTAAAGGCAGAGTTCATTAAAGGTTTTGGGTTGTATCCCATTGGCTGCATGTATGACTGCAAATCCAGCAGGGAAAAGCACAACCAGGGCTAAACTTGGGAAGGGGAAAATAAAACTAACTAAAAAACATGCTTTGCTTTTCGAAGAAGTGAACAAAAATTGAAAAATGTCTGTCTTTCGACAAAATGCCAAATAAGGGGCAGGTCAGCAACCCAACAACATGCCTTTTTAGTCCTCTCTCTTCAGTCCTCGCTTTATACAGACTAAAAATTCTCTCGCAGCTTTCTCAGCACTGCCCTAGAAGGAGGTCGCTTTTCCTCATGGTACTCCACTGCCAGATGGTCTCAGGGGGTCATACAGGCTACTCCTCCAAAGGCATTCTCTGCCACCTCCTGCCTCCCAGCACACACCATCATGACCACTTCTAGAGAAGATGATGGCGGAAATAGGGGATGACCACCCCCTCTAGGAGAGACAGGAGTAACTTGGGCAATACCGACATACACTTTAGGATCTACAGTCCCTATGGGTATGTTCAGCTGGCTGGCTAATCCATAGAGGCTGGCCTAACCCGATGCCACATTCTTTCCCAGTTTGTCTCCTACTGCCACTACTTAAAGTCATCAGCAGTGGCAACCCGATTTAGTCCAACCAAGAACCACCCCTTGCTGTTCATCACCTTCATGAGGAAGTAGTTCAGAGACTTCAGTACAGGCAGTACTGTGAAGAGCAGAGTTAGCTCAGTGCAGGCCTAGTGAGGGTCTGAGGAAAGGAGAACTACAAGCGGAGAGACACTCCTGGGAGCTTGAGTGCAACCATTACTCGCCCCAGAGAAGCGCACAAAATGGACACCGGATCCGGTACTGTGACTGACACACAGCACGGTGAATCCAGGAGCAGTGGGGTTTCTAGACGACCACAGTACCAGAGCAAAGCAACACGGCGGGGTCAGCATAGCACAGAGGACTCAAGTTGCCTAGCCAAGTGGTACCAGTAGCAGAAAGAGAGAAAGAGTGAGGCAGTCCCAGCAGCTCAGCAATAAGCAGCAGCCAGGACACACACACAGCGCAGCACGAGGAAGCTGATGACCCGGACAGGGTGGGAGGAGAGCCTATCCCCAGTACAGACTCCGTGGACTATAATCTGCAACAACATCTGCAGTAAAGCTTTGGAAAACAGAAAAACTGTGAGTCTGTGTATTGATTGCAACCTTTGCCCTACATCCAGCAGCAGAGAGGTCCCACCTGGAGAGCTACAAGCCTGTCAGCTCTGCACACGGGCTGGAAGAAAGCTGCAGCATCAGGAGAGAAGGAGAATTGCACCTTTTACTACAAAACGTGAGTTTGTGTTCTTTAACCCCGTCTCCACTATCCATATCCATTATAGACTATACCATCACTGCCCCTGGGAATACAGTTCTACCCACTGGAACTATTCCATCTGCGCTGCCATTACACCATCCCCGGAGGTTCTGCAGCAGCGGCGGCCCCATCACTGGCCGCACATAGTGGGTGGCATTACGATAGACTATTCTCCCCTGTAAATACACCCTTTTATTTGTCAGGGCCCGGGACATGGTCCGGACCAGGGCCACCCGTGACTTCCCCCCTAACAGACACGGTCCGGTACCGAGTACCCTCGTCCCAGTGGGCTCGACAAATACAGCTAGGCAGGCTGCAAGACCCTCTGGATTCTAACCTATGGCGCTCCCGGCTAGCATGGGGAATGGCTAACCTCATGACTGTGACCTCCTCAGGTCCTCGTCTGGAATCCGAGCCCAGCACTGGATCTGGTCCTCACTGCATATGAAGCACAATATGGGTAGTGTAGTGGAGCTCCAGGTCACATATGTGTCCATATCCTGTGTGGGCTGCTCTGGTTCTTGTGCTGCTGAAGCACCCTCTGCCTCTGTGGTGGTGATGAAGATGACATCCTCCAGAGCTGGAATTTCTTTAGGGAAATCCATAGCCAAATTGCAGACTGCAGACACATGTTAGCAAACAGTAACTGTAGCAAAGTGTAGCTGCATTGTACTGCATTGCACTGCTAAGATGGTAGAAAGAAAAAAGGGGTGCAGCTGCCTAGGCAATATGAAACGGGTGTATCAGCACAGAGTTAAGAGTATACAAGGGCAAAAGGGAAGAAGAAAAAAAGTACCTCTGCAGGGCCAAGCACAACCACAATGATTATATATGCAAGTGAAGTTTATTTACATAAATATGTGATGGCAGCAAAAAAGCCACAAAAACATATTAAAAACATTTAAAACAATATTGGTCCGGACCAGTCCTCAACTGTGAACAAAAAAGCACTCAATTTCTACAGATATTTAAACAATATCAAAGAAGCAGGAAGACACCATATTAAATCATTATTCACAATGTGTTACGTTTTTTAAAAAATATACAATTCTGTATTGGCAATAATAACCCAGACAGAGGCGAACTTAGATGTGATATACACAATTTGAACATATGATGAAACCCTTGCAAGCGGCCAAATGGAGGATGCAATTTAAAGCCAAAGGGCAGTCAGACTATAAGAATCGCCACTCCGGGAGGAAAATATACCAATTTAGGGATAGAAAAAGGGGTCAAACATTACACTCATAAACACAGATGCACAAGATCCAGAGTATGAAAGAAGAGTAACAGTCATGCATTACCCAGGAGGAAATAGTAATTCCCAGTGAAAATCGTCCCCAATTAGGGATACTGCTGAATTAGGGTGTATATGTTTGTAGGAAATTACCCCCAAAAGTCTAAGGAGAGTGTGGGCACTCTCATGTGCATGTTACTCTCATATGCACTATAAATCCTCCTCATAGATGCTTGCATGATTGTTTAATTATCACGACTAAAGATCATTTTATGTGATTACATGATTATGCTGATGGTACCTGTGTGCTATGATGCTTGGTGTTGCATTTAGTTTTTACTCTTCTTTCATACGCAATTTTTGGCGGCGATAGGAGGCAATCTAATGTACCCGTGCACGTTTTTCATTGTTGCCTCAGATAGCCGAAGGCGCTTTTATACGCTGCAATTTCGCCCTCAACCTAAGGCGACGTGTTTCGCCCCGGAAGTTGCCACACCTAACAGCAGGAAACATCCGGTAGACTCCCGTCGCCGCTTCACACGCCGCAATCCCCAAAGGAATGTGGGAGTACATGTTCAGCACGGCGAAAACATAGGCGTGCCAAATTGGTTTACACCGCGCCCCAAACACGCTCATTGGACAACGCAATAGAGTTATGATTGGCCAGCCTGTGCTGGAAGGCTGGCTAATACTTGACGCCATTGTGTGTCGGAGTTTGGCACCAATACACGTTAAAATATGGCGCGCTATCAACTGACAGCCAATGGGAACACAGGGCGCGGACTCCAGCATGCTGTGGCAAGCCTCCAGGAAATCAATAGGTGGCGCAGATTCCATCACTATCGCCCGTTCACACGCCAAAAGCCGGGAATGTCGCCTTCATGATTGCCTCTGATTTTGGAGCAGTGCTGTGAAATCGGAACCAGGCGCCACCTTTTTTATCGCCGCCAAATTCCCCAATTACATGCCGCAATTGTGAGGCAATTTGATGGCGATGGTGCCGGGGCGACATATCGCCGGTCAGATACCTCGCCGCGGTTGCAGCGTGTAAAGGTAGCCTTAAGGAACACAGTGGTGATGCCCCATTGAGAACATGGTGAGACCATTCCAATTACAGATGTTTTTTGCTGGGAGTTATTAGACCAATCATAGAGTGGATTAATGTCTATTTGAAAGATAGTGGGATACGCTCCTTTTACGGTCATCTAGCAGGTCTAAATTGACATTTGTGGGTTTGACCCAACACAGCTCAAGGGTATTGTTTTGTGTAAATCATGAATATCTGTTCTGGCTGGGGCTATATGGTCTTGATTCCCCACTGGAACGATAGAGATATTTGTTGACTGTGTTTTCTTGTTTTCTGTGGGTGTAGTTTTCATTCTGTATATGTGTGTTTGAGAGTGGCGAGGATAAAGCCCTCTTTTTTAAAAGGTGTTATTAAAAGTTACTTTTTAATTACCAGATACTCAATGTGCTATATCTACTTCTAAAACTGAATTGTTGTACAAGGACCATATACGGTAGGTCTATGGTCCATTGATATGACATATTTTGAGCTATATCTGACAATTTTGTCCAGCAGTGAAAAATTAGGGACAGGATGAATATATTTACACTCCCAGAATTCAGCATAGGACAAATTATTAATTGGGACACTTCAAATACTGGTATGCAATATTTGCTTCAGCATATTGAATTTCATTAGCAATTCATTACTTGTTGCCAGTTCGTTTTGTAGAGGGAAATACCCTGAGGATATTATTTTTCACTTGTTATATCAATTAACTTGTCATATTATTGTCAAAAAGAGACAGCTTTTCCAGTCTACTGATTATTATTCCACGTTTACTTTAGTCCCTTGATGTAGTTCCATTTATATTGAATAGATGCATTTTTTAAGAATTTTGACAATATAGAGACCATTTGGGTACATTGAATCAGCTGATGTTTGTTCTTTTCTCAGGAATCTTTCCTAGAAAACAAATAAAGAATGTTATTAATACCTTTAGACCCCAATTCTGTTTTTACTTTCCTGACTCTGCCAAATTCTTTAAATCTGACCAGTGTCAATTTATAAGTAATACGGTAACTTAGGAACACTTCAATAAATATAGAAATAGTGGTTTTGGGATTGTTTTTTTTTTCTGACACATTGTACATACTAATGATAAATTTTGGTCAATATGATTTGTATTTATTTATGAAAATAAAGAAAATTTTTGAAAAAATTATGAACATTTTGCAATTTTCGAACTTTGTTTATTTATACCCTGTGAGGTAGACTTTAAGTAGTCAAGATGGGAGGCACTGTGTGTACTAAGAACTTCAGATTTAAAAAAAATAAGAATTTTGAGTTTTTTGAAAAAAACTTAAGTTTTTAAATTTTTTCTCATGTATTATATAGCTTGTTAGCATATGTACATCATTGGTAGTAGCTGAGTGCTGCAAGGTTTTTTTTCTAGCAAGATGGGAGGCAGTGACCCAGGTTCTTTCAAACAGCAATGGTATTTATTTACAAAGTCCACTCATAATTACAGACCTATGAGATCCGGGATGCAACCGGTACACTCCAGTGTGCACAAGATACAGTCCACAGTAAGGCCAGGGTCACACTGGCGCTGGCATTCCAACCACGGGGGTCCGTCAAAAACATAGATTCTGGCAGCATTAATGCAGCGTAACCGTAATGGAATGCTGCCTTAATGCTGCCAATAGAATCCTATGGGGGACAAACTCCCAAGCACATTCAAACGCTGGCATGTAAGTGTCGGAGTTTGAAATCTCGCGCTATTTCCAAGTGGACCACATGACATGGAAGTGCGCATCATGTAGTCCGCTTGAAAATAGCGCGAGATTTCAAACTCCGACATTATCATGCCGGCGTTTGAATGTGTTTGGGAGTCCGTCCCCCATAAGATTCTATTAGCATATTGACAACGTTAAGGCAGCATTACATTACGGTTACACTACGTAAATGCTGTCATAATCTATGTTTTTGATGGACCCCCATAGATGGAATGCCAGCGCCAGTGTGACGCTGGCCTAATACACAGTACCGCTATAGCTTACCCTTAAAGTTCTGGTCCACTTTGCTTGGACCAAGTCCATGCAGCTTGCTGCTGTGTGTAGCTTCACACAGCCTGCTCACACAGTGCATGCTTCTCCAACATACCGTATATACTCGTGTATAAGCTGACCCCCCTATTTTTGCCCCCAAAACCTGGGAAAACCTATTGACTTGTGTATAAGCAGAGGGTGGACCCCAGCACAGGTATACAGCCGCCAGCAGTGTGGTATACAGGCCCCCCAGTGGTATACAGGCCTCCCCAGTGGTAGTATACAGCAGCCTCCCCAGTGGTATATACAGGCCCCAGCAGTGGTATACAGGGCCCCAGCAGTCGTATATAGGGCCCCAGCAGTAATATACAGGCCCCCAGCAGTGGTATATAGGGCCCCAGCAGTGGTATACTGGGCCCCAGCAGTGGTATACAGGGAACCAGCAGTGGTATATAGGGCCCCAGCAGTAATATATAGGTCCCCAGCAGTGGTATATGGGGCCCCAGCAGTGGTATATAGGGCCCCAGTAGTGGTATATAGGGCCCCAGCAGTAATATACAGGCCCCCAGCAGTGGTACATAGGGCCCCAGCAGTGGTATACAGGCCCCCAGCAGTGGTATACAGGGCTCCAGCAGCAGTATTCTGGCCAACATCAAATATATCCAGCCCCCCTCCTTAGTATACAGGCCCCCTGCAGTGATATACAGCCCCCCTCCTTAGTATACAGGCCCCCTGCAGTGATATACAGCCCCCCTCCTTAGTATACAGGCCCCCATCAGAGATATACAGCCCCCCCTCCTTAGTATACAGGCCCCCATCAGAGATATACAGCCCCCCCTCCTTAGTATATAGGCCCCCATCAGAGATATTCAGCCCCCCTCCTTAGTATACAGGCCCCCATCAGAGATATCCAGCCCCCCCTCCTTAGCATACAGGCCCCCATCAGAGATATACAGCCCCCCTCCTTAGTATACAGGCCCCCATCAGAGATATCCAGCCCCCCTCCTTAGTATACAGGCCCCCATCAGAGATATCCAGCCCCCCCTCCTTAGTATATTGGCCCCCATCAGAGATATCCAGCCCCCCCTCCTTAGTATATGTCCCCCAGGCTGCGGCACACATTAAAATAACAAACTTTTCATACATCACCTTTCCGGCGACCCCTGGCTGGCAGCGCCGCTCCTCCGGTCCCGTCTTCTTCCTGCTTGTGCCGGCTTCTATTCCTGTGGCCGACGCAGCAGATGACGTCATCTGATGCGCCCGGTCACTTGACACCGGCACAAGCAGGAAGAAGCCTGGAGACGGAGGAGCGGCGCTGCCAGCCAGGGGTCGCCGGAAAGGTGATGTATGAAAAGTTTGTTATTTTAATGTGTGCCACTGCCTGGGGGACATATACTAAGGAGGGGGGGGGCTGTAGATCACTGCAGGGGAACCAGTGTAGTGCAATATGCACCGCTCCCCCCACCGCTGATGGATGGGGGAATGCCGTGCATATTCATTACACTAATGAGGCGGCCCCACGTGACCTCCTGCGGTCACTGCGGCCCCTTCCTGCCTCCTCCAGCACCCGGTTACAGCCCCCCCCCCCCCAAGCATATACCAAGTGATTTGAGTATAAGCCGAGGGGGGCACTCTTCAGCACAAAAATTGTGCTGAAAAACTCGGCTTATACTCGAGTATATACGGTACTTGGCTCTAGCAGACAGAGACACACCTTGTCCTACTCTGCAGGATTAAATGCACTTTCCTGAACATGAGCATGTTAAAGGCCCTTATTTGGTTTTCCTAAACCTTAGGCTAGGGTCAAACTAGCATTTACCCTTGGGTTCAGGGGGTTCCATCTAAAACTTAGAATTTTTCAGCAGTAGCACAGTATTAAGTGAAAGCTAAGACTGCGTTAACTCTGTCAATTCATTCCTATGGCAGACGGAACCCAAATGCAGGTCCAATGGTGGCTTCTCACTGCCGGAGTTTCAAACCTCGCGATTTTCCAAGCTCATCACAAGACGCGTGCTCCTAACATGCCAACTCCAGGGAAATTGGCATACTTGGAACTGGGACGGTTGTTACGGTCCTTTTGCATTCGCGGGATGTCACGGCAGCAAACTGGCTCCATGGCGCTGGCAGTGTTATTTTAAGGGATGATAATGGGGATGCTGGCTTTAATGACGGGGATTGGGAAAGCGGTATTCGTGATGCCACCCCGGTGTGCGGCCAGTGTGGCTGCCGCGGCTGCAGTGCCTCTGGGGATAACCCGCAGCTTGGATGGATTCGCTCCCCACGCAGGTGGAGCGGGGTCCCCAGGGCAGTGGGTAGGATAGGCAGTTCATTCCTGGCAGGTGTTCAATGGATCATCAGCACCTCGGTGTCTCAGGCAGCCTCTGCGGCCGATGGGTGCCGCAAAGAAAAGACTCATACACGTCAATCGGAGTTCTGTACCTGCCAATCTCCAGTTCAGCTGTTTCTCAAAAAGCGGGACAGTGTCGTTGAGACCCCTAGGTGTTTCTTTCTCACTCTCTCCATGTTTTCTTCACTCTTGGTGGTACACTCAGTGCCTCTAGCTTGTCTTGCCTCTCTTATCAGTGCCTTCGTGCAAAGAGCTTTGGTATCGACAGCCACAGTCATTGACTGGCACCGCTTCCTAGTGCCGCGCCTTAGTACAGCTCTCTTCTCTGAGATATGCCGGGTTTTTGGGCCACAGTTCTCGCTAAGACCTCATGGCCTCCGGTTTCAGCGGTTCGGGCATCTAGCTACTGTGCCGTGTTCAGGGCCAGTCCCCTGTTTCGTCCACCAGCCCCTCTGTTCCCCTGCCAGATAAGGGCATGGGGCTAATCTCAGCATTATTCCACACTCCGAGGGCTGCTCTCTTCTACACCCTTTTGACTTTGCCTCCTGGGGCGAGTGTGACTGTGCTCCAGCCCACGGGAGCTAACACCTTCACCACCTCTAGACTCCCACTCCGACTTCATACTCCTTTGCTGTCGTCCTCTTGACTCCCCTCTACACTCTCACCCGAATCTCCCTCCCTGAGACTGGGCCCACCCTCCCATGTCCGCCCACCCTCCTGGGTCCACCCACCATCCCTGCCTGAGGTCATTTGTGTGCGTTGCAGTGTCGGGTCTTAACTTCACCATCCCAATTCATAGAACAGGAGCACTAGCGTCCCACTAATGGAGGAGTGTAATACTCTCGGTGGTGGCCAGACTAGTGGGGCGCCACATTCCCATGTCATGTGATACGCTTGGAAAAAGCACGAGGTTTTAAACTCCAGCAGTGAGAATCCGCAGATTGACCTGTGCTCGGGTACCGTCTGCCAAAGGAATGAATTAACAGCGTTAACGCAGTCTTACCTTTCCGGTAACACTGCGCTAATGCTCAAAAATTCTAGGTTTTGGATGGAACTCCCTGAACGCAAGGGTAAACGTTAGTTTTACCCAAGCCTAAGTCACTTAACATCTATAAGGATAAAGGTTGGCTCAACTGCTTGAAAAAGGTGCTCAAGGGAAAAGGGGAGATAATCAATTGAAAACCATCCCTGGCACACTAAGAGAGAAAAAATGGTACGTTGTTTCTTTCTAGATTTTTATTTATTTGTGTTGTTTATGAAAAGAAATCAGACGTTTCGGCTCAACACGAGCCTTCATCAAGTGATTCTGTGTAGATACAAATTAATAAAACAAAAATTCATATATTTCCTTGTGTAAACGACATTCATGTGTTACACGCCGAGTGATATTGGTCTGTGAATGCTGGTGATGGTAGCTGCGCAAATTAAGGGTGATAAAACGTGATACGGATGGGAGTGATGTGAGAAAGTGTTGTTAAAGTGAAATGAGGGTAAGAAAAAGAAAGAAAAAAGAAAAGATGAAAAACAGAGGTTGCAGAAAAAAGGGGAGAACTATATAGACTATATATATCTCATGGGGTTGTATTAAAAGAGCTATATAGGAAGTTAGACAAAGAAAAGCATGTACCTTATAGATAAATGATGATTGTTTACTGAGGGTACAAGTGTGTCCCTTTGGTGGCTGTATCATGGGCTGATCCTATATTCCATTGAAAAGAAATGTACACATATGTGTAAACCTACATGTACAGTTATAATGATCACACAGAAGTGAGTATGCTGTAGATAAGGAAACATCCTAGAGATTAGATAAGATCTTCACATATTGTGACCACAGTATGTATTGTGGTATAGGTTACTATGTGTAGCAGGCTCTAGATTTATGCATATACAACAAGGAAATATGCCTGTTAAAAGTGTAGGGAAGTTTAGAATAAAGTATGAAGATACAGTGTAGAGAAAGCACATACCAATGTAAGGTATTGGTTCAATGACTCCTGTCCTGTGGAGTGAAGGAGGTTAAATTTAGCATAAGGGGTTCAAAAAGGAAGCACATTCTGCTCAAAGTGAGCACTACATGAGCGGTTTACCTTGTGGCTGAAAATGGAGTGCATAGTGGCACAGGCGGTGAGGTGGACCCAGGAGCGATTATGTGCCCTGACCGACCGCTACTTATGGCGGTCGGGTAATGAGGGACGCGCCGAGAGCAGGAAGTTCGTCACTCGGTGCCGCGTTAGTGCGCATGCGCGAGGGCATCGCCATCTTGGTAAAGGAGTTTGTCTGAATTGGGACAGTGCGCATGCGCTGTCAGCGCGGACCGGAAGTGTCCTGATGTGGCTCTGTGGAGACGCGGAGAGCGTCCCTGTCAGTGCATATGAAGTGAGGTAGATGTAGGAAGTGTTAGAGAGGTCCAAGGGAGAAAAAAGAAGGCTGTTTGCATTCATGCAAGTTCAAGGTGCAAAACGGTCTTGTGCAGTGGTCAGGTGGAGGTGCTCATATTCATGTTCCTTTCTAAAATAGAAATGGAAGAAATTAGTACAACCATATATAAATGTTTAAAGACATCAAAAGCATAGAACAATCTTATTGATCACAATTGATAATCAATAAAAAGGATTTTGGTACATTGTAAATGAAGAAGCCCATCTCACATACTCTTGTCAAATTACACTGAAATGAAAAAAAGCATCGTTAAACAATATGCCCATACAGTGTGATGAAACAATGGTATTAGTAGTGAAGCTCAAATTCCCGATTCATGCCCTGTGGGTGGAGGGTATTTAGGTGATAAATCCAGAAGGATTCTCTTTCTTTGAGTTTCTGTATACGATTTCCTCCTCTCCTAGCTGCAGGGACATGTTAGAAGGGCCTGGATGCCTTTCTTGAAAACTATAATATTACCGGTTATATATACTAGATTCTTTGATAGGGCGTTGATCCAGGGAATTAGTCTGATTGCCGTATCTGGAGTCAGGAAGGAATTTTTTTCCCCCAATATGGAGCTTAGTGTTGCCACATGGGGTTTTTTTTGCCTTCCTCTGGATCAACATGTTAGGCTATGGGTTGAACTAGATGGACTTAAAGTCTTCCTTCAACCTTAAAAAAAAAAACTATGTTCAATTACCTGGAATCTGAGCTGACTGACGGTATGTCCTTTTTCAATAAAATGGGCTGGAACAGGCAATAACGTATTTTTGCAGCGAATGGTGGACTTATGTTTACTTATGCGGTCTCGGACATGCTGGGTTGTCTCCCCAACATATCCGAGACCGCACGGGCATTTGATCAAGTATACGACAAAAGATGAATCACATGTGAAAAAGCCATTGATGTTGAATCTCTTCCCTGACCAGGGGTGTGTAAATGATTCACCCTTCGCGACATTAGTACATTGGGCACAAATTAAACACGGAAAAGTACCTCTCCTGATGGTACTCAGAGTTTTTTGTTTCATAGTCGCTGTACTTGAGCCAATGTCTGCTCTTACTAAATGATTTTTCAGATTACTTGCTCTTTTGTGACATATTAATGGTGGATTTCTGAACTCCAATATGTTGGGGAAGGCGGTACCAAGAAGGGGCCAGTGTTGAAGAATGATGTTTTTGATCAAAGGAGAAAATGGGTGATAGGTATTAATAAATTTTAATCTGTCGGTCACTGGCTTTCTAGGTGTAGGTGAAGTGGAGATTTTTGGGGCACAAATGTCCTCAGGGTAACCTCGTTGTTTGAACTTATTACTCATTTCTTCATGACGTTGATTTTTAATTGACTCGTCACTGACTATGCGATTAACTCTATGGTGCTGTGAGGAAGGGAGAGACCTTTTCACATGTTTTGGGTGACAGCTAGTCCAGTGTAGAAGACTATTTCTGTCAGTTGGTTTAGTAAATATGTCACTACTGAGTTGTCCTAGTTGATTCTTAAGAATCACTGTGTCTAGGAAATTGATCCTGTTAGGGTCTGAGTGTAAGGTAAATGTGATATCTCTGTTTTTGTGATTCAAGCTTACAAAGAAGTTCTCGAGAGATGTTTTACTGCCCGTCCAGATGCAAAAAATGTCATCGATAAATCTGAGCCAGACAATGGCATGTTCTTTAAAAAGGTCATCAGGATAGACATGGTCATGTTCGAATTTAGATATGAAGACATTTGCGTACGGAGGTGCGACATTCGCTCCCATCGCGGTTCCCCGTTTTTGGAGGAAAAACTTGTCCTCAAATAAGAAAAAATTATTTGTGAGAACAAGCTCTAGGGTCTCAATGCAAAATTCTGTTACCCGTATGTCAATGTCATTCTGTGTTTTCAAGAACCAGTCAACAGCCGCTATGCCCTTCTGGTGGTCGTTGCTCGTATACAAGCTATTGACGTCAAGTGTGACCAAAATGCTATCTGGTGGAATTTTACCTATTTGACGTATGTGGCTCAGAAAGTCATTAGTGTCTTTTAGATACGATTTTACCTGTGGTATTAGAGGAGTTAGAATTTTCTCCAGTGTAATCGAGAGTGGTGAGAGAATAGAATCAGTCGAGGCAACGATTGGTCGGCCAGGTGGTCTATCTAGGTTCTTGTGAATTTTGGGCAAGATATAGATTACAGGAGTTATGGGGTTCTGGTTGTGCAAGTATTCTGCAAGTTTTTTGTCTATTGTGCCGTTGGAAAGAAATTTTTTAGTCAAATTTTCAATTTTCTTTCTGATTTGTGAGGTAGGGTCTTGGCGGATTAGTGTATAAGTGTCCGGGTCAGTTAATTGTCGGTTGATTTCACCTAGGTAGTACTCTTTGTCAAGGACAACGATGGCCCCGCCTTTATCGGCCGGTTTTATAATTATTTTATTGTTCTTTTTAAGACTATTTAGTGCCATCGTTTCTTCCTTCGAAAGGTTGTGCCTAATGTGAAAATCACCCTTCTCAATGTTCTTGATACACTTTTTCACAGAGTCGGACACTAATGAGATAAAGGTTTCTGCAGGATGTGAGGTTTTGGGAGGTTGAAAGTTACTGGTTGTACGTAGACCTAGATCTTTAAAACACAATGTTTCTGGTGTAACAATATCTGAGGTGGTGTCAGTATTGGGAGAAAGTTCTCTATCTCGGTTGAAATGTACTTTCAGTCTGATGGAGCGATAAAAGCGGTTCAGTTCTTGTTGCATTCTGAAAGAATCGAAGGCGGGGGTCGGGCAAAAAGAAAGTCCTCTCTGAAGAACCCGTGTCTCAGCTGGGGAAAGGAGATAGGAGGAGATATTGAAGACGAGGTTTGTCTCACCTGAGAACGAGTCTGTACTCTGCTGTCTTGATAAGGCTCTTCGTCTGCGCCCCCTTCCTCCTCTTCGTCGTCCTCGGTGTTGTCTTTCGATGCTGCTGGTGGTTTCGATGGATGTGGTCTGGTCCCGAAAAAAGGTCGGCGTGATTTCCCACGTCCTCCCTGTCCTCGTCCCCTTCCTCCATCCGATCCGGAAGATCCTGAGGAACCATAACGGTTGCGTGGTCTTTCTGGTAAGGTGGTGTAACGCCATCGGTACACCTGGTTTTTCTCGTAATCGTCTTGGTCCCTGAGAAATTTTGCACGTTTTCTGGCTTTCAGGTCGTTCGTGAAATCCAGTACCGTTTTTTCAACTCTTGTCTTCAGACTGGCAAGGTCCACAGAAGATAGAGTGTTGCTCAATTGGGTTTCGATGGCCGTCAGTTGTTCATTTATCTGTACGATCTCTTCTTGAATATATTTGATTGTTAAGACCATTAGGTCCAGTGAACATTTATTTAAAATGTTCTCAAAAAGTTGACAATAATCCTCTTTATCGCTGAATAAAGTGGGTCGTAGTGCCACTCGTAACCCGCGGGGAATCCTCTTAGCCTTGGTATACTGGGCTAGAGTATATGCATGCAATTCAAATGAGGAAAGTTTCTTGAGTTCTTTCTCAAGATCACGAGATTTGATCTCTTTGTTGGAGATACTAAGAAAGTTGTCTGTCTCTCGGACAGATGATAGGATCTCATTTGTTTGGTCTTCACTATACGAAAATAGACCAAAAGAGGCCATGTGATTGGTAGAATGCGCAGGAGCCGAAACGTCTGATTTCTTTTCATAAACAACACAAATAAATAAAAATCTAGAAAGAAACAACGTACCATTTTTTCTCTCTTAGTGTGCCAGGGATGGTTTTCAATTGATTATCTCCCCTTTTCCCTTGAGCACCTTTTTCAAGCAGTTGAGCCAACCTTTATCCTTATAGATTTGTACAAATTTAAGGTAAGGCTCCTGAACCGCTTTTATCGCTCCATCAGACTGAAAGTACATTTCAACCGAGATAGAGAACTTTCTCCCAATACCGACACCACCTCAGATATTGTTACACCAGAAACATTGTGTTTTAAAGATCTAGGTCTACGTACAACCAGTAACTTTCAACCTCCCAAAACCTCACATCCTGCAGAAACCTTTATCTCATTAGTGTCCGACTCTGTGAAAAAGTGTATCAAGAACATTGAGAAGGGTGATTTTCACATTAGGCACAACCTTTCGAAGGAAGAAACGATGGCACTAAATAGTCTTAAAAAGAACAATAAAATAATTATAAAACCGGCCGATAAAGGCGGGGCCATCGTTGACCTTGACAAAGAGTACTACCTAGGTGAAATCAACCGACAATTAACTGACCCGGACACTTATACACTAATCCGCCAAGACCCTACCTCACAAATCAGAAAGAAAATTGAAAATTTGACTAAAAAATTTCTTTCCAACGGCACAATAGACAAAAAACTTGCAGAATACTTGCACAACCAGAACCCCATAACTCCTGTAATCTATATCTTGCCCAAAATTCACAAGAATCTAGATAGACCACCTGGCCGACCAATCGTTGCCTCGACTGATTCTATTCTCTCACCACTCTCGATTACACTGGAGAAAATTCTAACTCCTCTAATACCACAGGTAAAATCGTATCTAAAAGACACTAATGACTTTCTGAGCCACATACGTCAAATAGGTAAAATTCCACCAGATAGCATTTTGGTCACACTTGACGTCAATAGCTTGTATACGAGCATCGACCACCAGAAGGGCATAGCGGCTGTTGACTGGTTCTTGAAAACACAGAATGACATTGACATACGGGTAACAGAATTTTGCATTGAGACCCTAGAGCTTGTTCTCACAAATAATTTTTTCTTATTTGAGGACAAGTTTTTCCTCCAAAAACGGGGAACCGCGATGGGAGCGAATGTCGCACCTCCGTACGCAAATGTCTTCATATCTAAATTCGAACATGACCATGTCTATCCTGATGACCTTTTTAAAGAACATGCCATTGTCTGGCTCAGATTTATCGATGACATTTTTTGCATCTGGACGGGCATTAAAACATCTCTCGAGAACTTCTTTGTAAGCTTGAATCACAAAAACAGAGATATCACATTTACCTTACACTCAGACCCTAACAGGATCAATTTCCTAGACACAGTGATTCTTAAGAATCAACTAGGACAACTCAGTAGTGACATATTTACTAAACCAACTGACAGAAATAGTCTTCTACACTGGACTAGCTGTCACCCAAAACATGTGAAAAGGTCTCTCCCTTCCTCACAGCACCATAGAGTTAATCGCATAGTCAGTGACGAGTCAATTAAAAATCAACGTCATGAAGAAATGAGTAATAAGTTCAAACAACGAGGTTACCCTGAGGACATTTGTGCCCCAAAAATCTCCACTTCACCTACACTTAGAAAGCCAGTGACCGACAGATTAAAATTTATTAATACCTATCACCCATTTTCTCCTTTGATCAAAAACATCATTCTTCAACACTGGCCCCTTCTTGGTACCGCCTTCCCCAACATATTGGAGTTCAGAAATCCACCATTAATATGTCACAAAAGAGCAAGTAATCTGAAAAATCATTTAGTACGAGCAGACATTGGCTCAAGTACAGCGACTATGAAACAAAAAACTCTGAGTACCATCAGGAGAGGTACTTTTCCGTGTTTAATTTGTGCCCAATGTACTAATGTCACGAAGGGTGAATCATTTACACACCCCTGGTCAGGGAAGAGATTCAACATCAATGGCTTTTTCACATGTGATTCATCTTTTGTCGTATACTTGATCAAATGCCCGTGCGGTCTCGGATATGTTGGGGAGACAACCCAGCATGTCCGAGACCGCATAAGTAAACATAAGTCCACCATTCGCTGCAAAAATACGTTATTGCCTGTTCCAGCCCATTTTATTGAAAAAGGACATACCGTCAGTCAGCTCAGATTCCAGGTAATTGAACATAGTTTTTTTTTTAAGGTTGAAGGAAGACTTTAAGTCCATCTAGTTCAACCCATAGCCTAACATGTTGATCCAGAGGAAGGCAAAAAAAAACCCATGTGGCAACACTAAGCTCCATATTGGGGGAAAAAAATTCCTTCCTGACTCCAGATACGGCAATCAGACTAATTCCCTGGATCAACGCCCTATCAAAGAATCTAGTATATATAACCGGTAATATTATAGTTTTCAAGAAAGGCATCCAGGCCCTTCTAACATGTCCCTGCAGCTAGGAGAGGAGGAAATCGTATACAGAAACTCAAAGAAAGAGAATACTTCTGGATTTATCACCTAAATACCCTCCACCCACAGGGCATGAATCGGGAATTTGAGCTTCACTACTAATACCATTGTTTCATCACACTGTATGGGCATATTGTTTAACGATGCTTTTTTTCATTTCAGTGTAATTTGACAAGAGTGTGTGAGATGGGCTTCTTCATTTACAATGTACCAAAATCCTTTTTATTGATTATCAATTGTGATCAATAAGATTGTTCTATGCTTTTGATGTCTTTAAACATTTATATATGGTTGTACTAATTTCTTCCATTTCTATTCTAGAAAGGAACATGAATATGAGCACCTCCACCTGACCACTGCACAAGACCGTTTTGCACCTTGAATTTGCATGAATGCAAACAGCCTTCTTTTTCTCTCCCTTGGACCTCTCTAACACTTCCTACATCTATCTCACTTCACATGCACTGACAGGGACGCTCTCCGCGTCTCCACAGAGCCACATCAGGACACTTCCGGTCCGCGCTGACAGCGCATGCGCACTGTCCCAATTCAGACAAACTCCTTTACCAAGATGGCGATGCCCTCGCGCATGCGCACTAACGCGGCACCGAGTGACTCACTTCCTGCTCTCGGCGCGTCCCTCATTACCCGACCGCCATAAGTAGTGGTCGGTCAGGGCACATAATCGCTCCTGGGTCCACCTCACCGCCTGTGCCACTATGCACTCCATTTTCAGCCACAAGGTAAACCGCTCATGTAGTGCTCACTTTGAGCAGAATGTGCTTCCTTTTTGAACCCCTTATGCTAAATTTAACCTCCTTCACTCCACAGGACAGGAGTCATTGAACCAATACCTTACATTGGTATGTGCTTTCTCTACACTGTATCTTCATACTTTATTCTAAACTTCCCTACACTTTTAACAGGCCTATTTCCTTGTTGTATATGCATAAATCTAGAGCCTGCTACACATAGTAACCTATACCACAAATACATACTGTGGTCACAATATGTGAAGATCTTATCTAATCTCTAGGATGTTTCCTTATCTACAGCATACTCACTTCTGTGTGATCATTATAACTGTACATGTAGGTTTACACATATGTGTACATTTCTTTTCAATGGAATATAGGATCAGCCCATGATACAGCCACCAAAGGCACACACTTGTACCCTCAGTACACAATCATCATTTATCTATAAGGTACATGCTTTTCTTTGTCTAACTTCCTATATAGCTCTTTTAATACAACCCCATGAGATATATATAGTCTATATAGTTCTCCCCCTTTTTTCTGCAACCTCTGTTTTTCATCTTTTCTTTTTTCTTTCTTTTTCTTACCCTCATTTCACTCTAACAACACTTTCTCACATCACTCCCATCCGTATCACGTTTTATCACCCTTAATTTGCGCAGCTACCATCACCAGCACTCACAGACCAATATCACTCGGCGTGTAACACATGAATGTCGTTTACACAAGGAAATATATGAATTTTTGTTTTATTAATTTGTATCTACACAGAATCACTTGATGAAGGCTCGTGTTGAGCCGAAACGTCTGATTTCTTTTCATAAACAACACAAATAAATAAAAATCTAGAAAGAAACAACGTACCATTTTTTCTCTCTTAGTGTGCCAGGGATGGTTTTCAATTAAGTCACTTAACCTAACCCAGTACAAATTCCTTTACCTTTGTGTTGTACCCACAGCAACAACTGTGAATGCAACACATTCCATTGGTGTTTTTTTAGAGGGCTTCTGAACACATTCTAGAGGACACATAGTGACTTTCATGTATAACACTAGTCACTGCATCACAGACCTTAAACCAGATAGTTTTACCACAGAAAATCAATATTAAATAACATTTGCCATATTTACTTGACATAAACACAACTTTTTTAAACATTTTTTTTGTTAAAATGTTAGAATGGTTTAAAGTTTACCAGAAATTTCTAATTTTTACAACAAAGTTTACAAAACCAAATTTTCTCAAATATGGATTATTTGTTATTCATATCTATTGGCGGAGAGAAACAAAGAGAGGTTAAAATCCCCTCCCCACTGCCAACCACCAGTGTTTTCCTGTCCCCTTTGGAACATGGAGAGGTTCCTTCAGTGCTGTCAGGCCGGGTCCAATTTTTTTATTGTTTTACCTATTTTTAGCCATGCAGTAGTTACTTTTCTGCTCCGGTCTTCTGTGATTCAGGACCCGTCTCGACTTTCTGTGCCCCTGGTGGAGGTAAAGCAGGCCGGGGATTACACATGCCGGAGACCTGCTTCAGCTCTCTGGCGTCTCTCTCCAGTGGTTCTGGTTGTGGGAGGCGCGGGCGTTTGGAAGTGACATCATTTTAGGGTACAATTCACTTCCAGGTTCCGGGTTTATGTTTTATGTGGAAGGTGTGATCTGTGTGCTTTCCAGGACTAGGAGACTGCCACAGGTGACTAGAAGGAGGAGGGAACACAATGTTTCTCACTGGGGGCACAGTTGCTTTTCAATAAAAACCCACCAGAAGACGCCACCAGGTAAGGCTATTCAAATCATGGAGGGTGATAAAACTTTTTGCCCTGCATCTGCAGAACCCAGCATGTCCCCAGCTACAGTGAGTAGTACAGGAGTCTGGCCACTAGGAGGTTAGCTTAGCCTCTCTCCTTGAGCTGACACTATGTCATCCCTTCCTTCTAAAGTTACATTGAGTATACCCTTCTCTTCTTTTTTCTTAGAGAGACAAGGCCCCCATTCCTATGAAAGATAAGAATCCATCCTGCAAGTGTGATGTCTGTACCAAGAGGATGCCTTTATTTTATAAAAAGAAACTGTGCCAGCCCCGGAGAAATAGCATAGTTAAGGAGGAAAATCCTTCTCTTCTGGATGGACTCAGATCATTGGTCATATTGGAGATCCAAGCAGTCAGACAGGAAGTCCAGACATCCTTTGCTGCCTTCCCTCATTACACCTTATCCACCAGACCCTCTCCCCCTAAAAAGAAGAAAATTCAGGCGGAGGATTCAGATTTTATCTTTGACAGGGACCATAGCTCTGTCTCAGAAGATATTGAAGAAAAAGAATCTTTATCTTCCAGCAAAAAACCTGACACTAAGAGATATTACTTCTCCTCAGATAATATGTAGGACTTACTAGATTCTGTTACAAGTACCATGGGTCTAGAAGATGTGGACGTTCCTTGCTCTATTCAAGACGAGATGTCCGAGGTCTTAGGTCTAAAAAGCGAGCTGGGTTTCCGGTACATGGGATCATCCGTAAACCCATCCGCCAGGAGTGCGAAACTCCTGAGAATCATATAGTTACCCCTTCTTAGTTAAAGTACAGGTTCCCTCTTCAACAGGGGCCTCAAACTTGGCTGAGTTGGTGGACCGCACACAGAAAAAATTGATATCGTGGGGCCGCATTGCTTGTAGGACTAAGTGAAATTTTTAGTAATACCAGAATTTTTTGCTCAATGTAGTAGCGTCCAAATCCTGATCTTCTTCTTTTAGTGATGTCCCCACCCTGGTTCCCTTCTTGTAGCAATATCCCCATCCTTGTCCTCTTCTTGTGGTAATGCCGCCATACTGGTCCCCATCCTATAGTAATATCCCACATCCTGGTCCCCATATTATAGTAATGTTCTCTCCCTCGGCTTCATCTTGTAGTAATGTCTCCATCCTGGTACCCTTGTAGTAATGCCCCATCCTTGTCCCCATATTGTATTAATGCTCCTCATCTTGGTCCCCTTCTTGTAGTAATATTCCCATTCTGGTCATCATGTTGTAATGTCCCCATTCTGGTTCCCTTCTTGCAATAATGCCCTCATCCTGGTCCTCATATTGTAGGAATACCCCATCCTGATCCCTTTTGTAGAAATGTCCCCTTTCCTGGCCCTCTTCTTGTAGTAATGTTCCTCATCCTGGTCCCCTTCTTGTAGTAATGTCCCCATCCTGGTCCTCATATTGTAGTAATGTCCCCTATACTGATCCCCTTTTTGTAGTAATGTCCCCCTTCCTGGTTCTCATATTGTGGTAATGTTCCCTAAATTGATCTCCATTTAGTAGTAATGTCCCCCATCCTGGTCCTCTTTGTAGTGATGTCCCCCATCCTGATTCCCCTTTTGTAGTAATGTACCAATACTGATCCATTTTGTAGCAACGTTCCCATCCTGGTCCCCTTTTGTAGTGTTGTCCCTCATCCTGGACCCCTTTTGCAGTGATGTCCCCCATGCTGGACCCCTTTTATAGTAATGTCCACATCCTGGCCCCCATAGTGTAGTAAAGCGCCCCATGCTGGTCCCATTTTGACTGAAGTCCCCAACCTGGATTTCCACCATTTTACACACACACGTACACACACACACACACACATTCTCTCTCACATACTCACTCACACACTCTCTTACACTCACATTCTCACACACCCACACACACAAACTCACACTCTCTCACACACACATTCTCTCACACACTCTCACACACTCACTCTCACATAATCACACACACACATTCTCTCACACACTCTCACACACTCACTCTTACACGTACATTCTCTCACACAGTAAATGTAGGTGAGTGGCGTGCACACCAAAGGGGTATAGTCCGAGGTGCCAGTGTAGGGGTTCTATGACCCGATGCGTATAACAGTCAAATAAACACTGCACACTCACAATGTAGTTCAAGTGAAGGTGGTGGTTTATTCAGTTTTTTTTTATGTGCAAAAAAGACAGGTGCGACAGTGGAGCTGACGTTTCGACCACCAATCTGTGGTCTTTTTCAAAGCGTTGCTGTGGGTAAATACAAAGATAATAGTGTAAGACACGGATACATGGATATGTACAAAAATTTACATGTAGCAAATGTTGTCAAGGTTGACAACCAGTAAAGAAACAAGAACTAGTCAAAAATTGGAATTTCTATGTTATATGGATGCAAGGAATCATAGAGCATACTATCTGTCAAAGATTTTTGAAGGTGGTATGTATTAGGACTAAGAGAAAGATTGGTGATGTAATCAAGTAGATACCTTTACTCCTTATGGTACCTATAGAGACCCTTCAGCTTGTCTATAGGTAGGAACTTGTCCATGTACCAATATGTTTAGTTCTTAGGTGTAGGTCCACTTTAGTTGCTGTGTATATAAAGACCTGTGTCTTTATATAAGGTCTTAAATGCTATTAGTGTTCCTTAGTATAAGGTGAAACAAATTACCTTAATGTAATAGGAAAGTGAAGAGGGCTGTCTCTATCATGTAGATGTTGTAAGGAGTAACCCCCTGTATAAGGATGGTTATGAGCACTGTAATATAAAGCAGACTTTAGAGAGAGTCTTTCGAATATACTTATCTTAGGGAGTCTTTGGTGTTAGTGGTCCTTGCCTCAGTGGTGCTGTTGCCAGCGCTTCCTGCTCCTAGTCAGGAGTGATAGCCTCTGTGTGAGGGGCGGTGTTTTATGCCCTGGAAAGCGCTCATGTGACCGGAAATGACGTCACACTTTTTTTTTTTTTAAGAAACTGTTGTTGGTTGGTGACAGTAACTAGGGGCGGATTCTGGCGCTGTCAGTGTTAAAAACACTCTGTATGGGAGGAGGTGGAGAAGCTTACAGCAGTATGTGATGTAGGACTTACAGGGGCGCTCTCTTAGTAGATAGTGGATGGATCTGGGAACTTAATTAGGGTTAGGAATGAAAGTTAGTCTGGTATGAATCTTAAGGTGTTGTGACAGAATTAGTCTGTTTGTCTGATATATTGTATAGTGATGTGATGTTTGGAGTAGTGTATCTTGTATGGCACATATGCTGTAACATGCAAAAACAGTACTAGAGCACTGGATAACTGTACACAAGATTCTGCTAATTTGAATGTCAGGTATTACAATGCATATGTGGCAACCCATGGGTTAATGTGCCACAGTAACATCACACGGGTTCCCTCCCCACAACACACTGACTTACACTAGCACCTCTGGGCCAGGAGGGGGAGCACAACCTGCTCTTTTATATACTCCAGGTCCACAGGAAGTAGTTAGTTCAGCTCCTGGGAGAACTGAGAGAGACTGCTGTGTCAAAGGAGTTGTGCCAAGCTTCTCTGCAGTCTGCTCGCGATTCCAGACCTAGCTAGGGTCTGAGGGAAGGAGAATGACAAGCAGAGAAACACATCTGGGAGCTTGAGTGCCACCACCACTTGCCCCAGAAGAGCACACAGTGGGTGGCGTCACGATAGAAAATTCTCCCCTGTAAATACACCCTTTTATTTGCCAGGGCCTGGGACCCGGTCCGGACCAGGACCCCGTGACATCTCCCTGAAGCATTAAATAGAAATATATCTGCTCTTACCACCCTTTAGGTGCTCAGAAAAAATGTATTAATATATAATGAATATTCTGGCACACTATATGAAATTAGATGTAAAAAATCTGTAGAATCTCAAATAAGTTCACAAAAAGTTGTTTATTTGCCTTTGTATACAGAACTGAGAATCTTTTATATTCGACGTTTCGGCTATGTTAGCCTTGATCACGATATTCTTTCATATTTACATAAAATAAAACAAACAAGAAAAACATCAGAGGCAATCCATAAAAGTATAAAGTAAGATGCTCAAACAATAATGTGACTTATTATGAGACAATGTGACATATGGCTGGGTTGTACCACATCTCTTTAAACTAATCAATAGTACAAATAAGTACACCCGCAGTGATCTATGTCTCAATCATTTATCTAAGAGTGTAGCCAAAATAAAATAAAATAAAATGAAAAAATACCTCAATGGGTTGTATGCATAAATCATTGGCAAAAAAGGAAGGTAATAATCCAGGTCCCTTATGGTGAGCTCAATGGCTTGAAAGAAATCAATGAGAAATAAAGATAATGCAAAAAATATCAATGTCCAGCTTAATTGGTATAATGAAGTATATTGGCATATAAACAAATGACAGGATGTCATATATACAATTGAACATCATCAGTCATATAGGTCACTAGTGTAACATGAGCCTTGGCAATATTGTTAGCTCCTATATGAAGGACAATCCAGGTAATGAAAAACAATGTGACACTTACTCCATTAACCAATGAGGCTGTGTAGTGGTCCAATTATGGACCTTAGTGATGTAGCCAAGAGCCACCCGAACCTGTATTAAATATAGAATATGAATAACCATTGCGGCGCTGAGGTACACTTCACCCTACCACCTATCTGTTGATGTCCCCCAAGGCTCGTTCTTGGACCCCTACTTTTCTCCATCTACACCCTCAGCCAACTCATTGAGTCCCACGGCCTTCAGATGCCGACGACATCCAGATCTGTCTGGGCCTGACATCACCCCCTACTATGCAAAATTCCACAATGTCTGTCCGCCATTTCATCCTTCTTCTCTGCTCACTTTCTAAAACTGAACATGGACAAAACTGAGCTCATCGTCTTCTCCCCAAGTCGCTCTCCCCTTCTACCAGATCTATCCATCAATGTCAATGACTGCTCACTCTCCTCAGTCACCCACGCTAAGTGCCTCAGGGTAATCCTCGACTCTTCTCTCTCCTTCAAGCCTCATATCCAAGCCCTTGCCACCTCCTGCCGACTCCAACTCAAAAACATTTCCTGGATCCACAGTTTCCTTGACCATGACACGGAAAAAACACTTATTCATGCTCTCATTATCTCCTGTTGTGACTACTGCAACATCCTGCTCCCTGGCCTCCCCGCTACTTCATTCACACCTCTCCAGTCTATCCTAAACTCCGCTGCCTGACTAATCCACCTGTCTTCTTGCTACTCCCCAGTCTCTCTCCTCTGCCAAGCTCTTCACTGGCTCCCCACTTCTCAGAGGTTCCGGTTGAAAACCCTAACCATGACATGCAAAGTCCATCCACAACCTGTCCCCTCCATACATCTCTGACATGGTCTCCCAATAACTACCCTCATGCAACCTGCGATCCTCTCAAGAGCTCTTCTCTACTCCCCTCTTATCTCTTCCTCTCAAAACCGCATAAAAGACTTCTCCCGTGCACCCGCCATACTCTGGAACTCTCTCTCCCAACACATCAGACACTTGCCTACCCTGGAAACCATCCAAAGAAACCTGAAGACTCACCCCTTCTGACAAGCCTACAGCTTTCAATGAGACCCGATCCACCGCACCATCGCATGACCGGCACTACCCTCTCCTACTGTATCCCCATCCATCTCCCGTAGACTGTGAGCCCTCGTGGACAGGTTCCTCGCCCCTCCTGTACCTGTGTTACTTGGATTGTCCATACATACTGTGCTTGTCCTTGTCAGCCCTTTCCATATGTAAAGCGCCATGTAATTTAATGGTGCTATATAAATAAATAAATAAATAAATAGTAATAAATAAAAAAGAAATAATAGGCAATTATCAAGACAACTCTTATAAAGAAGTGGTTTTGCAGGTGGAGACCACATTCCATTTCTCTGATCTCATCCTTTTTGGCTGTTGTTTTGGACACTTTTGCATTTTATCAATGCTCTCATCACTACAGGTATCATGAGGTGGTGACTTCAACCCACAGAAGTTGCTCTGGTACTGATACTCATCCAGGATGGCACATCAATGCTGGTTATGCAAGAAGGTTAACTGTCAGCACAGTTTCCAGAGCATGGAGAAAACACCAGGAGACAGGCCAGTACACCTGGAGGGGGTCATAAGAGGGCAACAACCCAGCAACGGAACCGCTACTTCTTCCTTTGTCTAAGGAAGAACACGAAGAGCAGTACCAAAGCCCTGCAAAATGACCTCCAGCCGGCCACTAATACCCATGTGCCTGTTCAAACTGCCATAAGCATACTCTATGAGGGTGGTATGAAGACATGACATCCATAAGTGGGTGTTATGCTTACAGCTGAACACCATGCAGGGTGATTGGTATTTGCCAGAGAACATTTCCTCTTCAGTGATGAGAGCAGGTTCACATGTGACAGACGTTTGACTGGTTTGGCCGTGGGTCAATAATGGTGTGAGGAAACATTTCTTCGAAATGTCGCACAGCCCTCCATGTGCTAGCCAGAGGTACCCTGACTGCCATTGGGTACTGGGATGAGATCCTTAGACCCACTGTGAGACCATACACAGGTGCAGTAGGCTCTGGGTTCCATTAAATGCATGACAATGCTAGGCCTCATGAAGATGAAGTGAGTGGGCAGTTCCGACATGATGAAAACATTGATGATATGGACTGGCCTGCCCGTTCCCCATACCTGAATCCAGTCAAGCACATGTGGGACATCATGTCTCGTTCCATTTACCAACACCATGTTGCATCACAGACCAGTCCAGGAATTGACTGATGCTTCAATTCAGGTCTGGGAGGAGATCCCTCTGGAGAACATTCACCACCTCATCAGGAGCATGTTCACGCATTATAGGGAGGTTATACAGGGATGTGGAGACTACACACACTACTCAACCTCATTTCCTTGTATTGAGACATTTCCATTGAAGTTGGATCCACCTTATAATTTGATTTTTTACTTTGATTTTGAGTATCATTCCAAATCCAGACTTCCATGGGATAATAATTTTGATTATAATGATAATTTTTTATGTTTTATTGTTCTCAATATATTACACTATGAAATGAATAAAGATTTGCAATAGAAATATTTAATTCATTAAATCTTGGATGTGGTGTTTTAGAGTTTTCTTTATTTTTTTGAGCAGTGTATGGCTAGGGTCACATCTACGTTTTTATTTTTAAAACCTGATCCGGTTTTGAGCTTTCAAGAAACTGTTCTCCATCTATAAAAATGATAAATTTAATTAAATAAGTTATTGCTTGATGTCTCTAGGGGGGAGTTAGTCCCCCTAGAGACCGTACACCCACTCAGGTGGGCTTCTCCTGCAATGTCCACATGCGACGGGCTCCTCATAGCTCTGTGCATGACCCCCAAACTCACCCCCCCGTATCTATATAGAGGGGTCCCTGCACCCCTCTTTTCTAGGTCTCCCTTTTGGTGACAAAAACTAAGTATTAAAGTAGAGAATTGAGCTTATAGTTACGTGCTGTGCCAAGCAGTTCCAGTTTCATTTTGAAGCCATAGGCGGGGCTGTGTGCTGATGCCTCCGCCCGCTAATTAATTATGCCCGCCCCGCTCTGGCCTTGCTCCAGTGTTGAGAGGGAGGCCGTGTCATGAAAGGGGCGGGGCTATCGGTCCCTTTCCAAAAAAATGTGTGTAAAGGCAATTGCGTTCACCGCATCAGGATCTGGATGCGGTGAACGCAATTGCCTGCCCAAATGTGACCCTAGCCTATATCTGATTTATTATAAAATGCATTAATGTATGTAGTGGGATTAATGTCCAAGAAGGCATGTTAGAAATATTTTTAATAAGCCAATGTTTATTGGAGATGCAAATTTAAAGATACTTTTACAGTATCCTTTATTCTTCCTAGTGAATACGTTTTTATGTTCTTTAAAGCTCATTTACGAATCAGATGCAGTATTTTCATTTAAATATTGTATTCATTGATAGGTAAATGGAAAATAAGAGAACTAAGCTTTTAACACAGATGGCAAAACCATAGTCAAACTTTATGTAAGGAAGGAAATTCCATTGAGAACAATGACTGACAAATAGTAATGATGAAAAGCAAAGTGTCTCAATTAGGAAGTGTGACAGGGTAACCGTATCACAAGCCAAGTATCAGGCAATGTTTATCTAGGTTATGATGAATGACAAATGATTCAATCTAACCAGCAGAAACTGCAAAAATCACAGTTTGCCCTGAATTGTACATTTTAGTAGCACTTCTTTTATAGGCAAACATGTAACTACCGTATATACTCGTTTATAAGCCGACCCGTGTATAAGCCGACCCCCCTACTTTTGCCCCCAAAATCTGAGAAAACCTATTGACTCGTGTATAAGCCGAGGGTGGACCCCAGCACAGGTATACAGCCCCCAGCAGTGTGGTATACAGCAGCCTCCCCAGTGGTATATACAGGCCCCAGCAGTGTTACAGCAGCCTCCCCAGTGGCATATACAGCAGCAGCCCCAGTGGTAGTATACAGCAGCCCCAGTGGTAGTATACAGCAGCCCCAGTGGTAGTATACAGCAGCCCCGGTGGTAGTATACAGCAGCCCCATTGGTAGTATACAGCAGCCCCAGAGGTATAAACAGCCCCAGTGGTAGTATACAGCAGCCCCAGAGGTATATACAGCAGCCCCAGTGGTAGTATACAGCAGCCCCAGTGGTAGTATACAGCAGCCCCAGAGGTATAAACAGCCCCAGTGGTAGTATACAGCAGCCCCAGAGGTATATACAGCAGCCCCAGTGGTAGTATACAGCAGCCCCAGTGGTAGTATACAGCAGCCCCAGAGGTATATACAGCACCAGTGGTAGTATACAGCCGCCCGCCCGCCACCCCTATCAGTATACAACCCCCCCCATCAGGATCCAGGGCCCCCCCTCCTTGCTCCGCAAAACCTGCAAAGTAAAATCATTATACTTATCACTGTCCTGTCGCCACCATCCCCGTCGCTGCCATCGCGCTCCCTGTCTTCTTCCAGCGTCTTCCGGTTTCCTGTGGTCGGCGCAGGCAATGACGTCATTGCCTGCGACCACAGGAAGCCGGAAGAAGACGGATGAAGTCGGGGATCGCGATGTCGGCAGCGGCGGGGACGGCGGCGACAGGACAGTGATAAGTATAGTGATTTTACTTTGCAGGTTTTGCGGAGCAAGGAGGGGGGCCCCTGGATCCTGATGGGGGGGCCTGTATACTGATGGGGGTGGCGGGCGGGCGGCTGTATACTACCACTAGGTATATACTCGCATATAAGCCGAGGGGGGACTTTTCAGCCCAATTTTTGGGCTGAAAAACTCAGCTTATACGCGAGTATATACGGGTAAGTGTAAATTATAGTATATGTGTTAGTCTGCAGTCGACAATGCAACTGTTCATTAAATCCTACCACCTTTTCTCATCAATGTAAAAAAATTGGCATAAGAGGTAAACAGTCAAAATATTTTAAGCAAAAATGGCTTGCATCAAAATCTGTGTCATTTTATCGCCAACTACAAAGGAGATATACTGCAGTACTTGACAGTAGCCTTTACATGCCTGAAGCTGTGGTTCTCCAATCCTCACTTTGCTTATACCCAACTGCTGAACCAAAGCAGGTAGCTGATCGTTGTGGTTGCTGGGGATTGAACGTCCACTAATCTCATTTTTATGACTTATACTATGTATAGCAAAGCATTATGAAAATCCTGGACTGCCACTTACAGCAAATTCATGAAACATACTTAACACAAATATACAATATAATATACAGAAATTGTTTTAGTGTGGCCATCACTATGAGAGATGATTGCATCGATATGTGAAGAATCAACTTTGGGTCAAACTTCTGCTATGGGCAGGTGCAGGCTCCCAAACAGTTCACGATTAGAATTGTGGGTAATGCCCGCCCCCCCCCAAAAAAAAAAGTACTGCTGAAAAGTCACAGAATGGGCCAATGATGTTAGGCACATGCAGACATGATTCCCCATAGTGCTCTAAGGCTATCATATCAGACGGTTTAGCAAAACCAATCATAGGGAACTATCACAGATGCTACATTGTACATGAAGGATTGCCAAGTAGTGTAAGCATAGGGGCTCAGAGGGCACAGCTCATTCAACAAAAGAGTCAGAGGAAAGGTTAAAAGTGTATTGTATAGTACTACTGCAATAGAGAAGCTCAATGACAATGAGAGTGGTTGTCAGCCTGTAAATAGTAATCCAAAAATTCAAGTGAGATGGGGAGGTGCTGTACCATAGTTGTGTCAAAATTGCCAAATTGCCTCTTTAAAGAGGACTTGAAGTCTAGCACCACTTTTTGGAAATAGCAATCTTAAAAGTCATTATTCAACAAGTCTTATCATAGGATCAAGGATATAAGGTACTGAAAAGGAAATGGGTCCATAATAGTGTTTGTCCATGATTTTTAGAGTGTTCAGCAAGTTAATAAAACCGCTCACCTGTTCGGGTTGTGAGAAGTCCCAACCCCCTTCATCACTTGTGATAACTATAACTGTCAAGCTTTCTTCGGTCTGCAACAGTCCTCCCACATGCTGAGTTATATGAAAGAAGTGTAGGAGAAGAGGGATTAAAGACCGCTCTCCCGTTCCAAGAAATCCATACATTCAAGGCTGTTAGAATTCAGATGGTGGTTTAGTTATTCCAAACCACTTCCTCAGATGAACAGCGTGGTCTTTAATCCCTCTTTCCCTACACTTGTTTCATATAGGATCAAGGATATAAGCCAAATTATATTCTCAAATTTGCAGACAAGGTGTTTAGGACACTGAAACACTTCAAAACACTGTCTGCAAATTAAGAAAATGATTTGGCTTATATCTGTGATCCTATGGTAAGGCTCATTAAAAGGTCAATATTGACTTTTAAAATTGCTACTTCCAATACATGGCGCTAGAATCTAGCCCTTTTTGAAGAGGTGATTTGCATATTAAATTTCCCAGCGGAGCATGCAATGCGATTAAGTCTCCTCATATACTGACATGCAAGCCCTAACATGTCATCTCTCCTTAAGGAGAAATGTTATAGCTGGTTTACACTTGCATTTTTTCTGAATCCATGTGAATATGGATGCCCATTCATCTGTTTGTGTCTCCATTGAGTTTTAATGATGATAAATGGGACTTGCTTGTGCAACATGTTTCCACAGATCCGTGTGTCTACAGATTTTTTACAACACAAAAAACGCAAAATGTTACAGATTTGAGCTCTATGGATCATGGATCCCAGACAAAACAGATCCGTGTGTTTCCGTGTGTAGGGATCCGTTTTGCGAGACTGAGCATGCTCAGAAGCAAGGTTGAGCACCACCCACGCCATTTCTGGAGACTATATAGGTAGACAACTTGGGGCCTTTCAGAATCTACGGGAACTTTTAAAGACACAGACAACAGTCCGGTACAACTGGATCCTGGATCCCTGTGGACAATTTTTCATTGTAAGTATTTTTAAATCTAATAAAAAAGCCAAGAAGCCAGCGATGCCTGTGGTTAGCACGCAATACAAAAAGTGCATGTGCACATATTAATTTCTAACTGTATTTTAAACTGAGACATTTGGCAAACAATTGATCAATTCTTTGAGCTATCCCGCCACGTCACGGCATTCTCAGATGGAGCAGTCCTACTCTATGTTTTTTAATATGCTGTGCCATTACGGCCTCCTAATGCATCAAAAGCAGAACCATATCAAATGCAAACATACCTGAAGCATTTCTGAACTACTCCCACGGCACCAGAAAAGCAGCACAGATAAAAGCAGACCAGGTCCGGACATGACATCCGGACATTATCAGATCTGACCCCCACACCGCCCAACCAGCAACCATGAACGAGGGTAGAACAGGCATAAACACATGTGCAACAATCAAGCAGAGCCTATGGGCAGGGTATGGCCGCTGTATGTGTGTACAGCGGCCTAGATCAATCACATTAAAGACAGATAGAACGGCATGCACAACCAAGCGTGCACGGCAAAAAGTGGTGGTTAACCACAAACCTATAACAAATAAAAAAGCCAAGAAGCCAGTGCTGCCTGTGGCTAGCACGCAATGCAAAAAGTGCATGTGCACATATTAATTTCTAACTCTATTTTAAACTGAGACATTTGGCAAACAATTGATCAATTTTTTGAGCTACCCCACCACATCATGGCATTCTGTGATGGGGCAGTCCTTACTCTACGTTGCATCAAAGCAGAACCATATCAAATGCACACGTACCTGAAGCATTTCTGAACCACTCCCACAGCACCAGAAAAGCAGTGCAGATAAAGGCAGACCAGGTCTGGACATGACATCCGGACATTATCAGATCTGACCCCCACACCGCCCAAACAGCAACCATGGATGAGGGTAGAACAGGCCCAAACACATGTGCAACAATCAAGCAATTTGTGCAACAAACAATCAATTATTAAAAAATGTAGAGTAGGACTGCCCCTTCTGAGAATGCCGTGACGTGGTGGGGTGGCTCAAAGAATTGATCAATTGTTTACCAAATTTCTCAGTTTAAAGTACAGTTAGAAATTAATATGTGCACATGCACTTTTTGTATTGCGTGCTAACCATAGGCAGCACTGGCTTCTTGGCTTTTTTATTTGTTATAGGTTTGTGGTTGACCACCACTTTTTGCCGTGCGCGCTTGGTTGTGCATGCCATTCTATCTGTCTTTAATGTGATTGATCTAGGCCGCTGTACACACATACAGCGGCCATACCCTGCCCATAGGCTCTGCTTGATTGTTGCACGTGTGTTTGGGCCTGTTCTACCCTCATCCATAGTTGCTGGTTGGGCAGTGTGGGGGTCAGATCTGATAATGTCCGGATGTCATGTCCGGACCTAGTCTGCCTTTATATGTGCTGCTTTTCTGGCGCCATGGGAGTAGTTCAGTAATGCTTCTGGTACGTGTGCATTTGATACGGTTCTGATTTTAATGCATTCAGGAGGCCGTAATGGCACAGCGTATTAAAAGATGTAGAGTAGGACTGCTCCATCTGAGAATGCCGTGACGTGGCGGTGTAGCTCAAAGAATTGATCAATTGTTTGCCAAATGTCTCAGTTTAAAATACAGTTAGAAATTAGTATATGTACATGCACTTTTTGTATTGCGTGCTAACTATAGGCAGCGCTGGCTTCTTGGCTTTTTTATTTATTTTTATATCTACACCGTGTTTCTTCCATAAGTCTGTGTGTACTAATGTCTTTTAGTTCAACATCTCTGCTGCTGAACCCCCACTGCTGCTGTGAGGACCTGCCCTGACTCCTGCTGGAGGCTTTTGGTTTATCCCTCTGGACAACTTAGTATTGTAAGTATTTTTATTCGGCACCACGTTCCTGCCATAAATTGTGTACTAATGTTTTACTTTTGTCCATCGGCTCAGCATCTCTGGTGCTATACCCCTCCCCCACTGCTGTGAAGATGAAGCATGGCTAGTAGCAACAGCTCGCAAGAGAGACAGCCAATGATATACACGTGACCATCTCATATAGTACAGCCATGTATTGTTTATACTTTTTTTTTGTTGCTCAAAATGAAATTTTATTTTTTTATTCAAGGAGTCTTCTGATACAGAGGTGGAGCTGGAGGGACATGCTTTACAGATGGAAATTGGTGCATTGGAGAGAGTAAGTTAATGTTCCTAAATCATCACACCAGGTAAAGTATTGAACAATGGACATCTAGGGATGGGCGAGTCTACTCGCTAGGACTCGTTACTCGGCGAGTAGTAAGGGACTCGCAGGACTCGGTACTCTGCGAGTTTCCCAGCGATTACTCGCACAGTAACGAGTCCAATGCAAGTCAATGGCAATCCTAGTGTTGTCAGAATTTACTTTTTCTCACTCGCTAGACTCGCTATATCACATCGCTATGTAGCTTGAATCTCCCCAAATCGTTTAAACAATCGTACCGCTTCACGGATACTCGCTGTCAGCAGCGAGTCTGAGCGAGTCTGAGCGAGTCTACGAATCCGAGTCCTGTATACTGTATTCGGGACTCGCGAATACAGAATCTGTTATGTTCCGACAAAGCTTCCGAGACAGCCTAGCGTGTTAGGTCAGAAAACTTGTGAAGATGGACAAGCATGTTAGCCAATCATATTCAGTAATGCCACAGCCATGTTGGTTGTGACAGGACTATGATTGGCTTCTGTCCATCGTGATGCCTATGTCATGTATGAGAGGCGAGGCTGTATATAAGCCTTGCCACCGCCATTACCTCCACATTCCTGTGACGATCTGAGCTAGTGCAGGGTGAGCAGATCATAAGGAGTGTCAGTCAGTGTAGGGAAACTTCAAAATTCCTTATCTTTAACCCAAACAGCTCTTCTGAGAGCTACCAGGAGGACAGAGAAGTACTGTGTAGAGGACTGTGGGCAGGCAGGCAGGCAGGGAGGTGCAGCCTTACAGTGCACACAGGACCGACCTCATAGCTTAGCTTACTCACTCAGCTGTCCTAATAGCTGAAGTCAGAGGCTTAGCTGAGGTACTATTTCCTATTTTTTTGCACCTGATAGATTTTGGGTCATAATAACCCCTTCAGTTTTCTTTTCTCTGTGGCAGACCAGTGCGTTGCTGCTCTCTTAGCTGAAAATAGCACGTACGCCACCTACTTTTGCGACTACTTGTGCGCACTTAATAATTTTTGCAGAGACTAGTGTGCTGCAACACAGACACGGACACATTTCTTACTTAGTCTGCCTTCACACTGGCGTTCCCCTCCGCAGCGTTCTGCGGAGGGGAATCGCCATGTGTGCGCAGCCAGCGCAAGCCCCTATGTTTAGAATAGGGACGCACGGTGCTGCGCTTGACAGCGCAGGACCGTGCGCACCCATTCACTCCCATATGTGATCTGCACTGATCTGCATCCGCCTGCGCACAAATCACACACTCCCGCCCGCACCAGGGATGCAACATGTCGCGTCCCTGGTGCGGACGAGACTGCGCACAGATCACATATGGGAGTGAATGGGTGCGCACGGTCCTGCGCTGTTAAGCGCAGCACCGTGCCTCCCATTATAAAATAGGAGCTCGCGGCCGCTGCGGTCACATTGCAGACCCCTCCGCAGAAGGGTCCGCAAATGTGAACCCAGCCTTAAGGTGCACTTTTAAATATAACCTTTAATAAATATTTGTTAAAATAACAAAAAAGTGTTCTCCCACACCTAGTGTCTATAAAACACACATTACAGACAGGGATGGGACAATATCCCTATTAAACCCTGTCTCTTGTTCTCTTGTTATCATATAATTTGGATAAAAACCACAGACACAGCAGCAAAAAACTGTTGCGAGTGGGGTTTCCAAAACGGCAATGCGAGCGCTTTCTGAGACATCTGCGATTTGTAAATCGCACATTACTCGCTATTACTTGCTTCCCCATTCATTAACATTGGACTCGCTAGACTCGCAACGAGTAGCGAGTCCCGGGCTCGGACTCGCTAGAGTCAAGCGATTCCGAGTAATTTAGGACTCGCCCATCACTATGGACATCCCAATTTAAATTATTTATTTTTCAACAGGGACCTGATTCATCGGCAGGAGAGGCAGCAGCTCCAGAGAACTTCTCCCAGAGTCATCAGTATGGAGTAACAGCGCCATGTTGTAGGTATTCTGATGATAATGACCACCAAATAATTGTACTTTTGGCTTTGTAATTTATTTTTATTTTTTATAGGGTTCCAAAAGAAATGCCAAGGGGGAAGATGAGGAGGAGGAATATGTAATTGACGGCGACCTCATCATCGAACTGGTTCACCCAAGGGAAGCTCTGTGGGACCATAGGCACCGCCCCAATTCTGATTTTGCCTTCACCCAGGGCTGCCAGTAGCAATTTCGGGGACCCTAACTGGCAAAATTTTGGGGCCCCCCTGAGACTCCGCCCAGCCTCCACTCCAGCTCCACCTCCATCCAGGCTCCACCTCCAAACATTCAATAAATATAAATAAAAAAATACATATATATATATATATATATATATTATATAAATGCCGAGGGATTTGTGACGTGACATCCTTCACTTTGTCCCAACGTCCGGTCACTCTGCCCAGAGCTACACCCGCTCAGGGTGAGCCAAGATGATGGCCGTAAGCGGGAGCGGGACTCATAGAGCCCGCTACGCTTATGGCCGCCCCTAACACACACACACACAACACACACAACATGCACACACATACACAGTCGGCTATACTTACCACCTCTCCTCCGTCTTCTCTGCCGCCGACATGTCGCCGCCCCTGGCAGAACTGGATCCAATATGGCATCCGGGAAGTCTTGTGAGACTTCCCGGACGCCATATTGGATCCAGAGCTCCAGGAGCGGAGACATACTTTCTCCAAGATGGCGTCCGGGAAGTCTCGCGAGACTTCCCAGACGCCATATTGGATCCAATCCTCAGGGGGTGGCGACATGGCGGCGGAGGAGGATAGAGCTGGATCGCGCCGCTGGAGCCCGGACAGGTGAGAATAAAAGATGCTTAGCTATTTTAACCCCTGCCGTCTAGAGGAGAGGAGGGGGAGAGGGGAGCACCGGGGCATGCAAGGGGGAGAGCAGCACTATCACCACTGTGCGCATAGTAGCTGCGACACCATTGTCACCTCTGTGCGCATAGTACCTGCAGCACCATTGTCACCTCTGTGCGCATAGTACCAGTACCTGCATCACCATTGTCACCTCTGTGCGCATAGTACCTGCAGCACCATTGTCACCTCTGTGCGCATAGTACCTGCAGCACCATTGTCACCTCTGTGCGCATACTACCTGCAGCACCATTGTCACCTCTGTGCGCATAGTACCTGCAGCGCCATTGTCACCTCTGTGCGCATACTACCTACAGCACGATTGTCACCTCTGTGCGCATAGTACCTGCAGCACCATTGTCACCTCTGTGCGCATACTACCTGCAGAACCATTGTCACCTCTGTGCGCATAGAACCTGCAGCACCGTTGTCACCTCTGTGCGCATACTACCTGCAGCACCATTGTCACCTCTGTGTGCATAGTACCTGCATCACCATTGTCACCTGTGTGCGCAAAGTACCTGCAGCACCATTGTCACCTCTGTGCGCATACTACCTGCATCACCATTGTCACCTGTGTGCGCAAAGTACCTGCAGCACCATTGTCACCTCTGTGCGCATAGTACCTGCAGCACCATTGTCACCTCTGTGCGCATAGTACCTGCAGCACCATTGTCACCTCTGTGCGCATACTACCTGCAGCACCATTGTCACCTCTGTGCGCATAGTACCTGCAGCACCATTGTCACCTCTGTGCGCATAGTACCAGTTCCTGCATCACCATTGTCACCTCTGTGCGCATAGTACCTGCAGCACCATTGTCACCTCTGTGCGCATAGTACCTGCAGCACCATTGTCACCTCTGTGCGCATACTACCTGCAGCACCATTGTCACCTCTGTGCGCATAGTACCTGCAGCGCCATTGTCACCTCTGTGCGCATACTACCTACAGCACGATTGTCACCTCTGTGCGCATAGTACCTGCAGCACCATTGTCACCTCTGTGCGCATACTACCTGCAGAACCATTGTCACCTCTGTGCGCATAGAACCTGCAGCACCGTTGTCACCTCTGTGCGCATACTACCTGCAGCACCATTGTCACCTCTGTGTGCATAGTACCTGCATCACCATTGTCACCTGTGTGCGCAAAGTACCTGCAGCACCATTGTCACCTCTGTGCGCATACTACCTGCATCACCATTGTCACCTGTGTGCGCAAAGTACCTGCAGCACCATTGTCACCTCTGTGCGCATAGTACCTGCAGCACCATTGTCACCTCTGTGCGCATAGTACCTGCAGCACCATTGTCACCTCTGTGCGCATACTACCTGCAGCACCATTGTCACCTCTGTGCGCATAGTACCTGCAGCACCATTGTCACCTCTGTGCGCATAGTACCTGCAGCACCATTGTCACCTCTGTGCGCATACTACCTGCAGCACCATTGTCACATCTGTGCGCATAGTACCTGCAGCACCATTGTCACCTCTGTGCGCATAGTACCTGCAGCACCATTGTCACCTCTGTGCGCATAGTACCTGCAGCACCATTGTCACCTCTGTGCGCATAGTACCTGCAGCACCAGTGTCACCTCTGTGCGCATAGTACCTGCAGCACCATTGTCACCTCTGTGCGCATAGTACCTGCAGCACCATTGTCACCTCTGTGCGCATAGTACCTGCAGCACCATTGTCACCTCTGTGCGCATAGTACCTGCAGCACCATTGTCACCTCTGTGCGCATAGTACCTGCAGCACCATTGTCACCTCTGTGCGCATAGTACCTGCAGCACCATTGTCACCTCTGTGCGCATACTACCTGCAGAACCATTGTCACCTCTGTGCGCATAGTACCTGCAGCACCATTGTCACCTCTGTGCGCATAGTACCTGCAGCACCATTGTCACCTCTGTGCGCATACTACCTGCAGCACCATTGTCACCTCTGTGCGCATAGTACCTGCAGCACCATTGTCACCTCTGTGTATATACTACCAGCAGCACCATTGTCACCTCTGTGTGTATATAGTACCAGCAGCACTGTCACCTCTGTGTGTATTGTACTAACCGCACTGTCACCTGTGTGTATACTAACACCAGCATCAGCACTGTCACCTGTGTGTATAGTACCAGCAGCATTGTCACCTGTGTGTATAGTACCACCAGCATCTGTGGAGCCCACTGGGATGGGGGTACTCGGTACCGGACCGGTCTGCTGCTGGGGAAGTCACGGGTGGTCCTGGTCCGGTTCGTGTCCCGGGCCCACACAATGGATGATGGAAATATTTACAGGGGAAATGTCACGTGTGATGGCACCCACTTGGTGCGGCCAGTGATGGAGGCCGCCGCTGCTGCAGAACCTCCGGGGGTGATGGAGTGGCAGCGGAGATGGTGTAGTTCCAGTGGGAAGAACTGTATCCCCCGGGGCAGTAAGAGTTAAGTCTATGGTGCGGTTGTAGCACACTTACTTGGCAGGCTGCAGGGATCTCTCCTCCTGGCTGGTGCTGAGAGGCTGGATCTGTATGAGGGAGAATGGGGTGCAGATAGAGGCAGACAAGAGAGGCAATTCAGGGTTTTCCAAAGCTTTACTCTTTGTTGTTCCAACAGTTTACAGGTAGCTTGCAGTTCTTACAAGCTTAAGTACAGTTCTCAGTACACAGTTCAAGTACACAGGCGCATTCTCCCTCTCCGGGTTCCCTTTACTCCCTGCAGCCAGGCCTCTCTCTCCCTGTGACCCCTCACACAGTCTTTAGTGTCCTTTCCAGGCTGTCTACGGTCTCCGTCTGTACGGGTGGTGTGTGGTACGCTGGACAGTATGGCGGTGACTCGGACCCCTGGTGGGCCCTCTTGGTTGTCACTTAGCTGCCTGTCCTTTGGGTTGGGGATCCTAGTGTGAAGCTGTGATCCCCGTCGGTGCTTGGGGATGGCGGGTGAACTACGGTCCCCTCTAGAGCCGACACTCTACTCAGCCCAGCCTCCAGCAGTCCTCAGCACGAGGCTCTACCAGGCTCTCTCCTTTCTGTTCCTTTCCAGTATCATAGGAGGGACTTCTCTGCCTGCAGTTAGTGGCTTCAGCTGCTGTCTAGGGCACGGGTTACACCGTCCCTCTCTGTCCTGTCACACTCCTGGTGGCATCAGCGTCAGACGGGCTTTCTCTCCCCTCTGGCTCACACTGGCTCAGTACAGATTCTGCGCTCCTAGCCTTGCACTCGCAGGAGTGTGATTGTCTTTCTGTCTCAGCTTCTCCTCTTTGCTTCTCAGCACCATGGCCTACTACTTTCCTTCACTCCTCCCCCTCACTATATACTGTCAGTCACCTGACCTCTGGTGTGCCCAACCCACTCCTCTGAATCCACCACCCCTCGATCTCATAGAGTTCTAATCTCAGGGCTGGATGTAACCTCCTTCTGACACGTGGGTTGTGTGGGCTGTGAGGGTGTTGTTGTGCAACAATGTCCTACCTGCCTGGCTGCAGTTCCCTTTGTGGCCTCCTGGACGCAGGGGCGCCAAATTCTCCCGGAGTTAAACCAGCGCGTCCTCGCGCTGCCCGTCTAGGATTACCCTGAAAACATTTTTATTTTATATAACAGTAAACATTAAGTATTCTTGGTTTCTTCCCATCCGGGAGGCACAATTGTATAACGTTACGTTAACTATAAAACAAGTGCATGGGTATCTACGTCATTACCCTTTTCTGTAAAATACACATTATAAAAGCATTACTTTGTATCAAAAGTATAAAAGTTCTTCTTTTCTGAAAAAGTGCAAAAATTCTCAAAAAGCAGCTTCAAAACAGTCACTTGCACTACGTCACATGTGCATTGCTGGTCTTAAAAGCAAAGGGGAGCACACAAAGGTGCTCAACTATATACAGGGAAGTTCGTATCAAGTCATTGTTCATGATATCAATTGTTCATTTCAAACATATAAGACAAACAGGGGAATGCTAGCATTCACTCAGGTAAGGTATGGGATCAATAAGGAAAATGCTTCATTCACACTTACATTTCTTCTTTCCTTCTGATGCAGGACCTGTGTTCACGCTTGCTTTGCTTGCTTCCAAGGCAACATCTGCGATGGTGTATTTCTGGGAAACACTTCCAGGTTCTGCAATGCAGGATCAACAAGTAGCTATCCGGGGTCTGGGTTATAGCATCCTTCTTTGGTGGAAGAGTCTCTAGCATCGTCACAGGATCCGTGTTACAGCTACGTCCGTGTAGCTGGTTACTTTGGTGTCATCTTCTACTTCAAAGTATTCCACGGTTGACGCATCATCCACTTCCTCAGAATTTAAGCAGAGTCTTTTGACTTTAATGCCGTACGGGCCTCGCTCACCTTGGACGGTGTAGTATGACACCCACTCTCCAATCTCGACCTGTCTATCAGGATGGTCTGGTGGGAGTTGTTCCTCACTTCCCTCTTATTGATGAAGATATCCAGTCTTGCACCGGTTTCACGAGCAAAAGCATAGCCTCTGTCTTCCACTATCTTAACGATCTTGCCCTCATGCCGCGGGGATTTTTGAATCTCTTTGTCTCGGCGGGCTGCATTCTGCCTCCTTAGCACGGGCCACCATCGCCTGCTTCTGCACCTGCCTTCGGCTTCCTCCTTTTCCCACTTCCTTACACATCTACGGATGTATTCCTTCCCGCGTGATCAGCTCCGCAGGGTCTGTCTCTCCAGCGGGGTCTCCTAGGAAGCCCATTAGGTCCTCGCAATCTTTATTCCGCTCCCACCAGCAACGGAGCTGCTCCCCTCTCACCTCGGTGGAAGTCAGTGGTGGTATCAGGGGCTGCGGCAACGTCAGGAATCCCTCCGGCAAAGCTCCAAGTGGGTCGGCTTCTCTCTGTGCCTTACACGGTGCGGCTTGTGGGGTAGTTACATCCACCAGGATCGCGGTATGGCCCTCGGCCTCACTTTCCGCATGCTCAGGCGGCTCTCCAACCCAGCCGGGTCGCCTAGACTGCGTTTCATAGCCCTGGCGGTGGTCAATGTCTATGTGAATCCAGGTCCGGTTCTCTTCTTGGGCCCGTGTCATCCGCTGGGGCAGCAGCCGCAATACACCACTCCGGGTATCTAGGAAGTAGGGACGCTCCTCGCCACCTTCAGCCATCTCTGCACGATCACAGATGTTCTTTCCCTGGCCGGGTTCCTCCACGGGGTCGTCTTGTGGGCCCTCCGGGATCACACGTGGTCTCTCGTGCGCAGCTCTCTTCTCGGCGGTCTCCGCTTCCGTCCGCATGTACTGGAATGGCGACTGCTTCTCTTCCGGTTGCTCGCTCCGCCCCCTCTTGATGACGATTTCCTTCTTCTTGGTTCGCGCCAGCTCCTTGGTAGGAGGGTCTAGGGGCGGCGGCTCTTCTTTGAGAGTGACAGCTGGCTCTCCCGGAGTTATGGAGAGCCAGGGCGGGACCTTCTTTTCGCGCCTTGGACCGGGCCGGCCCACGATGGGAGTCTTGGGAACGCCTCCTCTGCACATGGCGTTAGTCTCCCCTGGCCGCCATTAAGATCAGCTTTTGGCGGGAAAGTCCAGAACACACCGTTTTAGGCGCACAAGGTCCAATTCTTTTGGACCAGGTAGATCCTGTTCGTGACGCCAGGTTGTGGAGCCCACTGGGACGTGGGTACTCAGTACCGGACCGGTCTGCTGCTGGGGAAGTCACGTGTGGTCCTGGTCCAGTCCATGTCCCGGGCCCACACAATGGATGAGGGAAATATTTACAGGGGAAATGTCACGTGTGACGCCACCCACTTAGTGCGGCCAGTGATGGGGGCCGCCGCTGCTGCAGAACCTCCGGGGGTGATGGAGTGGCAGCGGAGATGGTGTAGTTCCAGTGGGAAGAACTGTATCCCTCGGGGCAGTAAGAGTTAAGTCTATGGTGCGGTTGTAGCACACTTACTTGGCAAGCTGCAGGGATCTCTCCTCCTGGCTGGTGCTGACAGGCTGGATCTGTATGAGGGAGAATGGGGTGCAGATAGAGGCAGACAAGAGAGGCAATTCAGGGTTTTCCAAAGCTTTACTCTTTGTTGTTCCAACAGTTTACAGGTAGTTTGCAGTTCTTACAAGCTTAAGTACAGTTCTCAGTACACAGTTCAAGTACACGGGCGCATTCTCCCTCTCCGGGTTCCCTTTACTCCCTGCAGCCAGGCCTCTCTCTCCCTGTGACCCCTCACACAGTCTTTAGTGTCCTTTCCGGGCTGTCTACGGTCTCCGTCTGTACGGGTGGTGTGTGGTACGCTGGACAGTATGGCGGTGACTCGGACCCCTGGTGGGCCCTCTTGGTTGTCACTTAGCTGCCTGTCCTTTGGGTTGGGGATCCTAGTGTGAAGCTGTGATCCCCCGTCTGTGTTTGGGGATGCCGGGTGAACTACGGTCCCCTCTAGAGCCGACACTCTACTCAGCCCAGCCTCCAGCAGTCCTCAGCACGAGGCTCTACCAGGCTCTCTCCTTTCTGTTCCTTTCCAGTATCATAGGAGGGACTTCTCTGCCTGCAGTTAGTGGCTTCAGCTGCTGTCTAGGGCACGGGTTACACCGTCCCTCTCTGTCCTGTCATACTCCTGGTGGCATCAGCGTCGGACGGGCTTTCTCTCCCCTCTGGCTCACACTAGCTCAGTACGGATTCTGCGCTCCTAGCCTTGCACTCGCAGGATGTGTGATTGTCTTTCTGTCTCAGCTTCTCCTCTTTGCTTCTCAGCACCATGGCCTACTACTTTCCTTCACTCCTCCCCCTCACTATATACTGTCAGTCACCTGACCTCTGGTGTGCCCAACCCACTCCTCTGAATCCACCACCCCTCGATCTCATAGAGTTCTAATCTCAGGGCTGGATGTAACCTCCTTCTGACACGTGGGTTGTGTGGGCTGTGAGGGTGTTGTTGTGCAACAATGTCCTACCTGCCTGGCTGCCGTTCCCTTTGTGGCCTCCTGGACGCAGGGGCGCCACACATCAGCACTGTCACCTGTGTGTATAGTACCACCAGCACTGTCACCTGTGTGTATTGAACCAGCAGCATTGTCACCTGTGTGTATAGTACCACCAGCATCAGCACTGTCACCTGTGTATAGTACCACCAGCACTGTTACCTGTGTGTATTGTACCAGCAGCATTGTCACCTGTGTGTATAGTACCACCAGCATCAGCACTGTCATATGTGTGTATTGTACCAGCAGCACTGTCACCTGTGTGTATAGTACCAGCAGCATTGTCACCCGTGTGTATAGTACCACCAGCATCAGCACTGTCACCTGTGTGTATTGTACCAGCAGCACTATCACCTGTGTGTATTGTACCAGCAGCATTGTCACCTGTGTGTATATTACCACCAGCATCAGCACTGTCACCTGTGTGTATTGTACCAGCAGCACTATCGCCTGTGTGTATAGTACCAGGGGGGTCTGGCCCCCTCTTGCCACCACCCACTACGGTTCCTTGTCTCCCTCCTGCCCGAACCTGACTGCTGTTCCCTGGCCCCCTCCTGCCCGCACCCGCCCGCTGTGCCCTCCTGCAAGCAATCAAAGATATTGTCACAGGATTTAAACCCAGCTTCGCTTTGCATTATTCTTAAATCTTCATAAATAAACTACATACATAGTCTAGAATACCCGATTCTTTAGAATCGGGCCACTATCTAGTACATATATATATATATATATATATATATATATATATATATGTACAGTGCTGTGCAAATTAATTGGGACAAAGGAAGTCTTTACTTGTTTTTCTTGCATTAGATTTTCTATTGCTGATAAGTGTTTTATCAGTTCTTGGTGTCGTTTTCCTTTTTCTTCCACATTTCCCTTTTCGTTTTGGAGAAAACAATCCAGTTTCATTGTGTGTGCGAATTATTCTTGAAAATGGTAGATTTTCCAATACCAACGGTGGAAGCGATTTCTCTTACAGTCAGACTTGTATGCTCATTAAGAGTAATAATTCTAGACCTCTTCCGTGGAGTAACATCCATTTTTACAGGCACGAATCACACTGAGAGAAAAAGTACACTAAACCACTCCTCACAGAAACAAGCTCCTAACTGAAGATGAGGGGGCAGCTAGCTGTTATTTTCTGACTAAAACCAGTCAAACCACATTTTGTTACTCAAGGTTGTACACTCACACTTGTTCAAAGCAGTTAAAATTGCTTTGAATCACTGACTGGTAACCCCAACTTAAAATGCTTTGTCCTAATTAATTTGCACAGCACTGCATATATATATTGTGAGGCATGCTGGCGCTATGGCACATGGCCGACATGACTCAAATGAGCTTTGTGAGGTATGGCCAGGCATGTTGTTAGCTCATGGCCGGCATACAGCACAATAGCCTGTTCACACAGCCTGTTTTGCTATGTGTGAATGCTGTGTTAGACCTGACCAATATAGAGTGAGTTAACAGCTAAAGGGCTTGATGAGACCAATGAGCAGCCTCTAAAAGAGCAGTGTGTGCTAATGGCTGAGAGTCCCCAGGTGTGGGTGTGCAAATAGAGTCTGTGGAGCCTCGTTTAGGAGTCTCAACACAGGACTAGCCAGATCTTCCTCTAGTGAAGGACCTAGCCATGATAACCACCATATTAAGTGGCCCTTTGAGTCAATATCCAGCTCTTTACAAGCTTAAAGATATGACAAGGGAATACCAAGGCCAGGTATCCATCCACAGACAGCTGTTTCAGGGTGTTGCCCCTCATCAGTGTGGAGTAGGATTCTGGCTAGGTGGGAGCAATGCCTAGTAGACCAACAAAACAGAGTATTCACTGATCTCAGGGAGACCAGTTCAAGAAAACACTGCGGGCAGCTGGCTAAAGCGCTCAACACAGTGAATTCCTAGGCCCATTGCCCCCTGGGAATTTAGAATATGCAAATAGAGTCTTAGGAGCTGGATATTGACTCAAAGGGCCACTTAATATGGTGGTTATCATGGCTAGGTCCTTCACTAGAGGAAGATCTGGCTAGTCCTGTGTTGAGACTCCTAAACGAGGCTCCACAGACTCTATTTGCATATTCTAAATTCCCAGGGGGCAATGGGCCTAGGAATTCACTGTGTTGAGCGCTTTAGCCGGCAGCCCGCAGTGTTTTCTTGAACTGGTCTCCCTGAGATCAGTGAATACTTTGTTTTGCAGGTGTGGGTGTGTCAGCTGGGTTTGGCAGGCAAGATAATAGCTGCCTAGAGCGGAGTACTGAGAGATTTGAGAGTGGGCCATTCAGTCTGTGAGAGAGAGAGAGAGCAGAGCCGAGCCGAGCCTCTGGGAGAAATAAGTCCAAATCCTGTCTCAGTGGAGTCATGAGGCCAGAAGGCCTAGGGTTTTGCAGCACCTGCAGTTGGGAAGACTGGCTGACCCTGGAGGGTATCGCAATGGCATGTCTGGTGCAGCCGCTTGCCTGGATGTCTGGGCCTGTGATGGCAGATTTGGAAGCGGCTAGCGACCTGGTAAGACACATCTGAGGAGTCCTTGGAGATGCCTGGCTTGCCTTGGAGCTCAGGTAGCTAAACCCGAGTCTGGGTCTGGTTCTGTCCGGTGTCATATACCAATGCCTGTGTGTGTGTTCCAGAATGTGTGCGGGGACAGTATAGAGCAGCAGGAGCTCTGTGTAGTGACTGTGAGCAACTTTGCAGCCTGAATGCATGGACTGAACTCCTCCAAGGGGAACTAGGCCAAGGAAGAGCCTGGCCGTGGGTTAGAGACTATTATGTGTGAACAGGGGTGTGCCGGATGTGCCCGGATCCCTGTGGGAATGTGAATGACCCGTATGTTCTGTGTGTAGTGAGCACTGTAATGTTGAGTATTGTACAGACTGTCCTGTGTACAGGGGTGGACTGGCCCACCGGAGGATCGGGAGAATCCCCGGTGAGCCCTGAGACATGTGGCCACGTCCCCCAAGCCCCGCCCCCGTACCCCCCTGGGCCCCCCGGTCCGCTAATATTGCTAATCATATTGGCAGCACTGCCGATATGATTAGCGATGCCTGTGCCCCTCTGCAGCTGCAAAGCAGGGAGAGCGATCTCCCTGCTCTGCCTGCTGCCGCCTCTGTGCCTCTCTGACTCCTGCTGGCGTGTGTGCAGGACATCAGTCTCAGGGTGATGACGTCATCACCCTGAGACTGCTTCCTGTGTGCGCAGTGGGAGCCGGCGCTCAGGGCGCTGTAGAGGAGAGACCGCCCCAGGCAGCGGCTGCCTGCACCATGGTGAGTATGGGGGGGCGGCGGGGCCCCCTGGTGGTGCTGGGCCCCCCTGGTGGTGCTGGGCCCCCCTGCTGGTACTGGGCCCCCCTTGTGGTGCTGGGCCCCCCTTGTGGTGCTGGGCCCCCCTGCTGGTGCTGGGCCCCCCTGCTAGTGCTTGGCCCCCTTGTGGTGCTCGGCCCCCCTTGTGGTTCTAGGCCCCCCTGGTGGTGCTGGGGCCCAAAGTGGTGCTGGGCCCCCCTGGTGGTGCTGGGCCCCCTAGTGATGCCAGGCCCCCAGGGTGCCTGGTGGTGCTGGGCCCCCCTGGTTGTGCTGGGCCCTCCTGGTGGTGCTGGGCCCCCCTGCTGGTACTGGGCCCCCCCTGGTGGTACTGGGCCCCCCTTGTGGTACTGGGTCCCCCTTGTGGTGCTGGGCCCCTCTGCTGGTGCTGGGTCACCCTTCTGGTTCTGGACTCCCTTGGTGGTGCTGGGCCCTCTGGTGCTGCCAAGCCCCAAGGGTGCCTGGTGGTGCTGGGCCCCCCTGGTGGTGCTGGGCCCCCCTGCTGGTACTGGGCCCCCCTTGTGGTGCTGGGCCCCCCTTGTGGTGCTGGGCCCCCCTGCTGGTGCTGGGCCCCCCTGCTAGTGCTTGGCCCCCTTGTGGTGCTCGGCCCCCCTTGTGGTTCTAGGCCCCCCTGGTGGTGCTGGGGCCCAAAGTGGTGCTGGGCCCCCCTGGTGGTGCTGGGCCCCCTAGTGCTGCCAGGCCCCCAGGGTGCCTGGTGGTGCTGGGCCCCCCTGGTTGTGCTGGGCCCTCCTGGTGGTGCTGGGCCCCCCTGCTGGTACTGGGCCCCCCTGGTGGTACTGGGCCCCCCTTGTGGTACTGGGTCCCCCTTGTGGTGCTGGGCCCCTCCGCTGGTGCTGGGTCACCCTTCTGGTTCTGGACTCCCTTGGTGGTGCTGGGCCCTCTGGTGCTGCCAAGCCCCCAGGGTGCCTGGTGGTGCTGGGCCCCCCTGGTGGTGCTGGGCCCCCTGGTGGTGCTGGGCCCCCCTCTTGGTGCCGGCCCCCCTGGTGGTGCCGGGCCCCCTTGGTAGTGCTGCTGGGTCCCCTGGTGCTGCCGGGGCCCCAGGGTGCCTGTTGCTGCCTGGCTCCCAGGGTGCCTGGTGCTGCCGGGCCCCCAGGGTGCCTGGTGCTGCCGGGCCCCCAAGGTGCCTGGTGCTGCCTGCCCCATGGTGATGCCTGGTGCTGTCGGGCCACCTGGATCCATGATGGTGCCTGGTGCTGCCGGGCCACTAGTGGTGTCTGATGGTGCCTGGTGCTGCTGGGCCCCTGGTGGTGCCAGGTGCTGCTGGGCCCCTGGTGGTGCCTGGTACTGCTGGGCCCCTGGTGGTGCCTTATGCTGCGGGGCCTCCTGAGTGCCTGGCGCTGCCGGGCCCACAAGGTGCCCGGTGCTGCTGGGCCCCCAGGGTGCCTGCTGATGCCAGGCCCCCAGGGTGCCTGCTGATGCCGGGCCCTAAGGGTGCCCGCTGATGCCGGGCCCCTGGTGCTGCCAGACCCCCAGGGGGGTGGATGGTGCTGGCCCCTGGTGCTGCCAGGCCCCCTTGGTGCAGGGCCCCATGGTGCCTGATGGTGTCGGGCCCCTGGGTGCCTGGTGCTGCCGGGTGCCTGGTGGTGCTGCCGGGTGCCTGGTTCTGCCAGGTACCAGAGAATGGGAGCTTCAGAGGACTAAGCTGCCAGGTACCTGGTGCCAGAGACCGGCAGCCGCAGAGGAAGAAGCTGCCTGGTGCTGGTGAGCGGGAGACTGGGAGCCACAGAGGAAGAAGCTGCCTGGTGCTGGCAAGCGGGAGACTTGGAACCGCAGAGGAAGAACCTGCCAGGTGCCGGCAAGCGGGAGACTGGGAGCCGCAGAGGAAGAAGCTGCCAGGATCAGGAGTGTGGAGTCAGGTAAGGCGCTGTTACAGCCGAAGATAGCAGCCAGAGGGACAGAGTGGAATGAATGAATGGATGGAGGGTTGGGGCAGCCTGGAAGAGGGGCAGAATGGGATGGATGGGGTGGCCTTGAAGAGGGAGCAGAATGGGATGGATGGGGGGACGGCATGGAAAAGGGGGGAGAACGGGATGGATGAATGGGGAGAAGGTACATGGATGGTTTGGTGGATGGGGGAAAAGGTACATGGATGGATGGGGGAATAGAGGGAGAAGGAACATAGATGGATAGGGAGGAGAAGCCACATTGAACGTGGGGGGAGAAGCTACATGTATTACCTATACACACACACTGACACTATATACAGAGTTCATGCGCATAATGTCAATGGTGATCATTGCATTACCTGTACACTGACACTATATACTGAACTCCTGTGTATAATGTCACTGGTGATGACTGTATTACCTGTACACTGATACTATACCTGAACTCCTGTGTATAATGTCACTGGTGATCACTGTATTACCTGTACACTGACCCAATATACAGAGCTTTTTTACATTTCTATTAATTTAGTATTGTATATGGTGGCATTACGTGCTTTGGTCATGACATGACGCTATTTGTCCCTTGCAGCTGTGGACAGGGGTGTCTGGGGCCCACCAGGAAAATTAACTCCAGGGGCCCACCCAGCCGGGCCCACCCATTCTTCAGCTATATGCAAATACCTGTTATCCGTTATACCTATTATAGTGTAGCGTGGACTGTAAAACACAGGCAGCTCCTGCACATCACTGTGCGCTCATCATTACTGTGATGTATCATAACTGTAGTTTGCATTAATTTGGATTTTTTAATGAACACAAGTTATCAGCGATGCACAGGCAGGGGCTGGCTGGCAGATCTTGCCCTGGGGGGCAGTCGACTTTTTCTAGCCGGTGGCCAACTGAAGAGCGGGGTATGGGTGCTACCACTACAGAGGCCACCTGAAGAGCATGTGACTGTTGGCGCTGCTTCACTAGCCTGCCAGCTGCTTGCTGCCGCTGCGCCAATCCCAGGTCACAGTTAGCCTCCACGCTGACGCCCGCGTCCTGCCTGCTGCGTCCCATGTCCCTCGTGGCCGCTCTCACTGAGGGGGCGGCTCTAAACTGGCACTAAACCACCAGCCTGGGGGGCAAATGCCTCCCTGCAACCTGGGCCAGTCCGCCCCTGTGCACAGGTTAGGAAGGTGATCACTTATTTATTGGTGGAATTCGCACCATCAGAAGAATGTGGCAGTTTGAGTATTTGGTGAGTTTTGTACCTCAGTATTTGTAAGGCAGACTTCACACCACGTTGTGATCAGGTCCGGGGCTGTCTGATTCACATCCTGGTGTTGAAGTACAGCGGAGCTCACGCTGGAGTGCAGCAGCCGGCGTCTGGGAACCTGACAGACCTGAAGAATGGGTGGGCCTGGGTGGGTGGGCCCCTGGAGTCAATTTTCCTGGAGGGCCCCAGACACCCCAGTCCACCACTGATGTGCTGTATACATCATAGGCTCCTGAGCCTGCACAATGTAGGAGCACAGCTTTTTTTTCTTTTCTCCTCTCTTATGTCCACGGCTTCTAGAACGTTTTCAAATCTGTTCAGCCATTTTCTCCACTTATGAGAGAGATTAATAGCATCAATCATATCAAACTGTGGGAAGGTGTGCAAGTATTCAGCCATGATGGAGTCTCTCAGTGATGCTGGTGTGTGAAGCAGTAAATGGGGATCACTACTCACAGCAGGTGGTGGTTATATCCCATCCTCGTCACCAGTTGTAATGTCCACACGATATGAGGCATTCACAAGGGTAAACTTTAAAGGGAACCAACCACCCCAAATGACCCCCCCGGACTGTTAATATGTGTCCCTACACCCAGCACACACATTTGGGGCAATCGTTTTTGCTAAAAAAACTGTTTAGTAGAAGCTAAGATATAGCAATATAAACTTTAATAACTCGAGCCGAATGGGTGTTACCTAGCTTTGTCCACGTGCAGTGTTCTGCTTGTCAGATTCCTCTCCCCCTCCCCTCTCACTTTCTAAGAGCCTGGCCGCGTCATGAAAGGGGCGGGGCTAAAGCGCGTCATGAAAGGGGGCGGGGCTCGCCGCGATTTAGCCCCACCCCTTTCATGACGCGGGCCAGGCTCTTAGAAAGTGAGAGGGGAGGGGGAGAGGAATCTGACAAGCACGAACACTGCACGTGGACAAAGCTAGGTAACACCCATTCGGCTCGAGTTATTAAAGTTCATATTGCTATATCTTAGCTTCTACTAAACATTTTTTTTAGCAAAAACGATTGCCCCAAATGTGTGTGCTGGGTGTAGGGACACATATTAACAGTCCGGGGGGTCATTTGGGGTGGTTGGTTCCCTTTAACTGTACTTTATTCTTCCATCTTTCTCCATCATATCACATAGCAGTCTTTCCTTAGCATGCTCCAAACTGAAACTGAAACTTAACTTCCCACCTCCTTCTTATCATTACCCATGATACACAAGACCTAGTATCTTGTTCAAATATTTTCATTCTTTTGTTAAACATGAACAAAAATAAGAATTAATATCAAGTCAAGACCTAGTTTCTTAAAGAGACAGATCTAATTATTGTACATTACAGGATGGATGGATGAAAACTTAAATATTACAGGTACACACCTGCTACTTTGGCGCCCTGCTCACATAGGTAGCCACAGCCTTCCTACTGCACAGCTGGGTTTCCACAGCAGGTACCTACTACATGCAACACCTTCCACCCCAGCACAGTAGGGGAAGCTAGACTCACTGACTTTGGGTGAGATCCCCAATAAATACTGCTGCTGGGGAGGAGTTAGGTAGAGTGTGCAGATGCTAAGACGTCCTGGTGCTCGGTGCCACGGTTAGGTGCCACGGTTAGGCCCAAACCAGTGACCCAGAGTGGCTCTTCTGCCATTCAGCCAAGCCTAGGAGTGGGGACAGAAGGCACGGAGCTTAGCCAAGGGAGCAGAGAAGCTAGTGGAAGTTTGCCCAAGACTTACCGGACTTCGGGGATCCGCACCTACCTGTAGGATCACTCTAGGACTGCAGAAAACCTCGGAACACCGTAGAGACTTTAGTCACCCGGTTCCCCTGCGTACCCAGCAAAAGGGAGCTAGACACCGTAGTGCGGAATAACACAGCAGTGATCAGAGAGGGTAACCTGTGGACCGCGCAGGAGGAGAGAGGGAGCACCAGAGAAAGTGAGGAAACCAGTCGTGTTGTATACAGAAAGGACTTCAGCGAAAGCAGGGAACCTGAGGAGGCCTTATACCCACTTGCTGTGGAGACTCACTGTGCACCTGGTCACCCGACAGTGCTCTGGACATCTTTACCTGCAAATACCATCAGTAAAAAGGTAAAAGAGACTTTCTTCAGTGTGTGTGCGTTATTCCTCTCCGTCCCCAGCCTCCATATAGACTGCCCCACTGCTTCTTACCCTGGCCTCAAGTCCCACTCCAAGCTGCCCCCTTACTCTACTCTGCCGCGGAGGCCCAGCTCCACCTGTAGGGAGCTTTGCCATCCTTGCCGCAATACCATCGCCCTCCGGAGGACTGTGGTGGTGCTGGTGACCCATCACCAGTACTACAGGTGGCGTCATGAGATAACAACTCTTTTCCCTTGTACATAACCCCTCTTTGAAGTGTCACCCAGGCCACTGGCTCAGGCACCGCCACCAGTGAAATCCCCGTGAACCCCTCTGAGCCTGATACTCAAGTACTCTCTGGTCCGAAGGCTCGACATAATTCCTGGCGTCACGATCAGTATCCCGTGCCTGGTGTTACCGGGTACTGTGTGCCATGATTTGAACTGTTTTGCATGACTGTTGAACTATGCCGCCATCACTGACGCCGAAGAGCAGGAAGAAAGAGGGCGTGTTGGCCTGTAGAGCGCGAAACTGAAGCCTGCCCCTCGCTCAGATGAGCATTCCCGAGTGCCATGGCCTAGTCCGGAAATCCCAAACTGTAACTGTTTGAACACTGGCTGTAATTCACTAGGGGGGCCTCCTGCAATTCTGCCTCCTCCAGCAAAAGATGAAAATACGTTCGCTGACCCTAAGAATTACCCTGAAGCGCTGCTGTGGTACTCGGACAGTTAACTGGGGCAGGAGAGAAAGAGTGAGTCCTGGTCTGCTGCTGAACGGAGATTAGTGGCTACTATATTTGTTAAATTGAGAGCTACTTTTGAAGAGTGCAATGAGGCTGATATATGCATGCGCTTCCATCACTGCTACCAGAGACCAGGAGATGATATCAGAGCCGACGCTTGGCGCCTAGAGGAAGCATTGAGAGCCCTTAAGCATGTCAGCCCTGTCAGTGTACCCGATGAAAATAAGCTCTTGATTGAGCAATTCACCTGGGGATTGCTATCCCCTGTTGACAATAAGACTGCGTTGTTGGTCTCTGAGCCACCCGGAAATGACTTTAACACTTTAAAGGACATGGCCATAAAGAGGTTGCAGCCAGTAGAGACCCATGAAGCTGCTATCAAACGGTGGTGCAGTGGTGAGGCGCAAGCTACCCCGAAACCAGTACCCATGTCTGCAGCTACGCACAGTGTACAATCTGCTCAGCCTGACAAGTATGACTCTGTGCGTGCTGAGACGTATGCTAAAATGCGCCAAATGAGCAGAAACATAACTAAAGTGATGGAAACTCTACAGCTGCAGCAGAGTCCCCAACCAGCGCCAAGACCCCAGCCCCGACCTCAACCACTGATTCAACTTGCTGACAGTCCGGAGGGTGTATCCTGGATGAGAGCGAGGCAAGCCACAGCATACCGAAGGAAGAACCACTGACAAATACAGCTCCACTGGGGAGCCCATCTGCCGTCGCTGCAACAGAACCGGCCACATCGCAAGAAGCTGTCCTTTAAACGAGTAGACCCTGGGGGCTGAGGCCAAACCCCAGGAGTAACTCAACAAGGCCCAGCCAGCTGGTACAAGACCTTCATCGGACAGAGGCCGTTCCTGTCAATTGTACTAGATGGCATCCCAACACCTGTTCTGCTGGATACCCGGTCGCAGGTAACCACCATCCCCTATATCCTTTACAAAAAGTACTGGGCTGATGCAGAACTGAAACAGCCTGCCATGGACTTAACCCTCAGTGCGTCTAACGGTGCACCACTGACTGTGATGGGGGTTAGAGAAGTACCATAGTACCAATTAAGGTGGAGAGGGTGGAATTGCAAAACCAAGGGGTTCCAGTAGTAGCAGGAGCAAGTAATGCAAATGACCCGTATATAATACTTGGTACAAATGTTGTTAGCAATTGGATGGGAGAAGTTAGTCTTTGCTTCAACAGATTGCAGATACTGCCAAACCTGGTCAGAGGAAGGTCCTTTAGCGTGAGATAAGAACCCTCCTGCACCCTCCTGAAATTGGTCTTTGCTTCAACAGATTGCAGGATACTGCCAAACCTGGCCAGAGGAAGGTCTTTCAGTGTGAAATGAGAGCCCTCCTGCACCATCAACAGGTAACAATTACAGATGGCGAAATTGGTACTGCACGGGTGACAGACCCATTTCCTATTGTGATTCCCCCAATGAGTGAGATGATGATATGGTGTCGAGCCGCTATAGGTCTGAGAGGGCCGGACTACCAGGCATTAGTGGAGCCCATCAGCACAGAGCACAGACCTACACTCTTGACAGTCAGGGGGGTGGTTGATGTACACAATGGGAGAGTACCAGTTTGCATCTTAAACTGTGGCAGTGAAGAGGTTAAGATACCCAGGTATGCAACTGTGGCACCCCGCAACGAGTGCGTCACAGGAGTGTATTGCATCCCAGACCGCAGATGTAATATTCTCTGACTAAGCAATGACATGGTTAAAATACAGAGCTCCATACCCTACATGCACATCAGAATAGAGGCCAATAAGGTCCTGGTAGGCAGAGTGTAGGAGTAGTGTGTTGAAGGAGAATGTAGGAGAAGGAGGAAGGAGAAGGAAGTGGTCGGAGGAACGCAGGAGAGGGGGCTCTGCACAGTCACCTTTATAGGGGAGAAAAGATCACCTATGAGCATCATGCTGGTTCAGAAGGATGGTATGCACTTATGGTAAAGAATGCTGTTTACACCCTGAATTGCAGTAATTTATGTAAACTTTGACAATGATTTGTCCTGAATATTTTTCCGTTTAAATGCCAGAAGAGCGGCCCGGCGGTAAAGCCTGGACTTGTATTAAGGACAGTTACCTGCCCGCCAGGTCCGCAATGATTAACCTGTTTACCGTTAATAAACCTGTTTATGTTGCAACAGTTTAAGCCGTGCACCTCCCTTAGGGGAAGAAAACAAATATGCGTACCTGTTGTCAATAAAAATGTTTGCTTTATTACCTGTTATAATAAAAATGTAAAAATTGTCTGTAATGTTGGGGTTTCGTGACACTTGGGGACAAGCGTAATTTCCCAAGGGGGAGTGTGGCGCCCTGCAACGAGTGCTCTCAGGAGTGTATTGCATCCCAGACCGCAGATGTAATATTCTCTGACTAAGCAATGACATGGTTAAAACTCAGAGCTCCATACCCTACATGCACATCAGAATAGAGGGCCAATAAGGTCCTGGTGGGCAAAGTGTAAGAGTAGTGTGTTGAAGGAGAATGTAGGAGAAGGAGGAAGGAGAAGGAAGTGGTCGGGAGGAACGTAGAAGAGGGGGCTCTGCACAGTCCTGTGCAGCCCCCTAGACCACCTACCGGTTGGCGCCATTCCCCGATGCCTCAACAACTGGACTCTGGGCGAACATCCGCGGGTATAGTTTTACAACCGGATCACTGGTTCCGAAGCAAGCAAGTTGTTCAGCACTGCTTAGCAAACCAGGAGTGGTGGGACTGCTCTACAGGAGTACCCCACCGCCACCGCAAACAGAGCCGTCTTGCCAGCGGAGTACCTACCAAAAGGACCCAGGCTCCCCTCACACCGGAACGTACACACTGGCTGGGAAATTTAAGTAGCCCCTTGTACCCGAACTTGGCACACTAAGGCGACATCGGCAACTCACCTAGAACAAGCTTAGAATGGAGGAACACCGCGGAGCTCTGAGACAACACCTGTCATTGCTAAGTCCACCCAGTCCGTTACCCGTTACCTGTATACCATGTATCACCTGCTGGTTACAGTAAAAGACCCGTTACTGAGACTATTGGTGTCCGTGTTTCTTCAGAACTATTTCACTCCGCATACTAGAAGTAACTAAGCTGCCTCACAACATCTTGTGCAGCTTCTGGCTCCGGGGACTCCCGCTCATCCTGTGGGGAACGTCCCATCTTGCTGCATTACATCCCCCAGAGGCCCAAGCAGCGCTGGTGAAATCACCGGAACTCCCGCAGGTGGCAATCACGACAAGAATTAACCCCTTATCTGTTCAGCCAACATTATTGATCTGGACCACCGGGCCTACACAGCCTCGGGCGCGGAACTGTGACAGGGAGCAGCGACAGCCCGAGACGTGCACAACCCGGCTACGGTGAGTCACAACCGTTGCTAAGTTGTACACAGTAAACAACAATGAGATCCAAGCAGTGGGACCCTTAGCCCATGCCAAAAGGGCAAAACCTAATGATACAACAGGGCCACTAGAGGACTGGTGCCAGTAGCTCCATGTAGGAACTTACACCACTCCTGTGTATGAAAAGCAAGGTGTTACCGGTTAGTCAAATAGTTTGAACAAGTCTTTAATAAGCATTCACTTGACTTTGGTAGGATAAAGTCAGTGAAACATCATATCCTCACAGGTTCACATTCACCAATCAAAGAGCGGTACAGGCCTATTCCACCTGCACATTACCAGAAAGAAATGTTACAGGACATGAAGGACGCAGGGGTTACACGAGATAGCTGTAGTCCCAGCCACATTAGTTCTAGTCAGGAAGAAAGATGGCAGTATGAGGATGTGTGTAGACTATAGGCAAATAAACCGCATAACGCACAAGGATGCTTACTAGGGATGGGCGAATCTACTCGCTAGGACTCGTTACTCGGCGAGTAGTAAGGGACTCGCAGGACTCGGTACTCTGCGAGTTTCCCAGCGTTTATTCGCACGAGTCCAATGCAAATCATTGGCAAACGCTGACAAAACTAGGATTGCCTTTGATTGCATTAGACTCGGCTACTGTGCCAGTGATAGCAGGGAAACTCGCAAAGTAACTGCTGTTTCTTTGCGAGCCGAGTCCAGCTGTCTTCTCTGTGCCGCTCCAGGGTCCTAGAGCCCGCCTGCTCACAGAGATGATGTAGCAGTGCTGAGATTGTTCTCAGTCTGCTCATTCCCTGTGCATAGACATCTATATCTATGCACAGGGGATGTAGCAGAGAGGACATCGCGTTTTGGACTACGTCGGACGGAAGAGGATTTTTTTAATTAAAGATGGAGTCCCTAATGGCTTTTTTTTTTATTTCAAATAAAAATTTTTCTCTGTGTTGTGTTTTTTTAACCCTTTATTGGAGATTCTTAGTGGCTGGGTCAAATGTGGCCTGACATTAAGAATCTCGGGCTTAATACCAGCTTGTATAACAAAGCTGGTATTAACCCCTTTATTACCCAGCGTGCCACCGCCACCAGGGCCGCTGGAAGAGCGGGGTTCAGCGCCAGAGGATGGCGCTTCAATGAACGCGCCATCTTCTGGGGTGGCTGCGGGCTGCAATTTGCAGCGGGGGGTGCCCAGAAAGCTTGGGCATCCCTGCGCTGCGGATTCCAGCCCCCAGCTGCTTAGCTGTACCTGGCTAGACATAGAAATTGCGCGGAGCCCCACGCATTTTTTTTTATTTATTTCATGAATTTCAGAGTCAGAGTCTCAGAGTCAGAGTCTCAGAGTCAGAGTCAGAATCTCAGAATTTCATGAAATAATTTAAAAAAAATGCGTGGGCTCCGCGCAATTTCTATGTCTAGCCAGGTACAGCTAAGCAGCTGGGGGCTGGAATCCACAGCGCAGGGATGCCCAAGCTTTCTGGGCACCCCCCGCTGCAAATTGCAGCCCGCAGCCGCCCCAGAAGATGGCGCGTTCATTGAAGCGCCATCCTCTGGCGCTGAACCCCGCTCTTCCAGCGGCCCTGGTAGCGGTGGCACGCTGGGTAATAAAGAGGTTAGGGCCAGCTTTGTATTATCAGCTGGCCCTAAGCCCGAAATTTATGGCGGTCACGCCAATATTAGACATGACCGCCATGAATTTCTATTAAATTGTTTTAAAAAAAACACAACACAAAGAAAATTTTTTATTAGAAATAAAAAAAAAGCCATTAGGGACTCCATCTTTAATTAAAAAAATCCTCTTCCGTCCGACGCAGTCCAAAACGCGATGTCCTCTCTGCTACATCCCCTGTGCATAGATATAGATGTCTATGCACAGGGAATGAGCAGACTGAGAACAATCTCAGCTCTGCTACATCATCTCTGTGCACAGACATTCATGTCTGTACACAGGGAATGAGCAGACTGAGAACAATCTCAGCTCTGCTACATCAGGCAGCAGGCGGGCTCTAGGACCCTGGAGCTGGCAGCCAGCACACAGAGCAGACAGGACTCTTATCTGTGCGAGTTTCCCAGCGATTACTTACAAAGTAAATGAGTCCAATGCAAATAAATGACAAAACTAGGATTGCTTCAGGCTGAAGCTTCCGAGACACATCTGCGATTTGTAAATCTCACACTACTCGCTATTACTCGCTTCCTCATTCATTAACATTGGACTCGCTAGACTCGCAACGAGTAGCGAGTCCTGTGCTCGGACTCGCTAGAGTCAAGCGATTCCGAGTAATTTAGGATTCGCCCATCACTAATGCTTACCCGTTATCTCGCATAGAGGAATCCTTAGCTGCATTGAAGTCTGCCAATTACTTTTCCACCTTAAACCTCACTAGTGGGTATTGGCAGGTGTCCATAGCAGAGGAAAACCGCGAGAAGACAGCATTCACAACATCTATGGACCTGTGTGAATTTAACAGCATGCCATTTGGACTATGTAATGCACCCGGAACCTTCCAGAGGTTGATGGAGAGTTGCCTGGGGCATAAGAACTTTGAGACGGTACTGCTCTACCTGGATGACGTGACTGTGTACTCTAAGACCTATGAGGCACACATAGCCCATCTAGCCGAGGTGTTTGAAGCTCTGGCCAAATAAGGGATGAAGCTGAAACCATCCAAATGCCACCTATTAAAGCCAAGAGTAAAGTACCTGGGACACATAGTCAGTGCTGAAGGTGTGGCCCCCGATCCAGGCAAGGTTACAGCTATTAAGGAGTGGCCAGAACCAAAGACCCTGAAGGAAGTACGTCAATTCCTGGGACTGGTGGGCTACTATAGGAGGTTCATAAAGGAGAACACAAAGAAGGCTGCTCCCCTGCAAAGCCTCTTAGTAGACCAGCCCAAGACAAGCAAGTCTAAGGATTCTCTGTGGGAGTAGGGCAAGGAACAAGAGGAATCATTCCAGATGATGAAGCAAGCCCTGACAGGAGAGGAAATCCTTGCTTACCCGGACTACAACCTGCCATTCTTGCTGTACATGGATGCCAGCAATGTGGGACTAGGTGCCATCCTTTCTCAGAGGCAGGAGGGCAAAGAAAGAGTGATTGCCTATGCCTGTAGGAAGCTGCGCCCCACAGAGAGGAACCCGGAGAACTACAGTTCCTTCAAGCTGGAATTCCAGGCCTTGGTGTGGGCCGGCACAGAAAGGTTTAAGCACGACCTGGCATCTAGCAAGTTTACAGCCTACACGGATAACAATCCGCTGACCCACCTGGAGACTGCAAAGTTGGGAGCCATGGAGCAGAGATGGATGGCCAGATTGTCCAACTGACAGTTTACCATCAAGTACCGGGCTGGGCACAAGAATGGAAACGTGGATGCCTTGTCCAGAATGCCTCACCTGTCAGACGTGGGCGTGGATGAGGATGAGCTAGAAGAAGTGGTTACCTGCATTCCATCAATTAAGAGTACCTCAGAGCCAGCAAACCCGTAAAGACCCTCCTGTGAGAATGGTGAACCCGTTGCCACACTTTGGTTGGAATGACCCGGCTGTCAGTTTTGTAAAGAAGCTGATAACCCAGGAGTCAGAAAAGCTACCAGAAAAACCCGAACCAGAAGTTAAACATCTGTGGAGCGAGAGGAGCAAGCTGTTCACTTATCAGGAGAAGCTCTGCAGAAGACACATTAACCCAAGGACTCACGAGATGGTCTGGCAAATCATTTGTGCCAAAATCAGAAGTGCAGATGGTGTTGAATGCCTACCACAACCAGACTGGTCATTTTAGATGGAAGAAGTTGGAGATGCTACTGAAAGATATGTTCTTTTGGGTAGGCATGCGTGCATCAATTGAGAGGTGATGTAAGAATTGTGGACCCTGCAGCCTTTGTAGAAAAGACTTCCAAAGCCAGAAAGCACCGCTCCAGCCCATAGTGACGAAGCACCCCTGGAAATAGTAGCCCTGGACCACGTAAAACTGACTCCAAGTAGATATGGCTACACATACGCGTTGACCATTATAGACCATTACTCAAGGTTCCTGATGGTTGCCCCCGTGAAAAACTTGACAGCTGCCACTGCTGCCAGAACATTCCAAAATGTTTTCTGCAGACCATTAGGTTATCCAGAGCAGATCCTAACAGACCAAGGTTCAGCTTTTGAAGCAGAGATCTTCCAAGAGTTCTGCCACATGTATGGGTGTAAAAAGATTAGGACGACCCCATATCATCCCCAAACCAACGGATTATGTGAGAAGATGGACAATATCATCATTGACATGTTGAAGATCCTACCCATGGAAGAAAGGAAAGAATGGCCAGAGAAACTACCAGACTTGGTTGACATGTATAACCACATTCCAGTAAGTTCTACAAATTGTACACCAGCTTACCTGATGAGAGCCTGTACAGGAATGTTACCCGTAGACTTGGAACTCGGAGTAGTCGACCCCAAATCAGATGGCTCAATGCCCAACTGGAAATAAAACCGCCTTGAGCAATACAGAATGATTCAAGCTTGTGTTGAAGATAACCTGGAGAAAGTCCATGAGAAACAAAGGGACTTCAACAAACATGCTCCAGCAGAGCCTATTGTACCTGGAAGTATTGTCTTGAAGAGAAAGAGAAAACAACACAAATTGGATGACCAGTGGGAACAAGAACCCTATGTCCTGCTAGATTCTGGATTTGATAATGACAAATTGTGTCTCATTAGTAAGAATGGTGGAAAGACCACTCAGACAGTGTCAAGGAACCATATCAAGAAGTGTCCAACTGAATGGGAAAACCAGAATCTCCCAACACAACCAAAAGAAGAACCAGAACCTGAAAAAGAATCCAGTCCATGTAAAAGCCCAAAGGAGAAGGTAATCTCAACGATCCTAGGAGATTTCCCAGAAGATTGGCCTCAGCAGGATGGAGCCATCTTAGTGCTTACTGAATTTCTACCAGCCCCAAGAAGTGGTACAAAGGAATCAGGAAGAAATACCCGTTGCTAGAAAATCTGCGGTTGCTGCAATTGGTACACCTGCTAGCCCTGTAGTGAGACTAAGGCCACGCAGACGCTTAGCTGACATACCTGCACCATACCCATCACTAGAAACCTCACCTGAGACAGAGATACCTGTAGTGCGCACGTCACAGAGGAGCACACAAGGTCAACCCCCATCTAAGTATGGAGAGTGGGTACAGTAAAGTCAGAAGTAGAATGAACAGAGGCAGTAACATGTAAATAGCAGCTATAGCAGTGTACATAGTAGTGTACAGAAGGGTGGACGAACTGGGCCTAGCCCCATGCACACTAAGTTAGGAACAGAAATTGCCTGGAGTGAGGAGGTACCAGGTCTTCTAAGCAGAGACACCCATGGGGAAATGTCTTGGTTTGAAAATGTGTTTATTGAATATATGGACTTTTGAAAGACTTTTCCCCTTTTCTTAGTCGTAACATACAGAAATGTTACTGTATAGACTTTTTTGAACTGAACCTATCCCTCTGAACTTTTCTCAGAATTGCATTTAAAAGGACCATGGTAACAGGACTGGTGTGACAACAAACTTCTCTTTTTCAAAGCCTGGGGTGAATGGACTAGCACCGTATGGACTTACCTGTTTTCATTGTTGCTGTCTTTTTCAGTGGTTTTTGTGAATTTTTATATTTTGAGACTCTAAATATGTTACCTGTTATTATTGTTGATTATTGCTATTCCTTTTGTTTGAAAACAAAAATCCTCAGTCCAGGAGTACTGATGTTAACTAAGGTGGTATGTTGCACCCTGCTCACATAGGTAGCCACAGCCTTCCCTCCTGCACAGCTGGGTTTCCACAGCAGGTACCTACTACATGCAACACCTTCCACCCCGGCACAGTAGGGGGAGCTAGACTCACTGACTTTAGGTGAGATCCCCTATATATACTGCTGCTGGGGGAGGAGTTAGGTAGGGTGCGCAGACACTAGGAGAGCTGCGAAAACGTCCTGGTGCTCGGTGCTGCGGTTAGGCCCGAGCCAGTGACCCGGAGTGGCTCTTCTGCTGTTCAGCCAAGCCTAGGAGTGGGGTCAGAAGGCACAGAACTTAGCCAAGGGAACAGAAAAACTAGTGGAAGTTTGCCCAAGACTTATCGGACTTTGGGGATCCGCACCAACAGGATCACTCTAGGACTTCAAAAAATCTCGGCACACTGTGGAGACTTTAGTCACCCGGTACCCCATACCCAGCAAAAGGGAGCCAGACACAGTAGTGTGGAATAACACCTGAAGCGACCATGGCTGCCTCCAGTAGCACTGCTAGTGCCACCGACACGCTGGGCGCCATCCCCGATCATGCCGATCTCACTCCCGTACATCCCGGGGGCCAAGTTGTTGCCCCAGTATGAAGGTCGCCCTGAAATGTTGACTGTTTTCAGGAGAAAAATCACTAGTGACCTGGACATGTATGCGATGACTGGTCAGCAGCGCGCTGCTGTGGTACTCAGACAGATAACTGGTGTGGCAGAGAAAGAGAGTGAGTCCTTGTCTGCTGCTGAACGGAGATCAGTGGCTACTGTATTTGATAAATTGAGAGCTACTTTTGAAGAGTGCAATGAGGCTGATATATTCATGCGTATCCATCACTGCTACCAGTGACCAGAAGATGATATCAGAGCCTACACTTGGCGCCTAGAGGAAGCATTGAGAGCCCTTAAGCATGTCAGCCCTGCCAGTGTACCCGATGAAAATAAGCTCTTGATTGAACAATTCACCCCTCTGAACCTGATAACTGAGTAACCCTCGGGCCTGGGGCTCGACACTACAAATGCTGCATACAGATAGACATCGTTTTGTGAGTTCTAGAAAATGGAGCTATATACCCCTCTTGCCTATAGAGATTTAAATTAATCCTTAATAGGACTGTTTTCGGATATAGATATTAAAACTTAGTTATTACAGGCTACACACCTGCTACAAATGCTGCGTACAGGTAGACAGCGTCTTGTGAGGTCTAGAAAATGGTGCTATATACCCCTCTTGCCTATAGAGATTTAAATTAATCCTTAATAGGACTGTTTTGGGATGGATAGATGAAAAAGTAGATATTACAAGCTACACACCTGCTACAAATACTGCGTACAGGTAGACAGCGTCTTGTAAGGTCTAGAAAATGGAGCTATATACCCCTCTTGCCTATAGAGATTTAAATTAATTCTTAATAGGACTGTTTTCGGATATAGACATTAAAACTTAGTTATTACAGGCTACACACCTGCTACAAATGCTGCGTACAGGTAGACAGCGTCTTGTGAGGTCTAGAAAATGGAACAAAATACCCCTCTTGCCTATAGAGATTTAAATTAATCCTTAATAGGACTGTTTTGGGATGGAGAGATGAAAAAGTAGATATTACAAGCTACACACCTGGTACAAATGCTGCGTACAGGTAGACAGCATCTTGTGAGGTATTGACAATTGGCCTATATTACCCCTCCTGACTACAGAGATTTAAATGAATCCTTAATAGGACTGTTTTCGGATGGAAAGATGAAAACTTAGATATTACGGGCTACACACGTGACGTGCTACAAATGCTGCGTACAGGTAGACAGCGTCTTGTGAGGTCTAGAAAATGGAGCAATATACCCCTCTTGCCTATAGAGATTTAAATTAATCCTTACAAGGGCTAGGGTCACATTAGCGTTGTACCCCTAGCCTGCCGGATTCCGGTATTATCTTAGAACTTTTTCCAGCGCCGCATAGCGTTACCGCTATGCGGTGCTGGAAAACGCTGCCCTTAGTTACCCGCTGTTTACCTTCACGACCTGTCATACAGGCAGCAGCTCGGAGTGCGCTTTACAGCGCCGCACAGGAAACGTTGCAGACACGTTACCGCTATGCGGTGCTGGAAAAAGTTCTAAGATAATACCGGAATCCGGCAGGCTAGGGGTACAACGCTAATGTGACCCTAGCCAAGGACTGTTTTGGGATGGATAGAGGAGATTTAAAGCCAGCACACCAGCCACAGATGTGATGCTGGCTGGCATACTGGTACACCTAACTTTCCTATATACCCTGCCTCCCTGCCTGCTTGTATACAGCTAATTACTCCTCAGAAGGACTGTTGTTTGTCTTGGCTGGTTTCACACTGCAGTTTTTTCACTGATCAGTGTCCATCAGTGTTTGGGTGCCAAAACCAGGAGTGTCTCCAAAACTCAGAACAGGTGTCAATCTTTCAATTATACTTTTTCTCTGCAAGCTCCTCTCCTGGTTCCTCTCCTGGTTTTGGCACCCAAACACTGATGGACACTGATCAGTGAAAAAACTGCAGTGTGAAGCCAGCCTCAGATTAGCAGCCCTGCACCTACATTAGCTGAAAGGCCACAAATCTATACTTGTTCTTGTCTCCCTTATCCTCATGTAAAGCGCCATGGAACCTAATGGCGCTATATGAATAAATAATAATAATAATAATAATAATAAAATCTGTCCCTGAATCAGCAGCAGCTCTCCCTACACTGACTGTCTGTGGAGCAGAGTGACAAGCACAGCGCGGTCAGGTCTTATAAAGATCTGATGACGCTGTGCGGCCAGCCAATCACTGTAAAGCCACAACCAACATGGCTGTGACATTACAGTGTCTGTCAGCCAATCCCTGCATGCGGGCTGGCTCTGTAAAGAGTGGGGGACCCGAGCATGAGCACGAGTATTGCGCCATTACTTGGTGCTCGATCAGCATCCCGAGTACTGTGATACTCGTGCGGGTACCGAGTAGTGGCGAGCATACTCGCTCATGTCTAGATGTATCAATTGTGAAGGAAACCTAAACTTTATTTTACCTTATTTGAGGACTCTGAACTGGCACTAGATCATTTAACAGATTACCGTTATGTAACAGAACAGCTCTATCAAATAATACTGGAGAAAACATTTTCATGTTACGGTTTTATACACCAGTTACATTTTTGTGTTCATAAATCAAGTTAATCCATTATTCAAGGGCAGGTGAGAAAGGTGAACATTTAAAGATCAAAAAGGAAAAACAGAAATACGGGAGGTTTTTTTCTCTGTCTAATTTGTGTTGAAAAACCAGAAAGCTTCAGATAATGCATAAAGACAGCAAGGTCAGATCACAGGTCCATAATGCATGTCTGTGAATATTTGGTAATGCATCTCAAGTGGGTAACCGGATTGTAGAAAAAATGCTTAGAAATGTTTCAGAGTTAGGAAGGACATTAAGAACATTCCAGGTTAAACAGATGCAAGTGGCTCCAGAGAGCTATAGAAAGATACATATATATTATTATGGGTCAATCTAGTTGTCTGTCAGAAATGTAATACATGCAAAACATTTTATCACAGTGATCTAATAAATAAGGGCTACATGTGAAAAGAGCAGCAAAAGTGAATTGTTACCTTGGGCCTGTTTCACACCTAATATAATATTTAATAGCTACACATTTTTAAATTGTAAACAAAAAATGATCTGTTGTAAAACTGATGTAAAAGATTTATTTAAAGCATACATAACACATTGCATCCATTTACAATTGTTTAAAAAATATCTACAAGTGCATCTCAATGGATTAGAATATCATCACAAAGTTAATTTATTTCAATAATTCAATACAAAAAGTGAAACACATATTATATAGAGTCATTACACACAGAGTGATCTATTTCAAGTGTTTTTTTTTTTAAATTTTGATGATTATGGCTTACAGCCAAACAGAACCCATAGGTCATTATCTAAGAAAATTAAAGTAAGGAGGATAAAGGGTAAAAAACCACGCTGCTGTATTCCTCGAGACATCAAGGAGTGAATATAATATTCATTTATTAGTCAATAAAGGGCTCCCTGAAACACCTTGAAACATGGTAATATATTGATTTTTCCTGAGGAAGGAAGGGGCCAGGGAGCCTGAAACCCATTGACTAATAAATCATTATGATATTCACCCCTAATGTCTCATGGAATACGGCAGCATGGTTTTTAACCCTTCAACCTCTCTACTTTAATTTTCTGAGATAATGACCTTTGAGTTCTGTTTGGCTATAAGCCATAATCATCAACATTTACGAAAAAAACACTTGAAATAGATCACTCTGCTTGTAATGACTCTATATAATATACTAGATGGCGGCCTGATTCTAAAGAAGTAGTTAGGGGAGTGCGGTGAAATGAATTGTGTGTATACAGGTGGCTCAGTGGTTAGCACTGTATATGGTGTCTCAGTGGTTAGCACTGCACTGTCTGGTGGCTCAGTGGTTAAGACTGTATATGGTGGCTCAGTGGTTAGCACTGTATATGGTGGCTCAGTGGTTAGCACTGCGCGGTGGCTCGGTGGTTAGCACTGGGCGGTGACTCAGTCGTTAGCACTGGACAGTGGCTCAGTGGTTAGCAATGGGCGGTGGCTCAGTGGTTAGCACTGCGCGGTGGCTCAGTGGTTAGCAGTGAGTGCGGTGGCTCAGTGGTTAGCAGTGAGTGCGGTGACTCAGTGGTTAGCAGTGAGTGCGGTGGCTCAGTGGTTATCAGTGAGTGCGGTGGCTCAGTGGTTAGCAGTGAGTGCGGTGGCTCAGTGGTTAGCAGTGAGTGCGGTGGCTCAGTGGTTACCAGTGAGTGCGGTGAGAGTGGTCAGTGCAGGGCCGTGGGCAGAGTGGTCAGCGCAGCGCCGTGGGCACCTTGGTCAGCACAGCGCCGTTGGCAGAGTGGTCAGCGCAGCGGCGTGGGCAGAGTGGTCAGCGCAGCGTCGTGGGCAGTGTGGTCAGCGCAGTGCCGTGAGCAGAGTGGTCAGCACAGCGGCATGGGCAGAGTGGTCAGCACAGCGGCGTGGGCAGAGTGGTCAGCACAGTGGCGTGGGCAGAGTGGGCAGTGCAGCGCTGTGGGCAGAGTGGTCAGCACAGTGGCGTGGGCAGAGTGGTCAGCGCAGCACTGTGGGCAGAGTCACACACATCATTCACAAATTATATTACATATACACATATATACACATACTGTACATTGCATATGAAGGGGTGAGGAGAGCGGAGGCTGGAGGGTGAGAAGAGCGGAGGCTGGAGGGGTGAGGAGAGCAGAGGCTGGAGGGGTTAGGAGAGCCGAGGCTGGAGGGCAGAGGACAGCAGGGGAGGCTGGAGGCCAGAGGACAGCAGGGGAGGCTGGAGGGCAGAGGACAGCAGGGAAGGCTGGAGGGCAGAGGACAGCAGGGGAGGCTGGAGGGCAGAGGACAGCAGGGGATGCTGGAGGGCAGAGGACAGCAGGGGAGGCTGGAGGGCAGAGGACAGCAGGGGAGGCAGGAGGGCAGAGGACAGCTGGGGAGGCTGGAGGGCAGAGGACAGTAGGGGAGGCTGGAGGGCAGAGGACAGCTGGGGAGGCTGGAGGGCAGAGGACAGTAGGGAGGCTGGAGGGCAGAGAACAGCAGGGGAGGCAGGAGGGCACCAGGGGAGGCTGGAGGGCAGAGGACAGCAGGGGAGACAGGAGGGCAGAGGACAGCAGGGGAGGCTGAAGGGCATTTGAAATACACTGTAGTCAGTGTATTTGAAGTATGGCGCCATACAGCGCGCCGCTATTCTGATTGGTCGCCACGTTCAGTGCGGAAACCAATCAGAATAGCGGCGCGCTGTATGGCGCCATACTTCAAATACACAGACTACAGTGTATTTCAAATATGGCGACATTGTGAGCGCCGCTATTCTGATTGGTCGGCGCGTTCAGCGCGCCGACCAATCAGAATAGCGGCATGCTCAATGCCGCCATATTTGAAATACACTGAGTACAGTGTATTTGAAGTATGGCGCCATACAGCGCGCCGCTATTCTCATTGGTCGGCGCGCTGAACTCGGCGACCAATCAGAATAGCGGCGTGCACAATGCCGCCATATTTGAAATACACTGTAGTCAGCCGCGTTCAGCGCGCCGACCAATCAGAATAGCGGCACGCTGTGTGGTGCCATGCTTCAAATACACTGTACACAGTGTATTTCAAATATGGCAGCATAGCGCGCGCCGCTATTCTGATTGGTCGGCGCGCTGAACGCGCAGACCAATCAGAATAGCGGGGCACAGAGCGGGTGCGAGGTAGCCGGGAGCCGAGGTCGGCTCCCGGCTACCTCGCGCCGGCGGAGCGAACCGGGGATCTCCGTGCCGGGCATATCCACGGCTCCCAGTGGTAACTTTGGATTTCAAATATGGTGCCGTGCCCGCCCCACTCTTCTCATTGGTCGCTCGCGCCTGGCGCTGACCGATGAAAAGAGCGCCGCGAAACACGGCGCCATCTCTCAAATTTTTTTTTTTACTTCTTACATTTTAAAACATGGCGCCGTGCCGCGGCTTGAATCTGATTGGTCACTCGCAAGCGAGCGACCAATTAGAATGGCGGCGGCGGTACCGGGCAAATCCGGGCTGGCTCGCGGCTCCCCGGAGCTGAGCCGCGGATATGCCGGGAACAGAGATCCCCGGCTCGCTCCGCCGCCATGAGGTAGCCAGGAGGCGAGGTCGACTCCGGCGGGAATCAGGGTCTCTATCTCTACATTATGCTGCTGTCAGATGTAATGGCAAAAACTTGGTGACAGTGTCCCTTTAACACTTATCGCCAGAACTGTAACTGTGAAAATTGACTAGTAAGGGAGTTTCAAAATTATAACTTCTTTAAAATTTTCATTTTATTATAATCATGATTCTGTAAACAAAAATGTAATGCAAATTTTAAAATACTTAATTGTAAAGTAGATGCAGGTAGTTTCACGCCTGGAAATTAGCATGTGGCAACAGCAAGCAGTATGGTTGTGGAGCGGTCTTAAGGGCCGGGTACTCTGTAGCTGGTCTGGTAGTCTTTTGGGTAGTCATGGTAGTGGTAGCCAAGCTCCATGTCCCTGACCATGCCAGTTAAGTGGAATATTTACAGGGGGATTGTAGTTGATCCTGACACCACCTGTGGTGCCTGGTCAGAGATGACCAGCGCTGCTTGTGCAGTTCCCAGGGGATAGATGGATAAGCAGCCAGTATGGAAAACTCCAGACAGGTGGAGTGGGCCCTTGGGACTTGGAGTAGTAGTCTATGTGGATTGTGGTAGTGGTAGTATGGAGGGAGCAGAAATTAAGCAGGAGGACACAAAAGGTGCAGTTCTATTACCTTTACTGATGAGAATGTGGTGAATTCCGGGGGCACTGGTTACCAGGTCCAGGAGGTTCTGTTCAGTCTGGAAGTAGTTGGAGCACACCTCGCCAGGTGGGTTTGGAGGTCTGCCTGCTGCGCTTCTCACTTTTAGGTCCCAGCTGCCTGTGAGCTATTCTGCGACCTTTTCCTTCCTTCTTGCCCTCGCTCCTGACTAGCAGACAGTGTGAACATGTACGGGTACTGCTGTCTCGTTGCCGATACAGGTTCTCGATAAACTGTTGTGCTGTCGGGCCCCTTCTTGCGGCCAAGAAACTTGCAATCTCCTGTCCTCCAGATTTGGTTCACAGGACTTGCCGTCCCCGTGTAGCCCAGGGCTCTGGCATCCTCAGCTGCATTGCTCTGAGGGTGAGCTTTCCAGCTCTCCTCTCCCAGAGCTCTGTCTCGTCCTCCTGCCCCCCAGCCGGAAGAGGCAGTACTACCCTTAAACTAGGATCATGGGCTCCACCGTTTGGTCAGTGATCAGGACTTGTATGTGCATGTGGGGTTTACCTGACGTGGGGAGCTCCTCCTCCTTCCAAGAGTAATATGACCGGACCATAAGGGCTCTACATTTCCCCCTAGTGAAGCACAGTATGTCCTGGACTGTAAACACATAAAGATTACAGGTTAACAATAGTGATGAGCGAGTACTAAAATGCTCGGGTGCTCGAAGCTCAGGCCGAGCATCCCGAGATACACGTGTACTCGGCCCGAGTACCGAGCCCAATGTTATCCTATGGGAGACCCGAGAATTTTTATGAAATGACTGCCGGCAGCATGTAGAAACCCTTAAAAATGTCACAAAAGTCTCAGAAGAGTGCTCAAATGACATGGCAACACCATGGAGAAGACCCCTGGAAGCATTTCTCACTCAAAAGTCACAGCTGTGAACAATCTTGTCCGAGTTTCACGCCAATTTTACGGAGTCACCAGAAAATCTTCCAAAATGACACCAAAATGAATATTCAGGGTGGAAATGTTAAGGGCACATACCCAATAGTGAGATACAGCTGGTGTATGTTACTTTTTGTGATTACATGAAAGATTTTACGTGAAAACATTGTGCGGCACTCCGATGTACCTGAGAAGCGACGTACAGAAGCCCTGTCTTGACATAATGTGCCCATTTTGAGGAAGTGGGTGTATTGTAGTATTTTCCTTTACCAGGGCAGTCCAAAATTGTGAGTTCGCCAATGACCCATGCATACAGACATGCATGAGGGCCTGTAAACCTGAAGTGGGTGTATTGGAGTCTAGCCCTTTGGCAGGGCAGCCAAAAATTGGGAGGCTCCACATTGTCCCTGGATAGAGACGTGCAGGAGGGCCTGTAAACCTGAAGTGGGTGTATTGTAGTATAGCCCTTTGGCCAGGGCAGCCAAAAATTGGAAGGCTCCACATTGTCCCTGGATAGAGACGTGCATGAGGGCCTCAAAACATTTTTCCCATTGAAAAGGAGTGGGTATCCTGTCGTTGTAATGCCCATTCAAAAAGAATGGGCGTAAAAATTTACCACTGGGGGTATACCTGAAACAACAGCCTAACTATTGTAACGGTCATCATGGTGGCACATGAGGAGAAGGAGGAGCAGTCCAGTGATTAACCAAGGAAGAGGAAGACGACGTGGTGGATGATCCAGTAGCTGACCCAACCTGGCAGGAGGATATGCAGAGCGAGGACAGCAGTGCACAGGGGGAGGGAGGCGTAGCGTCCCAACACCCAGTACGAAGCAGGGTCGGGTCCGCAGGCAGAAGGCAGGCAACCGTTCCCCGGAACAACAACACGACACAAGGTGCCTGTGCAAATGTTAGGTCTTCCCGAGTCTGGCAGTTTTTTAAGTTGGCTCCAGATGACTCTAAAAAGGCCATTTGCAACACCTGCCATGCCAGCAGCAGCAGGGGTACGAAAAATAGCAGCCTGACCACCACCAGCATGATCAGGCACATGTCAGCCAAGCACCCGACTTTGTGGGAAGTACAACAGAGTCGAGGAGCGGTGCTTGCTGATGTCACTGCTACGTCTTCGCATGTTGTGCGTGCGAGCCAATCCCCTGTACATGCTGGCCGCGAACAAGCCTCCGCCCTGCACCTGAAGTTGCCCACGCACAAATAATCCCACCATCAAGCACGTCCTTGTCCCAGCGCAGCGTTCAATTATCCATTCAGCAAACCTTTGAACGCAGGCGCAAATATGCTGCCAACGCCCGACATGCCACAGTCCTGAATTATCACATTTCGCGACTCATAGCGCTAGAAATGTTGCCTTTCCGGCTGGTGGAGACGGAAGCATTCCGCGACCTGATGGCGGCTGCTGTCCCACGTTACTCGGTCCCCAGCCACCACTATTTCTCCAGATGTGCCGTCCCCGCATTGCATAACCACGTGTCCAACAGCATCACACGTGCCCTGAACAACGCTGTTTCAGCCAAAGTCCACCTAACCACAGACACGTGGACAAATGCTTGTGGGCAAGGCCGCTACATCTAGTTGACAAAACACTGGGTTAATATTGTGGAAGCTGGGACACAGTCTGAGCGAGGGACGGAACACGTCCTTCCCACAGCAAGGATAGCAGGCCCTACCTCTGTCAGGGTTTCACCGACACTCTACAGCTCCGGAATGTCATGCTCTTCAGCCTCCTCCTCCTGCGCATCCTCATCCACTGTGCCCTCCACACCAGTCCCAAGCTGGAAGCACTGCAGCACTGCCTCTGCAAAGCGGCAACAGGCTGTGCTGAAGCTAGTCTGCATAGGTGACAAACCCCACAATGCAGAAGAGGTGTGGACAGCTCTGAAAAAGCAGGCAGATCACTGGCTCACACCTCTGAACCTAAAGCCAGGAAAGGTCGTGTGTGACAATGTCCGGAACCTGGTGGCAGCTTTGAGGCGAGGCCAGCTGACGCATGTTCCATGCGTGGGCCATGTGCTCAACCTGGTGGTTCAGAGGTTTCTAAAGTCATACCCAGATCTGTCTGAACAGCTCGTAAAAGTTCGCCGTCTGTCTGCACATTTTCGCAAGTCACCTGCTGCTTCAGCCGGCCTTGCCGGCTTTCAGTGCCGTTTGCGTCTTCCGGCCCACAGACTGGTGTGTGATGTCCCCACGCATTGGAATTCAACTCTGCACATGTTGGTCAGGATATGTGAGCAGAAGAGGGCAGTTGTGGACTACCTGCATCACCTAAGCCGTCGGGAAATGGGTCAAACTCTACACATAACACCTGAGGAGTGGAGATGGATGTCCGACCTATGTACCATCCTTCATAACTTTGAGGACTCCACCAAGATGGTGAGCGGCGATGACGCCATTATTAGCGTCACCATACCACTACTCTGCCTTCTAAAACGGTCTCTGATGAAAAACAAAGAGGATGCATTGCAGGCCGAGCGCGATGACTTGGAGCAAGAAACAGTAGTGGGTGTGGGTGATAACACACAGCCCAGCCTCATCTCATCACAACGTGCAGTGGAGGACTATGACGAGGAGGAGGAGGATGAAGACATGGAGCAACTCTCTGGCCAAATTGAGGATATGACATGCACACCAGTCATACTCTCGATTCTGCGTGGCTGGCCAGAGGACAGTGGAGATGAAGAGGAGGAGGAGGAGGACAGCATGTTCAGTCATCATGTTGGTCAGGATACTGAAGTGATGGCTGTTAAGAGTCTGGCGCACATGGCTGACTCTATGGTAAGCTGCCTGGCTCGTGACCCTCGCGTTCACAACATCTTGGCCGACAATCAGTACTGGTTGGCAACACTGTTAGACCCACGCTACAAGGAGAACTTTATGTCTCTCATTCCTGAGGCGGAGAGGTCAGCCAAAATGCAGCATTTCCAGGAGGCCAGAGTCACGGAAGTAGGCAAATCATTCCCCTCACAAAACGCTAGCGGCATAGGTCAGGAATCGGTGGACAACCAAGGCGTACGGCCGAGAGGGGCACAAGTCCAATCCGCCAGAGGTAGGGGAACAGTCTTTACGATGTGGGACAGTTTTCTCAGCCCCTCACGTACCACAGCCCCTGAGGTGCGGGGTAGTGCCACAAGAAATGCTAAGTTTGGCCAGATGCTGAAGGAGTACCTTGCAGATCAAACAACTGCTAGATTCCTCTGTGCCTTACAATTATTCTGTCTCCAAGCTGGACACGTGGCATGAATTGGCTCTCTACGCCTTGGAAGTCCTGGCCTGCCCTGCCGCTAGCATTTTGTCAGAGCGTGTTTACAGAGCCGCAGGTGGAATCATTACTGATAAACGCACCCGCCTGTCAACTGAAAATGCTGACAGGCTGACTCTGATCAAGATGAACAAGGGTTGGATTGGGCCAGACTTCACTACACCACCAACAAATGACAACTGAATTTAAATTTTGTTATGGGAATTTGCCATGTACCTCCACTCACCCATGGGTACACACTTCTGGACTTCCGAGTGTCCAAGTGTGGGATCAGTAATGTCCGTGGATTTGTACTCGGCCTGGTGGTAGGAAGGAGGATCAGGTTGGGAAATGTGGGGTGCAGTATCACGGCTACTGACACTTGACCGTGTGGAAGACAGGGTGTTTGTGGAGGTGCCAATCTGACTTGAAGCATTATCCGCTATCCAAGTAACAACCTGTTGACACTGGTGTTGGTTCAAGAGCGGTGTACTGCAGCGGGCCCCAAGAATGTGGGACAGGACGTGTGAGCGAGTAGATGTGCCCCTTTCTTGTTACGAAATTAGTGCTTGCACACGACCTCGGCCTCTGCCTGCACCACCATCACGTTCACTTCCTTGTTCCTTGCCAACGCCCTTGCGTATTTTGCTTGTATACAGCGACAACAGTCTGGTGACTGTAATGGTCACAGGAGAGTAGGATTTTAGTCCCTAACCTGTATCAAGGTAGTAAGTACACCAGTATGGTGAATGTAATGGTCACAGGAGAGTAGGATTTTAGTCCCTAACCTGTATCAAGGTAGTAAGTACACCAGTCTGGTGACTGTAATAGTCACAGGAGAGTAGGATTTTAGTCCCTAACCTGTATTAAGGTAGTAAGTACACCAGTTTGGTGACTGTAATGGTCACAGGAGATTAGGATTTTAGTCCCTAACCTGTATCAAGGTAGTAAGTACACCAGTCTGGTGAATGTAATGGTCACAGGAGAGTAGGATTTTAGTCCCTAACCTGTATCAAGGTAGTAAGTACACCAGTCTGGTGACTGTAATGGTCACAGGAGATTAGGATTTTAGTCCCTAACCTGTATCAAGGTAGTAAGTACACCAGTCTGGTGACTGTAATGGTCACAGGAGATTAGGATTTTAGTCCCTAACCTGTATTAAGGTAGTAAGTACACCAGTCTGGTGACTGTAATGGTCACAGGAGAGTAGGATTTTAGTCCCTAACCTGTATCAAGGTAGTAAGTTTACCAGTCTGGTGAATGTAATGGTCACAGGAGAGTAGGATTTTAGTCCCTAACCTGTATCAAGGTAGTAAGTACACCAGTCTGGTGACTGAAATGGTCACAGGAGAGTGGGATTTTAGTCCCTAACCTGTATTAAGGTAGTAAGTACACCAGTCTGGTGACTGTAATAGTCACAGGAGAGTAGGATTTTAGTCCCTAACCTGTATTAAGGTAGTAAGTACACCAGTCTGGTGACTGTAATGGTCACAGGAGAGTAGGATTTTAGTCCCTAACCTGTATCAAGGTAGTAAGTACACCAGTCTGGTGACTCTAATGGTCACAGGAGATTTGGATTTTAGTCCCTAACCTGGATCAAGGTAGTAAGTTCAACTGTCTGGTGACTGTTATGGTCACAGAAAAGCTTGGATTCCGATCTGTATCACCCTGCCTATATCCTCCTAGATTAGTCCTGAGAAGGACTGTTGTGGTCAGCAGCAGTTTGCAGCCCTGCTCCGGATCTACCTATAAGGGCCGCAAATCTGTCCCTAAGCAGCAGCAGACACTCTCCCTACACTCACTGTCTGGATGCCTGTGTGCAGAGCACAGCGCGCCCGGGTCTTATAAAGGCTCGGTCACGCTGTGCAGGCCGGCCAATCACTGCAATGCCACAACTAACAGGGTTGTGACATTGCAGTGGTCTGCCAGCCAATCCCTGCATGTGGGCTGGCTCTCAAAAGAGCGCCAACATGCAGAGATGACGACCACGAGCACAGCACGAGTATTGCGAGGCTTGGTAGTTTTCTATGACCTCTTAAGGTACCGTCACACGAATCAATTTTCTGAACGATGTTGTTAGCGATCTCATGCACGCGTAATCACTAACAACATCGTTCAGATCACTGGTGAGCTGTCACACAGGCAGACTCACTAGACCAGCGAGAACACTGGTATCCAAGGCACACATCGGGCTACTAAGTGCCGCTCGGCGCTTAGTAACCCGACTTGTACCATGGCTATCATCTCCCAGCATAGGCTGTGCCACTGGGAGATCATTCAGCGCGCTGTCACATTTAACTATGTTATAGGTTGGTTGAGTTGAAGTTAACAGGTTTATGAACATGTTCGTTAACCTGTCAACTTCAACTTGACTAATTATCGTTGTTGAATCCCTTTTGGTCAGGGATCAGGACTTGTATGTGCATGTGGGGTTTACCTGACATGGGGCGCTCCTCCTCTTTCCAAGCATAATATGACCTCTGGTGAAGGAGGCAACACCACTGAGGCAACCGGACCGTAGGGGCTCTATATTCTCCCCTAGTGAAGCTCAGTATGTTCTGGACTGTACAGACATAAAGATTACAGGTTAACAACAAACAAGTTCTTCCGATTATGGGAGACGCATTTCTTGAATGTTGGTGTGGCAGGCTCACTGTGGGCTATAGTACAGTTAGACTTACATAGCATAGGTAGGCTTGATAGTTTACTATGACCTCTTAAGGTACCGTCAAACGCATCAATTTTCTGAACGACGTTAGCGATCTCATGCAAGCGCGATCACTAACAACATCCTTCAGATCGCTGGTGAGCTATCACACAGGCAGACTCACCAGCGAGAACGCTGGTATCCAAGGTACACATTGGATTACTAATGTCGATGGTATGGCTGAGGTATTAATAGCTAATCCACTATGTCACAACCTGATAGAGCAACTTGACCATCTCGAGCTCTCCTGCCAATACTTCTAGGGGAGACATTTTAGGATTACACTTTGTCTCTATATTGGTTACCCCTACAGCAGGTATCCCTGACTCGGGATCTAACAGCTCAGGGCCCTGACCAACCATTACCTGAGGAGGATTGGGTTGCCTCCCACATAGAGTCCAGAAAAGAGGCAGGCCCTTTCTCAAAATCATACAATAAGGGAGTGTTTTCATCACCCCCACTTCAAGTTGAACCTCTCTACACTGGTAGCAATAGTGACCACCTTTGTAGGGTACTCTCGGAGACTATGGATACAGAATACATTCACTGTATACCAGTGGGATTTTCACCTGAGACCAGAGATTCATGTATGAGGGTCACTGTGCTTTCCGAGTCCAACAGGGCAGTCACCTTATACCTGTTAACCTGCATTTGGCACAGATGAGGGTCATTCCCCATGATAATTGTGTTTGCTGTACAAATAGCCTGGGCGTACATTGATACCTGGTGGGCACACCTGCAATCCAGAAGATGATGGGAAAAAAAGGTGTATCACGGTCCCTGCTGCTTAAGTCTAAGAAAACTCACATGGGAGTCAGAGTTTCACAAAACAAATCCTTATTCTTTATTCTTCCACTCCAACGCGTTTCGGGCCCCACCTGGCACCTTCCTCAGGAATAAGGATTTGTTTTGTGAAACTCTGACTCCCATGTGAGATTTCTTAGACTTAAGCAGCGTGGACCATGATGCACCTTTTTTTCCCATCAACTTCTGGATATCACCACGTGTGAGTGGTCGGTGGAGATCCTGCAGCAGATGGAGTACTGATGCTCTTTCAACCAGTTGTGGGGAACACAACTGAATCAGGTGAGTGGTTCCACAACACCACCTTTGTAGCCTAAAGTGTCTCTAGTGATAGGGCACTATTGCGCCTCTTGTCCCCCACCCCTCTTGTATTTATACCTGCAATCCATGGACACTGTGCCACTATATGTCCTAGCCCTTGGCATCACCAGCACCTCATATTGGGGGTGTGTATATTTGAGGTGCCTAGTTTAGGGAAGATGAGTTTTTGGCCATCTTTAGTGCGAGGTACATTTTCTGCCAGTACTGGATCAGGTTGGTTGTCTTTAGTCATTTTTTTGGTGGATGTGGACCAACAGACTGCATGTAATGTCCCTTATTAAGTACTGAGTAGCCACATGATGCTCCACCATACTCATCAACTGGTTAAGGGTACCCAGGTCACCTTCTTCTACCCACCGCTGAATAGGGAGAGATAGAGTTGCCCAAACCGATCAACCCCCACCCTCTCTTCATCTGGGCTGGGCTTAAAATCTCAGGCTGCAGCCACTTATTCACCAGACTCAGCAAGTCATATGCCTGAGGACGTGAAGTCATACCCTTCTCAAAGGACCACTGGCTTACCTGCCAAGCCCTTACAATACGTGGTAACCCCCATTCGGGCAGGGATTTCACCTTTCAGCGTCATTCTCCAACTGAGATCCAGGTAGGCTTTTGAGCATTGCCCAAAGGCCATGACATCAGCCCAGCAATCAATGGGCAACTCCTCCTTCTCGGATGCTCCATTCAAACAGTGAGGTATGCATCAAGTTCTGTAAATGAAGTATAAACTTACTGCAGTCCCCATGGTTGGGGGACTGGGTAGGCGTGGCCACGATGCCTTCATCACTCCTCCATGTTGTAATGCACGCCCCGCTGGGCGGCATTATTCTGGGTCCTCTCTGCCCCCAGTATTTGGAATCTCCCGCCCTGTGTGTAGTTCCATGCACCGCCCGGAGAAAAAGGAAGGAAAAAAGGTTTATCTTTAACTTTAGGTTTGGTCCCATGGATGCAGCCATCCGGAGAGCAATTAGCAGGACCTGGTACCTGATCGAAAGCGATTGGCATTTGAAAGAAGTGGCATTACGAGGGCCCCTGGTAACCCATAGGCGATGCAAAAATATAGGGGATATGGTTATGAGAAAAAGGTTAATACCCAGAAAAACATGGCTAGAAAATCAAAGTCCTAAGGGTAATTTTAAATGCGGTTCTGTACACAACACATAGCCCAGAACCCTGTAAAAATTGGCCACTTATATCATAAAATAGAGCAGTTCATTTCATGTAAGACTAAGAACATTGTGTATGCGATTTTTTGTCCCTGTGGACGCTATTATATCGGGCAGGGATTTCACCTTTCAGCGTCATTCTCCAACTGAGATCCAGGTAGGCTTTTGAGCATTGCCCAAAGGCCATGACATCAGCCCAGCAATCAATGGGCAACTCCTCCTTCTCGGATGCTCCATTCAAACAGTGAGGTATGCATCAAGTTCTGTAAATGAAGTATAAACTTACTGCAGTCCCCATGGTTGGGGGACTGGGTAGGCGTGGCCACGATGCCTTCATCACTCCTCCATGTTGTAATGCACGCCCCGCTGGGCGGCATTATTCTGGGTCCTCTCTGCCCCCAGTATTTGGAATCTCCCGCCCTGTGTGTAGTTCCATGCACCGGCCGGAGAAAAAGGAAGGAAAAAAGGTTTATCTTTAACTTTAGGTTTGGTCCCATGGATGCAGCCATCCGGAGAGCAATTAGCAGGACCTGGTACCTGATCGAAAGCGATTGGCATTTGAAAGAAGTGGCATTACGAGGGCCCCTGGTAACCCATAGGCGATGCAAAAATATAGGGGATATGGTTATGAGAAAAAGGTTAATACCCAGAAAAACATGGCTAGAAAATCAAAGTCCTAAGGGTAATTTTAAATGCGGTTCTGTACACAACACATAGCCCAGAACCCTGTAAAAATTGGCCACTTATATCATAAAATAGAGCAGTTCATTTCATGTAAGACTAAGAACATTGTGTATGCGATTTTTTGTCCCTGTGGACGCTATTATGTGGGCAAAACAATACGACAACTATTTGTCAGCTTCAGAGAGCACAGGAGGTCCCTTGATACCGGCACAGGAGCCATTATACTAATTGAGCATATGAGGGTGGCCCATAAAGGGGATCCGAGATTTTTGTCATTTGTGGGGTTAGAAAGAGTAATGCTGCCACCTTGTGGCGGAAATGTGCTTAAGCTTCTTTTACAAAAAGAAGCTAAATGGATCATAAGGCTGAGGGCCCAAGGGCCAATGGGGTTCAATGACAGGAATGACCTATCAGTATTTTTATAAAAACTTGGTATCTATCTAAATTAATCTATTTATATCTATATGTTTATGTATAGGTTATGTAATATAGTTGGTGTATAGTTTTAATGTGTATAGTTTATGATGTTTCTGTGAGAGTAAAGCAAGGGTTTACATGCTTGCTGGGCGGGGGTTTTAAAAGGAAGGCAGGATTATGCTTTGATGTGTCATAGCCTGGAGAAGCGCCCGAGTGCGGCGTGAAACGGTCCGTTGCTTTTTTTAGGGGAATATCCATCCTCCCCCCTGCACTCCTGAACATGCATTTATGCTGTTTTAATGGTATGTATCTAAAATAAAGGATTGATCCTGGAGACCGGTGAGTGCTGCCATCTATCTGTTTTGCTGAACCTCCATGTTGTAATGCACGCCCCGCTGGGCGCCATTATTCTGGGTCCTCTCTGCCCCCAGTTTTTGGAATCTTCCACCCTCTGTGTAGTTCTATGCACTGGCCGGACGTCACATCCGGCGCGGTGCATTACGGGGCCGGTCACGTTATCGGCCCTAGTGATCGGCCCCAGTGCATTATGGGCTTGATCACGTGATCGGCTCGGCTCCGCGCATGCGCAATGCGCTTATTGAAGCCGGGCCGATCACGTGATCAAGCCCATAATGCACTGGGGCCGATCACCTGACTGGCCCCATAATGCACCGCGCTGGATGTGATGTCCGGCCGGTGCATAGAACTACACACAGGGCAGGAGATTCCAAATACTGGGGGCAGAGAGGACCCAGAATAATGCTGCCCAGCGGGGCGTGCATTACAACATGGAGGAGTGATGAAGGCATCGTGGCCACGCCTACCCAGTCCCCCAACGACGGGGACTGCAGTAAGTTTATACTTCATTTACACATGTTTAATAGGGACACTTTAGATAAGAAAGGGATAGATAGGGAGCTGTTAGGAAGGTGTAGGGACAGCTAGAGATAGTGTAGGGACTTAAAATCAGGTGACGGGTTCCCTTTAAGAAACAAACTGCTCTCGATTTACATTACGTGACCTTGGCTGAATACCACAAGGCCCAGCGGATACCACGAGGTCTACGTGTTTCCCTTCGTCCTACTCTTTTTTCGGACAATGAAGCCTACTGTCTTAAATTCGAGAGCATCCTCAATAAGTGCTCTATGGATTTGATCCTACTGACAATTGAATTCCTTTATGACGAGTTGGAGAGACTCAGCGAGAGTGTAGTGACACAGAAGATCAGCTAAAAGATTCACTTTCCAACGCCGACTTTGAAAAAGCCAAGAAAAAAACCATAACCGCCAATAACGACTTTAAGAAGACCCTACAGGCCCGCAAAAAGGCAAAGTTCAACCGGGAATAGGAGGACTACGAGAAGCAACAAGTTTACAGATGGCGATCTGTATAGCCGATACCCCCAAGAACCGGTTATTACTCCTCTTCGGCTCAGAAGGAAAATATGGTCACCCACACCTCTACCCACCATACTCGCATTTTCCTCCCCAGTATCCTCCTCCACCTTTTTTAGGTCGAGGCCCAGAAAGAAAAAGGCACGGAGGAGCAAGAGGCGCTCCAGGCCCTTCCCGCATGGTGACGAGGTCGCAGGTGGATCACCATTGGTGTACAACATATCCTTATACAGCCTCTCCCCGGCAGAACTTTATGTCTTACAGAAAGGACTTTCCCACACCATCTTTTAACTCCTTTCAGCTCGAACAAGAGCTGAATAGAATTTTTAGGTCCCTGAGGCTCAAAGACCAATTCACTATGAATCCATCTGTAACACAGGTAACTGGTACTGACAATACTCTATGCCTTAAGGATCTTGGTCTGTTGGTTCCAAGTTCCTTTATGCCACCTAGGAAGTATCATTCGGTTGAAGCATTTGTTGAACTAGTTATTCGTGATATTAAAGAAATTGAAAATAAAGTCCACAAGGGTGATCTGCGTCTAAAACACAATCTGACATCAGATGAGTCTAGGGCCCTAAGAGTCTTAAAAACAATCCTGGAATAATAATTAAACCGGCCGATAAAGGCGGCGCTTTGGTGGTACTTGATAATAGCTATTACACCTCAGAGATACGCTCACAGCTATCTGATACCCTGACTTATGAGGCTCTAACAAGAGATCCTACCTGTGATGTCCAAAGAGACATCAGACAAGTAGTTGATCATTACAAATCCAACGGGGTAATAGACCAAAAATTGGCCGATTTCCTCGTCAATCAACATCCGATAATACCGATACTTTATACCCTCCCAAAAATTCACAAAAATTTAACTAGGCCGCCGGGACGTCCAATTGTGGCATCCACGGATTCGGTCCTTTCCCCTTTATCTCAAGTCCTTTAAAAAATGCTCGGTCCACTTGTTCCAGCATTTAAGTCATACATTAAAGATACCAATGCGTTTTTGGGTATGATCAGAGAGTTGGACCATGTGCCTAGTGATTCGATTCTTGTAACAATGGATTTTAATAGCCTTTATACCTGCATAGATCACACTATGGGCATTGCTGCAGTCCAATGACTCCTAGATCAACAGGATCAGTACAACTCATCTCAAAAAGAGTTATGCTTAAGTCTACTACACACTGTACTTGAAAAGAACTTTTTTCTTTTCGAAGACACGTTTTATCTCCAGAAACGGGTTACAGCAATGGGGGCCAATGTAGCCCCACCTTATGCTAATATTTTCATGGGTAAATTTGAACACGACTACATCTTTAATCATCCTCTTGCAATGGAACATGTCCTAATTTGGCGCCGTTACATTGATGATATTTTTTTCGTTTAGCAAGGAACCGAATTATCACTGTATTCCTTTTTTCATGAGATCAACTCTCTGATTCCCAATCTCTCGTTTGCAATCCACCATGATAAACAACAAATTAACTTCTTGGACACTATGGTCATGATTGACTCCACTGGGTCCCTAACTACAGATCACTATGTAAAACCCACCGATAGGAATAGCTTACTTCATTTTAGCAGTAGCCACCCACGTCATGTTAAGATCTCGTTACCGAGATCACAACATGTAAGGATTTCCGAATTGTCTCTGATCCAGAAATCAGAATCATGAGACAAAATAAGATGATTACTAAATTCCGGGATCGAGGATACCCTGAACACATTTCTCAGGGCCACTCTATTTCCTCCGGCTCTAGGACTCCTTTGGGTCCACGGATACCATTTGTATCTACTTATCACCCCTTCAACAAACTCATACAAGGGGTGATTCTTAAACATTGGCATTTACTGAATACCAGTTATCCTGAAATCCCAGAGTTTGTTAGTAGACCATTGTTTTGCCACAAAAGGGCTCCGAACATCAAGCAGACAGTAGTAAGGGCAGACATAGGGTCCACTAAGAGAACACTACAACAAACAACTTTACAAACACAACGTAAAGGAACTTTCCCTTGTCTTGGCTGCAATCAATGCCAGAATGTCATTAAAGGTGATTTTCTTTACACATCCCCGTACTGGCAAGCGTTTTCCGATCAAGGGATTCTACACTTGCGCATCCACATACATAGTGTACCTGATTAAGTGCCCTTGCGGTCACGTGTATGTTGGTGAAGCCACCCAGCAAATACGTGACCGCATCAACAAGCACAAATCCACCATTCGATGTAAAAATTTGCTTTTGCCTATTCCATATCACTTTGTCCAACATAACCATAGCGTATCACAGTTACGCTTTCAGATCATTGAGGATGTTCCCCCCCCAGAGAAGAGGAGGTGATCGGATTCGGAGGCTTAAGATGCGGGAAGCCTTCTGGATCCATACCCTCCAAACTCTAGAACTTTTAGGACTTAATCGCGAGTACGAACATTTCTTCTATCACTATCACCAATCAGTTCATGTTCATCATGTCACATAGTCTATCCTTCTATATGATTGTACTATTTCACTTTATGACCATTTTTCCTTGGTAATGTTTTTTATCTACTGTCCCTTTAATTATATAACACAATTATCGATGTGCTATAACTTATCATATCTCTATGTGACTGATCATCCGTAGACATCTGCATAATGGACTGTGTTCTCATATAATGATGAGATAGTTCTCTTTACTACAGAATCATGTTTATATGTATTTGCAGATTACTTAAGTTTCCTGTTATGTCATAACCCTATACCATTTACTATTGTCTATGCCTGATTTGTTCTTTTTTATATTTTATAGATGCATTATTGATCTCCCACTTTGGATGGCACACCCTGCACCCACAATGAGAATGGCACTTTCGCTACGCAGCAGATTCACTAACAGCACTTATAGATGAATGCTTCCTGTCTTTTGCGCTGTTTTGTTACTGCGCATGTGCAGATACACCCGGTATACTGCGCACGTGCAGCTTGCGGTCCGCCGCACTTCCTTGCAGTCCATAGACCGGACGTGACGTCTCTACGTCCCACCCCATTTCCTTGTAAATATCGTCACCGCGCACCCGCTTGCCGGACATCTCCCCAGACCTTGATGAGACACACACCAGGTAACACTCCTCTCTGGGCGCCTGACACTTCAGCCCATAGCTTTTTTTGCTCTGATTTTCCCCCTTTTTCTCCCTTAGGTCTCTTACTTCTTATGAGCCTTGCCTCTTTTCCTTAAGGTTTGTATTTTCCTATGACCAAGTGACTTTGTCTCTTTTAACTCTCCTCATATAATCTTTTCCCCTTTTTTCCTGATAGAGTATCCTTCCCTATCCATGTGCCACAATTTATTATCTTGCTCTTGAGTAATATTTAATCTCTACTATATGGGCTTCTTATCTTACTATCTTCTCCATTGGATTGATATTTACCTATTTAAATTTCATACAGAGACCACAAGCAACTGGTCTACACCAGCTGTAAAAGAGCGCTGGTTTGATAATTAACCCTTTGAGTTCTACCTGATGCCCTTTCACTAATCTCCTAAGGTATCTTCTCGCTGTCTTTTTAGTCTATTATGGTTTCTATCATTCACTAGTAAACACACTATAGTTATGGCACAATAGTTCCTCTGGCGATGACCTATTCATGAATTCACCCTTTGTGAGTTGGGACCTTTTTCACAGTTCATGACAGTGATTGATACATTTGTTACTCTTACTGGTTCCTTTCTCTTTGATTTGATTTCCTACATTCTCCAGACCTATGACAATGGTATGACGTTTTATTTACACACGCATCTATGGTTTGACCACTTACTTTGCCCTTTGCACCAATCATGGCTATCACCTTTAAAGCTCCTATTCTAGTTGATAGTCTTAAATTTCTTTCTTCCCCCTTTTTTTACCCTCCAACCATAGGATTTACTCTGGAGCATTGCCTTTTGATTCTTCATTTTCAGTAGATCCCGACCACCAGTACCTTATGATAATCATTTCTCCTTGTCCATGACTTTGTTTTCCTTCTATTCCCCACTGCTTGGCTTACGCATCCTTTTTCATTTCTTTTTTCTTCCTCTTTTTTCTTGATCCCTTTAGTATTGATCTTACCATAGTCACTAAGCAACTCATGTGATCATTTTGGTGACTTCACTCCTAGTGGACCCAGACACTTATACGTATTAGAAATGACACTTTGTGTTATTTTTTCTTTCTTTGTCACAATACGGCAATTTCACAAGGTGACACCATGGACACAACCACTACTTTAATTGCATTTATACTCTGTTTATATACTAATTTTATTTTCATGTACTGTTTTATCTGTACTAGTACCCTGAGGAAGGCCTGTGAGCCGAAACGTTGGTTTCTGTACTGTGTGGCAAAAATAAAATAACACGTTTTATGCACCATAACATACGTGGAATGCGCCTTTCCTTTTGGTGTGCCCAGATTATACGCTTAGACATAGGCCTTGTTCACACACATGAGCTTTTTTGACCATCTCTGCGTTTTTTGGGCTGTTAAAAAAAAACGCAGGTGCTTCAACGCAGGGTACATTTGAGTGTACATGCGTTTTTCAGCTCCACTTCGTTTTTTTCCCCAGTGCAAAAAACGCTGCATGCAGCGTTTTTTGGGTGCTGGAAAAAAACGCAGGGGTTATTTCCAAACGCATGCGTTTTTTTAACAGGGGCCCTAAGGGAAATGCATGCGTAACGCAGGGCACATATGGCACTGCGTTAACACATGCTTTCCCATAGGGCCCATGTTAAAAACGCATGCGTTTTTAACATGGGGCCCTATGGGAAATGCATGCGTTAATGCAGGGCACATATAGGCACCTGCGTTAACGCATGCGTTTCCCACAGGCCCCATGTTAAAAAAACTGATGCTTTTTTATAACATGGGGCCCTATGGGAAACGCATGCATTTTTAAATGGCACATTTATGCACCCTGCGTTAACACTTGCGTTTTTGCCTGCGTTTTTGAGCAAAAAATGACAAAGTCCAAAAAGGGTTCTAATCCTTTCAGACACACAAGGGACATTTTTTAGCACTCTTAAAAAAACGCATGTAGTTTTAGGAGTGCTAAAACAAAACGCAAATTGTGTGTGAACAAGGCCATAGCTAGGTAGTGAGGCAGTGATCCAGGCTCTTGGTCACAACAAATGATATTTATTTACAAGTCCACATGTGTTTACAGACCTTTGTAGGTCCGGGCGCAGCCGGTACAGTCCTGTACACTTTGACGCAGTCTCTATCAAAAGCACTGCAATACTGTGAGCTTAGTTCAAGGCTTGAATCCAGTTATGAGGACCAAGTCCACAGTGCTGGGTTGTGTTGTCCACACGCAGCATAACTGCGTACTGAACACTAATGTGAAACCAGCCTTACTGCGGGGTCTGCTGGGCCATGCTGATACATTGTCACCTCATCAAGTGCAGTCAGCAGTGTGGATGTTGTGTAGGCCCTGCCTCCTTTACCCTTATATGGTTACATGCCCCATATACAGTGTGAGCAGTTTGAAGACAGATCTGACTAAGAATCAACACATGTCTGCTTCAAACACAGTCTAGAGGGGACACCTTGTGGAAGGTTTATTAATGGTTTTCAACCAGAATTCTCTTACAAAGTATATTTGAAAGTTTATTTAAATCACTTCTTCTACATTATTATTAAATAAAAATTTAAATGGTGGTTACACTTTAAATGCTTTTTTGAGCCCCATTGGCATATGACCTATAATTGCATATTTGATTACATCATTATGTTTTTTGTATTTGAAAATGCTCAGAAATATATAATTTGACAGAATTAATCTTTTGTATCCATAACCTTAATCTGAATCATTCTGTGCAGAAATTTTGTCTTTACCTGGTTGGGAACTTGCATAGTCTTGATTTCCTCTGCTCATGGATAAGACAACACAGATTACACAGTCCGACCACTTATGTAGTAATAAGTGAATGAAAAATGTAGAAACGAAGAAGAAAATTGTAGAGCTGATATTGATGCAACAGCTTATAAAGTCAAATGGATGATTGCATAATATGCATAGCTGAGATTCCTTGAAAGGTAAAAAGGTAATAGATCAGGTCAAACATTCAGAATGCCTTTAAAATATTAAGTGTTAATTTCTTTTCTTAGAACTGTGTAAACCTCTATAAAACATAAGGCTCTGTTGATATAACAAGGCAGGCATCGCCTGGTATGTAAACTTTTGCAGTCTGTCAAATCTCAGCAGATCTACATGGTGTGTGGTTCATTTAGAAATATTTGTCCAACACTAACAAGTGAAATCAGAGCTCTGATTAAAACATGAATTTGGTATAAAACAGCCAACTGCTTTTAATTCCATTTTCAATATGTGTGCATATGGATTTGTTTGCTCTTAGAAATATTTCTCACAGCAGCATTACTTAACAGATTGAGTTACAGCCTAATAGTTGATACAAATGATAAAAATATTGTGATATTAATTACATTTCAGTACAGATCTGTTGGAGCAAGGGCAACAACGTATGGCATTGCAAAGCTCCTTTCTCTGGAAAGTGACAACATTTTAATGCAAGAATAAACTTTTAAAATTGAAAAACAGCTGTTTAAAGCAAATCAATCTCAATGTACAGATATAATTTTTAACAGTATAGATATTTTGAGCAAAAACAATTGCAAGACCTTGGTCCAACGGACATGTCAGAGCTCTGTGATCCTTCTCCTTTCTGATAACATCCCAGACACCTCTTTTGTTTAGTAGGTCTGATGTGACGCACACATGATCATATAAGAGACGAAGGCTAGCATTCAACAGTATTGAATGCTTTACGGTGCCAGTGAAGGGAGCCAAAGGTTCTGTAGACAATATGGTTTGTAATCACTGCACACGTACAATATCCGGTATGCTTAAGGTGAAAGTTTATTATACAGTGCGGAGTGAAGCAACAGGCAAGTTAGACGTTTCGGCCAAAACATTGGCCTTGTTCACATTGTCACTATGGAAAAAGTGAAAAAAGTACAATAAGATATACAATAGTCTGATATCATCAGGTATTTACAAATATATACACAGTATATACATATATGCATCTGTATGGGAAAGCATATCAACATATTATTAGGTAATAGTGAATTAAGATACGAAAAGACCAATTGTCCCTCTCAGTTGATAGTCACAGAAGGTTCAGGAGAAAAGAGGACAGAAATATTTGTACAGTGGAGTCTGCAGATCGAGTGATGTAAGATTGATGGTCTGCTTGAATTAGTTATCCACCTACTCCCTATGGTTGGTTCGGAATAAACAGCTAGAACAATTTGGTTTTATGTTCATGTGGTGAAGCCAGCTTTGGGTGATATATATGTACCCTATCGAGAAATATATTCAGGTGAAATGTTGCAGCGTAATCATCAGTGGTTATTATACATCGTCCTATATTGGATTAGCTGGGTGCTAGGCAACAGAATGTACTGCTGTCGTGTAGAGGAGTGGGAGGGCCTAAGTGTTTGCTATGTTAACCCAGAGTGAACTGAATCACTGTGGTGCTGCAGACTGCAGTTCTGCATGAATGTGTATCCATTGGCAGTGGTATATTTGCAGGTTTAGGGACAAGAACTGTGCTGAAAGGGGACAGAACGTGGCAGATAAGAGAAACAATGAGATAGGTAAAAAAGAAGGTCTAGGAGGAAGAGAACCGGACCGCCAGATGATTCTATGTTCACAGTTAGGAGTCCAAACTTAGTAGTAAATATTTCAGATTATTCACTCTCTCCCTCTGAACTGAAGGTACTTAACATGGGTTTATCATTCTGTCCAAACCCATGATGGAATTCCTTCTAGTTGGAGAAGGACTTCCACCGTTTCTATCGCAGCGTGAGATTGAAAGTGCATTTTGAAGACAATACACAACCTAGGGGCAACACCTTAGGCACACTACCCAACCGTGACGAAGTACCAAATATTACCATTGACAGTTTAGGTCTGAGAAACCCTAGCAGCTTCATGCCACCCAAATCCAACCATGCAGTCGAGACATTTATCAGTTTGCTTGACAGAGACATCAAAGAAACAATTCATGACCAACGTATTGGCCTTCTCCCTGTCCACCACAATTTATCACCTATTAAAAAACAAGCAATTACCTCCATTAAGGAAAACAAGAACATAATTATTTAGCCGGCGGATAAGGGAGGGGCGATCGTGGTCATGAACAAGAGCCAATATGTGACCGAAGTTAGGAGACAACTACTATCGGACACCACCACATATAAACGTATACAGACAGGTCCCATCAACAACATCTGCAAAAAAATAGAGACCATCTTATCAAAACATCTACAACTCAAAACAATTGACAGTAAGACTAAAACTTATCTGACCAACGATCATCCGGTAACCCCCATATTGTACATCCTCCCCAAGATACACAAAGATATTCACAATCCCCCAGGGTGTCCCATAGTGGCATCCATGGACTCTGTTCTTAACCCTTTATCAGTGTTCTTTGAGAAGATCCTCACTCCCTATACCCACGATACCAGATTCTTCATACTTGACACAGGTGTAGTTCTCGAAAAACTAAGGAACATTGATACAATCCCACCAGATTGCATTCTATGCACCCTAGAGGTAAACAGCCTATATACATCCATAACACATGATTTAGGTATAGAGGCAGTCTCACAGACACTCCAGGAAGCTAACATAGATGCCAGGAATCAGGAACTGTGTCTTGATCTACTTAGACTGGTGTTACGAGAAAATTATTTTCTCTTTGAGGATGACTTCTTCCTACAGGTGTGCGGGACCACGATGGGCTCGAATGTAGCCCTGGCACATGCAAACTTATATATGGATCATTTCGAACGTGATGTTATATAGTAGAATTCTCTCTTCACCACACATGCGCTAGCGTGGTATAGATACATAGATGATATCTTCTGTATATGGGATGGTGATCAAAGTAGTCTTCTTTCCTTTTACAAAGCAATTAACGAAATTCAACCAGGCCTTAAGTGCACCATGTCTCAACATCCTGAAGAAGACAGAGATGGGAGTACTGGTGTGCCACGGTCCGCGCTGCTGTGGTATGAAAAAACTCACCAAAGAGTCAGCAGTTATTCCATCCTTTATTTCCTCCTCTCTCCAACGCGTTTCAACGCCACACCCGGCGCCTTCCTCAGGGACATGTCCCTGAGGAAGGCGCCGGGTGTGGCGTTGAAACGCGTTGGAGAGAGGAGGAAATAAAGGATGGAATAACTGCTGACTCTTTGGTGAGTTTTTTCATACCACAGCAGCGCGGACCGTGGCACACCAGTACTCCCATCTCTGTCTTGGATTTAAAACCACTATCCAGTGGTCGGTGGAGGTCCTGCAGCAGCTGGAACACTGTTTCCAAGACGCCTTCAAACCAGTTGTGGGGATCACAACTGGATCAGGTGAGCAGCTTCACAGCACCACCTCCTTACACAAGTGTCACTAGTGATAGGGCACTATTGCGCCTTTTGTCCCCCTCCCTATTTTTCTTTTCACAACATCCTGAAGAAATCACATTCCTAGACACAAAAATCTTTAAAACCAGTACAGGCAAACTGATCACTGATCTCTACACAAAACCCATGGACTGTAACAGCCTTTTATTGTATGATAGCTGTCATCTTAGACCTACTAAAAATAGCCTCCCACGGTCGCAATTTAAAAGAGTAACAAGGATCGTGTCAGACCCCGACACCAGGGACCTAAGACTAAAAGAGATGTCCAATAAGTTCAGATGCAGAAATGACCCCACCAAACTCCTTCAAACTGAACTGTCTTTAGCCTTTGTGGATCCTGACCGTCACCACACATAAAACACCACGTCTTCCATTTGTCCATAGTCATCATCCATCTATGCAAAGAGTACATAATCTAATCCGGAGACACTGGCCCCTACTGACCAAAGCTTACCCTAAGGTTAATATATTTTAAAAAACATGATGATGTGCACAAGGCAACCACAGAAGATTAGGGACAAGCTTGTCAGAGCCGACCTGGGTTCACAAAGACAGACGTACCTCCAAACACTGACAGGACAAAAAAGAACAGGTTCCTTTCCATGCCTCAACTGCATGAGTTGTTCAAATATAATTAATGGCAGTGAGGTAGTACACCCACGCACAGGCAGATCGTACCCAAACAGAGAATTCCACACCTGTGACTCAAACTTTGTGGTCTATGTCATCAAATGCCCTTGTGGCCTATTATATGTTGGAGAAACAACTTAAGCCATTAGAGACCGCATTTCAAGACACAAGTCCACCGTCAGATGTGGCAAAACGTGGCTCCCACTTCCAACAAATTTTAAAGAAGCCAGACACAACATTTCATAATTGAGATTTCAGGTGTTGGAGAAGGTACCCAGACCCAGAAGAGGGGGAAACCACATACAACTACTAAAACAGAGAGAAACTTATTGGATTTATACACTTGACACACTTAGTCCTAGGGGTCTATATCGTGAAACTGACTGGCTGACTTGCTGCATTATTTCTCTCCCTAGATACACTGATACCGCTTGTGTCCAGATTAGTCACCTTGCTATGCGTCTCAGGCTTGGTAAGACCCTAGTCATGATATTTAGGAACCAAGAACCTTAAATTTCCTTTCTTCATGAACCCATTCTTCCCCCCCCCCCTTCCTAACACCCCACCCCTTTTTTTCATCCCAGTTCATATCTTGGTTTGGACTTCTACTTGTTTGTTTGGTTATTTATCCAATTCCTTCTATTTGTTTGCTTTTATTTAGCTTTTATTATTTATGTTTGATTCATTTATTCAATCAGTGGTGACCTCATCAACAAGAAAGTTTATGAATATTGTTTATTGTATGTTTCTCCATATCTATATAATGGTCACTAGCTGTATTCCCTGTATATCTACTCAAAGTAATCCCTATGCTTTGCTCCAAACTTTCTTTTTTACCTATCTCATTGTTTCTCCTGTATGCCACGTTCTGTCCCCTTTCAGCACAGTTCTTGTCCCCAATCCTGCAAATATACCACTGCCAATGGGTTACATCTGTTGGACAAAATGCCGCAATGCCCGCGCTGCTGTGAAGAACCACCAGAACAATGGATCACCTGGGTGCAAAGGTCTTTAATCTTCCGACACGTTTCGGAGCTATAACCCAGCTCCTTCCTCAGGGAACACCACTGCCAATGGATACACATTCATACAGAACACCATGTCTGCAGCACCACAGTGATTCAGTTCACTGTGGGTTAACATAACAAACACTTAGGCCCCTCCCACTCCTCCACATAACAACAGCACATTCTGTTGCCTAGCACCCGAGGAAGTCAGATCCATGCTTGCTACCGAGCATGCTCTGACGTCCTACATCATTTCTGGTCTTGTGACCAGCTGATCCAATATAGGAAGCATCACATAGCATTCAGTGCCACTCCATGCTAAAGAACTGATGTGCTAGCACACACTGCTATAACACTGACGGAAGTGAGCTGCCCACTGACGACCAATAAGATAAGTATTTATTGTTTGCATAGCACAATAACTAATGTATATCATGCACTTTGGGTTCCCTACAGAGCGAAAGCTCCGCCACCATAGCATCACCAACTAGGTACTGAACGTACAACACAAGCTGACATAACAGCCTAGAACGCCTGTGACTCCACTAAAGGGTAATTATGTTATATATACTCCTGAATCTAGCTCATATTTAACTGGTTGCACTTTCATGTGTATAACCCTCACCACTCACATTACAGGCGAGCTCTTCACACAGAGACCCTTGTACTCTGTCTCATCTATGATAATCCAGGGAAGTCTTGAATCTGAAGGAGTATGTTACAGCTATCTTTTCACAGTACTAGCAATCCTACACATATTAAATCCCTACATATATTCATTGATCCCTACATCTAACCACTAGACCAGACCAAAGACGCAGCCTATTCTACAGATCCTCGTCCTACAACCATGTATCCTGCTGGACATTCCCTTCTGAATATCGTAAGAACGGTAACACATGAATCATACATATATGTATAATAACCACTGATGATTACCCTGCAACATTTCACTTGAATATATTTCTCGATAGGGTATATATACTGTGTTTCCCCGAAAATAAGCTCCCCCCCGATAATAAGACCGCATAGGGGGGGGGCCGATTTGTCTAATATAAGACCCCCCCGATTATAAGACCGGTACCTTAGTTTTGACGATTTTCAAATATGGCGCTGTTGCCTCTGTCCTGCAGTCCCCGCTGCCCTCTGTTTTCTGTAGGTGCCCTCCTCTGCCCGCATGTGCCCCAGGTGCCGCCGCTGGTGGTCCTGAGCGCATGGGGTTAACTGTGTGCCCCTCTGCCCAGCCGGACGTCACCGCAGCCCCAGCCGGAGCTCTGATTGGCCCAGGGCTCGAGCTGTGATTGGCCAGGCGGCTCCACAGCATCTCGAGCCCTGATTGGCCCAGCAGCTCCGGCAAGCAGCAGAGGACACCAAGAGGCAGAAATACAGCTACAGTAAAAAGTAAAGAAAAAGTGTTATGGGTATGGGGACTTGCTGTGAGATATACTGTATGGGGCTGACTGTTCCCCTATGGGACTTGCTGTGTGACAATGTATGGGGCTGACTATCCCACAGAAAGTCCCATAGGGGAACAGTCAGCCCCATACAGTATATCCCACAGCAAGTCCCATAGGGTAACAGTCAGCCCCATACAGTATATCCCACAGCAAGTCCCATGGGGTAACAATGTATGGGGCTGACTGTTCCCCTATGGGACTTGCTGTGGGATATACTGTATGTGGCTGACTGTTCCCCTATGGGACTTGCTGTGGGATATACTGTATGGGGCTGACTGTTACCCTATGGGACTTGCTGTGGGATATACTGTATGGGACTGACTGTTACCCTATGGGACTTGCTGTGGGATATAAAATTGTCATTTTTTTTGGCTAATATAAGACCTCCCCAGAAAATAAGACAGGGTGGGACTTTTGAAGGTAAAATTAATATAAGACACCGTCATTATATATTTTTTTATTATTTTAGTGTTATTTATTATTTTTATGAATCATTTTTTTCGCTCTCTATTATTGCAGAGAGTCAGCAGCATGAAATGCCATCTCTTCTACACTTATGTGATAGAAAGTCATATAAGAATAGCATATGCCCTTTATATGCTTCACATACATGGTCTTATTGTTCACACTCATGAAATACCATACTATGGATATTACTTCTTAAAAATGTTCAATCACTTTATTTTATTTCATTCCATATGTTTAGAAAACAGATTTCTGGCATGTAAACAAGTGTGTTATACAACCTCTGGTAAAAATTATGGAATCACCGTGATCAGAGGATTCTCATTCAGTTGTTTAATGTTGTAGAAAAAAAGCAGATCACAGACATGGCACAATACTAAAGTCATTTCAAATGGCAACTTTATAGCTTTAAGAAACACTAAAAGAAATCAAGATAAAAAAATGTGGTAGTCAGTAAGGGTACCTTTTTTCAGACCAAGCAGAGGGAAAAAATTATAGAATCACTAAATTGTGAGGAAAAAATTATGGAATCATGCTGTAAATTTTCATTCCCAAAACACCTGCATCAAATTAAATCTGCTTGTTAGTCTGCATCTAAAAAGGAGTGATCACACCTTGAAGAGCTGTTGCACCAAGTGGACTGACATGAATCATGGCTCCGACACGAGAGATGTCAATTGAAGCAAAGGAGAGAATTATCAAACTCTTAAAAGAGGGTAAATCATTACGCAGTGTTGCAAAAGATGTTGGTTGTTCACAGTCAGCTGTGTCTAAAATCTGGACCAAATACAAACAACATGGGAAGGTTGTTAAAGGGAAACATACTGGTTGACCAAGGAAGGCATCAAAGCGTCAAGACCGGAAACTTAAAGCAATATGTCTCCAAAACAGGAAATGCACAACAAAACAAATGAGGAACGAATGTGAGGAAACTGGAGTCAATGTCTGTGACCGAACTGTAAGAAACCGCCTAAAGGAAATGGGATTTACATAAAGAAAAGCTAAACATAAGCCATCATTAACACGTAAACAGAAAAAAACAAGGTTACAATGGGCTAAGGAAAAGCAATCGTTGACTGTGGATGACTGGATGAAAGTCATATTCAGTGATGATTCGCAAATCTGCATTGGGCAAGGTGATGATGCTGGAACTTTTGTATGGTGCTGTTCCAATGAGATTTATAAAGATGACTTCATGAGGAGAACATGCAAATTTCCACAGTCATTGATGATATGGGGCTGCATGTCAGGTAAAGGCACTGGGGAGATGGCTGTCATTACATCTTCAATAAATGCCCAAGTTTACATTGATATTTTGGACAGTTTTCTAATCCCATAAATTGAAAAGATGTTTGGGGATGATTAAATCATTTTTCAAGATGATAATGCATCCTGCCGTAGAGCAAAACTGTGAAAACATTCCTTGAAAGAAGACACAAAAGGTCAATGTCATGGCCTGCAAATAGTCCAGATCTCAATCAAATTTAAAATCTGTGGTGGAAGTTGAAGAAAATGGTCCATGACAAGGCTCCAACCTGCAAAGCTGATCTGGCAACAGCAATCAGAGAAAGTTGGAACCAGATTGATGAAGAGTACTGTTTGTCACTCATTAAGTCTATGCCTCAGGGACTGCAAGCTGTTATTAAAGCCAGAGGTGGTGCAACAAAATACTAGTGATGTATTGGAGTGTTCTTTTGTGTGTTTCATTTTCATTATTGCATACTTTTTTCCTCAGAATTGAGTGATTCCATAATTTTTTCCCTCTACACGCTGAAATAAGGAGTCAATTTGGGGGCGATAATTCCAGTGAGAAATATCGCCTCCAAAAATGTCTCCTGCGGTTGTGGCGTATAAAGGTACCTTTACTGACTACTACATTTTTTATCTTGATTTCTTTTAGTGTTTCTTAAAGGGAACCTGTCACCTGGATCTAAGCCCCTACACTATCACTACCTGTCCCTGCACCTTCCTAGCTGCTCCCTATCTATCCCTCTCTGAGCTAAATCCGCCCTATAAAACTGCAGAAAAATAACTTATAACTTACAGAAGTCCCTGAGGCTGGGGACTGAGAAGGCGGCGCCAGGCTCCATTCAGCCCCTCCTCAATGCAGCAGCACACGCCCCACTGGGCGGCGTTATTCTTTCTTCATCGTCGCCTCCTCCATTTGGAATCTGTGCTTTACACCTATCATGTTGTGGTGATGCGACCTCGATGTGTCCCCTGACTGAGACACAGCATATGGGAGATTGTATCTTCTGCTCGGTAGCAGCACACACAGGGTTAGCTGCTACTGAAGCTAAGTGCTGATTGAAATCACTGACCCCCAGGTGTGCGGGTGAATAGGAGATGATATGTGCTGCCCTGGGCTGTGGGGAGGGGATGGAGTGTGTCAGGACAGCAGCAGGAGCTGCTGGGATTGTATGAGGTTCTACTCGGCTGTGCCCCGGTGTAACAGGCCAGACTAACCCCCCCGACCAGAATATACTCGGGGTTAAAGTGGCCTAGGCCAGATTATACCCCTCCGTATACCACAGCAGCTGTAGATCAGGGCTCCAAGCAACACATGGGGGCCCCAGGCAGCAGAAAGTGGCCCTACGCAACATACAGGGGCCCCAGGCAGTGCTAGGGCCCCAGGCAGTGCTAGGGGCCCCAGGCAGTGCACAGGGCCCCAGGCAGCACAAAGTGGCCCCAAGCAGCACAAAGAGGCCCCAGGCAACATACAGGGGCCCCAGGCAGTACTAGGGGCCACAAGCTACACACAGGATCCCAGGCTACACACAGGGGTCCCATGCAGCATACAAGGACCCCAGGCAGTGCACAGGCCCCAGGCAGCACAAAGTGGCCCCAGGCAGCACAAAGTGGCCCCAGGCAACATACAGGGGCCCCAGGCAGTACTAGGGGCCCCAGGCTACACACAGGGTCCCAGGCTACATACAGGGGCCCCATGCAGCATACAAGGGCCCCAGGCAGTACAAAGGGGTCCCAGGCAGCGCATGGGGCCAGAGGCAGCACACAGGGGCCCCAGGCAGCACAAAGTGGCCCCGGGTGGCCCACTGCCTGGGGCCCCTGTATATTGCCTGTGGTCACTTTGTGCTGCCTGGGGCCCCTGTGTGCTGCCTGGGGCCCTTGTATGCTGCATGGAGCCCTTGTGTGTAGCCTGGGATCCTGTGTGTAGCCTGGGGCCCCTGTATGTTGCCTGGGGCCACTTTGTGCTGCCTGGGGCCCTGTGCACTGCCTGGGGCCCTGTGCACTGCCTGGGGCCCTTGTATGCTGCATGGGGCCCCTGTGTGTAGCCTGGGATCCTGTGTGTAGCCTGGGGCCCCTGGTACTGCATGGGGCCCCTGTATGTTGCCTGGGGCCACTTTGTGCTGCCTGGGGCCCTGTGCACTGCCTGGGGCCCTTGTATGCTGGCTGGGGCCCATGTGTGTAGCCTGGGATCCTGTGTGTAGCCTGGGGCCCCTAGTACTGCCTGGGGCCCCTGTATGTTGCCTGGGGTCACTTTGTGCTGCCTGGGGCCACTTTGTGCTGCCTGGGGCCCTGTGCACTGCCTGGGGCCTTGTGCACTGCCTGGGGCCCCGTGTACTGCCTGGGGCCCTTGTATGCTGGCTGGGGCCCCTGTGTGTAGCCTGGGATCCTGTGTGTAGCCTGGGGCCCCTGTGTGCTGCCTCGGGCCCACATGCACTGCCTGGGGCCCCTAGCACTGCCTGGGGCCCCTGTATGTTGCGTAGGGCCACTTTCTGCTGCCTGGGGCCACCTTGTGCTGCCTCGGGCCCTCATGCATTGCTTGGGGCCCTGTGCACGGCTTGGGGCCCTGATCTACAGCTGCTGTGGTATACGGAGAGTTATAATCTGGCCTAGGCTTGTTTATACCCCGGGGTATAGTTTGGGCTAGGCCAGAATATACCAAGGGTATATTCTGGCCCAGGGGGGTATATTCTGGGCTAGCCCAGTTTATACCTCGGGTATATTCTGGTCGGGGGGTTAGTCTGACCTGTTACATCGGAATCTGGAGGTCTGTGAATACCTGAACTGTGTGCTGTGTGAGTAAATACCTGAGTCACTGCCTTCTGTCGTGCCGATCCTAACCGCTACCTTACAGTGTTAAAGCAGGTGGGAGATTCCAAATGGAGGAGGCGGCGATGAAGAAAGAATAACGCCGCCCAGTGGGGGTGTGCTGCTGCATGGAGGAGGGGCTGAATGGAGCCTGGCGCCGCCTTCTCAGTCCCCAGCCTCAGGGACTGCTGTAAGTTATAAGTTATTTTTCTGCTGTTTTATAGGGCGGATTTAGCTCAGAGAGGGATAGATAGGGAGCAGCTAGGAAGGTGCAGGGACAGGTAGTGATAGTGTAGGGGCTTAGATCCAGGTGACAGGTTCCCTTTAAAGCCATAAAGTTACAATTTGAAATGACTTTAGTTTTGTGCCATGTTGTTGATCTGCTGTTTTCCTACAACATTAAACAACTGAATGAACATCTTCTGAGCCAGGTGATTCCATAATTTATGCCAGGGGTTGTATATATCATTACTGTTGGACCAGTCTGTGCATTGCTGCCCACTAACCTTATTCAACATTCCAAATGAATTGGTGGTGAGCTGATCAAACTATTTTCTTTTTCTTTTTTCTCCTCTAGATATTTAAGGCTTCAATAATCACTCCACCCAACCGCAAGCCCAGGTGATACCTGTGGCATGGGGGGTGGGATTTGTTAGTTAGATGCCTTCTTCAGCCCACCCTGTGGAAGGTTTAATGAGGAGCTAGGACACACAGTTATTTCCTGTAAGCGATAAGTGATTGTGTCCTGGCACTTGAAAAGGCGGGCCCCTAGGTAAAGCAAAGAGGTATCGTCATGGAGCCCAGCGCTATCATGGCAGTGCAATACAACACAGTTACACTTTTCTACCATGTGCCTGCAGTACGCAGTTTGGATATGTGATGGATTCATCTGAATACATGCCAGCTTGGGAGGATGTGATCTTCCTCACCACCTCTGGGGCAGAAGGGGCTCACTACCAGAACTGGCGCAACCTGCACAGGACATTTCTACCTGGAGCTCCGACCCACTACCGGCATTGGGACTGATATGCAGCAATGTCAGGATCCAGTGCTTGTCTCACATGCCTGAGGAGGTTCCACCACAATGGAGCTCATAGTCAGGAGGTAAGCCATTCCGCATGCCAACCATGACCAGCAAATATCACAGTCAGGAGGATATTGCAGCATGCCTGGCATTATTAAACCTGCAACCAGGTGATCTTCAAATTCAGGGGGAAGAGAACGAGGAAGAGTAGAATGAGGAGGACGAGGAAGAAGAGGAGGAGGAGGTAGAAGGCCATGTTTCCCAACATTATGTAACACCTTTGCCAGAGGTCTTCGACTGGGAGAATATCATGTGGGAACCCTTACACCTCCTTCAAGCAACTATTTTATTAGGCATGTTCCACCCTGGCCTGTCTCATTTATTGAAGAGATTAAGCTTGCTTTGGCCATCACCAGGGGGTGGTTGCATGGGCATAAAGCCAATTATTTGATGAGCAAAGTACCTGAGGCATGGTGGTGACATTTGTCCAGGAGAGTAGGCTTTAGTTAGTAACTAAAGAAGGGACTAATCATAGGTGCTATGTCAACCGGTCCACCATGGTCTGTGACCATCTTCTCTGCACATTCTATGCTTGGGTGGAGGTTACCTTCATGAAGGTGAGGGGCAGCAAGGGGTGGTTTATGGTAGGCATAAATCAGGTCGCCACCGCGGACAAATTTGAAAACTGGCAGCAGGAGATTGACATGGAAAGGATGTTGTGTTGGCTGGAGGCAAGGCCTGTTCGGGTTAGCCAGCCAGCTGAAGACATACCCACAGGGGCCATCAATCCTAAAGTGCCTGTCGGTGTTGCCCATGTTTCTCCTGTCTCCCCTCGATGGGGTGGTCATCCCCTAATTCTTCCATCCTTTTCTCTTGGAATGATCATGATGAGGTGTGCTAGATGGCTGATGGTGGTAGAGAATACACCTGTAGGAGTAGCCTCTGCCACCCCCTGAGACTGCCCGGCAGCGAAGTACCACGTGAAGTGGTGATCTTCATGCCAGAAAGCATTCAAGAATATTCTAAAGTCTTTCTACTCTGAATAGAGAGAGAACTGACCTAAAAAAGGCATGTTGTTGGGTCGCTGACCTGTCCCTTAGTTGGCATGCTGCCAGGAGAAGGACTTTTTTCAGTTATTATTGAGTTCTTAAAAGAGTGAGCACTGCTTTTTTGTTCATGTCATTTTTCCCCTTCCCAAGCTTAGCACCTTGCTTCTCCTTGCTTGACTGCAGCTTCAATGTTAAGAATGAGGAGAAATTGCTCCACAGAGGAAACGTTTGACTCTCAGGCTGAGGATCTCAAAAAACGACTGAAAGAAAGGGGATACCCGAAAAAGATAGTAAAAAAGGCATGGAGTGAGGTAAAGAGGATGGACAGAACTAAACTTCTGACACCAAAAATAAAACCACCAGACGGGAAGGAGGATAATGAAATCCGTCTAATCACTACTTTCACCAGTGGGGCAGACCGGGTGAGAGGGATTCTTGCCAAATTTTGGCCCATATTAAGAATGGACAGTGACCTTAGTCCATTCATCCCAGAAACACCTAGGATCACTTACAAAAAGGCGAGATCACTGAGAGATAGATTGGTGCACAGCTATTTTGAAAATAACAAAAATTGGCTGAGATCTAACCTCAAGGGCTGTTACAAATGTGGGAGGTGTGTCGCATGTAGCTCGGTAGAAACAACTAAGTACTTTGAAAACAGTTATGATGGTAAGCAATATGAGATAAGATCTTTTATCAACTGTAAAACAAGGGGAGTAATCTACAAAGCAGTGTGCCCGTGTGGGAAGGAATACGTGGGTTAAAACGATCAGGGAGTTCAAGAAAAGGATTGGAGAACATAGAGGGGATATAAGACACAAACGAGACACCCCCATTGGCCCCATGTGAACGCAGTGCATGGAGGTGACGAGACCTGCATGCGTTTTACTGGGATCGATCACATCCCGGAAAAAATCCTAAGAAAAGAATGCTTTTGGATCTTTACCCTGGGGACAGTAGCCCCAAGAGGCTTAAATGAAGCTCTGTCCTATACTCCATTCTTGTGGGCACACTAGAACAGGGAAAGTGTAGGAGGGAAAGACGACGTTAAGTGGGGGCGCCGACTCCGTACATTGGGTGCCAACCTCCACGGCTAGGCAGGGATAGTCCAAATGTGTATAGTATACCTGTAGTGGGGAGGGAATGGACACTTTGGTGCGGTTTCTGGGTCCTATCTTCCTTCACTGTACCCCATTACGAACTCTCTCCACTATGCCAAAATGGGAGATCTTGGTTATTGCAAGTATACATCATGCACCATTATCTCAAAATGTGAGCATTTAAACCCCTCCCCCTCGGTCTGCAGCCTCTGGGAAATGTACGATTGGATTGGGAATATGGACTTTGAAGTGGGCAATCTCTATAAGGAGCACTCCACAAAACGCAAGTATAAAACAATTGGGAAGTGTAATATGGTATACTGATGCAACAGGAATCCTTTAAATACCCTTTTGGGAAACACAGAGAAACCTCTCTTTGGATAGGAGATCTCTGATGTAAAGGAATGTGTGTGAGGAGGTGATTCCCGCACTCCTGAGAGGCTCCGCCCCCTGGAGGGAGTGACTACACCTCACACTCACTCCCAACCAATGAGTTAGATCCAGGAAGGAGCGTGGAACGCATATGCGTTCCACATCGCTGGAGCGACGTAAAGTGGAACGCACGTGCGTTCCACATCGCCGAAGCGACCTAAGGTGTAACGCACGTGCGTTCCACATCGCCGGAGTGACGTAATGCGGTGACGCATCTCCGCTGCGTCACTTCCGGCGACGCGGAACAACACGTGACTGCTATGGAAGCGGGAAATGACCGCGGCGGGTTGTTCAAACCACAGATGCCATGCACAGCTAGGCTGGGTAAGTGTTACCAGTGGTGAGGGCATGGAGGGTGGTATAACTACAATTGGGAAACAGGATTGAGCATTGTTGCAGCGTAACCGGTGTACTAATGTAAACTTTTTGCACTGCTTCAGGCATCAAAACTTTGCCATAGACCACAAGGGGGATCTGCAGCGGTGTAGCGGTCCCTGCTTCCAGAAAACCATGACTCCCCTGATGAGAGTTTGACACGAAACACGTCGGGAGGAAGGACGTGGTGGCATATATAAAACGAACAACTGTTGAGTCGGCAACCCGTTGGTCGAAAAAGCCATAGGACCATATGGAGTTGGGAAGACTCAAGTGGTAACGACAAGAGACAACCCGGTGAGACCTTTCTAATTTGGGAAGTGTGGGTTTACTGTGCTCTCGTTACATATATCTCTTTCACCTAAGGACCACAAGAGATAGTGGGACCTTGATCCAGGTAGTGAGAGATATAGGGGTATACTTCTGGTACTGTTAAATAAAAGGTGCGAGGTTGGTAACCCTATACACTATGACCCTGTGACTATACAGGGATAGTTTTATATCACTGACACTGGTGACAGTCACAGTGCTATCTTGCACTATTTGTAGTTTTTATATTTTTATTGACTCTATAGTCATTTTTATGAGATGACAAATAAAGGTTAAGTTTTAACCCCTTCAACCTTTCACCCTTTAATTTCCTTATATTGTTGGGCCATTGCTTCACTTTACTGGTGTAGCAAGCCCTATACCCTGCTATCATTACTATAAAGGGCCCAAAAGTTACCAAAACAGATCATAATAGGAACAGACACTACGAATAGTGCCATATATTCCCCAAAGTTAATATTATCATCATTGTTTATTATGGATGCATGGGACAAAGCCTGGTACAGTATTTCAAGCTTCTGGTATAAGGGCACTTCTAAATTCAGAAAACAGACAAGAAGGCAAATGCAAGAAAAATGTCTACATTTGACCCAGAATAAAAATTAGAGAATGGTGCAGCCTGCATGCATGGCACAAGGTCTGGAACTGGGCTTGACTTAGCACTTCAAGGTTAAACATTCACTAGTCAGAGGGGGTGAGTGACACTTTATAGGCATCATACTCACAGAACCCTGTTAAATTCAGGAAACAGACAAAAAGACCCCAAGAAGAATGTCCACATTTAAAAAAAATTAGGGCCAGATAACACTAAAGTGGCATCAATAGACCCAGAATAAAAATTAGATAATGGTGCAGTCTGCATGCATGGCACAGGGTCTGGCCTAGAATTTAAAGGGAACCAACCACCCCAAATGACCCCCCCAGACTGTTAATATGTGTCCCTACACCCAGCACACACATTTGGGGCAATCATTTTTGCTAAAAAAACTGTTTAGTAGAAGCTAAGATATAGCTTTATGAAGTTTAATAAATTCAGCCGACTGGGTGTTACCTAGCTTTGTCCTCGTGCAGTGTTCATGTGCCTGTCAGCCTCCTCTCCCCCCTCCCTTCAGTGAAGCCCTTCTGTGCAAGCCGAAAATGCCCGCCTGTCTGCTGCTGCCTGATAAATTATGCACGCCCATCTCTGCTTCTAAGAGCCTGGCCGCGTCATGAAAGGGGCGGGGCTAAATCGCGGCATGCCGGAGCCCCGCCCCCTTTCATTACGTGATTTAGCCCCGCCCCTTTTATGACGTTGCCAGGCTCTTAGAAGCAGAGATGGGCGTGCATAATTTATCAGGCAGCAGCAGACAGGCGGGGCATTTTCGGCTTGCACAGAAGGGCTTCACTGAAGGGAGGGGGGGAGAGGAGGCTGACAGGCACATGGAACAGTGTACGAGGACAAAGCTAGGTAACACCCAGTCGGCTGAATTTATTAAACTTCATAAAGCTATATCTTAGCTTCTACTAAACAGTTTTTTTAGCAAAAACGATTGCGGGTCATTCCATGTCAAGTGAACCAATGATTATTACCTCTATATTTTTAATTCTTTTGAGATTTTGTTATTTGATAATAGCATGTCAGACAATGCAAAGTGTGAAGAGAAAAAATTAAAAAAAAAAAATTTTTTTTTTAAAATGATTTTCAAAGTTCGGAAAAAGTGCAAATTTCGCTGTTGCCTGCCTTTACGTTTCTCCTCATAACTAAGGCTAGGAATAAGATAGAGAGACAAAATAAACACCATTCTACTCAGAACTATACAGGCTTTCACCAGATATGTCACAAGAGGATCTTTGTTAATATTTTACCCATGTGATCGCAAGCGCAAAACTTTAAAACGCATTTCCGAAAAATCGGCGCGCTTTAAATATTTCAAAAACTGCCCATGTGTCTGCTTTGCTCTTAGCCACATCTGTACCAAATTTCAAGTTGGGATCGCAATGGGATCATATTTTAAAATATTTTACTATTAATAGCATCAATGGGTCATTCCATATCAAGTGATCTAAATATGAATATTTTTTTTTACCTGACGTCTTTAGATTTTTTTTATTTTTTTTCCTTTATGAAGTACAACTTTAGTTAATTACAAATTAAAAGTTTAGAATTTTTTTCTTCATCAGTTAATTTTTTACAGATTTTTAAAGTTTAAAAAAAGTGTGAATTTTGGCCTGGTATGACTTTACATTTTTTTTATCTTGGACTAGAAATAAGATAGAGAAACAAAATAAACACCATTCTACTCAGAACTGTCCAGGCTTTCACCAGATATGTCACAAGAGTATATTTGTTAATTTTAATTTTTTACCCATGCGAACGCAAACGCAACATTTTGAAACGCATTTCCGAAAAAAACGTTTTAATAAAAATTTTCCAAAACTGCCCATGTGTCTTTTATGCTCTTAGCCACATCTGTACCAAATTTCAAGTTGGGATCGTGATGGGATCATATTTTAAAATATTTAACTATTATAGTGTCAATTCAAAAATCTTGAATTCAGATCTGTTCAATCTGTGGTCTAAAAGCGTGGGGTCTATATTTATCAAATCCATTATTTTTAGACATTACTGTATTATTTTGATATGTTACAGCTTAGAAGCAGGAGAGGACATATAGGAAAAAGCTTTGTTAGGGCTCAACCTGAGAAAGCACAGGGATAGACAGTGAATGCAGAGCAGATGATAGGCCAGCAGCTCTGTCAATCATGTTAAGTGTCTACCCACTGCATTCAGGAAGTAAGACAGCTCGTTCAGACCTTTCATGTCCTGACATGTCTGGACATCTTCACTCATGAACAAACAATAGTCTGTACAAAGCCATCAAGGCTGTGTACTAAAATATGGGTGAGTAAATATATTAATAGTTTAATGCTTTTATTATTAAGGGCCAATACACACAGTGCTATTCTTAGGGATCATCATTCAGAAAAACAGCCCCATTGATTTCTATGGGGTTCACCACATGCAGTGTTTTTGGAAACACTCAAGAGTGAGTAAATCACTGCTTGAACTACTTTTTAATCGCTGCAATAAACGCAGCATTTATCATTTATATAAAAAAAGCTGCCATTTTTTTCACTAGCGATTAAAAAAACTAACGCATATGTGGTAAAAACTTGGTAGAAAAACAAGCTGCCAAAACTGCAGCGTGTATCTGCAGACAGAAAAAACTTTGCGCGCTAGCCCTAAAACTCACTTTATAGTAATACAGTTCTATCTCAAGTGTACTGTAAATCTTTTTTTTTATTACCTATCTTCCTTACTTAATATTAACTGTATTTTTCCCACACAGCAATGGCTGCTACTTCTCAAGAAACAGCATTTTATCATAGACACTGTTGCAATCCTTTTGAAAAAATATGAATATGATTGGCGCTGGTGGCTGGCTACTGTACTCTCCAAAGATTGTGAAAATGAAGAATTAGAATTGACTTTATTGCATCCTTCTGGTCCAGCGCCATCCTTTGTGTATCCAAGAAAGCCAGACATTTTAAAAGTGCACAAAAATCAGATATTAACTCAGGCGGAGCCTAACACCGTGACAGGCCGGACATACTCTTTGACACACAAGGAAATGGCGATTGCTAGTAAGCGTTTATGGACAAGATTACATTTCACCCACTAGAAGGGACAAATTGATAAAATGCCACTTTAAAAACATACTATTAATTGTTTGATTAGTTCATAATTTATAGAACAATGATTTAACTACTGTACTATTCTTATTAAACACTTCATAAATCACATGTTTAGTGATAGAATAGAAAACAAATTTATATGTATAAATAGGGGTTAACATTTTTGGTTCTTTTAATCTTGTTTAATCAAACTTGAGGATATGATCACCTTTTTTCTTTTGGTTTGTTCAATACATTCAAGTTGAAAATGCTGAGCGTTGTGTTCTGATGATTAAGATGTATTTATCCTGGCACTTATGGGATTTGTTTTTTGTGTTTCTTTTTTGTTGCATATAAATGTTTTATTCAATAAGTTGTAATAACTCATACAACCATAAAATAAAAAATATATAAATTTGACAGGTCCCAAGTTGAATCTCTGCACAAATATAACCAAGAACACAATCAGTCATTTTTTCACAATTGCCCGTCAATAGTTTGAATTTGATATAAAGAAACATAGTCTTGTAACATATCAAATGAAAGCTGTTACCGTTCTGAGTAAAATGATGCCTCTCCCACTTCATTATCTTATTTCTAGCCCAAGATAAAAAAAATGTAAAGTCATACCAGGCCAAAATTCACCCTTTTTTTAAACTTTAAAAATCTGTAAAAAATTAACTGATGAAGAAAAAAATTCTAAATTTTTAATTTGTAATTAACTAAAGTTGTACTTCATATAGAAAAAGAATTAAAAAAATCTAAAGACGTCAGGTAAAAAAAAATATTCATATTTAGATCATTTGATATAGAATGACCCATTGACGCTATTAATATTAAAATATTTTAAATGTGGCTAAGAGCAAAGCAGACACATGGGCAGTTTTTGAAATATTTAAAGCGCGCCGATTTTTCGGAAATGCGTTTTAAAGTTTTGCGCTTGCGATCACATGGGTAAAATATTAACAAAGATCCTCTTGTGACATATCTGGTGAAAGCCTGCACAGTTCTGAGTAGATTGGTGTTCATTTTGTTTCTCTATCTTATTTCTAGCCCGAGATATGATAGAAAATGTAAAGCCATACCAGGCCAAAATTCGCACTTTTTTAAAACTTTAAAAATCTGTAAAAATTAACTGATAATGAAAAAAATTCAAAACTTTTTCTGTGTAATTAACTAAAGTTGTTCTTCATATAGAAAAAAAATTAAAAAAATCTGAGGACATCAGGGAAAAAAAATATTCATTTTTGGATCACTTGACATGGAATGACCCTTGCCCCAAATGTGTGTGTTGGGTGTAGGGACACATATTAACAGTCCGGGGGGGTCATTTGGGGTGGTTGGTTCCCTTTAAGTGGCCCTGTTAGTCAATATCCAACTCTTTTACAAGTTTAGAGATAGGACAAGGAAATACCAAGGCCAGGTATCAATCCACAGACAACTGTTTCGGGGTGTTGCCCCTAATCAGTGTGGAGTAGGATTCAGGCTAGGTGGGAGCAAGGCCTAGTAGACCAATATCGCAAAGCATTCACTGATCTCAGGGAGACCAGTCCAAAAAAACACTGCGAGCAGCCGGCTAAAGCGCTCAAACAGTGAATTCCTAGGCACATTGCCCCCTGGGAATTATGGATATGCAAATAGAGGGATATATGGCTAGTCTTGTGTTTGAGACTCCTAACCGAGGCTCCACAGACTTTATTTGCATATTCATAATTCCCAGGGGGCAATGTGCCTAGGAATTCACTGTGTTTGAGCGCTTTAGCCAGCTGCCCGCAGTGTTTTCTTGGACTGGTCTCCCTAAGATCAGTGAATGCTTTGCGATGTTGGTCTACTAGGCCTTGCGCCCACCTAGCCCGAATTCTACTCCACACTGATGAGGGGCAACACCCGAAACAGCTGTCTGTGGATGGATACCTGCCCTTGGTATTCCCTTGTCATATCTCTAAACTTGTAAAAGAGTTGGATATTGACTAAAAGGGACACTTAATATGGTGGTTATGGTGTTCACCCCAAGGAGCCACCCCTTGGATGGGTCCTTCCTGGTAGGATATCTGGCTAGTCCTGTGTTTGAGACTCCTCAGACTCTATTTGCATCTTCTCTATAAAGTCACCTCCTCTTTTCTGTTCTTCTACCAGTTCAATTGCAAAAAAACTCGTTTTAGTGCATTTTGAGTTATGCTGCTCTTTGGAATGTTTGGATAGAGGATAGCCGGTGTATACTTTTTTGATGTTCCTAATATGTTCTCTTATCCCGTATATAAAATACGTTTCGTGTTTACCGCATACATTTTTTCACGTGGACATGTTATTATATAGATAAGCACATAATAGAAAAAAGATGTCCGCACTCACCGGTAGTGGATCTTGATAAATTTATTTCGTGTTCATCCAAAAAGCGTGAACAATACAGCAAGGGAGGGGGTGCAGGGGCGGCGGACGACGGCTTGCTGTTTCGCGGTCGTGTACCGCTTCCACAGGTCCTCTATCTATAGATAGTGCTTATGAACATTACTTTTGGGAGCCAGCACCACCAGGTACTGCTGCAGATGTGTCACGGGAGTGACAGCCTACACTAACGTGAGACGTTTAGTGCCCAGTGTTTTCTATTATATAGATAACATTTTTGGTTTGACATGTCATGTGCTCTTTTATGCTGAAGGAGTTTTTCCAGATGAATCTTTGAACTCTTTTATTTCTCCATGGGTGGTGTCTGTTTTTCTGCAATTACTGCATAGTCTGCATGGTTTGAAGCTTTTTCTGAGGCGCTTGTGTCTTTTTACTTCCTTCTTCGGCTCATTCCTTGTTTATCAGTCGGAGCTACTATTATACGTAAAGAGTTTGCTCTTCTGAACATAATTATTGGCTTTTCTGGTAGAATTTCACCAATTAATTTATTCATTTTTAGTATGGGCCAGTGTCTCCTTAGAATCCTAATGTAGTTTTGATGGTTGTCATGATATTTTTAATTACTGGAATTGCTTTTATTTGTTCTTCAATTGTCATATCTGCTTTCATGTTTAATTCTTCTTTTTTCAATAGGAGATCTCTATTGTGTGCTGCCACTTTTTCTATTACCGCTTCTAGCTTCTTTTTGTCATATCCTTTTGTTAGATTTCTTGTTTCATTATGTTCGCCTCTTTCCTATAGTCATCCATTTTCGTACAGTTCCTCCTTAGTCTCATAAATTGGCTGGTGGGAATGTTGGTCAAGGTGGCAGCTGGTTTTATCTATATAACTGTTACAGTCCGTCTTTTTTCTAAAGGTCCTAATACATATTTCATTTTTTTCAATATAAATTTCCAAGTCCAGGAAGTTGATTTTCTGTTTACTAATAGTTCTTGTGAACTCCAGTCCATATTCATTATTCTTTATTCCTTCCAGAAAGGTATGCAGTGCTTCTTCGCTCTTGTCCCAAATAAAAATGATATCGTCTATGAATCTGTACCAAAGACGTATTCCTGATTTATATTCTCCGCCAACATGTATTTGCTCTTGTTCCCATTTTCTGACATATGAATTAGAATACCCAGGTGCGAAAGAAGTTCAATAAAATTCCCGAGAAAGGGTTATATCAATACACTGTGTTATTAATAGACACAGACCAAGAACAAGCTATAGACTAAAAGAGAAAGGTTCCAGCCATTAACTCATATATATATATACAGAGATTGGATATATATGAATACGGTTTTAACAAGTAAAGGGTATACAGACACATGGCATCACCCGCGGCGGATAGCTGCCAATCAAAATAAGGGAGCTCCAGTGTTTAAGGTGTAGATACACAAATATCAGTAGTTAACAGTTATAAGAATTTGTGTGAAGCACTGTTAGAGCACCATGGCATTTGAGAACATAGTACAAGAAAGAACATTCAGACTGAAACAATTTCTTCCAATATGAAGATTCAACATCACCATCAAAGCAAATAGATAAAATAAAACAATTACTGAGAACACTAGAAATCAACCTACTCAAAGAAATGAGAGACATGTGGGAGGTGGTGGCTCTCAACAGCTACCTACACGCCAGGAAAGTACCAAAGGGCCTGATATTTGAAAAAAGTCTAAGTACAGACTTTGGGGATCCAGAAACACAAAAAGAATGGAAGAATTTGACACGCAAATTTTCATTATTAGCACTTAGGTTTGTCATAAATAAAAGGAATGAGAGCCTAGACAAAACAAGCAAAACAGTGAATAAATCAATGACAGAGATTGGTAATTGTGATGTGAACGAGGAGTCCGAAAAATGAATGGAAGCTATATCAAAGAGACTGCTAGAGAAGGAAAGAGACCTGATAAATAAGAAAGCCAACGAGTTTGAAAGGGATGGGATAAAATTCAAAATGGGCATACCCAACAACATAACCAAAGACACCATTAATGAGGATAGAGGAGAAGAAATGCCAATTGACCTAAGCCTAATTACAATTGACGAATACAACACCACAATTGAAACACAGGAAGAGTGTAACTCCTCGACAATATCAATAGAATCAGGTTCCACAGTATACACCCCTATAGTAAACCATACAAAAGCATTGACTAAGGCAGGAACCATGGAATCAACAAGGTCACACTGCAAATATAACATAAGTTATTTATCATGGGAAGTAACTGAAGAAACTACATCTATCAGAGTAAAACTATACAACAGATATGAGCCACTAACGAACTACGAGAATGAAGAAGAACGCATGGAAGATACAAAGGAGAAGGAAGAAGAAATAGTACAAACACAAACAGCATCAGAAGAACACCTAAAGAAGAAGAGTAAAACGCCATTAGATAAACAAAATATGAATGGGAAAATTGTCCATTGAAAAGAAACAGAGACGAAGACACGCACAATAAAGCATAACTATGCAGGAAAAATGTACCACAGGGCAAACTGAAGAATATAACTCAAGAAAAATACAAAAATGAAGGAGAACAAATGAATAATGACAAACATGGAAGGAATAATAACAAAAACACCGAAAGAAATCAGACCAAAAAACCCAAAGAAGACAAAACAACTCATGAAAAATTCACAAAGACAGATTCAAGAAGGAGACTCCACATATTTGCATTCAGGATTATGCAAAAAATCACAGTTCAACCCTGTGGTGGAACAGGCCAAAGCTATGACGACTTTTGAGTCAATGGTAATCCAAGACATTAGAAAATACGAAAATGAAAGATGAAATACATAAAGAGAAATCTAACAACAAAGGAGAAAAAAGCCATTGAAGAGTTGATACACAACGAGGATATCATAATAAGGCCCGCAGATAAGGGAGGGGCCATTGTGATAATGGATACGGACAAATACATCAAGGAAGCTGAGAAACAACTGGATGATACAAAAACAAACCGAAAACTGACACAAGATCCCACAATTAAATATTTAAAAAAAACTGGAAGCTCTCACACAGAGAGGGAGGAAAATAGGGATTCTAACTAAGAAAGAATATAAATTTATTTTAAATAAAGCACCAAGAATACCAGTTTTTTTTACCATAAACCAAAAATTCATAAGGATAAGGCCAATCCTCCAGGAAGACCAATAATTTCAGGCATAAATAGCCTAACTGCTAATTTATCCAAATACACCGATGGGTACCTGCAAAAGAGTGTGCAAGAGTTACCACCTTACCTTAAGGACACTACGTATATGATTCAAAACTTGAAAAATGTAACATGGGAACCACACTTCACTATGGGAATGATGGATATCAAATCATTGTATATAATAATAGAACATGAAAGAGGATGCAGAGCCACGAAATATTTCTTGGAACAAGCAAGCACACTAGAACAAGAACAAATAAAACTCATAATCGAAGGCATACAATTCATCCTAAACCACAATTATTTTAAATTTGGAAGAAATTTGTATCAACAGCAGTGGGGTACCGCTATGGGTACGAGTTTCGCATCTGGGTATTCTAATTTATATGTCAGAAAATGGGAACAAGAGCAAATACATGTTGGTGGAGGATATAAATCAGGAATACGTCTTTGGTACAGATTCATAGACGATATCATTTTAATTTGGGACAAGAGCAAAGAAGCACTGCATACCTTTCTGGAAGGAATAAAGAAAAATGAATATGGACTGGAGTTCACAAGAACTACAGTCAATCTAGTAGGAAGGAAGAGAGGTAAAGAGAGATGCATAAAGTGCATGTTCACTAATGCCAGAAGCCTCACCAACAAAATGGAGGAATTAGAATTGATTTTGTTGGAAAATAATTATGACATGGTGGGGATTTCAGAGACTTGGCTGGATGAGAGCCATGACTGGGCTGTTAATTTACAAGGCTATTGTCTGTTCAGAAATGACCGTACAAATAGGCGAGGAGGAGGTGTATGTTTATACGTAAAATCATCCTTAAAACCCATCCTGCGTGATAATATAGGTGAATCTAATGGAAATGTAGAGTCCCTGTGGGTGGAGATAAGGGGAGGGGGAAAAAATAATAAATTACTGATAGGGGTTTGTTATAAGTCTCCAACAATAATGGAAGTGGAGGAGAATATCCTCATAAAGCAAATAGATGAAGCAGCGACTCAGGGAGAAGTCATTATTATGGGGGACTTCAACTACCCTGAAATACATTGGGGATCAGAAACCTGCAGTTCCAGCAAAGGTAATAAGTTTTTGAAAACTATGAGAGACAATTACCTTTCACAACTGGTTCAGGACCCAACAAGAAGGGGGGCACTGCTGGACCTAATATTAACCAACAGGCCAGACCGCATATCAAATATACGGGTTGGAGGTCACTTGGGTAACAGTGATTATAACTTAATAAGCTTTCAAGTATCCTTTACTAAGACGTGTAGTAGAGGGTCCACAAGGACACTAAACTTCAGGAAGGCAAATTTCCAACGGTTGAGAGATGATCTTAGTGCAATAAACTGGGACGATGTCCTGAGACATAAAAGTACACAACACAAATGGGAGATGTTTATTAGCATCCTGAATAGGACCTGCGCACAATATATACCCTATGGGAATAAGCATGCTAGAAATAGGAGGAAACCACTATGGCTAAATAAAGCGGTAAGAAGTGCAATATGTGACAAAAAGAAAGCATTTAGGGAATTAAAGCAAGTAGGTAGTGATGAAGCATTAAATAAATACAGAAAATTAAATAACATTTGTAAAAAGCAAATCAAGGCAGCAAAGATTGAAACAGAGAGACTCATTGCCAGAGAAAGTAAAAAGAATCCCAAAATATCATATTTTTTAACTACATAAATAGTAAGAAACTAAAAAATGATGGTGTTGGCCCCTTTAAAAATAGTCTGGGTGAAATGGTGGATGAGGATGAGGAAAAAGCCAATATGCTAAATGACTTTTTTTCAACAGTATTTACACAAGAAAATCCCATGACAGACAATATGATCAGTGATAACAAAAAGTCTCAATTAAATTTCACCTGCTTAACCCAAGAGGAAGTACGGCATCGTCTAAAAATCACTAAAATTGACAAATCACCGGGCCCGGATGGGATACACCCCAGAGTGCTGCAGGAATTAAGTACTGTCATAGATAGACCATTATTTTTAATATTTAAAGATTTCATAATAACAGGGTCTGTACCACAGGACTGGCGTATAGCAAATGTGGTGCCAATATTCAAAAAGGGGACAAAAACTGAACTTGGAAATTATAGGCCAGTAAGCTTAACCTCTACTGTGGGTAAAATCCTAGAGGGTTTTCTAAGAGATGCTATACTGGAGTATCTGAACAAAAATAACTTCATGACCCATTATCAACATGGTTTTACGAGGGACCGTTCCTGTCAAACTAATCTGATAAGCTTCTATGAAGAAGTAAGTTCTGGACTGGACCAAGGAAATGCAGTGGATGTGGTGTATATGGACTTTTCAAAAGCTTTTGATACGGTGCCACACAAAAGGTTGATACATAAAATGAGGGCAATGGGGATAGGGGAAAATATGTGTAAGTGGGTTAAGAACTGGCTTAGTGATAGGAAACAAAGGGTGGTTATTAATGGAACACACTCAGAATGGGTCACAGTTAACAGTGGGGTACCACAGGGGTCAGTGTTGGGCCCGCTTCTATTTAATATATTTATTAATGACCTTGTAGGGGGCATACAGAGTAGAATCTCAATATTTGCAGATGACACTAAACTCTGCAGGGTAATCAATACAGACGAGGACAATTTTATATTACAGGAGGATTTATGTAAACTAGAAGCTTGGGCTGCTAAATGGCAAATGCGCTTTAATGGGGATAAATGTAAAGTCATGCACTTGGGCAGAGGAAACAAAAGGTATAATTATGTGCTTAATTGTAAAACACTGGGCAAAACTGTCACTGAAAAAGACCTGGGTGTATGGGTAGATGACAAACTCACATTTAGTGGCCAGTGTCAGGCAGCTGCTGCAAAGGCAAATAAAATAATGGGATGCATTAAAAGAGGCATAGATGCTCATGAGGAGAACATAATTTTACCTCTATACAAGTCACTAGTGCGACCACACTTAGAATACTGTGCACAATTCTGGTCTCCGGTGTATAAGAAAGACATAGCTGAACTAAAGCGGGTCCAGAGAAGAGCGACAAAAGTCATTAGAGGACTAAGGGGTCTGCAATACCAAGACAGGTTATTAAACTTGGGGTTATTTAGCTTGGAAAAACGAAGGCTTAGGGGTGATCTTATAATAATGTATAAATATATGAGGGGGCAGTACAGAGGCCTTTCTAATGATCTCTTTACTCTTAGGCCTGAGACTGGAACAAGGGGGCATCCTCTATGTCTGGAGGAAAGAAGGTTTAATCATAATCACAGACGCGGATTCTTTACTGTAAGAGCAGTGAGACTATGGAACTCTCTGCCACATGCTGTTGTAATGAGTGACTCACTACTAACATTTAAGAAGGGCCTGGATGCCTTTCTTGAAAATTATAATATTACCAGTTATATATACTAGATTCTTTGATAGGGCGTTGATCCAGGGAATTAGTCTGATTGCCATATCTGGAGTCAGGAAGGAATTTTTTCCCCAATGTGGAGCTTAGTGTTGCCACATGGTTTTTTTTTTGCCTTCCTCAGGATCAACATGTTAGGCTATGGGTTGAACTAGATGGACTTAAAGTCTTCCTTCAACCTTAAAAACTATGTTATGTTACTATGTTATTAGTAAAGAGAAAATCAACTTCCTGGACTTGGAAATTTATATTGAAAAAATGAAATATGTACTAGGACCTTTAGAAAAAAGACAGACTGTAACAGTTATAGATAAAACCAGCTGCCACCTCCCAACCATGGACACATTGTTCCATTTTGTACACGGCAACAATGTGTCCATGATTTCACTGCAATCAGTGAGTTGCAAGCAATGTCTGCACAGATATCTCTGTGTGTAACGGTACCTTTACTGTTCTGTTTGAGCTAGAACGCCTAATGGTTGTTGAGGGATCAAACGCTTATTTCTCTCTGCAAAATCCAAGTACATTTATATAATTTAGACAATAGGGAGTTTAAAATGCCAGGTATATTGCGCTCCTGGGAGTAGAGGATCCAGCCAGACATGATTCAGCTTTGATAATTTAGCTTTAAACAATGTGATTTTCTGGATTTTGTTTTTGACATTCTATCTCTCACTGTTAAAAATTAACCTACCCTTAAATTTAAAGACTGTTCGTGTCTTTGTCAGTGGGCAAATTTACAAAATCACCAAGGGATCAAATACTTATTTTCCCCACTGTGCATCTAATAAAGTTTTTCATTTAATATATTATTGGTTTTATTGCACATTCTCTCTATATGCTCCATGTTAGGCTGCCTTCACACTTGCAGATGCATCTGCAGCGTTTTGCAGATGCATCTGCAAGTATCAGCATGCAGACCGCGGCCCCTATGTTTATAATAGGGCGCACCGCGGTCTGAATGCTCTCATTCATTCCTATATGTGAGCCGTAAGCAGGCGTATGCCTGCTGACAGATCACCACACTCCCGCCCCGCACCTTGGACGCAACATCTCGCGTCCATAGTGCGGGCGGGAGAGTGTGATCTGTAAGCAGGCATACGCCTGCTTACGGCTCACATATAGGAATGAATGAGAGCATTCACACCACGGCCGCGGTCTGCATGCTGATACTTGCAGATGCATCTGCAAAACGCTGCAGATGCATCTGCAAGTGTGAAGCCAGCCTTAGATATACCAGCAGTTTGGAGTTTTGGCCACTTCATTGTTTATTATTGGCTTATCTTGTTTCATCCCTTTCATCTCGATCTATTTCTCAAAAGAAATTTTTATCAATATAGTTCTAAATATTTACAATAATGTATTGTAGAAACATATGAATCCATCATAATCATCTATTTCTATGCATTGATGACAGATACTTATTTCATATTGCGTAGGTTTCTAGTGTCTGACTCATGTGATCCTTGATAAGTATCCTCCTTACCACATACTTTAGATATATTACTGCGCCTTATCACAAAACTATGCAAAAAATGAACTGAGCTGAAACAGTGCCTTATGCCAAATGTAGTTGAAAGGGGAGATGTTAGGAATTTGTCAATCATTATTACATTCAGAAGAAGATTTCCATAGCACTATCATCTGAAATATAGAGATTTATGAGGTGCACCTGCACGGTGTTACACAAACTAGTTAGCTTGCTGCATTTGTTAATCCTATAGTATTACACAAATGATTAGGATTTATTTTTCCCATGGATGATAAATGTTAGTAATGATTATATTAAATTTACAATGATAGTATTACATTTAATTTTAAACCACATCCATATTTAAATCCATTTATGACTGGAACAGATTGCCTTGTGGTTAGTGATGAGCAAGTGTATTCGTTACTATTCGCTACTTGCACGGATAGTATGATATTCGGGTTACTCGCTATATCTTGAGTATTTGTGTGCTTGTGTCGCTATATTTGGATTTCCTGCCCAGCAGTTTTGGTGCATCCTTTGCAGCCACTAAACATGCTGGGCTTCTTTTTTATAAATTTAAGTTTATTGAGGTCAATATCAAAACAGAAAAACAGTTCAGTCAACATAGTAGCATACAGAAGGTTCAAAAATGACAAATAACATGTTAGGGCATGTGTAGTAGTGTGTATCGGCAAGCAGAGCGAGAGAAGAGAGTATGAATTCTGGACTGCAGTCGTACCAGTGGGGCTAATGCCGACCGCTAGCCTAGAGGCATCACAAAGCTTCATGTATGCGATTTATCTTCGTCCTTCTGGCTCAGTAGCAAGAAGGGGAGCTAAGACTAGTGTAGGAATTAAAAACTCAAAGAGATGACATGAGGCATGAGCGGAGAGGAGAAAAGCAATAGAGGAGTTGAAGAAAGGGGAGAAAGGGGCAGGGGTCAGAGTGGGTCAATGTGGAAAAACCCATCCTGGGCTTATTAACCAATCACAGTAATGCATTACTGTGATTGGCTGGCATCATAGGGTCTATTTATGCCCTGCTGCCGCCATTTTGCGCACATTTCATCTGGAGCAAGAATTGGAGAAGCATAAGGAGAGATCAAGCAGCTGAGAGAGTCTTTAGGCCTATTTATAACACAAAGCCATTTGAGGGTGTGAGGCACCGCCGACATGATCCCCATGGCCGGGGCACATCACATGCAGGATCAGGGTATGATCCTGTTCACACTGGCCGGTTTTCCTGTGACGATGCTGTGTGAACCTACCCGGAACACAAGGTGTTAAATATGAGAGTGACTGTTGTAGATGTGATACAATCATGAGCCTAATGAGCGGCTGTGAGTGGCTCCTGAGATCGATGGGGCCCTGAGGAAAGGATTGGGTGTTGATTGCTGACAGCCCGGGTGGGTGTGTCAGGTGGATGTGTCCTGAGGAATAGCAGCCCAGCTGGATGAGTCAGTGTGGGAGTGGCAGGCACGATAAGAGCCTGCCAGCTGAGTGTCTGGGAGATTCATTATCAGCCAGAGATCAGCCTGGGAGGATGGTGATCAATGAGCAGCCAGAGTGCAGAGCAGTCCAGTCCAGGGCTCTGTGTGGAATGAAGGGAGCATGCTAGCTCCTTACCGGTGACAAGGTCTGGTGTTGTTACAGCTCCTGGAGTGGGGAAGCCGGGGCTGACCCAGCCGGAGACTGGTCGGGGTGTGTGGTTGAGACACGTCCGGGAAAGGAGCCCTTGGGGACGCTTGGTGGACTCAGGCAGCAAGACCCGGATCTGTGCCCGGTAAGAAAGCAGTTCTCGAATGCTTGTGTGAACTGTGCACCTGGTGCGTGAAATGTGCTAGGCGGGCATAGCCGCCCTGAGGTCCGACTAGATAGTCAGTGAGGGACCTGTTTTAACTATATGTGTATGTTATGGCTTAGGTAGAAAGGCCATGTGCGGAGTCTGTGTGAGAGCCCCAGCTGGAGTGGATGATATTGGAGACGTTCCGTCCCTGTGGGACGAGAGGGAGGCTTACCCTGCTGCTTGCAGCGGGCACCTGTCCCTCAACCACGACCTCTAATGGTGTGGGTGTGCCTGTGGCCAGAGACAGGGGTCACGAAGGCTCCTAGAAGGGTAACCATGGCTGATCCGATAGGGTGCTACTCAGACGCAGGGTACAGTCATCGACCTGGAGACCTGCCATGAGATGGAGGTTTGGTGGCGACTGGTGGCCTGTACCGTGGTGAGTAGGCCATGGTGACGTGTGGTTAGCCCGGATTCTACGGTTGACCAGGTCCCTGTTATGGTCATGGAGGAGCCACAGTCCATGGATGTATTATGATGGGCTGTGAGCGGGTGTGAGGATGCATGGGATCCATGAATATTTTATGATGGATCACATGTGATATGTAAGGTCCCGGTCAGGCAGGAATCCTGACTTTGGGATATATATAGAGTCATCAGGCTGGGTGACTAAAGCCAGGCAGCAGGTACCTCCATTGGGACCCACAGGGCCCGTTGAAGCGTATGTAGCTAAGGTCAGAAGCAAGGGATAAAAAGGGCTCCTAGAGTGGGGACACCATGGTTGAACCAGGTGGACTCTGACCGGGACGTAGGTTGAGATGCGTCCAGGAAGGGGCCCCTTGGGGACACATGACATACCCAGTACTCAGGTTGCTCAATCCCTGTTCTGAACCCGGAGGTGTCATCATTGATATATATATAGGGTAAACTGATAAATGTATGTGTAAAGTGTATATAGGCCGAAGGCCGTAGCTACCACGGGAGCTGTAAGTAGAGCTCCAATGGGGACAGAGAGATGGTTACAGGTCCCGGGTTACGATAAGACGTTATGTGCTATAAGTGTTATGTAATGTTATATGTAAATGTATGGTGTATTTATGTAAAGTGTTTATAATCAATGTGCAATGTGTAAAACATGCTACCCTGGTTATGTTATTAATATGTGAAAATAAACGGGTAGACATTGGTTAACTTATAAACACGTGTTGTTGTCGTTATGCAAGCGGGTTCCCCGGGTGCTACCTCACAAGGGCCACTTGCAGTGTATATTAGGTAAGTGTAGTGTTGGGAGGGAGAGATTCTCAAGCAGGGTCAGCTTAAAGGAGCTGTTCACTAGCTCTATAATACCACAAAACAATAGTTCTTTTCAGAGCTGAAACCACAGAAAAAACTCAGACTACAGGGAGGGAGAGATTGTGCATTAGGTAGGGAGAGGTTAAACTGTTCTTCCAGTGTCCATCTTAAAACAGCTTTTGTCAGAATCAAAGCTCTATTTTTCCAGCACACAGAGTAGTAGCATTTTGTGCTGCCTTTTGCTTAAAAGCACTGGTCTTTTTCCCCACAGTTTTTGGGGTCACAGCCTGACTTCTGCTGTCCACATCAGTCCCGTTAATACGGTGATAGTGCCTTAGCCAAAGCAGAACTACAAACATTTACTACTGCCTGCTACAAAGCACGCATCGGACCTTTTTACCCAGTGTTTTTATGGTGACATTTAGGTAAGCTTGTGACACTAAAAGCTCACCAATTAATACAGTCCTATAGTGCTTGTAAAATCCTAAGTAGTACTCTTAACATTTAATGGTGTTTGACAGGAAGCATGCACAATTCATTCTTTCCCCTGTCAGTTTTGGGGTCACATTTTGCTTGGTATGTGGTAAGAAGTCCAAAATATTTATCTAGTGAGCTATTGAAATTCTGTCAAATACAATGTCTAGTAGCTGAGAATAGTGTAAGGACATATATTGTATCAGGGACTGAGAAAATAGAATAGCATTCCATGACCTGCATATTAGAACAATAAGTTCAATAACTGTTTTAGGCCCCTTTCACATCAGCGGTTTTGCACTGATCGCGGCAGATGCGGTGAAAAAAACGCAACTGCCACGATTACCGCATAACGGCTGCACTTGCGGAAGACCTAATAGGAGTCTGATAAGAAATATCACTCTAAAACATAATGTTGTAAATTGTATATTGTAGATTACAAAGAGAAAGCAGGAACATCACAATACCTGAATAAACCATTGCCAGAGGCAGATATCACGTATCAAGAATCCCTTTCAGTATTGTATTTATACAACTTAAAAAGAATTAAGTTTTAATTTGATAATTACAGTACCTTTTAATCAGAGATAAACAAGGAATTTTATCAATTTTAGAGGATTTTTTACATGTTTTTGTAATGCTTAATAAACATCCCTGAGAAAAGGTTAAAAATATACAGTGCATTGATTCTATATCCATAGCTATAAAGGGAAGGGGAAAGATCAGCGTTGAGAGCCATACAAATAATAGGTATTTTAAAGTTTGTGTTTCGTTTGCCAAACGGGCATATTTTCGCTCACTATATCGGTGAAAAGGTCACTGAAGTACTGAACCCCATTCAAATCAATGATGTCACGATAGTGGTATAGCTAAAGCGTAGCTTCATCGTTGATCAGGAATACAGAGATGAGTGACAGGTGTAGGCATGGTGCTAAGAGAGCCTAGTTAAATTCACAAAATACGCAACAAAGACAAGAATTGTCTCCCAATTTGAAAAATATTATGCCCAGATTGCTTCAAAGTGACATCAATTCACCCAGAATAAAAAGTGTAATTCAACATAATACCTCTCTTATCATTCTAAAAATATTGCTGACATACGCAGCACCCTACTAGGTGTTTGGAAAGCATAGAAACAAAACTGTGTATGAGTGTGAAACCACTGGCACTTCCCCTGTGTTACCTCCTTCCCAATATGTTATCCAGGAACATCCCTGATGCCACCTGCACACACCCTGCAGTTGCTCATACACAACAAATATTTAGAATTGAACAGTGGATATTTATCAGATATTTTTCTGGTATCAAGCAAATGTGACCCTTAAAATGACTGGGGGCACAAGGACCAGTGCTTTTTAATGGACATTAGCAAATGAAACTGCACTATTATACAGTATACAATGGATTCTGAAAATCTAGCTCTAAGGCCCCTTTCACATCAGCGGTTTTACGCTGATCGCGGCAGATGCGTTGAAAAACCTGCAACTGCCGCGATTACCGCATAACGGCTGCACTTGCGGTGTACTTGTGGCAAGCCCCATGCAATGTATATGCGGGCTTGCGGCAGGTGTGGTATCGGCACTTGCAGCAGGTGCGGCCGCGAAAAAAACGTAGCATGTCGCGGTTTTTTTTGCGGCCGCACTTGCCGCAAGTGCCGATACCGCACTTGCCGCACCTGCCGCAAGCCCGCATAGACATTGTAGGGGGCTTGCCGCAAGTACACCACTATTGACTTTTCAGAAAAAAAATTACATGGGCTTCGCCGTATTTCTGGAACCAGCCGGATCCAGCAGGCAGCGACGGGCTGCCCCCAACCCCCAGGTGCCTATTTGTACCTGGCCAGACACAAGAATATAGGGGAGCCCTTTTTTTTAATTATTTCATGAATTTCATGAAATAATTAAAAAAAAATGCGAGGGGCTCTGCGCAATTTCTATGTCTAGCCAGGTACAGCTAAGCAGCTGGGGGCTGGAATCCGCAGCGCAGGGATGCCCAAGCTTTCTGGGCACCCCCCGCTGCAAATTGCAGCCGGCAGCCGCCCCAGAAGATGGCTCGTTCATTGAAGCGCCATCCTCTGGCGCTGAACCCCGCTCTTCCAGCGGCCCTGGTGGCGGTGGCACGCTGGGTAATAAAGAGGTTAGGGCCAGCTTTGTATTATCAGCTGGCCCTAAGCCCGAAATTTATGGCGGTCACGCCAATATTAGACATGACCGCCATGAATTTCTATTAAATTGTTTTAAAAAAAACACAACACAGAGAAAATTTTTTATTAGAAATAAAAAAAAAAGCCATTAGGGACTTGAAAAAAATCCTCTTCCGTCCGACGCAGTCCAAAACGCGATGTCCTCTCTGCTCATCCCTATGCATAGATATAGATGTCTATGCACAGGGAATGAGCAGACTGAGAACAATCTCAGCTCTGCTACGTCAGGCAGCAGGCGGGCTCTAGGACCCTGGAGCAGACAGGACTCTAATCTGTGCGAGTTTCCCAGCGATTACTTGCACAGTAAACGAGTCCAATGCAAATCAATGGCAAAACTAGGATTGCTTCAGGCTGAAGCTTCCGAGACACATCTGTGATTTGTAAATCGCACACTACTCGCTATTACTCGCTTCCCCATTCATTAAAATTGGACTCGCTAGACTCGCAACGAGTAGCGAGTCCTGGGCTCGCACTCGCTAGAGTCAAGCGACTCCGAGTAATTTAGGATTCGCCCATCACTAATCATGGATCCACTGATTTTTTCACACTATCTGATCTGTTGATTTTCTATCTCTGCTGTGTGGATTCCTGGCTGATAATCTGCTATAACATCTGTTTTCTATAGTTTTGATGGCTACTGGTGTTGTGCAATATTACTATCATTAAGTTACACTACCTTGGGTTCTGTTCCTCCACCTCCTTAAGTTCCCTTTGTCCAGCGTGTTCGGTGTGTCCCCCTGTGAGCAGCTGATCTTTGTGGTGGCTACGTTGCACCGCTCACGGCGCTCGGCCATCTGTCTTCCGGGTTCCGGGGCACTATCAGTCAGCTGAAGCCTACGTCATCACGTAGTGCGTGCACATCATGGTCATACGTCAATGACAGGGCAAAGTAAAGGGCCGTCTAGCGTTACTGTTAGCATGCAATACGGGCTGTATGTCGGTGTCACCAACTAGTTTCAAAGGCTGTGGTCTGTGCATTGATTCTATATCTAAAGCCATAGAGGGAAGGGGAAAGATTAGCACTGGGAACCATACAAATAATAGTACTGTACACAAATTAACCACGGAGAAGACACACATGGCAACTCTCTGGTTCTCCAAAGCAGCAACACACTAGGGACAGCACATAGGTGAACACCCCTATAAAAGCAAGCTCCAGTATAAAAACTACGGTAAATAATTTTTGACAAACTTTAAAAGGTTTTTTCATCTCTAACTGAGATAATTTTGAAAAATTAACATTTTTGTTGAATTTAAGTTGGGCTGCTGTCATCTGGAGGGATTCGATTTAAACTGTGGAGAAATCCAGTCCTTGGTGAATTTAATCAGAGTAAGTCTGTCTGCATTTTACATGGAGTGGCATGTGCACCTATTAATGATGACTGATTGCCCCAGCGTAACTGAAAATATGCTCTGATATCACACTAGCAGCAGGGCAGACCAGCACCTCCCAGGCATATAAGGAGAGGTCAGGCCAAATATTCAGCTTGGACACCCAATAATTAAAGGGAATTAAATCATCATGAATGATGCAGGTATGGTCACTTAAGTATCCATTGAGCATGTTGTTCAACTTCTATCTCCTTGGCATTGTTGCAGGCACAGCTAGCCCTTGCTGATGTGCTGGTTTATTCAAAATGGCCCAGTTTGTACACATTTTTTCACCCACCACTGTTGTAGCAGCTGTGTATGTCTCTCCCCATTAACCCTTGCTTTTCAATAGAGCCAGAACCTCTGCCGTCAGCGTTGTCAGAGGATGATGTATTCAGAAACTGATCTACAATGGTGCCTCTTGAAGGATTCCATTGTGCAACCCTTAGGTAACTCTAAAAGAAGAGAAGAAAATTTCTCCTTGTATAGTCGGTTGAGAAAGATAGCTAACCAGTATAGGTGGTTGGCGAAAATGTGTATCATGCGAGGGTCTTACACATGAACTGTGCCATGTGGGCTGAGCTTCAAACAGGCAAAGGTTCTGCATCACAAACAGGAGAAACAATGAATAATACCCATCCTCTCCTCATGGTGCCTCTCCTAGTCCTCCACCTCCTCCTCTCCAGCCCATCCCAACTCCAGCACCAAGCTGAGGTTGGGAGTCCACTCTGTAGCAATGGGAGTCCCCTTTGTGGCACAGAATAACAAGTCCTCTCCCACCTCATCCTCCTCATCTTCCTCCTCATCATCACCCAATGTTACCTCAGAATATCAGCTGGGCATTCAAAGCTTCCTCTTTGAGATTATAAAGTGATTATTTCATCAGACAGAGCAGAGGGATGGGTAAACTGATAATAGCCTGACTAATCACTGCTCATGAGCTTGATACAGTACTCAAAGTTCTCAAGAACCTCAAAAATGTCAGCGATCCACAACCATTTGACAGTTGTTATGTGTAGTTGCTCTCAATGTAACAGGCATGTTGAAGCTGGTATTCAAATACAGCCCTCTGCTGCTCGCTAATCCTCAACAACGTATGAAGTGTTCAGTTCAACTGCATGTGCAGGTTGCAAATGAGTTGTTGACTTGTCAAATTAAAGTGGTTTTGCAACACTTGAAGACCAGCAAAGTGGTAGAGGAATGGCGTAAATGGGCAATAATATGGTACACATTCTGAAGTATATAAGGAAAGCCAGGGTATGTTTTGATTTATTTATGAACAACTAGGTTCAGTATGTGAGTCATTCATGGCATGTGTAGCAGCTTGCTGATCTTTCAAGACCAAATTACTGCCATTATCACACATGACCATGTTCATAGAGGAGGGCACGCCAAAATGAATAAAGGAGGGCCTCACAAATGTATAGAGGAGAGCCCCCCCCAAATGTATTGAGAGCCTTCCTAAATGAAAATAGGAGGGCCCTCACAAATGTATAGAGGAGAGCCCTCCCAAATGTATTGAGAGCCTTCCCAAATGAAAATAGGAGGGCCCTCACAAATGTATAGAGGAGAGCCCCCCAAATGTATTGAGAGCCTTCCCAAATGAAAATAGGAGGGCCCTCACAAATGTATAGAGGAAAGCCCTCCCAAATGTATTGAGAGCCTTCCGAAATGAAAATATTTGGGCCCTCCCAAATGTATAGAGTGGGGCCATCCAAAATGTATTGAGGGCCTTCCCAAACGAATAGAGGTGGGCCCTCCCAATTGAATAAAAAAAGGACCCTCTCAAATGAATAGAGGAGGGCCCTCCCTAATGTACATATGAGATGAACTTCAATGGCATCAACAATGGCTTTGCTTATGCTGTTATTCTTAAGGCAGTGGTTTTAGCCCCAATGTATAGAGAAGGGCTCTCTCAAACATATGTTACAGGGCCACTTCTGGGCCCTCACCAAACTCAGGTTTGCTGGCCCTCTGTAAAATTGAATTGATGTCTGCAGAATGACAAGGAGGAGAAGGAGGAGGGCATACAGAATCTGGCATACGTGGAGATGGGAACCATAATGGACGTTGAGCCCACTATTCTTGGCGTGAGTAGTTTGTGTGATGTCCCAGGCTGTCACTATGTCTCACGCTCTACCAGGCTCACCCAGTTTGCCATCATAGAAATATGTTGTCCCTAACTGTTCACAACAACCATTTTATGTATGTGTTGCTACGTGAACTATCCCGGTTACAGCATTGGTGGCAGCACGGTTCATATTATTTAAAGGGAAACTGTCACCAGGTTTTTGCTATTCCATCTGACAGCAGCAGCATAATATAGAGGGAGAGACCCTGATTCCAGTGATGTGTCACTTACTGGGATCCTTGCTGTCATTTTCATAAAATTACTGTTTTGGCTGCTTCAGATTTAGCAGTAAATGAATATGCTGGACTACCTGAGTAGTCCTCTAATGATAATTTCCAGCTGATTAAACAGTGATTTTATCAAAACTACCATAAGCAACCCAGTAAGTGACACATCGCTGGAATCCGGGTTTCTGTCTCTACATTATTCTGCTGTCAGAAGAGATGGCAAAAACCTGGTGACAGAGTCCCTTTAACACATGCTTCTGTAAAGCAGGACTGTGGGGACCTGCTTACTTTAAACAGTGCCTTCCCCCCTCCCACCAGTGCCACAATGAAAAACACGGCCATGGGTTGAAAAGGTCGGTCACAGTTTATTAATTTCGCTAGCAGAGAAAGGCACTTACATTTCATAATTGGCTCATCGCTGAATGCCCTGTCTGTGACAGACCAGCGAGCTGGCCAATGAGCGGTTATGAACCTTAGCCCTTCTCCAGCTTTTCCGCTGTGACTTAAACGATTAAAATGCACAAACAAAAACTTTGTTCTTGATATTAATACACAATCATATGGCTATATACTGGATATTAACATACAATCAATCTGGCAACAATCAAAATTGAATTTAAAGAATGGGAGGGAGGGTGGGAAAAGCTTCCAAGGGTCACCGGGTGAAAAGAGAAAGTAACTGTCCTGGGTACCTGAATATAACCCCTGTAGGTGTGGCTGGATGCCCCTTCCCCTATTATCCCGTTGGTCAGTTGGGCATCCCAATTAGTGCTCTACCTGAGGAGTGGTGGAAGGGGGGAATAGGGCACTGACCATTACCTTCCTCTAGCTTCCTCCAGATGTGCCCAACAGTCAGAGGCACGTTCCTTAGTCAGTACCGTGCCTGCCAGACTGTGGAAACCTGCTTGCTTTAAACAGTGCCTTCCCCCCTCCCACCAGTCCCACAATGAAAAACACGGCCAGGCCTGGATGGGTTGAAAAGGTTAGTCACAGTTTATTAATTTCGCTAGCAGAGAAAGGCACTTACACTTCATAACGGGCTCATCCCTGAATGCCCTGTCTGTGACAGACCGGCGAGCTGGCCAATGAGCGGTTATGAACCTTAGCCCTTCTCCACCTTTTCCGCCACGGAGGATCATGTGTACCCCCTACACAGGACTCCGACCCGCACCCATCATCATCAGAGCTTGCTCAACTCCGTCCTGCAAACCAGACAAAAAAATGTCTAGACCAATGTCTGTGAGGTGAACTTTGTCCGGTCTTAGAAGTGCAGAATTATCGCCTTCCAACTGGTCATGGCGCACCACGATCCCTCATTTTCCCCTCACAAACTTCGCCATTCTCGCATTGACATTTCTTCTTGCTCGCTCTATGGCTTTGGCATCCCTTGCTCCACGGCAGTTGGCGCGTGGTACAATTTCAGACCACACAAGTGTTAAGTCCGGGCATAAATAGATAGAAATTATCCAAAAATACAAAAGAAAACAATGTCCGCACTCACCGGTAGTGGATCTTGACACCTTTAATTCCTGTTCATATACACAAACATGAACAAATCAGCAAGGGAGGGGGTGCAGGGGCGACGGACGACGGCTCGCCGTTTCGTGGTTGAGTACCGCTTCCACGGGTTGCTCATGTTTGTGTATATGAACAGGAATTAAAGGTGTCAAGATCCACTACCGGTGTGTGCGGACATTGTTTTCTTTTGTATTTTTGGATAACCGCTATTGCAAGCCAGCACCACCAGGTATAGCTGCAGAGGTGTCACGGGAGTGACAGCCCACCCTAACTGAATAAGTGCAGTGCCCAGTGTTTTTCTATTTGGATGATTGCATAAATAGATAGCATGCTCAATGCCCGTTGTTATTACTGTATATAGTTCGCTCATTTTGGTTTTGCCCAAATCGTTTCCACCCACGTGCAACACCAATATTATTGGCCCCTTGGCCCTCCTGTAGTTGTCGACTAACTCCGGGAACACCTGCTTCCATCGGAGCCCTCTGATGCCTCTCCAGTTCACCTCTAGATTCGGGAAGCCTAGGTGTTTTCCTCGTGGGCGAAGCTCTGCCCTTTTTGCCGCCCAGTAAATGTAAGACTGTCCTACAACCCAAACTTCAAGCCTACTGCTGCCTGTAAGATAAAAGCATGTTATTTCAGCAAATCAGGTCTTATATATCTTGCGAAGCATGCAGATTTCCAAAGCCCTATTCTCTGTAAATCGGCCTCCGTTACACCTGCTTTAGCTGCCTCTGTGGCTGCGCCGATTCGGAAAGAATGCGTCCCATACTCCTTAGGATTTGCCCCGGTTTTAGATAAGCATTGTTTGAACAATGCCTGAAATTGATACTTGGCAGAGGGGACCCGTCCGTATGTGAGAGAAAAAATCTGCTGGTGTGTCTTATTGACATGTAACGTTTGACTATTTTTAGCGGGCATACTGGGCCATCTGAGGAGTTAACCAGGACCCATGTGCCCCTACCGGTGGGGTCGCATTTAGATTTACGCACGCAAATGCGCAGAGCGTCGCTGCATATGACTAAGTCTTCCTGGTGACAGAGTCCCTTTAACACATGCTTCTGTAAAGCAGGGATAGAACACCAGGTACAATAGTAGAGGCACTGGCTTAGAAAGGAGTATTGTGCGGCAGCCACAGCAAAGAGATCAGGGAAAAACTCTGTTCCCACAAACCCAAAGGGAAACATCTCCACAGCTAACAATTTTGAAATGTGAGTGTTTAATGGTTTAGCCTGTGGAAAAGTGTTTGTGTATTTACGCTTCCTTTCCAAGATCTGGACAAAGACAACGGCACGCTTCACTGAGACAAAAAGTGGACATGGTTCATGTTTATTGCTTTGTCTGTGCAACCGCAGCTCAAGGGCAGGAGGTGGGAGCACCTGCTTCATGGACAGCAGATTGTGAAGGGCAAAAGTATAGAGGAAGACTCTCATGAATGTATAAAGGAAGGCCCTCCCAAATGTATAGAGGAGGGGGCCCTCTCAAATATATAGAGGAGGGCACCCACAAATGTATAGAGGAGGGCCCTCCCAAATGAATAAAAAGGCCTTCTCAAATGAATAGAGGAGGGTCCTTCCTAATGCGGAGATGAGATGTCCTTCAGTGGCATCAACCATGGCTTTGCTTATGCCATTATTCTTAAGGCACTGGTTTCAGCCCCAAATGTATATAGGAGGGCCCTCCCAAACGTATGTTACAGGGCCATCTCTGGGCCCCCACTAAACTCAGGTATTTAATTTCATTTATTTGAGTGCTGCAGAATAACTTGAAGGAGACTAAGAAGGAGACTAAGAAGGAGGAGGAGGAGTGGAGGCAGAACCTTGCATATGAGGAGTTTCAAACCATGATGGATATTGGGCACACTATTCTTGGCATGGTTAGGGTGTGTGATGTCCCAGGTTGTCACTCTGTCCCACCATCCACCAGGTTCCCCCAGTGTGCTATCAGGGAAATATATCATCCCTGACTGTTCACAACAACTTCTTCAGTACATCAGCTAAAATAGTGGTAGCTATGAACCAAATATCATGGGGCAGTTGAAGGCAAGAGATCATGGAAACTCTCTGTTCCCACAATCCTAAATGTCAACATCTCCACAGATAGCAATTTGGCAATGTATTTGTGCCTGTGGGTAAATAATAATGATAATAATAATATTTATTTATATTACACTTTACAATTCAGAGGGTATACGATACAATACAATACAATAATATATGATAAAATACAATACAATAATAAGATAAAATAGAGTACATTTCAAAATGTTTTTATAAACTTTTTTATAAACAGGGGGTACAGAAGGAAGAAGGGGGGAGGGAAGGTCAATGGTACATAACAGATTTTTGCTGTAAATGAATGGTAGTTAGATAGTGAGGACTTTAACTTGTATACAACAGTTATGATATTGTATTGGATTCTGAGTACAATACAAAATTGAATACTCTTTATTACAAAAGATTTAAATATGGTTTTAAACTAGAAGTAGATAAAAGGAGGGGGGAAGGAGGAAGTTAAACGTAGGTAGTAGGTGAGTAAATCTGATGGGTTAATGATTTCAGAGTAGAGAATACATTTATTGTTGTCAGGGTTAAACTATGTACAGTCAGGTTATTAAAAACTAGGTACGACATATTGTTTGTGGACAAAAAAAGTGCTTTTTCATTTTTATGGATGAATTTGTGAAGCATCTGGGGGTTCAAAGTGCTCACTATGCATCTAGATATAATCCTTTGGGGGTCTAGTTTCCAAAATGGGGTCACTAGTGGGGGAGCTCCAATGTGGAGACACACAGTGACCCTCCCAACACGACATGGTATCCGCTAACAATTTGAGCTCATTTTCCATTTAAATTGTTAGCGGACACCATGTCGCGTTGGGAGGGTCCCCGTGTGTCTCCACATTGGAGCTCCCCCATAAGTGACCCCATTTTGGAAACTAGACCCCCCAAGGAACGTATCTAGATGCATAGTGAGCACTTTGAACCCCCATGTGCTTCACAAATTGATCCGTAACAATGAAAAAAGAAAGTTATTGTGGAAAAAAAAAGTGCATTTTCATTTTTATGGATGAATTTGTGAAGCATCTGGGGGTTCAAAGTGCTCACTATGCATCTAGATACGTTCCTTGGGGGGGTCTAGTTTCTAAAATGGGGTCACTTATGGGGGAGCTCCAATGTGGAGACACACAGGAGCTCTCCATACGCAACATGGTGTCCACTAACAATTGGAATTGTTAGCGGACACCTTGTAGGATATAAAGAGCCCCTATGTGCCTAAACATTGGAGATCCCCCACAAGTGACCCCATTTTGGAAACTAGACCCCCAAAGAAACATATCTAGATGCATAGTAATCCCTTTGAACCCCTAGGTGCTTCACAAATTGATCCGTAAAAATGAAAAAAGAAACTTTTTGTGGAAAAAAAAAGTGCTTTTTCATTTTTATGGATGAATTTGTGAAGCATCTTGGGGTTCAAAGTGATCACTATGCATCTAGATACGTTCCTTCAGGGGTCTAGTTTCCAAAATGGGGTCACTTGTGGGGGAGCTCCAATGTTCAGGCACACAGGGAGGGGCTCTCCATACCCGACATGGTTTCCGCTAACAATTGGAGCTAATTTTTCATTGAAATTGTTAGTGGACACCATGTCGCATATGGAGAACCTGTGTGCCCCCAGCACAAGGGCAATTGGTAGAGTTGGGGAACAGCACCAGAAAATGCCGCCTCTAATGAATGCTCCATTTTCTTGGGTGGCTGTGGGTTGAAATTTGCAGCGTGGGGGACCCACAACATTTGGGTCTCTCCACGCTGAGGATTAAAGTCAGCCAGCTACCAAGTTGTACATGGCTGGCTACAAAAAATACAGCGAAGGCCTTTTTTTATTTCTAGAACTAATTGTAGAAAAAAAAAATGACGTGGGGCTCCGCTATATTTTTGGTCCAGCCAGGTACAACTTGGCAGCTACAGACTGCCAGCAACCCCCAGCTGCCTCGTTGTACCTGGCTGCAACCAAAAATACAGCGAAGCCCATTTTTTTTTTTATTTCTAGAACTAATTCTAGAAAAAAAAATGACGTAGGGCTCTGCCATATTTTTGGCCCAGCCAGGTACAACTAGGCAGCTGGGGGATGGAATCCTCAGCATGGAAAGGCCCAAGCGTTCTAGGCCCCCCATGCTGCGAATTGCAGCCCGCAGCCGCCCCAGAAAATGGCGCATTCATTGAAGCGCCATTTTCTGGCGCTGTACCCATGCTCTTCCAGTTGCCCTGGTGCCGGTGGCAAACTGGGTAATAAAGGGGTTAATGCCAGCTTTTTATTGGCAGCTGGCACTAAGCCCGAGATTCATAATATAGGGCCAATGTTAGACCCGCCATTAGGAATCTCTGGTAAATAGTCAGAAAATACACACATAGAAAAATCTTTTTATTTGAAAAAAAAACACATACAAAATTCGGACTCCATCTTTATTATAAAGATCCGACGTAGTCCACAACGAAGGTCCCACGATGCTCGATCGCCTCCGACGTAGTCCACAATGAAGGTCTCACGACGCTCGATCGCCTCTGCTCAATCCAGAGACTACAGCTAGGGATCAAGTGTCCTCTTCCTACAGTCTCGGGGGTCAGAGTTATGGTGCACTGTATGACAATGATCTGTTATACAGTGCACCATGAATATGATCCCAGAGACTATAACAAGAGAACACTCGATCCCTTGTTGCACCCATCCATCCACCTATGCACTCATCATCCACGCACGCACACAACCACGCACGCACATCCAAGCACGCACATCCACACACGCACATCCACGAACGCACACATCCACGCACGCTGACATCCACGCACGCACATCCATGCACGCACATCCACGCATGCTGACATCCACGCACGCTGACATCCACGCATGCACACATCCACGCACGCATGCTGACATCCACGCATATCCACACACACATCCACGCACATCCACGCACATCCACACACACATCCACGTACGCACTTATCCACGCACATGCACGCACATCCACACACGCTGACATTCACGCTTGCTGACATTCACGCATGCTGACATCCACACACGCATATCCACATCCACGCACATCCACACACACATCCACACACGCACTTCCACATACGCACACATCCCCACATGCACGCTGACATTCACGCATGCTGACATCCACGCACGCACATCCACATCCACGCACATCCACACACACATCCACGCACGCACACATCCACGCACACATCCACGTACGCACCCATGTACGCACGCACATTCACACACGCACATCCACGCACGCACATTCACCCACACACGCACACGCTGACATTCATGCACGCTGACATTCATGCACGCTGACATCCACGCACACATCTACGCACGCACACATCTAAGCACGCACATCCAAGCACGCACATCCACGCACGCACACATCCATCCATACATCCATCCATTCACCCATCCATCCACCCATCCATCCATCCACCCATCCATCCACCCATCCATCCATCCATTCATCCATCCACACATCCATCTATTCATTCATATATTCATTCATTCATTCATTCATACTTACCCACCAATGAGGAGAGGAGGGGCCATACCGGACTGCAGAGGAGGCCGACGGTGCGGGCGGGTGCACCGCGCGTGCAGCCCGCCGGAATAGGTAAGCAGGGCTGGGGGCTCTTGGCTGGCGGCTGGGGGCTGGGGGGGACGAGCAGGGAGGAGGAGGTGACGCTGCAGCTTTACCGGCGGGCGCATGAGCCTGCCGGCAGAAAAACTAAGGTGGAGGGTGGGTGGATAGCGGGGACTGGGGGGTGCAGGCCGGACACTGGGGGGATAGACAGGACACAGGGGGGCTGCACAGGGGGCTCTGGACACAGGGGAAGGGGACAGGACACAGGGGGAGCTGGAGCATCATTTCATGGCCGGCGGGTGCGGTGCAGCCCGCCGGCAGATAAGTATGAAAGTATGAGACGGGGGGGGCTGTTAGGCGGCTGTTAGGGGACTGTTAGGGGGGTTTAAGGGGGTGTTAGGGGGGGTGACCCTCAGCTGTCACTGACAGCTTTTAGATTTGAGCTTTCACTGTTTGTTTACAAGCAGTGACAGTTCAAAGCCATGACGAGTATACTCGTCATGATGCGGGAACTGACATCTTTTCATGACGAGTATACTCGTCATTTGTCGTAAACGGGTTAATCAGGGACAGGATGTTCTCTCTGTTATAGCCTTTGTCCATTAGTTGTTTCTGTAGCTCTTTAGCTTCATCTTTATTATCTTCTATCTATCTTCATAATCTTATCTATCTTTGTACAATTTCTGCATAGTCTGATAAATTGTCCCTTTGGGATGCTGTTAATCCATTTTGGGAGATGACAGCTTTTGGTATGTAGATAACTATTAGCACATGTGGGTTTTTTGTATGTTTTTGTGCATATCTTCCCGTTGTCGATGTATATTTCTAAGTCAAGGTAATGTATCCGTGATTGGCTTGTTTCTCCTGAAAATTCTAAGCCGTAGTTGTTATTATTTATTTCTACCAGGAATTCTTTGTGAGACTCTTCTGTACCGTTCCAGATATATAGCACATCATCTATATATCTTTTCCATAGATGAAGGCCTTTCTTTAGGTTGTTTTGGTTATTTTGGTCATATATGTATTCCTGCTCCCACTTTCCTATGTAGGGAGAACAATAAGATCTCTGGAGACAAGGATAGCTGAACATGTCCGCAACATAAAGAAGGACTTTCAAGGACACCCGCTATCCAAACACTTTAGGAATTTCTACAACTCCACAGAAAAAATTATGTCCAAAAAGTACACAAAGATCCCAGAAGAGGGGACTTTATAGAGATAATGTCTAGATGCAAGTCCAAATGGATTTTCGAATTGGATTCAATGAGCCCCAAAGGCCTATATCACGAGTTGGAACTATTCACCTTCTAAAAACCTCCTAGTACTCTCTGGCACAAATATAACGATATACTACAGGAGATAACCTAACCTACAAGGCCAAATATCACCTAATCAGAAGAGCCTCCTATCCAGAGTAACCGTAGAGCTAAGAGAGAGAACAACAAGACCACATAACAGGAACATCTTCTCACCATATCATACTAGATATTATAGTGTATAAGGGCCACCAAGGGACCCCATAGGTATTTATAATGGCAAGATTAGATTTTATCCAGCCAAAACAACCCCCTTAGCAAATAACATATAGCAACAAAGAGACCTTACACATAGATAACTTCATTAGACCCAACACAACCAATACAACCATGTGTTGAATGAGAAACACCCAGTATAAGTTCTAAAGACATCTATGTTAGAGTCCGACAAACAACCACCACACATAGAAGCAGAAGCACACTTGTGGTAGTCAACTACCTAGACCACCAAGGGATCCCACAATACACATAACATACCAGTGCACTTTATTTTGATACATATCAGACTCCTATAGAAAAATGGATTAAGTAAAAGGACCCATATAATACACACCCATGTAGAACCAATACTCTACATACAATAATAAGACACCTCATACATAACATCCATGAGAGGATCAAGACACTACAGTACTAAGACACTCCACATATAACTTCTATAAGAGGACCAAGACACATCAACTAATCCCACATACCATAAGGGAATTTATCAGATACCACAAGAATAGATACAAAGTATAAATCAACAAACCCAACACGTATACATTACATATACGAGGAAACAACAAAGAAAAGCAAAAAGATATGTTTAAAAATCAAAAATCACATATTGTGATATTTAATATAAATGCAAAAACAATTTTATTAAAAGAAATTACCTGATGACTCAATCAATATCATGGATCAGGTATGTATTAGTATACACAATAGGGAGATATCAAAAATCTTCCCATACAACAAATACCTCCCAAAAAATAATACTGATAAATAGAAGGATAGTTGTACTCAGTAATCTAGAAAATACTAAATTCATTAGCAGGACATTTATATCTCTGCATCATGATAAATGGCACTATGGCTGGATATATGTGGATCACAGTTAACAAAGGGCCAAGTTCAGAAGCCAATAGAACAACAGCACTGCCTTTATAAGGTGGATACATTGGCTGACAGGAAACCACCCCGAGGAAGGAGGCCGTGACCTCTGAAATGCATTGGTAAACCCTGACAGCCCAGACCGCCCTCTCATTGACACTCCTCGCTGACACTACGTGGACAGAAACAGCTCCCCACTCACCTGATCATGTGACTGATGACATGCTAGTCAGCTGACATGGAACAGGAAGAGCAACTAGCCGACACCCGGCAAGAGTGCTTACTAACAACCAGCCACCACAACTTCACCTCACAGAACTGGGGTAACAGACTGAGCTAGAGAACTGAAAACAAGAGCAGCTGGAGGAACCGACCAGGACCTGGAGCACACTACTTAACATAGAGTGAATACCAATTGTGGTGTTACACATATTTCTAGCAAAGTGCCTATAAATAGAGATATTTATACATATTCACACTGCTCCACAGCAGAGGTTATTTAGATAACAGACTAAAAGAAGCCCCTACAAGGAGAGGTTTTGCTAAACGGTAGAGAAGTATTAGGTATATCGGCAACAGATCATACAACAAGAAGCATTAGACAACAAACTAGTATATAGAAGAAAAGCCATTACACATAGACCCATAACATACTACAAAAATTATAACTACACATAGACACAGCACAAACCCTCACACCCAAGACTTGACACCAAACATCACTATAAGTACAACACACCTGAGTAACTAGGCCCTAAAAAACAAAATTGTACAGCACATATTAATGTTTAACACAAATATCAGATTATCAATATTCAGACAAACGTATCTATTACAATATATACTGTCCACTCCTTATTGTCCAAAGTATAAACAGTAGTATATTCACTCATTCACAGTGTCATGATATATGCCTTTTCCCTGTCCTGTATTTTTGTATACTATGCCATTTGATGTGTGTAACCTTTCTCCGTTTTCTATTAGCTGAATACTATGCAATTTATTGTGCTATAATTTAACGTCTCCTTCCCCAAGAATTGCATTCCTGGACTGTAATGTAATTAAGCATTGGTTAACAGCTAGTGAAGGATCAGCAATTCTTCCTCCCAGCAGGTGGCTAGTCCATACTACCAGACACACTGGAGCCATGCAATTCCAGAGTCTTCTGATGGAGCAAACCATTCAGTAGTGGGTGTGACCCCCTACTCCCCTTCGCATGGGCTGATCCCAGGAGCCCAGACAATACATTCATGTTTTTAGGATCAGATGTGAGTCGACTGTGGAAGTGACCGGAGCGAGACCTGAGCTGAGGCCAGATCTCGTCGTCCGCGGGATTGTGATGGATCCATTGGACTCTTGCTAGGACTATACTTTCATTTATCTGGCACAATGATTATCGGGAGGTGCCTCGGATCTGTTTCCTTTGTTTGGACTCATTGCGGACTCTGCAGATTTACCTTCATGTGTGTTGTTCCAGCTTTCTTGTTCAATAAATCTCCTTGGATTGATCAACCGCCTGGTGTCCCTTCCTGCTCTGTCGCACACCCCGTCACACACAGCACATCACAAAGAGTTGAACCCATCACCATAGAAGCACCGTTACACCTGGAGCCTGTAGATATAAATATGAACAAGTGACTACTTGGTGTATCACAAATTTCGAAGGGAACTTATTGTGATATAAAAAGCCTAAAACAAGGTCACTCATTCACAGCACATCACAAACAGATGAACCTATCACCATAGGAGCACCATTACACCTGATGCCTATAAACATGAACAAGTAAGTGACCGCTTGATACTTACATTTTGAAAGGAACATATTGTGTTTGAAAAAAGCCTGATACAAGGTAATTTAATTGGATTGACAGGTCCCTACTAGGGATGGGCGAATCTACTCGCTAGGACTCGTTACTCGGCAAGTAGTAAGGGACTCGCAGGACTCGGTACTCTGCGAGTTTCCCAGCGTTTACTCGCACGAGTCCAATGCAAATCAATGGCAAACGCTGACAAAACTAGGATTGCCATTGTTTGCATTAGACTCGGCTACTGTGCCAGTGATATCAGGGAAACTCTCAAAGTAACTGCTGTTTCTTTGCGAGCCGAGTCCAGCTGTCTGCTCTGTGCAGCTCCAGGGTCCTAGAGCCCGCCTTCTCACAGACATGATGTAGCAGAGCTGAGATTATTCTCAGTCTGCTCATTCCCTGTGCATAGACATCTATATCTATGCACAGGGGATGTAGCAGAGAGGACATTGCGTTTTGGACTACGTCGGACGGAAGAGGATTTTTTTAATTAAAGATGGAGTCCCTAATGGCTTTTTTTTTTATTTCAAATAAAAAATTTTCTCTGTGTTGTGTTTTTTTAACCCTTTATTGGAGATTCTTAGTGGCTGGGTCAAACGTGGCCTGACATTAAGAATCTCGGGCTTAATACCAGCTTGTATAACAAAGCTGGTATTAACCCCTTTATTACCCAGCGTGCCACCGCCACCAGGGCCGCTGGAAGAGCGGGGTTCAGCGCCAGAGGATGGCGCTTCAATGAACGCGCCATCTTCTGGGGCGCTGCGGGCTGCAATTTGCAGCGGGGGTGCACAGAAAGCTTGGGCATCCCTGCGCTGCGGATTCCAGCCCCCAGCTGCTTAGCTGTACCTGGCTAGACATAGAAATTGCGCGGAGCCCCATGCATTTTTTTTTATTATTTCATGAATTTCAGAGTCAGAGTCTCAGAGTCAGAGTCTCAGAGTCAGAGTCTCAGAGTCTCAGAGTCAGAGTCTCAGAGTCAGAGTCTCAGAGTCAGAGTCTCAGAGTCAGAGTCTCAGAGTCAGAGTCAGAGTCTCAGAGTCAGAGTCAGACTCAGAGTCTCAGAGTCTCAGAGTCAGAGTCTCAGAGTCAGAGTCTCAGAGTCAGAGTCTCAGAGTCAGAGTCTCAGAGTCAGACTCAGAGTCTCAGAGTCTCAGAGTCAGAGTCTCAGAGTCAGAGTCAGAGTCTTAGAGTCAGACTCAGAGTCTCAGAGTCTCAGAGTCAGAGTCTCAGAGTCTCATAGTCAGAGTCTCAGAGTCAGAGTCAGAGTCTCAGAGTCAGACTCAGAGTCTCAGAGTCTCAGAGTCTCAGAGTCAGAGTCAGAGTCTCAGAGTCAGAGTCAGAGTCTCAGAGTCAGAGTCTCAGAGTCTCAGAGTCAGAGTCAGAGTCTCAGAGTCAGAGTCTCAGAGTCAGAGTCTCAGAGTCAGACTCAGAGTCTCAGAGTCTCAGAGTCAGAGTCTCAGAGTCAGAGTCTCAGAGTCAGAGTCTCAGAGTCAGACTCAGAGTCTCAGAGTCTCAGAGTCAGAGTCTCAGAGTCTCAGAGTCAGAGTCTCAGAGTCAGAGTCTCAGAGTCAGAGTCTCAGAGTCAGAGTCAGAGTCTCAGAGTCAGAGTCTCAGAGTCAGAGTCTCAGAGTCAGACTCAGAGTCTCAGAGTCTCAGAGTCAGAGTCTCAGAGTCTCAGAGTCAGAGTCTCAGAGTCAGAGTCTCAGAGTCAGACTCAGAGTCTCAGAGTCAGAGTCTCAGAGTCTCAGAGTCAGAGTCAGAGTCTCAGAGACAGAGTCTCAGAGTCAGAGTCAGAGTCTCAGAGTCAGAGTCTCAGAGTCAGAGTCTCAGATTCAGAGTCTCACCCTCAGAGCCAGAGTCAGAGTCTCAGAGTCAGAGTCTCAGAGTCAGAATCTCAGAGTCAGAGTCTCAGAGTCAGAGTCAGAGTCTCAGAGTCAGAGTCTCAGAGTCAGAGTCTCAGAGTCAGAGTCTCAGAGTCAGAATCTCAGAGTCAGAGTCTCAGAGTCAGAGTCAGAGTCTCAGAGTCAGAGTCTCAGAGTCAGAGTCTCAGAGTCAGAGTCAGAGTCAGAATCTCAGAATTTCATGAAATAATTAAAAAAAAATGTGTGGGGCTCCGCGCAATTTCTATGTCTAGCCATGTACAGCTAAGCAGCTGGGGGCTGGAATCCGCAGTGCAGGGATGCCCAAGCTTTCTGGGCACCCCCCGCTGCAAATTGCAGCCCGCAGCCGCCCCAGAAGATGGCTCGTTCATTGAAGCACCATCCTCTGGCGCTGAACCCCGCTATTCCAGCGGCCCTGGTGGCGGTTGCACGCTGGGTAATAAAGAGGTTAGGGCCAGCTTTGTATTATCAGCTGGCCCTAAGCCCGAAATTTATGGCGGTCACGAAAATATTAGACATGACCGCCATGAATTTCTATTAAATTGTTTTAAAAAAAACACAGCACAGAGAAAATTTTTATTAGAAATAAAAAAAAAGCCATTAGGGACTCCATCTTTAATTAAAAAAATCCTCTTCCGTCCGACGCAGTCCAAAACGCGATGTCCTCTCTGCTCATCCCTGTGCATAGATATAGATGTCTATGCACAGGGAATGAGCAGACTGAGAACAATCTCAGCACTGCTACATCAGGCAGCAGGCGGGCTTTAGGACCCTGGAGCTGCACAGAGAAGACAGGACTCTTATCTGTGCGAGTTTCCCAGCGATTACTTACAAAGTAAACGAGTCCAATGCAAATAAATGGCAAAACTAGGATTGCTTCAGGCTGAAGCTTCCGAGACACATCTGTGATTTGTAAATCTCACACTACTCGCTATTACTCGCTTCCCCATTCATTAACATTGGACTCGCTAGACTCGCAACGAGTAGCGAGTCCTGTGCTCGGACTCGCTAGAGTCAAGCGATTCCGAGTAATTTAGGATTCGCCCATCACTAGTCCCTACATCTAGAAGAACGTAACAGATCCAGTCACGACATCCCCAAGGGAATATCATACACAGCAGCACAAAAAGGTAATCTTCTTGGAAAATAGAAAACTAACTAAACATAATGCAACCATACGGAGGATTGTGTACTGAGTTATACAACTCTTCTTTGTAGATGAGCCATATATCCACATCTTAAACCAGAAACAAGCCATAAACGACTAATCAAAAAACAGCCTGAAGCAAGACCTTACTATACTATATCATCTGTATATGACCATTAAGACATCCACACAAGATCAAAGAGTGGAAGAAAAATAACCACTTCTCTTCTCTTCACCTAGGAAACTCAAGATTACCCTATATACGTTGAATTCATCATTTCTTAGTAATTTTAATCATATGATCTCAAATACAATAAGTGGTCATTAAACAACAACCATTGTGATCAAATTAAAAAGTTAATAAAAAAATGTAAAATTTAATAAAAATTAACTTTTTATAAAAGTTTTTTTATATAAGGTTGTAACAAAAAAAATTTTTTGTTTAGTTAACACCAACCACTCTTAAGCCGGGTGGATATTATGTAAAGCAATTATCTAGTTTGAATAAACATCCCAAAGGAGGGTTAACTAAACAGTGCCTACGTGGATTATTGGGAGCCATAATAGAAAGTGTAGCACATAACTCACTACCTTTAATTAATATCCAAAACACCCTGAAGATGTAACACACGCGGTGACACCTCAGAGTTACAGCAGCAACACAAATATAGATGCTAGCTCCGGTGTAATATCACGTTTAAAAAGTTCCTTGAGGGGTCTAGTTTGCAAAATGGGTCACTTGTGGAAGAGCTCCAATGTTTAGGCACACAGGGACTCTCCAAACGCGATATGGTGTCTGCTAACAATTTGAATGGAAAATGAGCTCAAATTGTTAGCAGACACCATGTCTCGTTTGGAGAGTTCATGTGTGCCTAAACATTGGAGTTCCCCCACAAGTGACCCCATTTTGGAAACTAGACCCCCCAGAAAATTTATCTACATGGGTGGTGAGCATTTTGAACCCCCAGGTGCTTCACAAATGAATCCATAAAAATAAAAAAAGAAAATTTTTGTTGAAAAAAAAGTACTTTTTCATATTACGGATCAATTTGTGAAGCACCTGGGGGTTGAAAGTGTTCACTATGCATGTAGATAGGTTCTTGAGGGGTCTAGTTTCCAAAATGCGGTCACTTGTGGGGGAGCTCTAATGTTTAGGCACACAGGGACTCTCGAAACGCGACAAGATGTCCGTTAACAATTTGAATGGAAAATTAGCTCAAATTGTTAGCGGACACCATGTGGCGTTTGGAAAGCCCCTGTGTGCCTAAACATTAGAGCTTCCCCACAAGTGACCCCATTTTTGAAAATAGACCCCCAATGGAACTTATCTAGATGGGTGGTGAGCACTTTGAACCTCCAGATGTTTCACAAATTGATCTGTAAAAATGAAAACATACTTTTGTTTTCAGAAAAATTTTCTTTTAGCCTAATTTTTTTCATTTTCACACAGACAACAGGATAGAATGCATCCTAAAATTTGTTGGGAAATTTCTCCTGAGTACACTGATAGCTCATATGTGGACATAATACATTGTTTGGGCGCACGGCAGGGCTCAGAAGTGAAGGAGCGCCATTTCACTGTTTGAATGGAAAATTAGCTCCAAAAGTCAAATTGCGCTCCTTCCCTTCTGAGCCCTGCCGTGCGCCCAAACAGTGGTTTATGACCACATATGAGGTATCGGTGTACTCAGGAGAAATTGCCCAACACATTTTAGGATCCATTTTATCCTGTTGCCCATGTGAAAATGAAAGAATTGAGGCTAAAAGAACATTTTTTGTTAGAAAAATTAAAATGTCCATTTTTTCCTTCCATGTTGCTTTAGTTCCTGTGAAGCACCTGAAGGGTTAATAATCTTCTTGAATGTACTTTTGAGTAGCTTGAGGGATGCAGTTTTTGGAATAGTGTCACTTTTGGGTGTTTTCTGTCATGTACACCCCTCAAAGGGACTTCAAATGTGATGTGGTCACTAAAAAAATGGTTTTGTAAATTTTGCTGGAAAAATGAGAAATTGCTGATGAACTTTGAACCCTTATAACTTCCTAACAAAATAGTTTTTTTCCAAAATGGTGCTGATGTAAAGTAGACATGTGGGAAATGTTACTTGTTAACTATTTTGTGTCACATAACTCTGTGGTTTAGCAGAATAAAAATAAAAAAATTGAAAATTGCCAAATTTTTGATTTTTTCACAAATAAACGCAAAAATTATCGACCTAAGTTTACCACTAACATGAAGACCAATTTGTCACAAAAAAACAATCTCAGAATCGCTAGGATCCATTGAAGCGTTCCAGAGTTATTACCTCAAAGGGACACTGGTCAGAATTGACAAAAATGCCAAGGTCTTTAGGGTCAAAATAGGCTGGGACCTGAAGGGGTTAATATTCCTTTGGATGTTTGTTCTATCAAAACATGTTTGTTTTGATAGATAATCTACTGTTCCTAGCTAATTGGATGCCCAAATCTGGAATGGCATCTGGCTCCCACTCAAATGTTGAGAATGCCTTGATGGCCCTTTTTAATTCCTTGTTGAAATTAAAGTCTAGTATTTTAGATTTGGACCATTGACCTTGTAGTATAAGATTTCTATTTGGCAGTTGGATAGATTCTTTAATTGAAATAAGTGGGTTGGATAGGGATAATATTATATCGTCAGCAAAGAGGCCAATTTTAAAGTGATGGTTTTTAGTAGTAATTCCCTTGATTTTGTGTTTTTCCAGTGTTGTTTTAGCTATTCTGGGTTTTTTATTCCCCACACAAATTTATTTAGTTGGCATTGTAATATATTAAGCCAACTTTTTGGTATGTGGAGAGATATTGTTCTAATATTATATAGAAATTTTAGTAAGAGGAGCATTTTAAATGCTACAATTCTTCCTATCCAAGATACTGTAGTTCTATTTTGGAAAGGAATAGATAATCGGATTGGTAGGTTTTTTATTAAGTCGGATAGGTTTATGATAATAATGGAAGATAGTGGGTTGCTTAGTTTAATGCCTAAGTAGTCCAAATTGTGTGGAGTCCATATATAATTTAATTCTCCTTTTATGTAGTCCAGAAAAGTGGTATCTATATTAAAAGGTAAGATTTGGGATTTGGCCCTATTGATTTTGTAAAGGGAGACCTTGGTGAATTCTTCAATTTCCAAGGTTATGTATCTGAGCGATTTGAGTGGGTATTTGAATAGAGAGAGGAATATCGTCTGCGAACAGCGTTATTTTATAGTGTGTCTTATTTACCGTATATACTCGTGTATAAGCCGACCCGTGTATAAGCCGACCCCCCTACTTTTGCCCCCAAAAGCTGGTAAAAGTTATTGACTCGCGTATAAGCCTAGGGTATGAAATGCAGCAGACCCCCATCCTATTATATAGCCCCCCCGTCACTGGTATATAGCACCCCTCAGTAATGGTATACAGGCCCCTCAGAAGTGGTATTATACAGGCCCCTCAGCAGTGGTATACAGGCCCCTCAGCCGTGGTATACAGGCCCCTGTGCACTGTATACAGGCCCCTGTGCAGTGTATACAGGCCCCTGTGCAGTGGTATACAGGCCCCTGTGCAGTGGTATACAGGCCCCTGTGCAGTGTATACAGGCCCCTGTGCAGTGTATACAGGCCCCTGTGCAGTGGTATACAGGCCCCTGTGTGGTGTATACAGGCCCCTGTGCGCTGTGTACAGGCCCCTGTGTGCTGTATACAGGCCCCTGTGCGCTGTATACAGGCCCCTGTGCGCTGTATACAGGTCCCTGTGCGCTGTATACAGGCCCCTGTGCGCTGTATACAGGCCCCTGTGTGCTGTATACAGGCCCTCAGTGGTGGTACACAGGCCCCTCTGTGGTGTATACAGGCCCCTCTACAGTGTATACAAGCCCCTCTGCGGTGTATACAGGCCCCTGTGTGCTGTATACAGGCCCCTGTGTGCTGTATACAGGCCCCTGTATGCTGTATACAGGCCCCTGTGTGCTGTATACAGGCCCCTGTGCGCTGTATACAGGCCCCTGTGTGCTGTATACAGGCCCCTGTGTGCTGTATACAGGCCCCTGTGTGCTGTATACAGGCCCCTGTGCGCTGTATACAGGCCCTCAGTGGTGGTATACTGGCCCCCCAGCAGTAATAAACAGCCCCCCCTCCTTATCATGGCCCCCCCAGGCTGCGGCAGCTGTCAAAATAACAAACACTTTATACGTCACCTCTCCGGCGCAGCTCCTCCGGTCGCGGCTTCTTCCTGCGTGTTCCGGCTTCTAGTGCTGTGACCGGGCGCAGGAGATGACGTCATCGGCTGCGCCCAGTCACATGACACCGGCACAAGCAGGAAGAAAAAGCCGGGACCGGAGGAGCTGCGCCGGAGAGGTGACGTATAAAGTGTTTGTTATTTTGACAGCTGCCACAGCCTGGGGGAGACATGATAAGGAGGGGGGGGGCTGTTTATTACTGCTGGGGGACCTATAATAAGGATGGGGGGGCTGTGTACCAATGCTGGGGGCCAGTGTAGTGCAATATGCACGGCATCCCCCCGCCGCTGATGGACGGGGGGATGCCGTGCATATTCATTACACTAATGAGGCGGCCCCACGTGACCGCCCGCGGTCACTGCGGCCCCCTCCTGCCTCCTCCAGCCACCGGTCACAGCCCGCCCCCCCACAGTATACCGAGTGACTCGCGTATAAGCCGAAGGGGGGACTTTTCAGCCCAATTTTTGGGCTGAAAATCACGGCTTATACGCGAGTATATACGGTAGTTGTATTCCTTTTAGATATTGTTTGAGACTAATTTGTTCTGCAAATGGCTCAATGAAAGGCGCGAATAGTGTGGGTGACAGAAGGCACCCCTGTTTGGTTCCGTTAGTCAAAGTGAATTTATTGGAGAGTGCGTTATTAAAATAAACTTTTGCAGAAGGTGAGGAATACATAGCTGTGATAGCATTTAGAATTTTGCCAGTGAAACCAAATTTGTTCAATGTAGCAACCAAAAACCTCCAGTGCACACAGTTGAATGCCTTTTCGGCATCCAACTCTATGAATGCAGCTGGAGTCTTTGAGTGTTCTATAAAGTGTGTTAAATTTATGGCTTTCTTGGTCGCATCCATGGTGTTACAGCCCATGATGAATCCTTCTTGGTTTATGTGAAATCATATATTGATGATTTTCTGGATCCTGATTGATGTTAGTTTGGCCAGTGATTTGGTGTCACAGTTAATTAAGGAAATGGGTCTGTAGTATTTAACGTCATCGGAATTATCTTTACTTTCTGGGATTACTATAATGGTGGCCTCTAGCATTTCCTTGGGGAGAAATGCATCCATGGCATATTGGTTTGCTAATTTAGTGATAAATGGGGTTAAGATGTCACCGAATGTTTTTGTAAAACTCATTCTGAAACCCGTCTGGGCAAGGGGATTTTTAATTTTAAATTTTTCACTACATTTTAGATTTCTGGGATTGTAAAAGGTGAATTGAGTATCTCTAGGTCCTGGCTACTAGGGGCTGGGAGTTGCGTTTTTCCTAAATGCTTAGCAATGTCCTGATCTTAGGGCTTGGGGGTTCATGGATCACTATTCAAATTATATAAGTTTGAGTAAAATTCTGCGAATGTATTAGCGATATCTTTCAGATGTTTACAATCTTGACACTTTGAGCTTTTGACACTTGCTATTCTGGATTTCAGAGAGTGTTGCTTAATTCTTGCTGCAAATAATTTGGTTGGTTTTAGGGATGAGCGAGTCTACTCGATACTATTCGGAATAGTAGAGTACTCGGGCTACACGTTACTCTGCGAGTTTCCTTGCGATTACTCGCAGAGTAACTAGTCCAATGTAAATCAATGGGAAATGCAATTCCTCTGCTGCTGGACCCTATCAAGAGGTCTGGCAGCAGAGGAAAAACCTGCAATTCCTCAATTGATTGTTTAAAAGCCAGCGGTAAAAAGCCGCCGGTTTTTTAAACAATGCTGAATCCCCCTACTGGCTTCCCCGCCGCCTGACAGTGGGATCCTCCACTCCCCCCACCGTCTCCCCACTCGATCCTGAGTTAGGAGTGGGCGGGGGGAGCAGGGCCAGGGAGCGGGGAGTGCAGGACCCAGGTGGGGAAGACGGCGGTGAGAAAACTTCACCGGCGGCTTTCTCCTTCTGTTCTGCGCTCCCTGCTCCCTTCTGTCCCTCCCCGCTCCCTGGTCCTGCTCCCACCGCCCGGAAGAGTTAGTTTCAGCCCCAGAACATGGCGCTTTAATGAACATGCCATATTCAGGGGCGGCTGCGGGCTGCCATTTGCAGTGGAGGGTGCCCAGAAGGCTTGGGCCTCCCTGCGCTGTGGATTCCAGCCCCCAACTGCTTAGCTGTGCCTGGCTGGAATTCACAGCACAGGAAGGCCCAAGCCTTCTTGGCATCCCCCGCTGCGTATGGCAGCCCGCAGCCACCCCAGAGGATGGCGCATTCATTGAAGCGCTATGTTCTGGCGCTGAACCCAATTCTTCCAGGGCCCTGGTGCGGTGGCTCACTGGGTAATAAAGGGGTTAGGGCCAGCTTTGTATTATCAGCTGGCCCTAAGCCCAAAATTCATGGGGTCACACCAATATTAGACATGCCTCCCATGAATTTCTATTAAATTGTTTAAATAATAACACAACACCAAGAAAAATTATTTTTATTTGAAAAAAAAACAAAAACACACTTTGACACTCCATCTTTATTTGAAAAAAATCTTCTTCCATCCGACGTAGTCCAATCCAGGGTTCTTCTTTAGCTCTGCTACATCTCTGGTAGAGAACCTCCACCAGAGATGTAGCAGAGCTGTGCACCCGGGCGTGGGAAAGTTCATGTGAGTTCATGCAGGCAAGCATGAACTCACATGAACCTGACAGCACTGCGCTACTTCAATTGAACAGCTGACCTGAGTCAGCTGTCCATTTGAAAATCCCGGCGGGAAGGCGTCCGACAGACAAAACCTGATGAAAAAGGATTCTTCTGGATTGTACCGGTCCAGTGCAATCCAGCTCCCCATAACATGGGACTCTATGGTGCCGGATTGCGCCAGACCGAGGCAATCTGGGAGAATCCGGTTTGAACTCAGTTCACGACCACGGACAGCTCCCTGTGTGCCGCGGTCGGTTATGCACTCCCCGCTGCCTGACAGCCCGATCCTCTGCTCCCCCAGCATCTTCCCCACCCGATCCTGAGTTAGGACTGCGCGGGAGGAGCAGGGCAAGGAAGTGGGAAGGGACAGGAAGGAGCGAGGAGTGCAGAACAGTAGGAGAAAGCCAGCAGTGAAGTTTTCTCACTGCCGTCTTCCCCGCCTGGGTCCTTCGCTCCCTGCTCCCTGGCCCTGCTCCCCCCACCTGGTCCTAACTCAGGATCGAGTGGGGAGGCCGTGGGGGGAGCGTAAGATCCCGCTGTCAGGTGGCAGGGAAGCCAGTAGGGGGATTCAGCATTGTTTAAAAGCCGGCGGCTTTTTACCGCTGGCTTTTAAACAATCAGTTGGGGAATTGCAGGTTTTTCCTCTGCTGCCAGACCTCTTTATAGGGTCCAGCAGCAGAGGAATTACTCGCAATACTCACTTCCCCAATGACTTACATTGGACTTGCTATACTCGTAACGAGTACAGAGTATCTGGATCTACTCGTTACAAGTCTAGTGAGTCCGAATATTTCAGTACTCACTCATCCCTAGTTGGTTTGTTATCTAAGTGGTAAAACTTGATTTTTATTTTTTGTGTTATAGTTAGGGATGAGGGTCATTCCATGTCAAGTGATCCAAAAATGAATATTTTTTTCCCTGACGTCCTCAGATTTTTTAAATTTTTTTCTATATGAAGAACAACTTTATCTAATTACAAAAAAAAGTTTTGAATTTTTTTTTTATCAGTTAATTTTTTACAGATTTTTAAAGTTTTAAAAAAGTGCGAATTTTGGCCTGGTATGGCTTTACATTTTCTATCATATCTCGGGCTAGAAATAAGATAGAGAAACAAAATAAACACCAATCTACTCAGAACTATACAGGCTTTCACCAGATATGTCACAAGAGGATCTTTGTTAATATTTTACCCATGTGATCGCAAGCGCAAAACTTTAAAACGCATTTCCGAAAAATCGGCGTGCTTTAAATATTTCAAAAACTGCCCATGTGTCTGCTTTGCTCTTAGCCACATCTGTACCAAATTTCAAGTTGGGATCGCAATGGGATCATATTTTAACATATTTTACTAGTAATAGCGTCAATGGGTCATTCCAAATCAAGTGATCTAAATATAAATATTTTTTTTTACCTGACGTCTTTAGATTTTTTTTTTTTTTTTTCCTTTATGAAGTACTACTTTAGTTAATTACAAATTAAAAGTTTAGAATTTTTTTCTTCATCAGTTAATTTTTTACAGATTTTTAAAGTTTAAAAAAAGGGTGAATTTTGGCCTGGTATGACTTTACATTTTTTTTATCTCAGGCTAGAAATAAGATAATGAAGTGGGAGAGGCATCATTTTACTCAGAACGGTAACAGCTTTCATTTGAGATGTTACAAGACGATGTTTCTTTATATCAAATTCAAACTATTGACGGGCAATTGTGAAAAAATGACTGATTGGTGATTTTTGAATTGACACTATAATAGTTAAATATTTTGCACTTAGGTCCAATGAATGCGTCCATGGGGTCAAGCTGGGACAGAGTCATCACAAATTAGCCTTATTTGCAGATGACCTGCTACTTTACATCTCCCAGCCCCTGGTCTCCATCCCTTCGGTCTTAATGGAGTTTGAACGGTTCGGACAATTGAGCAACTTTAAAGTGAATTGCTCCAAAACCGAGGCACTCAATATTTCTTTGCCTGGAGAATTGGTTTCTCATCTATCTAAATAGTTCCCATTTAAATGGAAAGTAGAAGCCATTAAGTACTTGGGAGTCCTTATACCAAAAGATCTTAAACAAATATTCAATTTAAATTATCAACCCCTTTTGACTAACGCGGAATCTGCATTTACCTCCTATAGACAATTAAAGCTATCCTGGTTCGGGAGAATAAACGTAGTCAAGATGGATGTCTTGCCCCGACTCTTATATACTTTTCAGACAGTTCCTGTTCTATTGGATAGAGGCTTCCTCTCCAAAATGCAATCTATGATGCTTAGATTTGTCTGGGGGGGCAAGAGGTCCAGATTGCGAATGAATATCCTATCCTTGCCCAAGACCAGAGGAGGGGTTGGACTACCCAACATACGAGCGTACTTTGTGGCTTCCTCTCTTGTTAGAGCTCTAGATTGGCATTATCATGCGTCCTCCAAGAAATGGGTAGGGGTGGAGCAAGAGGGTTTGGGGATTCCACTGAAACACCTGCTTTGGATTTCCCCTAAAGACTCCACAGACCTAGTACCTTTGACAGACATGACCAGAAACACCTTGAAGGTATGGCACCTAGTGACGAAAACCCTCCGCTTAAACGACAGACTTAGCCCTTTGACTCCCCTTTTTTCCAACCCATCTTTCCCACCCAGATTTGACAGGCAGAGATTTTTATGTTGGCGGATTGTGGATGACACCCGAGTAGGACAGACTCTGTCCAGTGGTAGTTTGCCCCCGATGGCAGAGCTACAACTCAAAGAACCTACGAGACCTCTTAAGTGATTCGAATTTCTCCAATACAGAGCATACTTATATTCAGCTGACCACTCTTGCAGGGTAAGATTGACGCTCAACGTATTGGAGAGGTTATTCCAACTGGAGGCTCCACCGAGGGCAAAATATCAGTTCTATACCAGGCCTTAGGGTCCATGAGAGAGCAGGGCACCCTTTACTTCCAACGTGCTTGGGAGAGGGAATTGGGGTGTAGCATTTCAGAAGCTAATTGGCAGAAATGCTTTATATTTACTCACTCACTAGCTAGCGCTTGTTCTGCACAAGAAAGAAGCTATAAGCTGCTCACTAGATGGTACTTGTGCCCGACGACACTCCGGAACATGTTCCCTGGAACCCCTGATACCTGCTGGCGCTGTGGGGAAGAGAAGGGTACAATGATACACATTTGGTGGAGTTGTGGGGAAATCCGGCTGTTCTGGTCTGAGGTTTTCAATGCATACGCCCGGATAACAGGTAAACAAGCCGAATGCTGCCCAGAATCGGCAATGTTATCCATTTTTCCAGGTCCTATTGGGCTACAGAAGAGGGATATTCTCCGCTTTTGCATCTCGGCTGCTCGTGCTGTGATCCCGAGGTTCTGGAAATCAAGCCGGGCTCCATCTCTACTTGATTGGTTCAAAGCATTGATGGACATATATCGAATGGAGGAGCTCGCAGCTGATGCGTCGGGATCTCGGAACAAATTCTTAGGGATTTGGGTTGAATGGATTCTTTTTCACGACTCTGCAGAATGTAGGAGTATCTTTTCCAGCACAGATAATATGGCTCGACCTCTGGCTGATGGGGAGCCAGTGGGATGAGTACCCTTTCTCCTTCCCATACCTCACCCGTCCCCCCCCTCCTTTTTTTCTTTTTTTCTTAAGTGGCTTTTCTTTCCCAGTATAACTTTTTCTAATGGTTTTTGTTTCTCTTCTCTCTCTCTTCTTTTCTATCTCTCTTTTCTTCCCATCTGATACATTCAGTCTAGGTATTTCCTTTCTACACCTATACCTTCAGAATTCTAGTGAACATTAGACAGGTATCGGAAACTCTGAGCTGTGAGTAGATCATTAATATTTCTCCCTTCCTTTCCGGTACACCAGTCGATAGACTATTCCAACTAGGCCTCAACGGGTAATGACCCACTTACGTGGTCAACCTGTTAGAAGGGGCCAAGTGATAAAAATCATTCTGCTGGGGCTGCTTGTCCCCTTGACATCAGAACATCTCAAAACCCTAAGAAAGGTTGTATACTTGAGTGTTTGGAATTATATTTAGATTGTAGTATATATTGCACCAGAGATAAGCGCAAAAGTAAATTTGCAGCTTATCTTAAAGTTACTAATAACTTTGTGAATTCTCTTTTTGTATATTTTATATGTCTCAAGATTTTGTTAAAAGATTGAATGTATGTCTTTCATATGTTTTTTCAAAATTTAATAAAAATGAGATTAACCATAGTTAAATATTTTAAAATATGATCCCATCACGATCCCAACTTGAAATTTGGTACAGATGTGGCTAAGAGCATAAAAGACACATGGGCAGTTTTGGAAAAGTTTTATTAAAACGTTTTTTCGGAAATGCGTTTCAAAATGTTGCGTTTGCATTCGCATGGGTAAAAAATTAAAATTAACAAATATACTCTTGTGACATATCTGGTGAAAGCCTGGACAGTTCTGAGTAGAATGGTGTTTATTTTGTCTCTCTATCTTATTTCTAGCCCAAGATAAAAAAAAAATGTAAAGTCATACCAGGCCAAAATTCACCCTTTTTTTAAACTTTAAAAATCTGTAAAAAATTAACTGATGAAGAAAAAAATTCCAAACTTTTAATTTGTAATTAACTAAAGTAGTACTTCATTAAGGAAAAAAAATAAAAAAAATCTAAAGACGTCAGGTAAAAAAAAATATTCATATTTAGATCACTTGATATGGAATGACCCATTGACGCTATTAATAGTAAAATATGTTAAAATATGATCCCATTGCGATCCCAACTTGAAATTTGGTACAGATGTGGCTAAGAGCAAAGCAGACACATGGGCAGTTTTTGAAATATTTAAAGCGCGCCGATTTTTCGGAAATACGTTTTAAAGTTTTGCGCTTGCGATCACATGGGTAAAATATTAACAAAGATCCTCTTGTGACATATCTGATGAAAGCCTGTATAGTTCTGAGTAGATTGGTGTTTATTTTGTCTCTCTATCTTATTCCCAGCCTGAGTTATGAGGAGAAACGTAAAGGCAGGCAACAGCGAAATTCACACTTTTTCCGAACTTTGAAAATCATTTTAAAAAAAAATAAATTTTTTAAAAAATTTTTCTCTTCACATTTTGCATTGTCTGACATGCTATTATCAAATAACAAAATCTCAAAAGAATTAAAAATATAGAGGTAATAATCATTGGTTCACTTGACATGGAATGACCCATGAGCGAGTGGACTCGTTACTACTCACACGTACTTTATTCACAATACTCGTTACTCGGCGAATATCGCTGGTGCTCGTAAGTGATTTGTCGATCATTATTGATCTGACATAAAGTACAGACCAAAAGTTTGGACACACTTTCTCATGCAAAATATTTCTGTATTTTCCGGACTATGAAAATTGTAGATTCCACCAGACTTCTGCACAACACAACTGATGGACCCAACCCCATTTATAAGGCAAGAAATCCCACTTATTAAACCTGACAGGGCACACCTGTGAAGTGAAAACCATTTCTGGTGACTCCTCTTGAAGCTCATCTAGAGAATGCCAAGAGTGTGCAAAGCAGTAATCAAAGCAAAAGATGGCTACTTTGAAGAACCTAGAATATAAGACATATTTTCATATTTTCATATTTAACACTTTTTTGTTAAGTAAATAATTCCACATGTGGTAATTCATAATTTTGATGCCTTCAGTGTGAATCTACAATTTTCATAAACATGAAAATACAGACAAATCTTTGAATGAGAAGGTGTTTCCAAACCTTTGGTCTGTACTGTAAATTGAAAGCTCCCTTCAGTAAACAATGGGAGCTGGCACCTCAGGGTGAGCAGACTCAATGTTAGAGATAATAGCCTCATTAATTTTGAAGATACACCACAAATCTCACTTATTAATTGTCCGATACAATCAAAAGAAAAAGCAGAAAATAGAGAAAATAGCTCTCAAAAACCACAGAGGAAATTATTATTGTTAACATTTTTGGACAAAACAACAGGAGACTAGTGTCTTTTTTTATCAGGGGTACGAAACACAGCACAAATTACACAATTTTTACCCCCCAAAGGAGGAAAAAGATAACCAGAAGAGGAAATAGAGGAAAAGGAAAATAGGGCCAAAAAGGGAAAGATTCATTAAATGCAAAGGATAATAACATCATAAATTTGTCAGGATATACTTTAACACTATATGAAACAGGAATATTGAATAAAGGATTATCATATTGTCCGAATTATAAACCTAGAGATTTTGATTTATTTGTGGACACTCATAAGTTTATCAGGAAGCTGACTTTAAAAAGACATTTTGCCATGAATAAATCATACAAAGACAGTGACACTGCCACTGAAGAGAATATTTTAGCCTTTAAAACAGACCAAAAAGCCAAAGACAAAATGTATTCATTATATCCCAGACTAAAAAATGTGTCACATTCTACCCAATTAATAGTAGGGGACATCTCTTGGAAACCTTCCAGGAATTGGTCCTAAATGGTTTAAAAAGGGAAAAACTAACCAACACTAATTTGGATAAGAAAGGCACACTGACCAAAAAAGAACAGGCATTGAGATCTTTGAGGGAATAATACAAATATAGTGATTAGAGCAGCTGAGAAAGGGGAGGAAAACTGTCATTCAAAACCGGTCAGATTGTATCAAAGAGACACATGCTTCTATGAAACAGTTGAAAAGGATCCATATCCATTATTGACAAAAAGCTACAATGACAAAAATTAAACCCTCAGCAGTAAAAGGGGTGATAGATGAATATGAGAGAAAACTTCTGACAAATAAATACCCGAAAACGGTATTTTTATACCACCTGTCCAAGGTACACAAGAGTCTAATTGATCCTCCAGGAAGGACTATTGTTTCAGGGATTGACTCTCTAACTAGTAATCTGTCAATGTATATATATAAAACTTTGCAGCATCATGTGTTTCATTTAGGCAGTTATCTGAGGGATTCTACCCAATTGATTGAATCGTTAAAGGACTTCAACTGGAAGGATTCTTATTTATTTGTGACAATGGATGTGGCTTCATTGTATACTAACATTCATCATAACATTGGGCTGGAATGCATTAGGAATTTTTTGGACGTTGATATCAGACTACCGATCAAACAGAGAGAATTTATCATGGATGGATTATGTTTATATTAAATAATAATTACTTTTCCTTTTTAGGTAAATACTATCACCAAATACGAGGGACTGCTCTGGTGCGCAAAGGTAGCATGTTCATATACAAATTTATTTATGGAGAAGTTTGAAGAAATTCACATATATAGTAATTCATACAGAAAGGGGATTTTTTTCTACAAGAGATTTATAGACGATATTTTCATGATATGGGATCAAGGAAAGAACAATAGTCAAGATTTTATTAATGAGATATATCCGAAAATTTGTGGGGTTTAAAGTTTGAGACAAATATCAATAACAGCAATTTATATTTTCTGGATCTCACTATATATAGGATGAATGATTGTATATGCACAAAAACCTATTTTAAATAATTTGATCGGAACAGTTACGCCCACTTTACTAGAGGTCATTATGGTAAATGGCTGGAAAATATTCTGACAAATCAATTCAAAAGAGTAAACTGCTCCACTAAAACTGATTTTTTTGAAACAATCCAAAATCCTAGAGAAGAGATTTATCAAACAAAATTATCCAAAATCACTGGTGACAAATGCATTGAAAAAAAGTAAAGGATTGTTGCAGGAAGATTTTTTATTTCACAAAAAAGGAGAGAGAGAGAAAGCGGAAAAAAAAGAAAAAAATGGCAGTTTAATTTTGTTACCACAATTAGCAATAGCCACAAGAAAATCAAAAAGGTCTTACTCAAATATTGGCACATTTTAATGAAAGATCCCATTCTGAAAACTATTATTCCACGTGAACCAAATATCACCTTTAGAAGGGCTCCAAACATGAAAAGTACCGTATATACTCGTGTATAAGCCGAGTTTTTCAGCACAAAAATTGTGCTGAAAAGTGCCCCCCTTGGCTTATACACGAGTCAGTGACAGCTCAGAGTGTGGTGGGCCGGTGTCCGGGGGCTGGAGGAGGTGGGAGAGGCTGTAATAGGAGCAGGCGGTCACGTGCCCCCGCTCATTAGTGCAATGCAATATGCAATATGCACTGCATCCCCCTGTCCATCAGCAGCAGCGACCACACTTAGAATACTGTGTACAATTCTGGTCTCCGGTGTATAAGAAAGACATAGCTGAACTAGAGCGGGTCCAGAGAAGAGCGACAAAAGTTATTAGAGGACTAAGGGGTCTGCAATACCAAGACAGGTTATTAAACTTGGGGTTATTTAGCTTGGAAAAACGAAGGCTTAGGGGTGATCTTATAATAATGTACAAATATATGAGGGGGCAGTACAGAGACCTTTCTAATGATCTCTTTACTCTTAGGCCTGAGACTGGGACAAGGGGCATCCTCTACGTCTGGAGGGAAGAAGGTTTAATCATAATCACAGACGTGGATTCTTTACTGTAAGAGCAGTGAGACTATGGAACTCTCTGCCACATGATGTTGTAATGAGTGAGTCACTACTAACATTTAAGAAGGGCCTGGATGCCTTTCTTGAAAACTATAATATTACCGGTTATATATACTAGATTCTTTGATAGGGCGTTGATCCAGGGAATTAGTCTGATTGCCGTATCTGGAGTCAGGAAGGAATTTTTTCCCCCAATGTGGAGCTTAGTGTTGCCACATGGGTTTTTTTTGCCTTCCTCTGGATCAACATGTTAGGCTATGGGTTGAACTAGATGGACTTAAAGTCTTCCTTCAACCTTAAAAACTATGTTACTATGTTACTATGTTACACTGCACTATGTCAGCGCTCCCCCTGCCCAGTGGTATATACAGCTCTGCCCCCCTGTGGTAGTATACAGCAGCCCCCCCCTGTGGTATATACAGGCCCGGCGTCCATCCATGTGACCGCGCACAAGTAATGACCTCATTACAGGTGCACGGTCACATGGATGGACGCCGGGTACAAGCAGGAAGGAGAGCGGAGGATGCGCGCGCGGTGACAGCGAGGAGAATAAGTATGAAAGCTATTCTTTTACAGGTGTGCGGCAGCAACGTGGGGCCTGTATATACCACAGGGGGGGGCTGCTGTATACTACCACAGGGGGGGGGCTGCTGTATACTACCACAGGGGGAGACTGCTGTATACTACCACAGGAAGGGGGCTGCTGTATACTACCACAGGGGGAGACTGCTGTATACTACCACAGGGGGAGACTGCTGTATGCTACCACAGGTGGAGACTGCTGTATACTACCACAGGGGGAGACTGCTGTATACTACCACAGGGGGAGACTGCTGTATACTACCACTGGGGTTGCTGTATATACCTCTGGGGCTGCTGTATACTACCACTGGGGAGGCTGCTGTATACCACTGGGGGGCCTGTATACCTGTGCTGTGATCCACCCTCGCTTATACACGAGTCAATAGGTTTTCCCAGGTTTTGGGGGCAAAAGTAGGGGGGTCGGCTTATACATGTGTCGGCTTATACACGAGTATATACGGTATTTTGGCACCAAGCAGATTAAAGACATTTGAAACAGGCAATATATTGGGTTGTAATAATAAAACAATTGTAGGGGTAACAAAATGTTAAAAGAATAATTGTTTGTGCTTGTGTAATGCAATACAAGTAGGGAAACAATTTACATCCAACACGACTAAAGAAGTGTTTAACCCCTTCAGGACCCAGCCTATTTTAAACCTAAAGACCTTGGCATTTTTGTCAATTCTGACCAGTGTCCCTTTATGAGGTAATAACTCTGAAACGCTTCAACTGATCCTAACGATTCAGAGAATGTTTTTTCGTAACATATTGGGCTTCATGTTAGTGTTAAATTTAGGTCGATAATTTTTGCGTTTATTTGTGAAAAAAATCAAAAATTTGGCAAAAATTTTTAAAGTTTTGCAATTATTACATTTTGAATTTTAATTCTGCTAAACCAGAAAGTTACGTGACACAAAATATTTAAAAAATTCTATTTCCCACATGTTTACTTTACATCAGCACAATTTAGGAAAAAAAAAATTGTTAGGAAGTTATAAGGGTTCAACGTTCATTAGCAATTTTTCATTTTTCCAGCAAAATTTACAAAACCTTTTTTTAGTGACCACATCACATTTGAAGTCCGTTTGAGGGGCGTACATGACAGAAAACACCCAAAAGTGACACCATTCCAAAAACTGCACCACTCAGTCTACTCAAAACTACATTCAAGAAGATTATTAACCCTTCAGGTGCTTCACAGGAACTAAAGCAACGTGGAAGGAAAAAATGGCCATTTTAATTTTTCTAACAAAAATGTTCTTTTAACCTCAATTCTTTCATTTTCACATAGGCAACTGGATAAAATGGATCCTAAAATTGTTGGGCAATTTCTCCTGAGTACACTGATACCTCATATGGTACCTTCACACGCCGCAATATTGGCTGGCGTTATGAGGCGATCTAACATGCTCGTGCACGTTTTTCATGCTCGCCTCAGATGCTCGATGGGGGTATTACACGCCGCAATCTCGTCCTGAAATAAAGGTGATCGCCTCACCCACAGCTGAACCAATCCGGTCGAATTTCCTCGCCGCTTCACACGCCGCAATCCCAATGGCAATGTGGGAGTACATGGTCAGCGCTGCAAGGAGATAGGCATGCCACAGTGGTTTACACAACGCCCCATACGCACTCATTGGACAACGCAACAGCGTTACGATTAATCAGCCTGCTCTGGAAGGCTGGCTAATACATGACGCCATTGAAGATGTGTGTTGCTGAATGGACAGCTCTTCAAATATGGTGCCCTGTGAACTGACAGCCAATGGGAACACAGTAGCCACCACCAATCATCTCAGACGGGGCACGGACTACAGCACGCTGTGGCACGCCTACGGGAAATCATAGGCGATGCTGATTCCATGACTATCGCCCTATCACATGTCACAACCCGGAAATATCACCTTCATGATTGAGGCTGATTTCAGAGCAGTGCTCAGGAATCAGGCAACAGGTGAGAGGCGATTTATGGCCGCGAAATTCCCTAATCACACTGTGTGGCAATTTCACGGCGATTGCTCCGGGGCGACATATCGCCTTTAGGATTCCCAGGCGAGATTGCGGCGTGTGAAGGTACCAATAAGTGGTCATAAACCATTGTTTGGGCGCACGGCAGAGCTCAGAAGGGAAGGAGCTAATTTTCCTTTCAAAAAGTGAATTGGTGCTCCTTCACTTCTGAGCCCTGCCGTGCGCCCAAACAGTGGTTTATGGCCACATATGAGGTATCAGTGTACTCTGGAGAAATTTCCCAACAAATTTTATAATGCATTTTATCCTGTTGTCTATGTGAAAATGAAAAAAATTAGGCTAAAAGAAAATTTTTGTGAAAAAAAAGTACTTTTTCATTTTTACAGAACAATTTGTGAAACATCTGGGTGTTCAAAGTGCTCACTATGCATCTAGATAAGTTCCTTGGGGTCTAGTTTCCAAAATGGGGTCACTTGTAAGGGGAGCTCCAATGTTTAGGCACACAGGGGCTCTCCAAACACAACATGGTGTCGACTAACAATTTGAAATGAAAAGCAGCTCAAATTGTTAGCGGACACCATGTCGTGTATGGAGAGTCCCGGTGTGCCTAAACATTAGAACTTCCCCACAAGTGACCCCATTTTGGAAACTAGACCCCCAATGAAACTTATCTAGATGCATAGTGAGCACTTTGAGACCCCAGGTGATTCACAAATTGATCCATAATAATGAAAAAGTACTTTTTTTCCACAAACATTTTTTTTTTATCATTTTTCTGTATTAATTTGTCAAGCACCTGGGGATTCAAAATGCTCACCACCCATCTAGATAAGTTCCCTGGGGGTTCTACTTTCCAAAATGGGGTCACTTGTGGGGGAGCTCCAATGTTTAGGCACACAGGGGCTCCCCAAATGCGACATGGTGTCCACTAACAATTTGAGCAGATTTTCCATTCAAATTGTTAGCGGACACCATGTCGCGTTTGCAGAGCCCCAGTGTGCCTAAACATTGGAGCTCCCCCACAAGTGACCCCCTTTTGGAAACTAGACCCCCCAGGTAACTTATCTAGATGCATAGTGAGCACATTGAACTCCCAGGTGCTTCACAAAATAATCCGAAAAAATAAAAAATGAAAATGTTTGTGGAAAAAAAAAATACTTTTTCATTATTATGGATCAATTTGTGAAGTACCTGGCAGATCAAAGTGCTCACTATGCATCTAGGTAAGTTCCTTGGGGGGGTCTAGTTTCCAAAATGGGGTCACTTGTGGGGGAGCTCCAATGTTTAGGCACACAGGGGTTCTCCAAACGCGACATGGTGTCCGCTAACAATTTGAATGGAAAATCAGCTCAAATTGTTAGCCGACACCATGTCGCATTTAGAGAGCCCCTTTTTGCCTAAACATTAGAGCTCCAACACAAGTGACCCCATTTTGGAAACTAGAACCCCAGGGAACTTATCTAGATGCATAGTGAGTGCTTTGAACCCCCAGGTGTTTCAAAAATTGATCCATTAAAATGAAAAAGTATTTTTTTTTTCCACAAACATTTTCTTTTTTCATTTTTACGGATTAATTTGTTAAGCACATGGGGGTTCAAAATGCTCACCACCTTTCTAGATAAGTTCCATGGGGGGTGTAGTTTCCAAAATGGGGTCACTTGTGGGGGAGCTCTAATGTTTAGGCACACAGGGGCTCTCCAAACCTGACATGGTATCCAATAACAATTTGAGCTGATTTTACATTCAAATTATTAGTGGACACCATGACGCGTTTGGAGAGCCCCAGTGTGTACCTAAACATTGCAGCTCCCCCACAAGTGACCCTATTGTGCAAACTAGACCTGCCAGGGAACTTATTTAGATGCTAATAATTGTCTATCTACACCTTAAACACTGGAGCTCCCTTATTATGATTGGCAGCTGTCTGCCCCGGGTAATGCCGTGTGTCTGCATACCCTTTACTTGTTAAAACCGTATTCATATATATCCAATCTCTGTATATATATATCTGTATATATATATATTATATATATATATATATATATATATATGGGTTAATCTGGCTAGTGGCTGGAACCTTTCTCTTTTAGTCTATAGATTGTTCTTGGTCTCGGTGTCTATTAAAAACACAATGTATTGGTATAACCCTTTCTGGGGAATTTTATTGAACTTCTTTAAAACAATTTTAAAACAAATAATCACATCTAAAAACAATGATTTTTATAAAGGTTTTTTTAAAACTAGATTTTTGGGTTATGAGGGATCTTGATACATAATTATGAGTCCCTCCTTCTGGTGCTTCCTCCCGTTGTCCCTCTCTGTATGCCTGTAATATAAATATATGTGTATTCCTATTGTACCCCTTAATTTTTTTGGCTTCCAGTATATGTTAATTTATTTACCTTTGTTATATTGCTGGGGTTCTTTCCTTTTGTAATGATCGTCTTGCTTTGTTGCTTCAGTGTCAACCTGCAATTATTCAATTTGTAATTTACCCTACTTTTTACCAGGATTTGCAATTTTTCCTCTTTGTTCTCACCTGTATGGCATAACTTTCTGTAGGGTAAATTACAAATTACGAATAAGGTTCCAGCCACTAGCCAGATTGTGCACTTAACCCATATATATATATATACAGAGATTGGATATATATGAATACAACTTATCTAGATGGGTGGTGAGCATTTTGAACCCCCAAGTGCTTCACAAATTGATCCGTAAAAATGAAAAAAGAAAATTTGTGTGAAAAAAAAGTGCTACCAGCAAAAGGGCAACTGGAAGAGTAGGGGTGCAGCAACAGAAATTTGCGCCTCTAATGAATGCACTATTTTCTGGGGAGGCTGTGGGTTGCAATTTGCAGTGTGGGAGGCCCATAATGTTTGTGGTCTCTCCATGCTGAGGATTCCGGCCCCCCAGCTGCCAAGTTGTACCTGGCTGGCTACCAAAAATACAGCAAATGCCTTTTCATTTATTTATAGAACTGATTTTAGAAAAAGAAATGACGTGGGGACCAGCCATATTTCTGGTCCAGTCAGGTATAACTTGGCAGCTACAGACTTCCAGCAACTCCCAGGTGCCTCATTGTACATGGCTGGCAACCAAAAATACAGCAAAGCCCATTTTTTTTATTTCTAGAACTAATTCTAGAAAAAAAAAAGACGTGTGGCTTCATCATATTTTTGGCCCAACCAGGTACAAATTGGCAGCTGGGGGCTAGAATCCTCAGCATGAAGAGGCGCAAGCATTCTGGGCCCCCTATGCTGCGAATTGCAGCCCGCAGCCGCCCCAGAAAATGGAGCATTCATTGAAGCTCCATTTTCTGACGCTGTACCCAGGCTCTTCCAGTTGCCCTGGGTAATTAAAGGGGATAATGCCAGTTTATTATTGGCTGCTGGCACTAAGCCCGGGATACATAATGTCAGGCCAATGTTAGACCTGGTCACTAGGAATCTCTAGTAAATAGTCAAAAAATACACCACACAGAGAAAAATCTTTTTATTTGAAAAAAAACACAAACTAAATTCGGACACCATCTTTATTATAAAGATCCGACATAGTCCACAACGAAGGTACCACAATGCTCGATTGCCTCAGACGTAGTCCACAACGAAGGTCCCGTAATGCTTGATCACCTCTGCTCAATCCAGAGACTGCAGCAAGGGATCAAGTGTCCTCTTCCTACAGTCTCTGGGGTCAGAGTTATGGTGCACTGTAGGGCAATAATAACTATGATCCCAGAGACTACAACAAGAGGACACTTGATCCCTTGTTGCACCCATCCATCCACCCATGCAACCATCCATCCACCTATGCACCCATCATCCACCTATGCACCCATCATCCACCCATGCACCCATCCACACATGCACACACACATCCATCCATGCACAAATCCATGCACACACACATCCATCCATGCACACACACATCCATCCATGCACACATCCATGCACAAACACATCCATGCACGCACACATCCACGAACACATCCATCCATGCAGACATCCATCCATACACACATCCACACATGCTCACATCCATGCACGCACACATCCATCCATGCACACATCCATCCATGCACACATCCACACACACACACACATCCATGCACGCACACATCCACGCACGCACACATCCATCCATGCATAAATCCATGCATGCACACATCCACGCACGCACACATCCATGCATGCACACATCCATCCATGCACACATCCATCCATGCACGCACACACACATCCATCTATGCACACATCCATGCACGCTCACACCTATCCATGCCTGCACACATTCATGCACGCACATATCCAAGCATGCATACATCCACACACGTATCCATCCATGCACACATCCACGCATGCTCACATTCACGCACGCATCCATCCATGCACACATTATCCATGCACACATGCACACATCCATACACGCACACATCCACACACGCATCCATGCATGCACACATCCATCCATGCACACATCCATCCATGCATACATCCATCCATGCAATATCCTTGTATACACACATCCATCCAGGCACACATCCATGCACACACATCCATGCATGCACACATCCATCCATGCACGCATACATCTATGCACGAACACATGCATGCACATACACATCAATCTATGCACATATCTATCCATGCACACATCCATGCATGCACACTTCCATGCATGCATGCACCAATCCATCCACCCATGCACCCATCCACCTATTCACCTATCTATCCACTCATGCATGCATGCATGCACCCACCCATCCATCCATCCATGCATGTACCCACCCATCCATCCATCCATGCATTCATTCATTCATTCATTCTTACCTCACTCATGATCCACCATTGAGGAGGAGGAGCCCGGGAGAAGTGGACGGGTGCCACAGCCGGAGCAGAAGAGGCCGACTGGCGGGTGCAGCCTGCCAGGACAGGTGAGGGGGGACACAAAGGGATTAGAGGTGGGGGCGGGACAGGGGGGTGACATTCACAGGAGGGGGCTGAGGAGCCTCACCGGTAGGTGCACCGGTGGGTGCATCCCGCTGGCGGATACGTAATACATACGGGATCGGAGGAGTGGGGTGGATGGGTGGGACGGGGGGCCCTGATAATACTGGAGTGGGAGGAGGCTGAGGAAGGGGAGGGCACCCATTGATCCGCCCCTCTAAATCTGATTGGAGAGCTCCAATCAGATCTGGAGGGGTGAATCGCTCTGATTCGCTCTGATCGGCAGTGTCACTTTCAACTGCCAATCAGAGCGACTTTAGCCATGAGGAGACTAAGCCACCCCCCTTGGGCTAACGTATAGGTCCTTGCAATCCTGCAGCTCCGGTGAGTTGTCGCTGACCCGGTCACTGGAGCTGCAGGAGAGCATACAAACCATGATGTTATAGAGACGTCATGGGACGGGAACGCACCAAATTTCATGACGTCTCTATAACGTCAAAGGTCGGGAAGGTGTTAATGTCAAATACAACCTGAACTGCACATCACAGTATGTGATTTACTGTATATACTCGCGTATAAGCCGAGTTTTTCAGCCCAGAAATTGGGCTGAAAAGTCCCCCCTTCGGCTTATACGCGAGTCAGTGCCTGTGCTGGCTGGTGGGGGCTGGAGGAGGCTGTGGAGGCTGACAATAGAGTGGAGAGGTCACGTGGTGCCGCTCATATTATATTCATGATATGCACTGCATCCCCCGCCCATCAGCGGGGGGGGGGAGCAGTGCATATACGGTACCATTATACAGGCCCCCCTCACAGTATGGCGCCCCCCCTCACAGGATGGCCCCCGCATGCAGCGCTGCACACATACATTATCTCGCTATCAGCTATCACCCTCCGGCGGCGGATCGCCACTCCTGGCTCCGGGCTGCATCTTCATCTGTGTCTTCCTGCTTGTCACGTGACCGGCCGGGGTCGCGATGACGTCATCACGATGAGCCCCGGCCACAAGCAGGAAGACACAGATGATGATGCAGCCCGGAGCCAGGAGCAGCGATCCGCCGCCGGAGGGTGATAGCTGATAGCCAGGTAATATATGTGCGCAGCGCTGCATGCGGGGGCCATCCTGTGAGGGGGGGCGCTATACTGTGAGGGGGGCCTGTATACACATACTGCTGGGCCTGTGTATACTAGCGGGCCTGATACCATCCTGCTGGGGTGTATAGCTGGGACCATGTTAACATATGTGGCTGTACTACTATGCGGGGACCGTATACTGTGAGGGGGCTGCTATACTATGTGGGGGGACCTGTATACCATCACTGCTGGGGCTGTATATTATGCCTGGGGACCTGTATACCATCACTGCTGGGGCTGTATACTATGCTGGGGACCTGTATACCATCACTGCTGGGCTGTATACTATGCCTGGGGACCTGTATACCATCACTGCTGGGCTGTATACTATGCTGGGGACCTGTATACATCACTGCTGGGCTGTATACTATGCCTGGGGACCTGTATACCATCACTGCTGGGGCTGTATACTATGCCTGGGGACCTGTATACCTTCACTGCTGGGCTGTATACTATGCCTGGGGACCTGTATACCATCACTGCTGGGCTGTATACTATGCTGGGGACCTGTATACCATCACTGCTGGGCTGTATACTATGCCTGGGGACCTGTATACCATCACTGCTGGGGCTGTATACTATGCTGGGGACCTGTATACCATCACTGCTGGGACTGTTATACTATGCCCGGGGACCTGTATACTATCACTGCTGGGCTGTATACTATGCTGGGGACCTGTATACCATCACTGCTGGGCTGTATATTATGCTGGGGACCTGTATACCATCACTGTTGGGGCTGTATACTATGCCCGGGGACCTGTATACCATCACTGCTGGCTGTATACTATGCTGGGGACCTGTATACCATCACTGCTGGGCTGTATACTATGCTGGGGACCTGTATACCATCACTGCTGGGATGTATATTATGCTGGGGACCTGTATACCATCACTGTGGGGCTGTATACTATGCTGGGGACCTGTATACCATCACTGCTGGACTGTATACTATGCTGGGGACCTGTATACTATCACTGCTGGGCTGTATACTATGCTGGGGACCTGTATACCATCACTGCTGGGCTGTATATATGCCTGGGGACCTGTATACCATCACTGCTGGGCTGTATACTATGCCTGGGGACCTGTATACCATCACTGCTGGGCTGTATACTATGCTGGGGACCTGTATACCATCACTGCTGGGCTGTATACTATGCCTGGGGACCTGTATACCATCACTGCTGGGATGTTATACTATGCTGGGGACCTGTATACCATCACTGCGGCTGTTATACTATGCCTGGGGACCTGTATACCATCACTGCTGGGCTCTATACTATGCCTGGGGACCTGTATACCATCACTGCTGGGGCTGTGTACTATGCCTGGGGACCTGTATACCATCACTGCTGGGCTGTATACTATGCCTGGGGACCTGTATACCATCACTGCTGCGGCTGTATACTATGCCTGGGGACCTGTATACCATCACTGCTGAGGCTGTATATTATGCCTGGGGACCTGTATACCATCACTGCTGGGCTGTATACTATGCTGGGGACCTGTATACCATCACTGCTGGGCTGTATACTATGCTGGGGACCTGTATACCATCACTGCTGGGGCTGTATACTATGCCTGGGGACCTGTATACCATCACTGCTAGGACTGTATACTATGCCTGGGGACCTGTATACCATCACTGCTGGGCTGTATACTATGCTGGGGACCTGTATACCATCACTGCTGGGCTGTATACTATGCCTGGAGACCTGTATACCATCACTGCTGGGATGTTATACTATGCTGGGGACCTGTATACCATCACTGCTGGGCTGTTATACTATGCCTGGGGACCTGTATACCATCACTGCTGGGCTCTATACTATGCCTGGGGACCTGTATACCATCACTGCTGGGGCTGTATACTATGCTGGGGACCTGTATACCATCACTGCTGGGCTGTATACTATGTCTGGGGACCTGTATGCCATCACTGCTGCGCTGTATACTATGCCTGGGGACCTGTATACCATCACTGCTGGGGCTGTATATTATGCCTGGGGACCTGTATACCATCACTGCTGGGGCTGTATACTATGCCTGGGGACCTGTATACCATCACTGCTGGGCTGTATACTATGCTGGGGACCTGTATACATTCACTGCTGGGCTGTATACTATGCCTGGGGACCTGTATACCATCACTGCTGGGGCTGTATACTATGCCTGGGGACCTGTATACCATCACTGCTGGGCTGTACACTATGCTGGGGACCTGCTGTATACCATCACTGCTGGGGCTGTATACCATCACTGCTGGGGACCTGCTGTATACCACCTCTGCTGGGGACCTGCTGTATACCACACTGCTGGGGGCTGTATACCTGTGCTGGGGTCCACCCTCAGCTTATACGTGAGTCAATACGTTTTCCCAGGTTTTGGTGGCAAAAGTAGGGGGGTCAGCTTATATACGGGTCGGCTTATACACGAGTATATACGGTATATGTTAGAATGTCCATGTGGCCTTCAGTATATAGGAAGAACCATACAAGCACTCCATAAATGTTTAAATAAACATAGATCCAATATTAGGAAGGGGTTCTTGTAGCATGGAGTTTCATCCACTTTCTATAAACACTATAATAGGGATTACCATTTTCTAAAAATCATGCCTATTGACTGTGTCCCAGAGGGCTCTAATAATCGGTATGAAACCATGAACAAAGAAGAGAGATTTTGGATATATAAGGTGAATTCTCTAAAACCTAATGGTTTAAATATAACGGAAATCATATAGTAAGAGGATTAAATACTCCTTTCACTTTAAATTTTGAAAGTAATATACATCCACCACCAATTATAGAGTAAAAAAGAAAAGAAGAAACCCCTCTTTCATATTTAAATATGTTCTTTCCTTACTTTTTATTTTGTAGCCGATTCAAGAGAAAAGTGATGTTATGTCAGCGCTCAAACATTTCAGGACACGGCTCTATTATAAATTACCTGTTGGCTTTATTAATTCAGTATGGGAATCCAGTCTCCACAACGCGTTTCAACACACAGAGCATCTTTATCAAGTGAATCACTTGATAAAGACGCTCTGTGCGTTGAAACGCGTTGTGGAGACTGGATTCCCATACTGAATTAATAAAGCCAACAGGTAATTTATAATAGAGCCGTGTCCTGAAATGTTTGAGCGCTGACATAACATCACTTTTCTCTTGAATCGGCTACAAACCTTCTTCCCTTGCGGGAAGCGTGATCATCAGCTGCTCGGTGCTCAGGACCTCTTACACGTCACATAGACACTCCTCCACAGCTGTCACGTGGACCGATCACCGGCGGACTACGTACACCACAATACATCTCGGCTTGGAGTCGGCGGGGAGCCGGCGTGGAGATCCGAGATTAAACCACAACACATCAACCTGTTGTGCGGACGGCACAACAGGATCAGGTGAGCAGGGGTTTGCATAACCGACCCCCTTCCTTTAATTATACAGTGTGGCGCAACTTTTCTTTGTTTTTATACTTTTTATTTTGGGAATAGCTGTCAGATTCTTCCTCATCAATATAGCAGCAACTGCATCCAATTTATTGCCCCTATAATCCAAAGCGTTCCATGCTGAGATATTCTGCCTATATGAATGTGTGATGCCCCACTTTGAAGTAACACTGCACTTGAGCCTGAATGTCACTGGAATTTTGGGGCATTGGCCCCGCCTTTATTTACAAGAGCAATTTGTCATAAATATCTGCTTCCTCTCCATTTTATATGTGCCCCACGATTGTACTACAGCAAGATTGGTCCATCATTCTGTTCCCTAATGTTGTCTCCTGCAGTTCAACATCATAATGATTGTGAGTTTATAAATTCATATACATTCATTTCTATTCATAGTCCTTGAGTGTACACTATAACATACATGTGTTTTATCATTTGGAGCCATTTTAATGGTAATTCTCCCCTGAGATTGCATATTCTACCAGTTTTGCAAAGTTTTTTTTTTGTCTTTGAGCTTTGATTGGTTTGTTGGTTAAATCAACACATAGTTAAAGTGCATGTGAGTAGTGAGTTCTTAACTCACCCTAGCACCCTTTTCAAGAGATCAACATAGATAAATGTGACAAATTTCACACAAATACACGCCCCTCATTTTTTTAACTTGTTAGGCACAAAGCAGCACAATATAATAGTATAGACAAATAGATAAAACATTAGAACTTCATATTTTTACATTTCACTCCTTATTATTTTCGATATTTGATAGAGAAAAGTACACATTTTATTCACAAATATATTTTTTAAATATTTTAAATACTTTATTCACAAATATTTCATTCACGAATTATAGATGAATATGGAACACAAATTATTCAATTTTTTTTGTATCCTGTGTTTTTGTTCCCCCCTTTTTTCTCTTGATTCTTTGTCATTTTTCAACTCTCTAATTGTACCTAAAGTTGAACACAGATGAATTGTTCCTCAGATTCAGAATTTTTATACTTTTGGCCATTTGGTGTTATACAATATGAAGTCTAGAGATGAGCCACCACCCTAGTGTTCAAATTCGATTCAGTTCGCCAAATTGGGCGTTTGTTCGTCGAATGTTCATTGAATGTTCGTCGAACACTGTTGAATCCCATTGAAAACAATGGCAGGCCAACACAAACACATACAAACACATAGAAATCACCTTCTAAAGTGTCCAAAAGGTGACAAACTACTCAGAAGATACAACAAACATATGGAAAAGTGAAAAGTACATATAAAAATGCAAAAAGAAAAGAGATAGACGAGTAAAAGGGGGAGGAGACACAGATATAGGCATGTCATGCCCTTCCAAAATCAGTTTTTACTCCAGTAGTTGCAAGGCATCATGCACACGATGAGTATATGGTGAGTTTAACTTCAGTATTTGTAAAGGCCATGTCACATGCATCAATCTTATGAGCGATATCGCTTAAGCGATCTGCTTTTTTGATCGCTTAAGCGATATCGTCTGTGCGTCGCTGCGTGTAATCAAGCGATTTTACAATGTAAAATCGCTTTATTGATTGATCGCAGATTTGTGAGCAGGAGCTCAAATCAAGCGATAAACGCTTGATCAATCTGCTTCATCTTGGTGTGTGACACCACGATGAACGATCTCCCAGCGGCAGAGCCTATGCTGGGAGATGGTATCTATGGTAAACGTCGGGTTACTAAGCGCCCCGCGGTGCCTAGTAACCCGACGTTTACCATAGTTACCAGCAATCTCGCTGCTCAACATCGCTGGTGAGTCTGCCTGTGTGACATCTCACCAACGATGTGAGCGATATTGTTAGCGATCGCGCGTGCACGTGATCGCTAACAATATCGCTCATAAGATTGATGCGTGTGACGTGGCCTTAAGGCCATGTTCAGATGATGATTATTTGGTGCGTGTCACTTCAGTATCTGTAAGGCCATGTTCAGATGATGATTATTTGGTGAGTTTCACTTCAGTATCTGTAAGGCCATGTTCAGATGATGATTATTTGGTGCGTTTCACTTCAGTATCTGTAAGGCCATGTTCAGATGATGATTATTTGGTGCGTTTCACTTCAGTATCTGTAAGGCCATGTGCAGATGATGATTATTTGGTGCGTTTCACTTCAGTATCTGTAAGGCCATGTGCAGATGATGATTATTTGGTGCATTTCACTTCAGTATCTGTAAGGCCATGTTCAGAAGATGAGTGTTTGGTGAGTTTTACTTCAGTATCTGTAAGGCCTTGTGCAGGCGATGAGTATTTGGTGCTGTTTTTACCGCAGTATCCGTAAGGCCTCGTGCAGGCGATGAGTATTTGGTGTTTTTTACCTCAGCTTCTGTAAGGCCTTGTGCACACACTGAGCATTGTGTCACATTTAGGGGACTACAACAAGAGTCTCCATTTTTTCCAAATATTTGGGCCCAGACACCACTTTAGTGGCATCAATTGCCCCATAGTTGCAAACTGAAAATGGTTGGCGAGGTGACTTTCATGCAGCACATTCCAAAATCCACAAGCCTTTAGTCTCCCCATGTTATCTGTAAGATTTGTCACCAAAATCTAAGTAGAGGCCAAAATTGAAAAAATTGGAATTGTTAGCAGATACCATATCACGTATGGAGAGACCCTGTGTGTCTAAACATTGGAGTTCCCTCACAAGTGACCCCATTTTGGAAACTAGACCCCCAAGGAACGTATCTAGATGCATAGTGAGCACTTTGAACCCCCAGATGTTTCACAAATTGATCCGTAAAAATGAAAAAGTACTTTTTTTTCCACAAAAATTTTCTTGTTTCATTTTATGGATTAGTTTGTGAAGCACCTGGGGGTTCAATATGCTCACCACCCATCTAGATATGTTCCCAGGGGGTTTAGTTTCCAAAATGGGGTCATTTGTGGGGAGCTCCAATGTTTAGGCACACAGGGGCTCTCCATTCGCGATATGGTATCTGCTAACAATTCCAATTGTTAGCAGACACCATGTCATGTATGGAGAGCCCCTAAGTGCCCAAACAATAGAGCTCCCCCACAAGTGACCCCATTTTGGAAACTAGACGCCCCAGGGAACTTATCTAGATGGGTGGTGAGCATTTTGAATGCGCCGGTGCTTCACAAATTAATCTGTAAAAATGAAAAAAGAAAATTTTTGTGGAAAAAAAAGTACTTTTTCATTTTTACGGATGAATTTGTGAAGCACCTGGAGTTTCAAAATGCTCACCACCAATCTAGATAAGTTCCATTGGGGGTCTAGTTTCCAAAATGGGGTCATTTGTTGCGGAGCTCCAATGTTTAGGCACACAGAGGCTCAATCTCAGAATCGCTAGGATCGGTTGTGGCGTTCCAGAGTTATTACCTCATAAAGGGACACTGATCAGAATTGCAAAAAATGCCAAGGTCTTTAGGGACAAAATAGGCTGGGTCCTGAAGTGGTTAATAAATTGTTTCATATGACAAAATCACCATTACATGCTTCTACTTAAATGCCCTACTTTCACAATAAAATCACTGTACTGTGAACTTTTTTACGTTTCCCATAAATTTCACCCAAAAGCCAAATATCCCTAACTTTTTGTGAGTAGTGTATATATGCATACATACATATTCAAACTAAAATAAAAATAAAAGTTGGAAACAATGCTAGCAAAATGAAAGCTAAATGAAAGCTGGAATTGAAAAGACAATCCAGAAAACTGTTGTATTGAGTCTTTCAAATATCATATTACTAATGCTGGTATAGTGTCCAACCCTTTCAGTAATAATGATTAAATATCCTTTTGCAGAGTTTCACCAGCTGGGAAAGTTTCAGTAGCTCATACCTCTGTAGATCTACTAACAACACATGCTGCCGTCCATTGGTTTGACATAGGAAAGTTTATGAAATAGGTAAAATGAAAATTTTTATATGGCAAAGAAAAATGACTCTCCTTGATTTCTTTTGGAAAATAATAGCTTATATATTTTTCTGCATTATGCTTTCTGAAGTAAGTCTGTCATAGAAGCATAAGATTAATATCTACACTGTTCTCTTGGTGTAAGAAACTCTATAGTGTGATAACCTTTAAAGAAAATTATTATACTAAAGGCATTTACTTAAAATTAACTTTTTCTCGGTTCAGCAGCTTTTAACAAACTTTATTTCTACATACATGTGCACTTCAGTAAAAAAAGGGGATAATTCAACAACGGTATGAACTTGCATTATAGGATGGTGTTATGTTTAAATATTACAAAAAATACATGAAATGCAAACTATTATATCAAGCTACAATTATAGCTTGGCAACATATTGTCATTAGATTTTTCTGAATTATAAATACATGACCTAACATTAACCTATTTGAAAAAATGGAGTTAATTTCTTTTACTTATGATGACTGCAAATTTATATTTTGCTCTTTATTTATTTTTAAATATAAAAGTCACCCACACTAAAAAATCTCTTTAATATGGAATTCAGCAGTACAATGTTCTTCATCTCATTTGTCAAAACATCAGGGTATAAGCAAAATCTTTAATTAACATAAAAATAAAAAACTTATTTTACAAAACTCCTATGAGAAAAAATAAATGAGCATATCTTCATTTCCTGCAATGGGCATTGATCCCTTCAAAGTTAATGCCTTTTAATGCAGCACGCATGAATCTCTCATGAACCATTAGGTAGTATTGAAATAGAGCAGGTTTAATTTGTCCTGGATATTGTGTGGAGGGAGAGGAGCCCTGGAAAACCTTGACTGCTCTTTTTATACAGTAACTTGACCATGTGGACCTTTTCTGTATTCTGTCCACTGACAAGATTTTAGGGTACTGTTACACGTCGCGATATCGTTCCGATATTGCATACGATTTCACGGGAGCGCGCACGGTTTTGGCACTTGTCCAAGATCGCATAGGAGATGTCACACAGGGAGATATCGGCAGGCAACGCAACTAGGATTTTGTACACAACTTTTTTGCCCTGGGTATGAGCAACCCAGGAACCGAGCATTAACAATGTAGTGAATGGGGCAAGTTGCAAACAAAACCATACTTGTGCTGTCACACAGCACGTCCTGCCACATCGCCTATACAATATCGTACAGTTGAAGGGCTTGCACAATCTTCTTGCAATAACGTAGGTAGGTTTTTTCGAAGTCGCATTTCCCATTTACACGACACAACGCACGAACGATATCAACTGCAACGAGCACACCACGTGACTTTTTGTCGATCTTGGATTGCGATATTACGACGTGTAACGGTACCCTTAAGGATGGCATCATGTGAAGTAGAAAAAAAGGTGAAAGGGCTTAATAGATCACTAAAATTAAATACAATATATCTCTATGTACATTCCTTAACATTGTATTTGCAGCACCAATAAGGAAAAGTCATGGAATTATGTAAATCACAGGGTCAATAAACAAATTACTGATACGTAATTGATGAAAAAATGTAAACAAAATGTTCATGTTATGAGTATGAGCATAATGTGCAGAAATATATGCATTTAGATGCCTTTGCATGCCATTACTGAGGTTGCTAATGGTCTGAAATACATTCTTCCAAGCTGAGTGCACTTGGGCAAATCATCAAGATTTTCTGCTGAAACTCTCTTTGATATTGATAACTAATGATGTTCCACTATGGAAAACAAGTCCAGAGATGTTGCAGGGCATGGTAGTATGTTTAGGGCTCATAGACTGCTCACATAACATAACACATAACATAAGAAACAAGCAGCCTGATGTGTTGAAAAAATGGATCCTGGAGTACTTTGAAAAAATGGCTGTCCAACGGCAACGGTGTACCCAGTGAGGGGCAAAAGGGGGCAGCTGCCCCCCCAGAAGCAAAAAATATGACTGGACCTGTGGTGGAGTACTAGCGGTGACGAGTGATTGGTGCCGCCATGTTCTTTGTTGCTGGCTGCATTTACTAACTGCGCAGCCCGTCGGTAGAGGTTGAGACTTCTACAAAATTATTATTATTATTATTATTTATTTTATAGTGGCATTGGTTCCATAGTGCTTTACATTGGAAGTGGGGGTAACAAAGACAAATACAGTACATATGAACAATCAAGGCTTGCTGATACACGATGGGAGAGGATCCTATCCACAAGGGCTCACAGTCTACAGGGGTGGAATAGGACACAATAGGAGGGGAAGCGCCAAGCGTGTGATGGAGCGGCAATGGAACTCATCATAGGTTGTAGGCTTGTTGGAATAGATGAGTTTTCAGGTTCTTTTTGAAACTCCCAAGGGAAGGTGAGTGTCTGATGTGCTAAGAGAGAGAGTTGCAGAGTAAGGCGTAGGAAAAGTCTTGTATGCGGTTAAGGGAGGATGAGATAAGGGGGGAGGAGAGGAGGAGTTCTTGTGAGGAGCCCAGGTTGCATGTGGATAGGTATCGGAGAGACCATGTCAGAGATGTAAGGGGGGGACAGGTTGTGGATGGCTTTGTATGCCAGGGTTAGAACTTTAAATCAAGATCTCTGGGGATGGGGAGCCAGTGAAGGGAGGGGGGAGACAGGGGAATAGCGAGGAGGCAGATGGATTAGATGGGCAGCGGAGTTTAGGATAGAGCGGAGGGGTGAGAGGGAGGAAGCAGGAAGACCAGTGAGCAGTAGGTTGCAGTAGTCAAGGTGGGAGATGATGAGGGCATGAACAAGAGTTTTGGCAGTGTCATGATTAAGGAAGAAGGGAATCCGGTAGATGTTCCTGAGTTAGAGTCGGCAGGAGGTGGCGAGGGCTTGGATGTGGGGCTTGACGGAGAGGGAGGAGTCGAGGGTAACCTCAAGGCACTTGGCATGGGGAACTGGGGAGAGAGAGCAGTCGTTGACTAGGATGGACAGGTCCAGTAGAGGGGGAGGGTGGCTGGGGGGAAAGATGATGAACTCTGTTTTGTCCATGTGCAGCTTGAGGAAGTGAGCAGAGATGAGATGGCGGACAGGCATTGGGGGATTTTAGACAGAAGGGAGGTGATATCAGGGCCAGAGAGTTAGATCTGGGTGTCGTCAGCGTAGAGCTGGTACTGGAGGCCATGGGACTCAATGAGTTGCCCTAGGCTGAGGGTGTAGATGGAGAAGAGTAATGGCCCCAGAATCGATCCCTGTGGGACGCTGACAGTAAGGGGGTAGGACGAGGAAGAGGTGTGGGAGTGGGTGACGTTCAAAGTGCGGTCCGTAAGGTATGAGGAGATCCAAGAGAGGGCAAGGTCAGTGATACCAAGGGATTCTAGGAATTGAAGTAGGAGAGAGTGGTCGACCAGTTCAAAGGCGGCAGAAAGGTCAAGGAGGAAGAGAACGGAGAAGTGTCGTTTACTCTTCGCGGTCAGTAGGTCATTGGTGACTTTAGTTTAGCTGTTTTAGTGGAGTGATGAGGTCGGAAACCGGATTGTAGGCGGTCGAAGAGGGAGCCGGAGGATAGATGGGGGGACAGTTCAAAATGGACGTGTTGTAAAATAAAATAGCCATGGATCTCTATTTGGCCATTTTGTTGAAATAATCTCAACCTCTACCAACCCTGTATGGTTGTACTTCTGCACAAATAAAAAAATCCTTGAGACTATGATTTGCATGAAGAAAAGGTAATTTATTGGACAAATTTCCATCACAGAATCAGTATATACACTGTGTTCCAAATTATTATGCAAATTGGTTTTAAGTGTCATAGGGTTTTATTTTTATTTTTTTTCAATGAAACCCATTGATGGTATTGTGTCTCAGGGTTCTTTGGATTATTGAAATCAATTTCAGATATCTGTGACAATTAGTTTGGCAGATGAGCCCAATAAAAGGAAAACTGGGTGTTCCACAATATTACGCAGGCCACAGTTTTCAAGTAACATGGGAAAGAAAAAGGATGTCTCAAAACGCAACAAATAGTGCAATGCCTTGGATAAGGGATGAAAACATTTGATATTGCACGAAACTTAAGCGTGATCATCGTATTGTGAAGAGATTTGTGGCTGATTCTGAGCACAGATGTGTTCGTGCAGATAAAGGCAGAATGAGGAAGGTTTCTGCCAGGCAAGTTCATCAGATTAAGAGAGCAGCTGCTAAAAAGGCCTTACAAACCAACAAACAGATATTTGAAGCTACTGGTGCCTCTGGAGTCCCTCGAACCTCAAGGTGTAGGATCCTTCAAAGGCTTGCTGTGGTGCATAAACCTACTATTCGTCCACCCCTTAACAGTGCTCACAAGCAGAAACAGTGGCAGTGGGCCCAGACATACATGAAGACTAATTTTCAAACAGTCTTGTTTACTGATGAGTGCTGAGCAACCCTGGATGGTCCAGATGAATAGAGTAGTGGATGATTGGTGGATGCCACCATGTCCCAACAAGGCTGCGACGTCAGCAAGGAAGTCGAGGAGTCATGTTTTGGGCTGGAATCATTGGGAAACAGCTGGTAGGTCCCTTTAAGGTTCCTTAAGGTGTGAAAATGACCTCTGCAACGTATATATCTTTTCCAACTGAGAACGTCCATGGTACAAAAAGCAAAAACGTGCCTTTAGGAGCAAAATTATCCTCATGCATGTCAATGCACCATCTTATGCTACAAAGAATACCTCTGTGCCATTGGCTGCTATGGGCATAAAAGGAGATAAACTAATGGTGTGGCCACCATCTTTGCCTGACCTCAATCCTATAGAGAACCTTAGGAGTATAATCAAGCAAAAGATCTATGAGGGTGAGAGGCAGTTCACATCAAAACAGCAGCTCTGGGAGGGTATTCTGACATCATGCAAAGAAATACAAGCAGAAACTCACCAGAAACTCACAAGTTCATTGGATGCAAGAATTGTGAAGGTGATATCAAAGAAGTGTTCCTATGTTAACATGTAACTTGGCCTGTTAGGATGTTTTGGAGTTAAATAGCTTTTTATTTCAGTGAATGTGACCTCCTAATGTTGCAAATTCTACAAATCAGTATTTTCAGTTCTTTCAAACATATCAAATGTTTAGAAACTCTACCGTGCCTAATAATTTGGAACAGTGCACTTAGAGTGTTTTTTACATTTTGAAGATTATAAAGATTATACTATTTATACTGTTATCATTGGGAGGTTTCTTCAATAAAATTTGATACATATTCTCACGGGTGATGACTTTTATTACACTGACTGTCATTTGCACCGACCATTTAGGAGAAGCAGAAAAAAAGAACATTTGCATAATAATTTGGAACACAGTGTAGATCAGTTCAACATTTCAGCCTGTTTTTTTGGCTTTTTTCACGGATTATCTACATCAACAGTGCAAACAATATAAAATCAATGCCATTGTACCAATAACGTGAAAAGGAATTGTGCAAAAAAAGTAAGTCAAAAGACCATACATCCATATGCGCTATATATTTACAAAGTATTTGCTCCAACAAAAATAATACATCATCATGACCATGTAATTTGTTTAAACTTTAACAGCTGGTTACATGGTAAAACCTTCTGATATTTAGAATAGTTGTAAGATTACCTATGTACTGGTTGCTCGTGCCACGGTCGTGATTTCTGTCGAACGAGCGTTTTGGGGTCGCAGTGAAACAGTGTGAGCACCATATACGTGAAAGGTAAAATAAGGCAAAATCAACCGTATGATTGTGGCATGAACTGTTATGTTATGTGCTATAAGACTAATGTTATGCTTCTCTTGGGAAAAAGAGGCTAAGGAGTTATGAGGAGGAATCAGCAAAGTGTAAGTTAGTTCAGAGTGGATTGACAATTCAGACACACAAATATAGATATACTTTAAGAGAGAGTATGGAATAAGAGTATACTGCCTATGAAATATAAATCCACCTAAGGTGAAATATATGTAGTAGTGTACCTCAAATTCACATGCCACAAGGTAGTCCCAAAGGAATGTTAAGGAAATATTCAAGGAGTAATCTGTCTCTCAAGATATGGAGAAAATGTACCTCGATAAGAGATAGGGTTTATAAATTATGTTCACTTATGTTGTTAATTCTAAACTACTAGCTGGCGGCCCAATTCTAAAGAATCGGGTGGTCTAGAATGCATATTCAGTTTATTTAGTAAGAATTAACAATAATGCCATGAAGACATGATATCTATATCCATCAACTACCTACAGTTAGGGCCAGAAATATTTGGACAGTGACACAAGTTTTGTTATTTTAGCTGTTTACAAAAACATTTTCAGAAATACAATTATATATATAATATGGGCTGAAAGTGCACACTCCCAGCTGCAGTATGAGAGTTTCCACATCCAAATCGGAGAAAGGGTTTAGGAATCATAGCTCTGTAATGCATAGCCTCCTCTTTTTCAAGGGACCAAAAGTAATTGGACAATGGACTTTAAGGGCTGCAATTAACTCTGAAGGCGTCTCCCTCGTTAACCTGTAATCAATGAAGTAGTTAAAAGGTCAGGGGTGGATTCCAGGTGTGTGGTTTTGCATTTGGAAGCTGTTGCTGTGACCAGACAACATGCGGTCAAAGGAACTCTCAATTGAGGTGAAGCAGAACATCCTGAGGCTGAAAAAAAAGAAAAAATCAATCAGAGAGATAGCAGACATGCTTGGAGTAGCAAAATCAACAGTTGGGTACATTCTGAGAAAAAAGGAATTGACTAGTGAGCTTGGGAACTCTAAAAGGCCTGGGCGTCCACGGATGACAACAGTGGTGGATGATCGCCGCATACTTTATTTGGTGAAGAAGAACCCGTTCACAACATCAACTGAAGTCCAGAACACTCTCAGTGAAGTAGGTGTATCTGTCTCTAAGTCAACAGTAAAGAGGAGACTCCATGACAGTAAATACAAAGGGTTCACATCTAGATGCAAACCATTCATCAATTCCAAAAATAGACAGGCCAGAGTTAAATTTGCTGAAAAACACCTCAAGAAGCCAGCTCAGTTCTGGAAAAGTATTCTATGGACAGATGAGACAAAGATCAACCTGTACCAGAATGATGGGAAGAAAAAAGTTTCGAGAAGAAAGGGAACGGCACATGATCCAAGGCACACCACATCCTCTGTAAAACATGGTGGAGGCAACGTGATGGCATGGGCATGCATGGCTTTCAATGGCACTGGGTCACTTGTGTTTATTGATGACATAACAGCAGACAAGAGTAGCCGGATGAATTCTGAAGTGTACCGGGATATACTTTCAGCCCCGATTCAGCCAAATGCTGCAAAGTTGATTGGACGGCGCTTCATAGTACAGATGCACAATGACCCCAAGCATACAGCCAAAGCTACCCAGGAGTTCATGAGTGCAAAAAAGTGGAACATTCTGCAATGGCCAAGTCAATCACCAGATCTTAACCCAATTGAGCATGCATTTCACTTGCTCAAATCCAGACTTAAGACGGAAAGACCCACAAACAAGCAAGACCTGAAGGCTGCGGCTGTAAAGGCCTGGCAAAGCAATAAGAAGGAGGAAACCCAGCGTTTGGTGATGTCCATGGGTTCCAGACTTAAGGCAGTGATTGCCTCCAAAGGATTCGCAACAAAATATTGAAAATAAAAATATTTTGTTTGGGTTATGTTTATTTGTCCAATTACTTTTGACCTCCTAAAATGTGGAGTGTTTGTAAAGAAATGTGTACAATTCCTACATTTTCTATCAGATATTTTTGTTCAACCCTTCAAATTAAACGTTACAATCTGCACTTGAATTCTGTTGTAGAGGTTTCATTTTAAATCCAATGTGGTGGCATGCAGAGCCCAACTCGCGAAAATTGTATCACTGTCCAAATATTTCTGGCCCTAACTGTATGTTTGTATGGTGAATGTAATTTTTGAAAATGTAATTGTTCTGTGGTAAGGCTCTTAGTACACCTACTGGCTAATAATTGTGTATTAATTTAGTAGCTTTATTTAAGATATGAATATTCATAGTCTACATATCCGCCAGTTTGTGTTTGCCCACCAACCACGGCAAGGTGGCCTTACATCTGATCGGGCCCTACTCTACCTTATTTTGATTAACACTTTGACACCTTTTACATCAGCTTTTTTCTGCTATTTGCAGAAGATGGGGATGAAAAAAGTAGAATGTCTGCACTTGCCAGCTAAGGGCCTACCTGCGGCACACTTGCAGCAAGTCCCATGCAATGTATATGGAACTTGTGGTTAACTTGCTGTAAATTCGGGAAACGTAGTTACGGCAGCTGCATCAAATGCAGTTGCTAAAAAAACGCTGGTAACTGCGATTTTTGGGGCCGAAACTGCCGTAACCATGTGTGCTGCATCTGCCGCAAGTGAACCACAAATTCCATATACATTGCATGCAACTTACGGCAAGTGTGTGGTAGGTCAGCCCTTAGGCAGCAAGTGCAGAAATTATTATTTTTCCACTTAAACTTCCATAAATAACGGAAAAATGCTGCTGTAAAAGCAAAATCTCTCTTTTTGTATCTATCTATTTCCGTATCTATCTAAGTTTATAGAACACACCTGAAGATGGAGACATGTGTGAACAGCTGTTCCATCCGTCTCTTAGCTGTTCACAAAAACCTCACCATGTTTAAAAACAAAATTAAATCTCTCAGCAGCTATAGTGCTGGAGCTTCAAATATAGGTTCTTATCACCAAATGAAGGCATTTAGATGATACACATTTAACATCTTGTAGTTAATGTGTGTTCCACTTACATATAAAAATTTGTAGTGAGATATCATATTTCTAAATTTATGTAGACATGATATCGAGTTACTAACCGTAAATAGAGCTAGCATAACTGATGTATGTAAAGTGCTATTAAATTCATAGCACTATAAAAAAAAAAAAAAAATAATATGCTAATGACTACATATGTTATATACATCATTTCCTACATAAGTACTTAAAATCTATATTTTTATGACTACACTAATTTTTTTGGTATTTTAAATATTTTTTGACTATATTTCTATGGCTAGACAAATTTTTTTTTTTCCTTATCTATATACATATAACTTTCCTATAGGTCTATATGTTCTTAAAAAAATCTAAGAAGCCAAAAAATAGAGAAGTAACTTTAAAGTAAAATATTTCTGTAGACTACATTCCGTGTGAAGACTTTGGTACTATTAGGCAATAATTGTCCTTGAAGTGGTGTATTAACCACTTTAACTCTCACATTGCAGCGTTGCTTCACCCTGGAAAAAGTAACATACAATTGACCATGGGCAAAAGCAGGTTCCAGTAGATAAATACCAACTCGATGGAGGGTCTGGCCTTGAGATTTATTTATGGTCATTGCAAATGCGGGCTTGATGGGAAATTGTCTCCGTCTTAACTTAAAAGGTAATCCAGTCTCTGATGGACACAAATCAATGCGTGGAATGAATACCACATTTCCTGCTGCTGAGCCACTAATGACTTTTTTCTGTATGAAATTGGCATGTAAGGCAGTGACAATGAGGCACGTACCATTGCAGAGACCTTTTTTCGTGTTTAGATTATGTAGTAACATGACAATGGTGCCAATTTTAAGTTTGAGCCGATGTGAAGGCATTCCAGTTGGTGTTAGGGAATTTAAAAACTCAAGTGGGTATTGATCCAGGTCATCAGCTTCATCAGGATCGATGGAATCATCACTGATATATTCTGTATAGTCACCTATCAATAAATCCATGACTTGAAAATTTACTTTCTCCACGTCCTCATTTTTTGGACATAAAATTGCATGAGAAGCAGCTGTATTTATGCTTTCCATGTCATTTAAATCAATACAAAGATTGTGTCCAAAAATGTCAATTATTAAAGAGCCAGTGCATATCATGTCTGGAGGAATTTCAATAACATCATCTCCAAGGTTATCTTCATTAGATAGTTCACCATTTCCCAGTCAAAGCAACCAACTGCTGTAGTCAGGATCAATGGAGCGCATGTTGTTAATAAGTGGCAGGCGAGTAAAATGTTGCCAGTGTTGTGAGTATTTTAAACAGCTCTCTATAACATCAGTTCTTGTCCCATGAGGGATAACAGGAAGACATTGTCTAAAGTAGCCTCCAAAAACAATGACTTTACCTCCAAAGGGTGTTTTTTCTTTGTGAGCTAAATTTGTTGTCATGACATCACGTAAAACTCTATCAATGACATGGAGTGCATATTTCGATAGCATTGTGCACTCATCAATAATAAAAAGTTTAGTGCAGTGCAAACCTTTTGCTGCATTAGTATCATTCTTAATCCTGGAAACAGATGTTTCATTCACAGGAATTGGAATCCCATAAAGAGAATGAATGGTTCGTCCACCTTGTAGCAAGTTGGCTGCAATTCCAGTAGTGGCAGCAGGTGACACAATGTCTCCTTGTCCTCTTAGCTGATGTAGGAGTAGGTGATATAGGTACATTTTTCCGCTGCCACCAGGACCATCAAGGAAAAAACACTTTGGTGTTGAATTAGTGTCTTCTAAAGCTTGAGTGATAGCATCCAAAGCAAAAAGTTGGTCCTCATTTCAGCAGCTGTTGCTAACTCATAATCTTTATCATACTGTGGGAGGAGGTGTTGTTTTTTGACTGGACGTGGCAAATAAAATCAGTATAAGTTTTGCCATGAGCTTTAAGAACATGTTGGACATCTGTCATAGCATAGCCTTCACAATAGACACACTCCAGAGTGTCGGAGTGGTATGCATGGCAGTAGTCTTCTACAAAGTGTTGCTTAAATTCATTCCATAAGTCCCGAGGTTTAGCTGGAGGACCAAAAATACAAATGTAGGCAAACATGTCACGTAACTGTGCTGGCATGTTGAGAATACTGGCATCAAGTAATGTATTTCTCCACAGACTATCATCAAATAGTAAGCCAAGGGCTAATGCCGCGTCTTTGAAGCTTTGATGTGTGACTCCGTGTACAGTTTTTATGCTGTCAAAACTGGTTGGACCTTTGACATGTAACAATAACAATCTTTAATAGTAGCGTTCTTGGTCTTTCACACTGACAGTATACATTCGTCCAATCACTCACTTTCTTACTTCCCAAGAACCTTCTTTCCAAACATAGTTTTCTGGAATTTCACGGTATAAATATTGATGAGCATGCTGGTCGTTTTGATTAAGCTCAAAGTAGGCCATGAGTGTAGATTTTCGATGGAGCTTTTGTTTGATGTTTCCAATAGAGTCATCCTCATGAAAATAGAGTGGCTGAGAATGCGGTAGATGTACAGCAGGGCGAATAATGCTATGAGATTGTTTATGCATGGGATATGCGAATATTTGCCAAGCTGCTTCCGGTGCACTGACATATCTTGAGTCCATGAATTGTTGTGTTTCATCATGTTGGATGTTAGTCTGGGAGATTTCAAGACTGGCTTTATCATGTCATTTGTAGACATATTTAAATAAATATTTGACAGCCTGAATGGAACCACAAACTTCGACATTAATATGGCACTTGTATTTTAATAGCAGGAATGGATTATATGGAACCACCCACGAATTGTTAATCATGTGAGCATGGTGTTGAAAAGATGGGCCAAATTGTCTGCGATAAGTAGGATAGGCATCCTTAGCTATGATGGTTTTTGTTTGTAAATCTTTAGGGAAACCTTTGGTACACTTCCCCAGATCCATGCAGGGAGAATTTGGGTTGTGTTCTCCACACGGACCATGAATCATATGTTGGAGAACAATTGTATGGAGCTGAGGGTAGTGGGTAAGATTAGGAATTTCAGCCCACACTGTATTGTCTACGTTGTCCTCAGTCCTTAATTTGGATTTGCTATCCAGAATGATTAAAATGTGAACATGTGGTTGGCCACGTTTTTGAAACTCAGTGACATGAACCATAGCGCACACTTTTCCAAACAATCCCTTGTTAATATCTCTTAAAAGAGCATCCAGCTTAATTTTGAAAACACGTGCAACTAAATCTGGTCTGTGTTCCACACGCTGCCAAGGTTGTAAATTAGCAGTTATTTCAGTCCATTTTGGATTACAGGTCATGGTTATAAAGAGATCAGGACGACCATATTTTGTGACAATGGACATGGCATCTTGGTACCGCTACTGCATGTTTCTGGGATACCTTCAAATGAGGATGGTAAAATCACAGTTTTTCCAATGGGGATTCCTTTCTCAATAGATTTTTTAAGTACCGTATATACTCGTGTATAAGCCGACCCGTGTATAAGCCGACCCCCCTACTTTTGCCCCAAAACCTGGGAAAATCTATTGACTCGTGTATAAGCCGAGGGTGGACCCCAGCACAGGTATACAGCCCCCAGCAGTGTGGTATACAGCAGCCTCCCCAGTGGTATATACAGCAGCAGCCCCAGTGGTAGTATACAGCAGCCCCAGAGGTATATACAGCAGCCCCAGTGGTAGTATACAGCAGCAGCCCCAGTGGTAGTATACACGCAGCCCCAGTAGTATATACAGCCCCAGTGGTAGTATACACGCAGCCCCAGTAGTATATACAGCCCCAGTGGTAGTATACAGCCCCAGTGGTAGTATACAGCAGCCCCAGTGGTATATTCAGCCCCAGTGGTAGTATACAGCAGCCCCAGTGGTAAATACAGCCCCAGTGGTAGTATACAGCCCCAGTGGTAGTATACAGCAGCCCCAGTGGTATATACAGTCCCAGTGGTAGTATACATACAGCCCCAGTAGTAGTATACAGCCCCAGTGGTAGTATACAGCCCAGTGGTAGTATATAGCCCCAGTGGTAGTATTCATACAGCCCCAGTAATAGTATACAGCCCCAGTGGTAGTATATAGCCCCAGTGGTAGTATATAGCCCCAGTGGTAGTATTCATACAGCCCCAGTAATAGTATACAGCCCCAGTGGTAGTATATAGCCCAGTGGTAGTATACATGGCCCCAGCAGGGCCCCCCTCATAATTTGGCGCCCCCACCTCCCTTTCTGGGCCCCCCCGCATGCAGCGCTGCGCATATACATTACCGGTCTAGCAGCTGTCACCCTCCGATGGCGGATCGCGGCTCCCGGCTCCGGGATCCATCTTCCTCGCTGTCTTCCTGCTTTGTGACCGGGGCTCATCGCTCATCGCGGTGACGTCATCGCGACGCCGGCCGGTCACCTGACAAGCAGGAAGACAGCGAGGAAGATGGAGCCCGGAGCCGGGAGCCGCGATCCGCCATCGGAGGGTGACAGCTGCTAGACCGGTAATGTATATGCGCAGCGCTGCATGCGGGGGGGGCCCAGAAAGGGAGGTGGGGGCGCCAAACTTTGAGGGGGCCGTATTGACTCGCGTATAAGCCGAGGGGGGCACTTTTCAGCCCAATTTTTGGGCTGAAAAACTCGGCTTATACGCGAGTATATACGGTAGATGTTATTGTAGAACGCAATAATCCTCCACTTTGAGATCCTTTTGGTGTTTGCGGATGTAATGGAGTCGATTGGCTTCAATTTTTACATAAGCATCAACTAAATATTGCTGAGTGAGTTTTCCACCATTGAGGAGTGGATTGAAGTCATTTCTCACAGACAGCACATAGCAGTAATATTGTAGTTGTGTAATCCTACGTGGATTTTGTCCTTGGTGCTTAAGTCCATCATGCCATCCTTGGTCTCCATGAGGGAAAAATAAAGGATATAATAAGGCATCTAAATTGCTATGGAGGATGCTTACTTGTTGCGTTTTGGGAGCTAAAGGGTTGTTAGGGTCAGGTTTGAGATGAATTAATATGTCGCGATTAAATGGTGGCTCTCCATCATCATTTTCAAAGACAACGGCGACTTCATTCACAGTAGGATTATTATAGCGTCTTGGATCTTGCGTGCGATCTTGTTTCAGGGCCATGGTTATATTTGGCATGACAGTGTTATTTTGTAAAGCTTTAATCTGTTTTTCATGTTCCACATCTCTTAACATCTTGTACGCAGCTACAAATGGATTGACAGTGTCTAAAAGAGTTGCAATAATACCATCAGAGTGGGATGACATTTTTGAATTTTCTTTACATTGCAGGCATTGTTCTGTAGCAGTAGCAGTGTCCAAAATTTAAAGTTGGGCATACGCAGGAACTTGATCTTCAGAGGGATGTAGTGTTCCAGTGCGGTGGTATATTTGTCCATGTATGCGGAAACAATATGGGCCATGTCCAGGTGGTGGTGAAATATTTGCACGTATGGAGGCGAAAGCAAATGAACTGTTAATGCTGCGTATGTTATTCATGAAATTTTTACTGAATGGACTTTCTCCTTTCATTAAAAGTGTCAAGACGTCTGGATATTGTGGTATTGGTATACGGACTTTGGCCTTATGACAACAAAGGGTAAAACTTTTATCTGATGGTATTTCATCCCCAAAATGTAGGGCGTTATAATGTTGACACAAATAGTTCATAGGACCACAGGTGTGTTCTTCAATAGCACTGTCATGTTGAGTGACAGCTTTAGGCAGTAGAGGGTGAGGCATTGTTAAAGAGGCATTAGAACGTTTGTGTAGAGCCACGTATATTAACCGTCGGACAGGTATAGGCTCCTGAAGGTGTGATAAATCTTCATTTGAGGTAGTCGAAGGTTTATTTTGACGGTGTAAACGGCAGGCAGCAGCAGCTTTTTGTAAGCGATTTGTGTGCGACTTAGGAGACTCATTAGTGACACGTGTGTGAAAGGCAGCGTTAACTTGGTTCAGGCGACAGCGTTTAGTTTCTGAAGTCTCAGCATCACGGTATTTGCGCTTACGTTTAGTGTGTGAAGCAGGTCCAGTATCTGGAGTGTGAGCACCTTGAGTAACTGTGCACATTGAAGTGTTATTGTGGTCCAAAAGCATTACTGTGGAAGGGGGGGTAGTTTTTTTGTGGCGTTCACGTGCTGCGGCAGCTTGTTGTTGTAAATGTATGGCTTTGTGCTTAGGAGCCTTATTGGCGATACGTGTATTAAAAGCAGCCTTAACGGTGTCCAGGCGATGACGTGTCTCTTGTTCAGTTTCGTTAGCACGCTGTTGTCGTTTACGCGCTGAATAAGCGGCTTTTTTGTCCTTGTCATTCTGATTGGTATTATGGGAGCTCATGTTAGCGTGGCCAAATTACCGTACAAGGGTACTGGTTAATGACAGGAGGGTAATAAGAATCAGCAGGTATTAGGAGTAACCAAGAGAGTAATAAGGTGTAGTTATTTTGTAGAAAGATAGAGCAAGTAATAGGCAGTATATAGTATTAATACATAGGATTAGTCCTTTAATGTCAATGCAGTGGCTAATAGTAGCCAGGAAGTAATATTGGCAATGAAGGGTTAATCTTACTTGGTGGTAATAGTACAGAATAGGTGAATAGCAGGCACTAAGTTTTAGAAAAAAATTAGTACAGTTAATGGAGTGTCTGTATATAGCACCTTAAAGAAGGTGAAATAGTCAATATCCCAGAAAGGGTTAATATGGAGTAGTGAAATATAGCAGGTCAAAGTTGTAATTTCACAGTCCCTTATCGCTCTTTTTTGAAGAGGTTCGCGGGAGCTCGAATCGCGACGTGCGTCCGAGAGGCACTGCGCAGTAGAATGAAGCTGTGAGGTGAATTCAAATTTCCAAATGTTTCGCACTCTAAAATCACCGCGATGGATTTCGGACCCGTCGTGTATAGCGCGTGTTAAAAGGGGGGTGAGAGTACGTTGGCTAGCGGCTGGGCGGAGGCCAGCCGCGGCTACCTCAGCCAAGAGGTCCGCAGCGATGCCGCCGGGAGACGACCGGCATTTGCCGGTCGTCTACCAGCATGCGATCCGCTGTCCGGAGCTCCAGGACCGTAGGGCCCTTTGAGTTTAAAAATTTGCGGCTTTCCGCGAGGCGCCATTCTGATTGGTCGCTCGCGGCGGCGCCGACCAATCAGAAGAGCGGTCGCGCTGTATGGCGCCATACTTCAAATACACTTACTCAGTGTATTTCAAATATGACGGCATGAGCGCGCCGCTATTCTGATTGGTCGGTGCGCTGAACGGGCGACCAATCAGAATAGCGGCACGCTCAATGCCGCCATATTTAAAATACACTGTAGTCAGTGTATTTGAAAGTATGGCGGCATAGCATAGCGCGCCGCTATTCTGAATTGGTCGCGGCGTTCAGGGCACGACCAATCAGAATAGCGGCACGCTGTATGGTGCCATACTTCAAATACACGTTACTCAGTGTATATTTCAAATATGGCGGCATAGCACACGCCGTATTCTGATTGGTCGGCGCGCTGAACGTGGCGACCAATCAGAATAGCGGGGCACGGAGCGGGCGCGAGGTAGCCGGGAGCCGAGGTCGGCTCCAGGCTACCTCGCGCCGGCAGAGTGGCCGCAAGGTAGCTTGGGAGGCGACTTCGGCTCCTGGCTACCTCACGCCGGCTGAGCGAGCCGGGGATCTCCGTGCCGGGCTTATCCCCGGCTCAGCTCCAGGGAGCTGCGAGCCAGCCGAGATTTGCCCCGTACCGGTGCCGCCATTCTGATTGTGAGATCAGATTGAAGCCGTGGCACGGCGCCATGTTTTCAAATGTAAGAAGTTAAAAAAAAAAATTTGAAAGATGGTGCCATGTTTCGCGCGCTCTTTTCATTGGTCGGAGCCAGGCGCGAGCGCCCAATGAGAAGAGTGGGGCGGGGCACGGCGCATATTTGAAATCCAGCGGGAACTTTGGATTTCAAATATGGGGCCGTGCCCCGCCCCACTCTTTTCATTGGTCGCTCGCGCCTAGCGCCGACCAATGTAAAGAGCGCCGCGAAACACGGCGCCATCTTTCAAATTTTTTTTTTTAAGTTCTTAGATTTTCAAATATGGTGCCGTGCTGCGGCTTGAATCTGATTGGTCGCTCGCAAGCGAGCGACCAATCAGAAGTGGCGGTGGCAGTACCGGGCAAATCCCGGCTGGCTCGCGGCTCCACGGAGCTGAGCCGCGGATATGCCTGGCACGGAGATCCTCAGCTCCCTCCGCCGGCGCGTAGGGAGCCGGGTCGGCTCCAGTCCGGGCAAACGCCGGCCGCGTGCGTCTCCCGGCGCCGGGGGTCGCCGCGGACCTCCGTGCCGGAGGTAGCCGCGGCTGAGCTCCGGGCAGCGGCTCGACAGCCGGGAGACGACCAGCTAATGCCTGTCGTCTTCCCGGCTGGCTCGCCACGGTCGTCCCACTTAGGGCAGCCATCTTGGTCCACCCTGAGCGGGTGTACCTTGGGACAAAGTTACGGAAGTGTGTGCAAAGTGACGGAACTGACGTCACAAATCGCTTGTGGTTTTATATATTAGATGTCAATTACTGTTAGGTAAAGAGAGAAGTATACTCACTAGGTTCCCAGAGTCATTTGGATCACTTTATGATGAGGTGGTAGTTTAATTGTGCTGTGTGCTGACTCAAGCGTGAGAATCACTGTAATGTGGCATAAGAATACAGTGGTATTAATAAAATATCAAGATAAGCATCTAGTAATATTGTTACTGTGTGATTGTATTGTAATCCAAAATGTTACCTGCGCCTGAAATGGGCTAGGGGTAAATGAAGAGACTAAGTCCTGAAAGCACAAGAGAAAAGTTCAGTATAAACTTGTCAGTTTGTGGAAAAAGCCTAGGTAGATGCTATGATGGGGCTGGTTACCTTAATGTAGTTGAGACTGCACGCTTCCTGCTTGTGTGTGCTCTGTCTGGGGCTCAGCATGTGTATATAACAAGTGCGAGCGGCCGTGGAATATGCACTTCCGATGTGACGTATTTCAGTTCCGCCGTGTGAACTGCAAGGAAGCATGAATTAATGGAACGCATGCGGATCGTGCATGGCGAAACGTAATAGAGGAATGTGAATGGTGTGATTGCTGCTGTGATAACAGCGGTGCCATAATACCTACTACCGACAGTGCGGGAGGGAGGTTGATTCACAGAATCTAGGTTAATTTATTAGATATCATGCTCTGTTAAAAGATATAAGTTAAAAGAATAAGACAGAATGTAGAGGCTTGGAGGAAAAATTCATTAACAGTATAGGCATTTGTCAAATGTAGGTAGAACCTTTAATCCATTACATCTCCATATGTAAAAGAAAGGTAAAATATTACTCATATGCAAACTTGCAGATAATGATCAAACAAATAAGTAATATTTGTTCCTGGACTCCTACAAAATACGAGTCATTGAACCTTCAAAGCATTCTTAGTAAACAGTCAGGCAATACAATCTACACCAATACGGACCACAGTTTATCAAAAAGGAGCCATCAGAGCCTATATGCATATTCTCTGTTTAGTCCGTAAGGTTCCAGGGCTTGAAGTTGATGAATCCAAGATGCAGTACCTTTTTAGAGGATTGTTTAAAGGATTTTTCAGAAAAATTTTGAAGTGGGCTTCGCCGTATTTTTGTATGCCAGCCGAATACAGCAGGCAGCAATGGGCTGCCCCCAACCCCCAGCTGACTATTTGGACGTGCCTGGACACAGAAATATCGGGAAGCCCTTATTTTTTTATTTCATGAATTTTATGAAATAATAAAAAAAAAAAATGCGTGGGGCTCCGTACGATTTCTTTGTCCAGCCAGGTCCAGCTTGGCAGCTGGGGGCTGGAATCCGCAGCGCAGGGAGGCCCAAGCTTTCTGGGCACCTCCCGCTGAGAATGACAGCCCACAGCCGCCCCAGAAAATGGCGGGTTCATTGAAGCGTCATTTTCTGGCGCTGAATCCAACTCCACCAGGGCCCTTGTGCTGTGGCTCACTGGGTAATAAAGGGGTTAGGGCCAGCTTCGTATTATCAGCTGGCCCTAAGCCCGAAATTCATGGCGGTCACGCCAATAGTAGACATGACCCCCATGAATTTCTAGTGAATTTTAGAAAAAAAACACAACACAGAGAAAAAATATTTTTATTGAAAAAAAAAACAAGAAGACACTAAGGGACTCCATCTTTATTTAAAAAAATTCTCTTCCATCCGACATAGTCAGCCAATTCAGGGTTCTTCTTTAGCTCTGCTACATCTCTGGTAGAGAACCTCCACCAGAGATATAGCAGAGCTGTGCACCCTGGGAAAGTTCATGTGAGTTCATGCAGGCAAGCATGAACTCACATGAACCCTGCCAGCACTGCTACTTTAAATGAACAGCTGACCTGAGTCAGCTGTTCATTTGAAAATCCAGGCGGGAAGGTCAAAAATAGAAAACCAGATTGAAAACCGATTGCCCCGGTCCTGGAGCCAATACGGGACCATAGAGCCCACGAATGTCATGGGGTGCCGAATTAGCTACCGTAACCGGTTACAAACCGGGAGAATCCCAGTTTATAATCAGTAACTGAATATGTGATAGCGGCTGTGCTTTGCGGCCGCCGCCGTTCTTCGCGGCTGCTGTCTCAAAGCAAAAAAGACACAGAAGAAGATGACGGCCACGGAGGATGGTGAATGAACCGGCCCCCCCCCGCACAATAGTGACAATCAGCCATTGCTGACAGCAGGATCCCCCGCTCCCCCCGCAGCCTCCCCACCCAATTCTAAGTTAGGATAGGGTGGGGAGGCGGTGGGGGGAGCAAAGGATCCTGCTGTCAGGTGGCAGGGAAGCTGTCAGTGGCTGTCAGCATTGTTTAAAAGCCAGCGGCTTTTTACCGCTGGCTTTTAAACAATGAAATGGGGAATTGCAAGTTTTTCCTCTGCTGCAAGACCTCTTTATAAGGTCCAGCAGCAGAGGAATTACTCGCATTATCTTCCCATTGACTTACATTGGACTCGCTAGACTCGTAACGAGTACCTAGTATTTGGACCTACTCGTTATGAGTCTAGCGAGTTCGAGTATTTTAGTACTCACTCATCCGTAGTGCTGGGACCGACACCAGTGCGCACCAGAGCCAGTGTGAGGTCCAGAGAGTGATGAACAAAGGCAGAGGCGCGAAAAACTCCGGACAAGGGCAGAGGAGCCATCCCGGCTCATCCCACCAGACCCCGGTCACTGGAGATCGAGTCAGCACACAGGGAGAGAGAGAGACCATCCCTGCAGAAAATCCAGAACACCTCGGAGGTTTAGCTTCCCGGACACCCACAATTGAGAGCCAGGGACGGCAGGAGTGATAGCAGTAGCCCAGAGAGAGAGCCTGAGTTCAGCAAACCGGGTGTGAAGACACAGGAGGTCAGGACTGGTTTAAAGCTAGCCTGGCTGCAGGACAAAGCAAAGGACAAAAGGAGGCTTACACCTCACTCACTCAAAATGGAAGTCCCAGAGTGCACCCTTCATCCCTGGACATGTACCGGTTTTCATCAGTATAGGTACAGAAAGAGACTTTTGTGTCCAGCCCCACATCACAATGACTATCCTGCCCTATTCCCTCATTTCTACTTCCAATACCCCGGGGAGACCACCCTACCTGTAGAGGGCTACTACACCTTGCTGCCGCCCATCTCCTGGAGGTCTCAGCAGTGCCAGTGCCATCACCGGACCTACAGGTGGCATCACGGACACCGTTTTTATTATTTTTATCCCCTTTTTATATGACCGCCCAGGGGCATGGACTCGGGCACCGACCACCGCAGCATTCCAGCAACAGTACCCCAGATCCGAGTACCTGTTCCCTGAGTGGCAAGTCATAACCTGGCGCTCACAAACAGGATTTTGTGCCCGGTGTATATAAACTGTGTGTTTTTAACTGTTATTCTGGGCCGCCATTGCTGCGCCACAGAGCGGGAAGAGAGAGGGGCGTTGCAGTTGCAAAGGCACAAGATAGGCCCGCCCCACGCTCTGACGACTACCGCCAAATGCAGCAGCCAGATCCGGAAAGACCCGAGGCGCTCCACTCCCCGCCTGCAGACCAACTACGTACTTTTGTTTTTCAGAGACTGGCACTGATTCACTAGGGGGAGCGAGAATGAGTGCCCCGCACCCAAACGATGCAGCGGACCCAATCGTGAATCAGCCCGCCGCTGCTAACGGAGCCCCAAACGGACAGCCTGTAATTGCCAATCCACCCGGCAGTGCAATACCGTTACCGGTACCTGCACCAGTAGCCCCGATAATGCTGATCTCCCCGCCATACGTCCCTAATGCCGCCTGGTTGCTCAAGTATGACGGCCAGCCAGGCTCCCTGGATGCATTCAAGAGAAAGATTTGTAATGTGTTGGACATGTATGAGATGACCGGTAAGCAGAGAGCATCAGTAGTGATGGGACAGTTAACAGGTGCAGCGGAGCTGGAAACCCGAAACTGGTCTGAGGAAGATCAGTGGTCTATTGTTCAAATATTTGAAAAGTTAAAGAGAGTTTTTGAGCATCATACTGAGACTGAACTGAGACTGTTGTTTTACCACTGCAAGCAGGGGGAACAAGAAAGTTTCCTAGATTATTCCTTACGCCTGCAGGAGGCGCTGAGACTCCTTAAACAAGTTGATCCAAATGGCATACGTGATGAAAATAAGATGCTTATTGAACAGTTTATAAGGGGTCTCAAGTTACCGGATGACAGCAAAGAAGCACGCAGGTGGGCTCTTCAAAACCCTGATGCAGAGTTTGCTACCCTGAAAGAACTAACTGTTAAGGGACAGCAGCTCCCAGCAGTGCCAGACTTAGCCCCACAGCCACGATAGGTTAAAACCCCCTCTTTGCCAGAAGCACCTTCCTTATCCCCTGCAGCAGAGACCAGTGTGCAGGCTGTAACCCCTGACCATTTTGACAGCCTGTGCTCCGAGGTGCACCAGCTGAGCAGAGAGATGGCCAAACTCCGAGGTGCTAGGCAACCCAAGACGGAGACACAGCCACCAGCAAAGATACAGCTCACTGACAGCCCGGAGGACATTCCATGGATGAGGACACCACTGCTTCATGGGAGGACCACGAATCGCTACAGTGCCAGCGGACAACCCATCTGTCGCAAGTGTCAAAAAGAAGGGCACATCTACCATTTCTCCCTTTAAACGAGCAACCCCTGGGGCCGGGGGCCCAACCCCAAGAGTAGACTGCCCAGGCCCATCCAATTAGCTGCGCAGGTACGTGGGAGATCGTCCGTACCTGTCCATCATCATAGACGGTATCACTACCACTGCTTTGGTAGAAACAGGTACCAAGGTGACCACCATCCCGAGTATCCTTTACAAACGGTTCTGGTCTGAACTTGAACTTGACCCTCCAAACTCTGCCTTGAATATCATTGCTACCAATGGGTTGCCCGTCAATATAGAGGGGCATTGGGAGGCAATCGTAAAGTGGGGAGGGTGGAGTTAAAGAATCAAGGACTCATTGTGGTTGAGGATAAACCAAATGAACGGGACCCACATGTGATACTTGGCACCAATATAATGGTTAATTGTTTGGATGAAGTGTTATTTTTGCTTCAACAGAGTGCAGATACTGCTACTCCAGGAGAGAGGAGGGTTCTTCAGAAGGAGATCCGAGCACTCGTGTACCAGCAGCAGGTAACGTTAACAAGTGGTGAAATTGGTAGCGTACGGGTAACAGACCCAATTCCTATTGTGGTACCACCAAGGAGTGAAATCATGATCTGGTGTCAGGCAACAGTAGGCCTCAGAGGGCAGGACTACCAGGCAGTAGTGGAGCCAGTGATGTCTGATAGTAGTCCTACACTCCTGACAGCCAGGGGGGTGGTTGATGAACGAAAAGGAAGGGTACCAGTAGGTATGCTAAATTATGGTGATGATGAAGTAAAATGGCTAAGGTATTCCACTGTTGCTAAGTTGTACCATGTAGATAAAAACTGTATACATGAAGCTGACTCACTAGCTCAGTCAGTGACAGATGAGCCTCACAACTCCAAGAAACAGCTAGAGAAATGGTGTCAGGAGCTCCATGTAGGAACTGATAATACACCTTCTCACCAGAAACACGCAGTATATTGGGTAGTTCAAGAGTATAAACAGGTGTTTTGTAAGCATCAACTTGATTTTAGGAGGATAAAAGAGGTACAACATCATGAACCCAAAGGAAATCATCCACCCATCAAAGAAAGATCCAGGCCTATACCACCAGAACACTACCAGAAAGCAAAAGAAATGCTACAGGACATGAAGAATGCAGGGGTTTTCAGAGATAGTTTCAGCCCCTGGGAGCTCCACCGGTCCTGGTTAAAAAGAAAGACGGTAGTATGAGAATGTGTGTAGATTATAGGCAAATCAATAAAGTAACACACAAGGATGCATACCCGATACCCCAAATAGAAGAGTCACTTGCTGCATTGAAGTCTGCTAATTACTTCTCTACTCTAGATCTTACTAGTGGGTACTGGCAGGTCTCCTTTGCAGACAGAAGACCGTGAGAAGACAGCCTTCATGACGTCAATGGGGTTATGTGAGTTCAACAGCATGCCATTCGGGTTATGCAACGCACCAGGAACATTTCAGAGGCTGATGGAGTGTTGCCTAGGCCACAGAAACTTTGAAACCATCCTGCTATACAAGGATGATGTCATAGTGTACTCCAAAACCTATGAAGACCAACTACAACACCTAAGTGAAGTGTTCGAGGCATTGTCAAAGTATGGTATGAAGTTGAAGCCTTCAAAGTGTCACATGTTGAAACCCAAAGTCCAATATCTTGGGCATGTGCTCAGTGCAGAAGGCGTAGCACCAGACCCAGACAAGGTCACCACCATCAAGGACTGGCCAGCGCCAACCACCTTCAGAGAGGTACGTCAATTCTTGGGACTCATCGGGTACTATAGGAGGTCTATAAAGGGCTACATGAAAATAGCAGCGCCCATGCAAGATCTCCTGGTAGAACAATCCCAGAGGGGCAAGATCAGAGGACCTCCATTCCGGTGGGGACCAGAACAAGAAGAGTCTTTCCAGCAGCTGAAAGATGCCCTAACTGGTGAAGAGATCCTGACCTATCCTGACTACAGTTTACCATTCCTGTTATAGTCCGATGCCAGGAATGAGGGCTTAAGAGCTCTCTTGGCACAGAGACACAAAGGCAAAGAGAAGGTTATAGCCTATGCCAGCAGGAAGCTCCGTCCAACAGAGAGGAATCCAGAAAATTATAGTTCCTTCACGTTGGAGTTCTTAGACTTAGTCTGGGCAATCACAGAATGGTTCAAACTTATCTGGCATCCTCAAAGTTCACGGTTTTCACTGACAACAACCCTGTAACCCATTTAAAGACTGTGAAGCTGGGAGCTATGGAGCAGCGCTGGATGGCCAAATTATCCAACTATGACTTTACTGTCAAGTACGGGCAGGTCATAAGAATGGCAACGCTGATGCCCTATCCAGAATGACTAATCTACCAGACGTGGGAGAAGACGTGGATGAGCTTGAAGAGGTAGTTACCAGCCTTCCACCGTCCAAGCACATCCTCATGTCATCAGGCAAGCCAAAGGCATCAAGAGAAAACAGTAAACCTGTTATCTCACCATAGCTGCAAAGAGACCCAGGACAGCAACCCAGCTGTTAGCTTAATCAAAGAGCTAATAACCAAAGAGCATTACTGTATGAGTCCAGAAGCTCCCCAATAAGCCAAGCGCCTATGGAAGGAGAAAGGAAAATTGGTCGTCTATCAAGGTAAACTGTGTAGACGTCACCTCAATCCCAGAACACATGAACTCATCTGGCACATCGTGGTTCCAAGAGGAGATGTACAGATGGTATTAGAGGCGTATCACAATGTTGCTGGACATTTTGGTTGGAAGAAACTGGAGATGTTGCTGAAAGACCATTTTTAGTGGGTAGGCATGAGAAGCTCCATTGAAAGATGGTGCAAGAATTGTGGACTGTGTCACCTGCGAAGAAAAGATCAGCAAAGCCAGAAAGCTCCATTACAACCAATTATTACCAAGAAACCTCTTGAGATCGTCGCCCTGGATCATGTGAAGTTGACACCCAGCAGAACAGGTATACTTATGCACTTACCATGGTTTACCACTACTCTAGATTCTTAGACGTAGCTCCAGTCAAGGACTTAAAGGCAGAAGTAGCAGCCAAGACCTTCCAGAATTGTTTCTGTCGACCACATGGGTATCCAGATCAGGTACTAACAGATCAAGGATCCACATTTGAATCATAGTTGTTCCAAGAATTCCTAGGATTGTATGGTTGTAAGAAGATAAGAACCACACCGTATCATCCCCAAATAAATGGTCTCTGTGAGAAAATGAACAACAATGTCATCGACATGTTAAAGACCTTACCACTGGAAGAGAGAAACCAATGGCCAGAAGAGCTACCTGACTTAGTGGATATATACAACCACATCCCTGTAAGTTCCACTAGCTATGCACCAGATTATTTGATGAGAGGAAGACCTGGAAAACTCCCAATTGACTTGGAGATGGGAACTGTAGAGCCAACCTAAGATCCTTCAGAAGAAGATTGGGATTACCATTGTCAACAGCAATACAAGAAGGTTCTGGAAAGCGTGAAAAAGAACTTAGAACAAGTAAAGGTACCGTCACACGCGGCAATATTGCTGGGCAATTTCACTGGCAATTTGCTGGTTGCAGTGAAATCATGGACACATTGTTCCATTTGTACACAGCAACAAAATAGAACAATGTAGCCATGATTTCACCGCAACCAGCAAATTGCCATTGAAATTTGCTAGCAATACTGCCGTGTGTGACAGTACCTTAAGAAGTAAACAAGAACATGACTTCAACAAGAATGCCACAGCTGAACCCTTGATACCTGGTGAATTAGTTCTCAAAAGAAAGAGAAGAACCAATAAATTAGATGACCAATGGGAATCTGAACCCTATACTGTCATGCAATCCAACTTTAACAATTCCAAAACCTGTATAATCAGTTGTGATGATGGTAGAACATCAGCTACAGTATCTAGAGATCATCTAAAGAGATGTCCTGATCAACTGAAACCACAAGAAGAAGTAAGTTACTATTCACCACCAGTTGAGGAGAAAAGAGGGAAAGTAATCCACACGGAACTAGGAGATTTCCTGACAGATTGGCCTCAATGTGAAGGAGCAGTCATAGTACCCGTACTCTCATTCTATCAACCTATGGAAGTACAAGTACCCATACCCGAAGAATTAAGAAGAGAAAAAGTGAAGTATAAAAACAAGGCAGCGAGGGCTGTGGCCTACGGGCACCTTGTCGAGCTGGCCAACCGCCTCAACTTAACTAAGATCTGGATGGTGCCCATGGTTGCCGAGAAGATCAAGCGCCTGCGAACCGTGTTCACCAAGGCGCATAATAAATGAAGGAATGCGCGGTCTGGAGCTGGAGCTGAGGAGGTCCCTAAGCCACGTCTGTGGTCTTATGACCTCCTCATCTTCACCCTGGGCCAGGAGGCTCCTCGGGGAACACAGGACAGCAGGCGCCTTGCGCAACCACTTTGCCCACAAGCCAAGACCCTGCCCCATCACTGGAGATGCGTAATTGTGATTGTGTCACCTTTGTTCACAGATTGTTGGTTGCACTGATGTGGGGTATCCAGCACATGTAGAAAGCACGATTGTGTTGCTCTTTCACCATTCTTCTTCTGTGTGTTCTCCTGTGTGTTGCGTCGTGGCTGTTGCCACAGATTATGCTGTCTTATGTGTGGTAACTTGGCACATCAATTTGGACTATCAGGTGAGTACAGAGCACTGGTCTACTTTTTTCTTCAGCTCTGTTACCAACCCAGCTACTGTGACTTTGGGTGTTAGGCATGCTCAGATAGGCACAATGTTCTGCTGGGTGTTTGGTTGTAGTAATTGATGTCATTACATTGCAAATGTGGCTAATGGCGTTTTTTCTTCTGTTTCATTTACAGGCCCCTCGGAAGTCTGGCTCCACTGCCGAGGACCCACCCGCTGGCGAGGCTCTCCCATCAACATCTTTGGGAGAGCCGGTGCCTGAGACCAGTGGTGGGGGCTGTGCCCAGGGCCCAGCTCTGGCATACGCCGAAGGCGTACACCTGCCCCACCCAACAGGAGCTGGGTACCTGGGCTAAACTGGTCCTCTTGGAGAGAGAGAGGACCCCTGGCTCTGGAATCGGGCACATCACCAGTGAGATGGTGGCGCGTATGGACCCAGAGCAACGTAACATGGCCTAGAGGGCCATATTCCGTGTTCAGGAAGCGGGCGTAGATGGACACTGAGATGGGGTGGTCCCTTTACGTTGCCAACAGAAAATCACCCCCGTGCCCACTGCGCCCCAAATACGCATGGTGAGGAGTCGGCAAAATTAGGATCCTCACCTCCCCCACAAAGACAGCACCACCGACCTGCCACCACTGGATGGTATTACGGGGATGAGAGAGAGGAGCCATTGTCTGAGCCAGCAGAGGAGGAGGAAGACCAAGGACGCTACTAGACAATGCACTACATTGCATGACAGACTGTTGTGTAGAATTTTGACACAAATACAAGTGATTTTTTTGTTAATATTTTGGTAATAAACCACCCTTTGATTTGCCATACCTACGTCCACATATGTGTCTGGTTGTGCAGTATGTGTGTGTACAGTATTGTGTTATTGATGCAATGGTGTCGTTTGTGTGGCAGAAGGAGAGGCCTCATGTCCACAATAACATATTTAGGTCATTGTAGCAGACACAAGCCTATCCATAGGTGACATGTGTGAGTATGGGGAGATTAGGAGTATTCTGTGGCCGATAAAGGGAAGTCTGTGTGTCTTTGGTAATGTGTCTGTGATATTGGAGAGACTGCTGTAAAATACGGCTTCGTCCGTGGTCCAATGGTACAGTATGTTCAGGTTTTTTATCATGTCACACTGCACACCTACGCCAAGTCATTAGCCATGTGTTGTGCTTAACATTTTAACTGGGACAAGGTCTCCCTGTGTGTGCACAGACAAGGGATCACACCATATAATTAGTGTCAACAACATTTATTTCTTGTTTTTAATTAGTAAAAAGATGTTTGTTCTGATTTAATAGTAGGCAAACCATGCTACCCACTTTCCCAATGTGGGATACTATAAGAAAAGAGGCCAACGGGGCCTAACAAACTAAGGTGCCAACATGGCAACAGGGACAACAACAATGGTCCAACATGGACAACTTGAACAATGTGACAGTGACCACTTTATTGTAGGGGGTTTGGTGGAGTAGGGGCCCTGGCGGACTGGGCTGCCTTGAGGGCGTGGATCATGGCACCCAAACGGGCAAGGTGTTGCTGCCCTTGTTGGTGTGCCCTCTCCAGATAGAGCTGTGCCTCCTGGTGAGCCAGTAGCAGCTCCTCAATAGTTGGTACACCTGTATGGGAAATAAGGACATTAGTCAGTGACCTGTGTAGGTGTGGGTGGATGTTGAGGGCATTGTTATGGATTTTACTTACGCAGCACATCACTATCCCAGGTGCCATCTGGAGGAGATGGTGATGGGCTGACAGCCGAGCCGCAGTGCGGCACCAAGATGTAGATTAGAAAGCTTGTGGGCCTTTGCAGAAACTTACTACCACACACAGAACCAGCAGGCTCAAGGTCAGGGTGTGGGAACCACACCAGGGCTTGGCCGGGAGCTGGAGATGCTTGGGGAAGGGTTGCTCCTGGGTTGGGTGTCTGTGGCCACAGGACAGGGCTTTTTGGTCCCAGGGGTCCAGGGCTGCCTGCAGCCAAGGCTTGTGTCCCTGCTGTTGAGGGACTTCCTGGGCCCTCCTGGGCAGCTGCGGGTGGTGTCCCTGTTGGTGAGGGACTTCCTGGGCCCTCCGGGGCAGCTGCGGGTGGTGTCCCTGTTGGTGAGGGACTTCCTGGGCCCTCCGGGGAAGGGGGTAGGGGGTCCAGGTGGGGTTGGTGACCGTCAGCCCTCCACAGACGGGGAGTCCTCCTCATCTGTAATATCAAACATGACAACAGACAGATTTAACCAAAGGACCACCACATAGGGAAAACACCTACTGTGTGTGTATGAATGTCATTAGGGCGTGAAGGGTAAAGTAAAAGCTTTGGGCGCAACGATATGGTTAGGGCCCAGTCTGTTTTTGGACATGACAACAACACCAGTGACCACATATTTTGGATGTCAAACACCCTTGGTTTAGCATGGGATGGATTTTTACAATTAACACAAGAGCAGCCAGTAAGCATCAGGTGGTGCCACCATGGGAACAAACACATAGCAGTCAGCTTGTAATCACTTTTCCGGTTTGTGAAAAGGTAATGAAAACCGGTTTCAAATTGGAGCGGCGCTTCCATACTCATCCAGGGTTTTCTTTTTAAAAAATATTTTCTTTTATTTCATTCCGATTGTAAAAAATTAAAAAACAATACAGTATAGTACAACGCGTTTCGACCTAGATACAAGTCTTCCTCAGGTACATTTAGTAATAACATAAAAGGTATCTTAAAAATGTCTATATATGTTATTCTTATAAAATCCTCCTTTCAACGGAGTTTGAGAGATTGGGAAGTTAGTCACCACCCCTAATTAGTGATTACAATAATTGATCTACAATTAGTAAGAGGCGTCTCCGGTCCGCCCCCAGGCTCTGAGTATTCATGAGCCTAGTAAGCGGCAGTGGTGACAAGAGGAGCATGTTGCTCCCAAAAATGATGTGGAGAGACTTTATTTCTCTCAGTATAGCAGTCTCCTGTATGTTTCTGGTCCGCCCAAAGGTTCTATGAGAATTCATGAGCCTAGTAAGCGACACCAGGGAAGAGGAGCGGAATGTTCCAAAAGTGGATATAATGGTCTTATTTCTTTATTTGGTTGTAAAACCAATAATTATCTATACACACGTGTAAGGAGACTTTATTCCTCTGTCTGACAGTCCTTCAAATGTCTGCAATCCGCCCTCAGGCTCTATGAGTATTCATGAGCCTAATGAGCGGCAGCGGGGACAAATGGAGCAGGCTGCTTCCAAAAATGGTGTGGAGAGACCTTATTTCTCTCAGTATAGCAATCTCCCGTATGTCTCTGATCTGCCTCAAGGCTCTATGAGGAGCATCAGGTGGTGCCACCATGGGAGCAAACACATAGCAGTCAGCTTGTAATCACTTTTCCGGTTTGTGAGCAATGTGTTGACAAATGCTATGTGTCAGAGTGCGCACATATGGGCTGCAAGGTGTGATGTGGCCCTTCAAAATAGCATTAATATGTTGTGGTAAACTTTGCTGTCATTACACACCTATGTTCGGCCACACACAGGTGAAGGACCACTATAGCCATCAGCATTAACAAAACATATGAGTGTATTGTGCACCTTCATGTTGCAGTATGACCAACATGCAAATGCACATTGGTGACAGATCCACATGGTGGCGTAGGTCACACTATGTGCCAGGGAACAATACCACATGATGGTTGTGTAGTGTTTGGATTATGATGCTTGGCATTTGTGTGTTTGTCATTGCACCATACTCACCACGCAGCCTGGCAATCCGGGCACGAATCTCAGCAATCCTCCCTGGGGACTTGTGTTTGAAGTCCGCGATCTTTTTCATGATCTGCTTGCGGCTCCTCTCAACACCCAGTCTCTGGAGTAGGACCCGCTGAATCCTCCTCAGTATGTGCTGTTTGTGCAGCCGTGGGTGGCGGTGACGCTGATGGCACCAATAGTTATGCCGGTCACACAGATTTAGTAGGATTAGCAGTTCTGCCATCCCCCATGTTGCAGCGCGCTGTGCGACCGCCATGACTGTAGTGCTATGTGCAGGGGAGGGGCAGGCACCTGGCAGGCAGGGATGAACGAGCAGAAACGTGATGACATCACCACGCACAATGGCGCAGCCAAACACAGTTGAGGGCGCTAACAAGGTAGACGCCGGCGGAGTGGGAGCAGTATAATGTACCCATCAGCGTCATGAAATTCACACGCTTAGGGTGATTGTAGTGCGTGGGCCATGGCACCCATGTACGATGTGTATGCCAACATGTGAGGTGGCATGTGGCACTATACTCGACACAGCTCAGATTAATACATGCGGACGATATAGCTTGCGCTCTTCTATGGCACGCCTAACTGAACTGTGTTTGCGTACGGTTGTGTATCTGAAGATGTGTGTGGTGCTGAACGGACAGCTCTTAAAATATGGCACCCTGTGAACTAATAGCCAATGGGAACACAGTAGCCACCACCAATCATCGCAGACGGGGCGCGGACTACAGCACGCTGTGGCACGCCTACGGGAAATCATATGCGACACTTATTCCATCACTATCGCCCTATCACACGCCACAACATGGAAAAATTGCCTTCATGATTGAGGTTGATTTCAGAGCAGTGCTCAAGAATCAGGCGACAGGCGATTTATCGCCGTGAAATTCCCCAATCACACGGCGCAACTGTGAGGCAATTTCACGGCAATTGCTCCGGGGTGACATATCGCCTTTAAGATTCCCAGGCGAGATTGAGGCGTGTGAAGTTACCATAATAGTTTAGAGAAATATCGCGCTTATTCCCAAACAACACAAGATTTCATTTTGATGGATTTTCTGTTAAAACATCATTTTTTCTCATTTGATAAAACATTCTATCTGCAGAATCGCAGAGTAAGCATGGGGGCAAAATTCTTACCCACCATGGCAAATCTTGTCACGGGTGTGTGGGAAGAAAAGCAAAATATATTGTAATCTGAGAGTCTTTGGTGATTGATACCTTTTAATGCCTAAATGAAAAGATGGTAAGCATAACAAGCTTTCGGGAAACTATGGCCCCTTCATCAGGCTGAAAATGAAACAGATTCTGAAGACACATACATATACACTATACTTAAACAGGATGAGAAGGAGCAGTAAATACGACAGGTGATGTAAAGCAGAGTCAGGCTGAGGGGGAGGAGCTGGGAAAGTGAAATCAAAATTCTAAGGTAAGAGGAAGAAGTGTCAAAAGTTCATAGTCCTCTAACTTGAGTACATTTTTAACTACAAGAATCCCTTCCACACAAGCATAATGTGGTATGCCAGATATATAGACTATACCCTATTAGTGCGAACTCCGTGATTTTGCAGATTATTTGAACATGAATGATTTTAACCTGCGGTTTACACATTTTTCTGATACCAGGACAATTCACTTTCTGGATATCAGTTTGTTTGGAGATAGTTTAACAGGAAAGGTACATACAAATCCATACAGGAAACCCACCGCCACCAATTCAATATTGAATGCTACCTCCTATCATCCTCGTCATCTAGTAAGAAGTATTCCTGTGGGGGCGTGGCCTGGAAGGAGATGTAAGCGGTCGCACTTCCTAGAGCTCCCGCCGAGTGCCCGCCAATAATCCTGCTACACAGCCTGTGCAGAAGTCCCTGACCCCCTGGAACGGTGCCCGGAGATCCCCGGTACACAGCACAGCAGCGGGAGCAGACCGGAGCCGCTAATATGACCCGCCGCCGTCAGAAAGACGCGGGCGCGGGAGACACCGCGGGCCTCCAAGATGGCCGATAAGAGAGAGGAGGCGGAGAAGGCAAACGCTGCTTGCCAGCGGCGTATGGCGGCTGCAGAGAAGCTTGCCCAATTTGCAAGGAAAGAGGAGAGCTGTGCTGGAGGAATGGAAGATAGAGGTGAGGAGGCTGGGGAGGAGGATGAATCCCCCATGATTGAGGGAGAAGAGGAGGAAGTGGAGGAGCTCACACAGGAGAAAGAAAATGGGGGAGCCGGGCAGAACCAGACAGAGGACACTATTCTTGCAGAGCCCACATTGAAGGATGTGTTCGCAGTGGTGTCCTATTGCAAGGAAGCCCTGAAGACACTGACACAGCAGGTCCTAGGAGTGCAGGGAGAGATATCCACAATTAAGAAAGATTTAAAGAAAGTGGACACTAGGACTGGAGCTGTGGAGGAAAGAGTGAGCACAGCAGAGGATCATATAGCAAAAATGCAGAAAATGGAGAAAAAGTATATTCAACAAATGTCTGAGCTTGCTGCAAAAACGGATGATTTGGAGAATCGCTCCAGACGAAACAATTTGAGAATAGTGGGCATCCCTGAGAAGGCTGAGGGGAGAAACCCCACTGAGTTCATTGAAAAATGGCTTGGAGAGAAATTTGGCTCTGAAACTCTGACGAGACTGTTTGCTGTGGAGAGAGCGCATCGGGTCCCTATGCAGCCTCAGCCGCCTGGTAAGGGTCCCCGCACAATTCTCGCAAAGATCCTCAACTACAGGGACAGGGATATCATTCTGCAGAAGGCCAGAGATATGGAGGAGCTTACACTTAATGGTAACAGGATCGCCATATATCCTGACTACTCGGTGGTGGTACAGAAGCAAAGAATGAAATTCTCCACTGTAAAGAAGCGTTTGAGAGAGATGAACGTAAAATATTCTATGATCTTCCCAGCAAAACTGCGAGTGACGGCGTTGGGAAAGGTCTCCTTTTTTGTGGATGCTGAGGAAGCCTCGCAATGGCTGGATATTAACACAAGGCGTATCAGGGAAGCTGAAGAATGTGATTGAACTATGAGAATCCTGGATGTGACTTTGACAAGGTGTTGATGACACAGATGGACGCCTGGTTACTGGCTCTGCAACTGTGTTTTTTTTTGTCTTGGACAGACGACAAGCAGGGGGGCGATAGATCTGATGACTCTTCTTGTTCCTCTTTCTTGTTTATCTTTTTGGACGTTATTTTTCTGCACCCCTGGTCTTATCGGACAAACGGTGTGATAGGCATGGAGAGGGGGAAGATAATGGAGTAATAGGGGGATAGGGGAATGTTGGGAATATTCGATAAATATTGCTGTTTAAATATTATGCGGTTCTAAGGTAATAACTGTTACTAGAATATTTACATTTACAGGTATACAGGTTGGAAATGCTGTTTAAGCGGGCACGGGCGGGCGGGGGAAGAACGCACCAAGATGGTGTGGAAAAGGTATTGTCCATACTCATTGCAAGATGGGAGATGGAAGGTACTGGGTCCTTCGGTGGTATTGGGTCCAAGGTTCGGAGACCCCACTCTCGATGAGAGTACTACACAGACGGTTGGGGAGCAAAAGGGGAGGGTGGGTAAGGAAAGAGGGGGGAAAATGGGAGAGGGGGGGAAGACAGCTAAGCACAGGGACAGCGGCAAAACGAATGCAAATTATCTTGATTGATGGGGGAACGAAATAATATTATTTGCTGGAATGTACGAGGGCTTTCGGATAAGTCAAAAAGAGCAGCGGTTATTCAATATGTGTTGGACTGTAAGCCATCAGTGATATGCCTTCTGGAAACTCATTTGACAGCTGATACAGTAGATCTCTTGAATAGAAGGTGGGCGCAGAAGGCATACCACTCCACTTTCTCTTCATATGCTAGGGGAGTCTCAATATTAATACATAAATCGGCACAATATGAAGAGATAGAAGTGGAAACAGATAATGATGGACAATATGTGATGGTGGTTTGTAGACTGTCTGGACAATTACTATGTGTTGTGGCAGTGTATATCCCTCCGCCATATTCTAGCACAAAATTGAGGAGGATAAGAGAGACGGCAGAAAGGAGAGGGGTAATGCCATTTCTGTTGATAGGAGACTTCAATAATGTGATGGATACACGGTGGGACAGGAGCGCTACTTCTGGGGGGGTTAGTAGAAATACTCTGACCCCATTTGGTTCATTGATACAAGAAATGGGGTTGACGGATCTTTGGAGGGTCAGAAATGTAGAGGAGAGATGCTTCTCTTGTTTTTCGACATCATATGACACACTTTCACGTATTGACATGGCCCTGGGAAACAGTCTATTGGATGGGCTAGTAGGGGAGGTGGAATACCTAGCCAGAGCGGTTTCAGATCACAGGCCGATTCTTGTTTCCCTTAGACGACCGGGATCAGTGGGGACTATGGCTGGAGACTGGAAAATACACCCAGTGTGGCTGCGCACTATTGATATGGTCAAAATTGAAAGGGAATTAGAGGAATTTTATAATTATAATGAGGGAAGTGCGGATCCACTGATAGTCTGGGAAACCATGAAGGCATACCTAAGGGGGATTCTGTTTCGGGATATTTGCAGATGTAAATCACAAAATAAACGGAAGGAAAAAGAAAGTATACAGAAGTTGGAGAGAGCAGAAATGGAAGCGGCAAGTCTGAATGATGCACATTCTCAAAAAAAAATATTACGGGAGGCACAAGAGGAGGTGAATAGAGTCCTTATGGAAAGGGCAGATAGGAAACTGGCATTTCAGAAATTGAGATTCTTTGAAGAGGGGGAGAAGGTGGGTCATCTATTATCCATCATAGCAGCAGCACAGAGGGGGAACCAGTTTGTCCATTGCTTAGTGGGAGAGGGGGGAGAACGAAAAACGAACATAGAGGACATTTTGGAGATATTTGTGCAATTTTATGGGGATCTTTATACTTCACAAGAAGGATCAGATGAAAGAGAGATGGAGGCATTTTTGACTGCAGCATCTTTACCCACTCTGTCCATGGAGGATAGGGACTATTTGGAGACACCTATAACGGTAGACGAAATAGGGGGGGCATTGCATGGCATGGCCAATGAAAAAGCCCCGGGGTCTGATGGACTCCCAGCGGAAGTCTATAAGAGATTAGAAGAAATTCTTTTACCTAGATTGCTGGAGGTTTATGTGGAGGCTAAGAAACATGGGGTATTACCTACATCCATGAGAGAGGCGACTATAGTAGTAATCCCTAAGGAAGGTAAGGACCCTGCGAGCCCGGAGTCATACCGACCTATCTGATTGCTGACGGCAGATGTTAAAATTCTTGCAAAAGTACTGGCTAATCGTTTAACGAAGGTGATTTCACACTTAATACACCCAGATCAGGCCGGCTTTATGCCTAACAGATCTACGGCGACTAACTTAAGAAGATTATTTTTGAATCTGCAGCTGCCGTCGGACAATATGGGTAGAAGGGCTATAGTGTCTCTTGACGCCCGCAAGGCCTTTGACAGTGTGGAGTGGAGGTACCTGTGGAGGGTGATACAGTATATGGGATTTGGACCGCAATTTACATCGTGGATACAACTCCTGTATGCCCAACCTACTGCCAAAATTAGAGTGAATGGAGCCATCTCAAAAAAGATAGACCTACAGAGAGGTACCAGACAGGGGTGTCCGCTGTCACCCCTGCTGTTTGCCATCGCAGTGGAACCTCTAGCCGCTACCATAAGAAACTCCAGTGATATAAAGGGGTTTAAATTCGGTGAATATGTGGAAAAAGTCGCGTTATACGCGGATGACATTTTGCTGTTTCTGGAGGACAGCGGGGCTTCGTTGCGCCATGCCATGCGGACCATTGAGAGTTTTGGGAAGCATTCGGGACTTACTATTAATTGGAATAAGTCCAGTCTGTTTAAAGTAGACCAAGAGGAGATAGGTATGGAAGAGGAAGTGGACTCGGGAGAACTGAGTAGGGTGGAACAGTTCAAGTATTTGGGCATTTGGGTGTCTTTACCCATTACGGATTATTTGCAATTGAACCTTGTCCCGTTACTGACGGTGCTGAGACGTAAGATCACAACATGGAATAAGCTATGTTTATCCGTGGTGGGGAGAGTTAACTTGATCAAAATGATCTTAATGCCCAAATTACTATATATATTACACAACTCGCCCTTATGGATTCCTCAACGCAGACTTAAGCCTATTAATGCCATTTTCCGGGAATTAATATGGGGGAAGAGACAGCCTAGGATTCGGCTAGAAACACTGCAAAGACCAAAGGACGATGGGGGACTGGCACTGCCTCATGCTGGGATTTATTTTTTGGCAGCTCAAAGTCAACACTTGAGGGGCTGGGCATGTAAATCGGAAAACAGCCATGGTATGCAAATATTGGGAAATATAACTGGTAGATCCCCGTTGACTGATGGACTTGAGGATGGGTCTGTAGGTACACTTGGGAAGACATACCCTACGCTTGACCTTGCACAGAAGGTATGGACGAAACTTAAACAATTGAGAGGAGTGACAAATCTGACTAAGTACACTCCCATATGGGATAATGGGAATTTCCCGGAATTAATTAAAATGGGTCGACTCACGGAATGGAAAAATAGAGGTATTGTATATATGCATCAAATTATGGATAGACAGGGATTAAAGACCTTTCAACAACTAAAACTGGAATTTGGACTCCCGGAATCGGGATGGCTTCAGTATTTACAGATACAGCATGCAGTGGGTAAACAGGGTGCGTCCGGTGCCTTAAAAATACAAGATGATATTGTCCTGGATTATGTTTGTCATGAGGGACTCTCGACTGGAGTGATATCATGCACATACAGGGATCTCCTGCATACATACCTCCTTTCATTTCCTATAAAGACACGATCGAAATGGGAGGAGGAAATGGGACACATATCGGATGATAGGTGGACTAGCATCCTGGAATATATACCTAAGTTATCTATTTGTGAATCGGCGAGGCTCTCGCATCTTTATGTGGTGCACAGAGTATATCGCTCGCCAATGGTTATGCACCGAGCAGGTCTGAGGGCTGATTCGGAATGTCCGAGATGTAGAGGAGTTGATGCGGGCATATACCATATGATGTGGTCCTGCCCAAGATTATCCACATACTGGGCGGCAGTAATTAACCAAATAAATAGAGTGTATGGGTGTGAGGTGCCTGGAGAACCGGTGGTTTGCTTACTGGGATATGTGGAGGAAGTGAATATTGAAAATACATTCAAAACAATGATTGCAAAATTGCTCTTTGTAGCAAGGAAATTAATTGCAAAATTCTGGATACGAGAAGTCCCCCCAAGTAGAGCGGAATTTATAAAACAGGTGGATAGTCTAATGCATATGGAAAAGGGTATCTACGGGAAAAGAGAAAAAGTAGCGGTATTTGAGAAAATGTGGTTACCCTGGATAAATTCTAGATGAGAGGAGGCAGTGTGTCATTAAACTGTGCCGGATACAAATTGACTTGATTATGCGTTATAATTGATGTGCATTATTGATGATTAACTTACTAAATGTCATTATACGCTGCTGTGTAATGTGCTAGCTGTCGGGTGGGGGGAGGGAAGGGAGGGTGAGGTTTGGGACTGTAGTTCAATTGTTCATGTGAAAATGGGACATGTTGTCTCAATGCATTTGTGTAATCCTGACTGGTTTAATTAATAAAAATTTATCTGATTAAAAAAAAAAAAAAGAAGTATTCCTGTAGGGGAACTGCTTCGGACCAAGAGGAATTGTTCCGATCAGGACTCATATATAAAGGAATCTAAAAGTGTTGTAAATAGGCTGGAACATTGGGGATATTCAAAGGGAGTTTTATCTAAAGCTAAAACATTGTATATGCCATAGAGAGGAAAAAGCTAATTGATGTTTCATCAAAAAGAAAACTTTCCTCTATTGTTTTCAAAACTATCACTTTTACTACAACATACAGACCATAATATTCTAATATAGTGGGAACCATCAGAAAATACCTCCCTATATTGAACCGTGATCCAAAACTTTCCCAAATTTTCAAGGATTGTCCATTCAGATTTAGCACCAGAAAAGCTCCCACTCTTGGCTCTACTTTGTCACCCAGCCTCTCTTCCATCCTAATAATTGAAAATAACAGCACCTGGTTAACTTTGAAAGGTTTCTTCAAATGTGGACATACTACAGGGTAGGCCGTTTATATGGATGCACCTAAATAAAATGGGAATGGTTGGTGATATCAACTTACTGTTTGTGGCAAATTAGTGTATGGGAGGGGGGAAACTTTTCCAGATTTATGGTGACCACGGTGGCCATTTTGAAGTTGGTCATTTTGGATCTATATACTGGTCATCCGCTGCACACTAAACATTAAATGAGGTATAGCTTAATGGCTTAAGAATGAATGGCTAGCTTCTACAAAAGCAAATTTGGATGAGGAAAAATGGCCATTTTGGATCTAACTACCGTATATACTCGTGTATAAGCCGAGTTTTTCAGCCCAAAAATAGGGCTGAAAAGTACACCCTCGGCTTATACGCGAGTATAATACACAGGCGCCCGCCTGCCCGCCCGCCACCATCAGTATACATGCGCCCCCCCTATCAGTATCCAGGGCCCCCCCTTGCAGCCCAAACCTGTAAAGCAAGATCATTATACTTACACCTGTGACCGCCGCCGTCCCCGCTCTGCACCGCGCTCCTCCATCTTCTTCCGTCTTCCTCCGATGGACGCAGGCAATGACGTCATTGTCTGCGCCAGAGGAGGAAGACGGAAGAAGATGGAGGAGCGCGGTGCAGAGCGGGGATGGCGGCGGCCACAGGTGTAAGTATAATGATTTTACTTTACAGGTTTGGGCTGCAAGGGGGGGAGCTGGATACTGATAGGGGGGGCGCATGTATACTGATGGTGGCAGGCGGGCGGGCGGCCTGTATACCACTGGGGCTGCTGCTGTATATACCTCTGGAGCTGCTGCTATATATACCACTGGGCCTGCTGCTGTATATACCTCTGGGGCTGCTGCTATATATACCACTGGGGCTGCTGCTGTATATAACCTCTGGGGCTGCTGCTATATATACCTCTGGGCCTGCTGCTGTATATACCTCTGGGGCTGCTGCTATATATACCACTGGGCTGCTGCTGTATATACCTCTGGGGCTGCTGCTATATATACACTGGGGCTGCTGCTATATATACCTCTGGGCTGCTGCTATATATACCACTGTGGCTGCTGCTGTATATACCATTGGGGCTGCTGCTGTTAATACCATTGGGGCTGCTGCTGTATATACCATTGGGGCTGCTGCTGTATATACCATTGGGGCTGCTGCTGTATATACCACTGGGGCTGCTGCTGTAACACTGCTGGGGCCTGTATATACCACTGGGGAGGCCTGTATACGACACTTCTGGGGGATGTATACCTGTGCTGAGGTCCACCCTCGGCTTATACACGAGTCAATAGGTTTTCCCAGGTTTTGGGGGCAAAAGTAGGGGGGTCGGCTTATACACGGGTCGGCTTATACACGAGTATATACGGTATTTTTTTCAATGGGGAAAGGGTTATGTGACACATCAAACGTATTGAGAATTTCATAAGAAAAACAATGGTGTGCTTGGTTTTAACATAACTTTATTCTTTCATGAGTTATTTACAAGTGTATGACCACTTATAAAATGTGTTCAAAGTGCTGTCCATTGTGTTGGATTGTCAATGCAACCCTCTTCTCCCACTCTTGACACACTGATGGCAACACTGCAGAAGAAATGCTAGCACAGGCTTCCAGTATCCGTTGTTTCAGATGCTGCACATCTCGTATCTTCACAGCATAGACAATTGCCTTCAGATGACCACAAAGATAAAAGTCTAAGGGGGACAGATCGGGAGACCTTGATGGCCATTCAACTGGCCCATGATGACCAATTCATTTTCCAGGAAACTGTTCATGTAGGAATGCTCAGACCTGACACCCATAATGTGGTGGTACTCCATCTTGTTAGAAAAACTCAGGGAACATGCCATATTCAGTGCATTAAAAGGGCAACACATCATCATGTAGCAATTTCAGATATCCAGTGGCATTGAGGTTTCCATTGATAAAAAATAGCCCCACTATCTTTGTACTCCATATACCACACCATACCATCAATTTTTGTGTTGCAGCAGTCTTGGCGGGATCTAGCCATTGTGGGTTAGTGTCAGACCGATAACGGTGGTTTTATTTGTTAACTTCACCATTCACAAAAAAGCTTTCCTCATCTGAAGGCAATTGTCTATGCTGTGAAGTTACTAGATGTGCAGAATCTAAAACAACAGATACTGGAAGCCTGTGCTAGCATTTCATCTGCGCTGTTGCCATCAGTGGGTCAAGAGTGGGAGAAGAGGGTTACATTGATAATCCAACACAATGGGCAGCACTTTTAACACATTTTATAAGTGGTCATAAACTTGTAAACAAGTTATGAAAGAATAAAGTTACGTTAAAACCAAGCACACCATTGTTTTTATTATGAAATTCTCAATATGTTTGATGTGTCACATGACCCTTTCCCAATAAATAAAGTTGGATCCAAAATGGCCAACTTCAAAATTGCCGCCATGGTCACCACCCATCTGGAAAAGTTTTCCCCTCCCATATACTAATGTGTCACAAATAAGGAGTTGATATCACCAACCATTCCCATATTATTTAGGTGCATCCATTGAAAATGGCCCACTCTGCAGATGTATAGCCTGCAATTACACCCGAAAAAGAAAAACCTTTACATCTAGCAGCATTGGACACACTCACAATATAAAATCACTTATTAATTGTTGCACTACAAATGTAGTTTATTTAATTGAGTGTGTCCATTGTCGCGTACAATATGTGGGTGGCACATCGGGTGAATTAAAGAGGCGGATCTGCAGACATATTTCCGATGCCAATTATCCTTTGGCAGTTAATGTGTCTGCAGTATCCAAGCATTTTTCCATCCACCATAAAGGAGATACCTCATCATTAAAATTCCAAGGAATAGAAAAGGTCATTAACCCTTTCAGGGGCAGGGACATTAGGCGCCGATTGTTACAAAAAGAGTTCTTCTGGAATTTTTCCCTGGGAACCAGGGTACTGCACGGTCTCAATATTAGACAAGACGTAATACTGCAATATTGACTCTGGTTGTGCATGTTATACACTTTTCTATGTATAGTAAACAATGTCTGAGATGTCTTTTTATTTTTATTTTCTATTAATTGATTATATGGATTGTGTTTTATTTTCTGTATGTTTTTTCTAATATGGACTAATTGCAAATCTGCGTATTGTAGGATGTGGGTGTATGTATATATATCCCACTTTCTCCCAGTGTATGATAGCCATGATTAAGATCTGACATGTCGAAACGCGTTAGCCCCTATGCACACTGCATTGTCCTGAATTTGGAGGTTATTTATATTGTCTTAATAAATCAGCATTTTTGGAGCCCTTTTCGCTGTATTCTTCCTTTTTGCTAATTATACATAAAAATGATTTAAAATCTGTTATAAATGTAGTGCTCACACCATTTACTTTGTTTTTTGGGCTAATTTGAGACAGAGTGCTGATGCATTTTGCTAACAACTTTTACCCTGTATATTTTGAGGTACGTTGTATCTATGACAAGGAAAGTAGCACCTTTTACATGAGATTAAATCATTTTCCACTGCTTTGGATGCACTTGGTCAAAGTTTTCCCAAAGTTATAAAGTTATAAAATGTATTTAATTTTTGATGACAAAGTAGAAATATTAGGCTCATATTTTTAATCTCTTAAACTGAAGAACAATAGGTTCCTAGGGAAATTTTGAGAAGTGAAGAAATTACTAGCACTGCGTTCCATACATAAGGGAAATTCCAAAACTTAGGGAATCATGCAGATGTTTATATGTTCAGTTTGATTTAAAGTAGGATGCATTAAATGTTCTTCTTTTTAAAGGTTCATAAGAATTTTTCAAGTATTTTTACAGCAGGGAAAAATAGCTGTATAAAACTAAAGAAGTCTGTTTTTTTTCTCTACAGAACGTTTATATACTTAAATGGTTTTTCTCATCTTTTTTCAGGAATGCACCAGAGCTTTGCCTCCCGACATCCTTTTTGCTGTGAGTAGTACTAGCCTATCTGGCATTGGCCAGATGCCCAGTTCTGCTCTGCCACTTTGTTTGTTAGGGTGGAAGCACACTGGCGAGTGCAAAAACTGTCCGATTGACGGATCCGAGAGTCGGACAAGTGTCATCCGACTTTTGGTCAATGTGGCTTCTGTGTGTTGCCCGACTGCAATCCGTTTTTTTTCTCAGTGGCTATTTTCTGTATTAGCATTTACAGAAGCATTTTTTACCGTTGTCTAAACTACAAAATGATAATGTATCAATTAAAAATCGCATCCAACTCGGATGGTGCGAGTGCGATCCGAGTGTGGTACGTCTTTTTTCTTGGACCCATACACTTATATTGGTGAGTCTCATCCGAGAGTCGCATAATGGCACAGCATGTTGCGACTGACTTATCATCCGTGAATCGGATGAGAAAAAAAAGGTCGACACTCGGAAATGTGTTCTTGGACATTGACTAGTGTGGCGCCCCGCAACGAGTGCGTCACAGGAGGGTATTGCATCCCTTACTGAAGATGCAATATTCTCTGACTCAGTAATGACATGGTTAACCTCAGAGCTCCATACCCTACATGCACCATCAGTATAGAGGGCCAATAAGGTCCTGGTGGGCGGAGTGTAGGAGTAGAGTGTAGGAGAATGTAGAAGAAGGAGGAAGGAGAGAGAAGTGGTCGGGGAGGAACGTAGGAGAAGAGGGTTCTGCACAGTTCCGTCCAGCCCGACAGACCACCTACCGGTTGGCGCCATTACCCGGTGCCCCACGACCGGAACCTGGGTGACCATCTAACGGTTCAAAAAAACCTGCGCCCATCAAAAACCGGATTACTGGTTCCGAAGCTAGTAAGTTGTTCAGCACTGCTTAGCAAACCAGGAGTGGAGGGACCGCTCTATAGGAGCACCCCACCGCAGCCGCAATCAGAGCCGTCTTGTCAGCAGAGTACCCACCAAAAGGAATCTGGTTCCCCTCACACCGGGCTATATACACTGGCAGGGAAGTTGAAGTAGCCCCCTTGTACCCGAACTGGCGCACTAAGGCGACATCAGCAACCCATCTAGGAAAGTTGAGAACGGAGGAACACCGCGGAGCTCTGAAACAACACCGGTCATTGCTGAGTCCACCCAGTCCATTACCCGTTACCTGTATACCCTGTATCATCTACCGGTTGCAGTAAAAGACCCGTTACAGAGAACACTGGTGTCTGTACTTTTTCAGAACTGTTTAACTCCGCATGCTAAGAGTAACAAAGCTGCAGTACAACATCAGGTGCAGCTCCGGGGACTCCGGCTCGTCCTGTGGGAAGCGTCCCATCTTGCTGCCGTACATCCCCCGGAGGCCCAAGCAGCGCCGGTGAAATCACCGGAATTCCCGCAGGTGGCGTCACGACAAGAATATTCAACCTATATCTGTTCAGCCAACTGTTATTGATCTGGAGCACCGAGCCCCACAGCCTCAGGCGCGGAACCGTGACAGGAGAAGCAAACACCTGCGACGTGAAGACCCGGTTATGGTGAGTAAGAATTTGGCGTCACGAACAGGATACGAGCAGGCCCGTTTCCCAACGGGTATTGTGTGCTTAAAGAACTTTTATTTCATCAAAAAGAACTTTGTTCGACTAAAACAAACTTTTCCTGCCTTTTCACCACTGGGTCAAGATGGCGACCAAAATGGAGGATCCCGCCATGTGAACCACAATGTGCTGGCCCAGGGGTGTGCCTCCGCCCCTCTTCGTGGGAGGGCCGTGGCAGAGGCGCCAAAATCCTTGTCTGCCCCGATTGCTGGAAACAACCATGGGGGCGGGCCAAAGACTTCAGCCCACCCATGGACTACAAAAACCACCAGAAAACGGGTGTGAAAAGGCTTTTCCAACAACTCTGTTCCAAGTGCGGTTACCAGTTCGAATGGGTGAGGTTCTCCAACAAAAGAACATGGCCGGTGTAAGACTACGCGAGCTGATGAGAGAGGTCGAGGAGGAGGCTCGTGCAGCCATAGGCCACCCGGGTCCCGTCCTCACAATTGATGGCGATCCCGAGTTCTGGGAAACTGCGTTACAGGACTTAAGGGTGCGGTTAATGGAGGCCACAGAATGGATGATGCGCAGCTGGAGCGCGAGTCTAGCTAGCCGACTGCATCTGGCCGTCTAGCAGAAAGTTAGAATCTGTTCTACTCCAGAACCGGAGCTCGATACCTGTCCCGTTTCATCACCGTAGCCCATGACCTGTCCCGTTTCATCACCGGAGCCCGTGACCTGCCCTGTTCCAGAGCCGGAGCCTGCAACTTGCTCCACTCCAGAGCCGGAGTTTGAAACCTGTTTAGTTCCGGAATCGGAACCTACCACTTGTCCAGCTACCAAGCCAGAGACTGTGACATGTTCCCCTCCAGAATCGGAGGCTGATGCTGATCCCCTTGAGGCCTACCTGGTTACCGGAGCGGAAACACCACTACCTACCAGTGCAGAAGCAGCAGATGAGGAGGTGGGCAGCCTAGAAGCCCTGCAGGGTGATCCAAAGGAAGACCCCACAGCTCCAGAATCCACCTACCAGGAGAATTTCGACCAAGAGTCCCCGTTAGCCGCAGAACCTGATGTGATCGTCGAGGAAGTGGAGGAAGAGGACGACGAGGTCCACAGCGAGACTGAGGACTTCAGCCACGCCGGTTCTGAGGAGGAGGACGACCGGAAGCTCCTGCTGAGCAAACAGCTCGGGTACAGTGGTCCGGTGCTGCCACTGCATCTCCCCCTAATCATCCTGTTCGGGTACCGGTTCAAACATACCGCCAGCTCCGAACCTGCCAACACCCTAACCATCGCTGGGATTATGTCCATACTCTGTGCTGTTCCGACGAAGCTGTATGTCGGTGCCGCAGAGCGGAATGGTGGGCACAGGAACAAGTGAACCGGCGAGCCCGTGCTGAGGCCCGTCGTCAACCCCCGTTACCGGAGGAACTCCGCAAGACTGGTAGATGCAGCTCCAAAAGATAATGTGATATAATGAGCGCTAAGGTACACACAAGGACTCGACCAGTGAATAGTTTACCTTTCAGCTTTAATCGACAAATAGATCCCTCTAGCCACAACGCGTTTCAACGCATATAGCGTCTTTCTCAAGTGATTACTGGGATCCTGAGTTAACAATGTTTATATACATTTCACACAAAAGAGGGGGAGGGGGGAATTGTTCTGGGTTCATGACAATTTAACAAATGGAGTGTGGATTGGGTTCATCAAAACAGTCTTCATATACAATGCATTGTAATAAAGTGCAATGAATAAAAATGCAATAAATAAAAATATATACATTAAAAAATTATTTTCTCTCTCATCCTTAACACTAAAATAACTTATACATATTAAAATTATCAAAAAAATACCTATTATTAAAAACTTTATAAAAAGCACATTTACAGCATGTAATAAATTCAACATCAATAGCACCACTATCAAAGTATACAAGCACAAGAACATAGATAATTATATGATTAAAAAATTGTATGACTAAAAACAAAAATTGAAATTAAATATAAATTAAAAAAAAATATATATATAAATATATAAAATGAAAATAATAATAAAATAAAATAAAATAAATAAAAATTAAAAAAAAAATAAAAATTGAATAATAATAAAAGAGCGAGAAAACCTCACAATTAAAATATACAGGTGTTACGTAGTATTTTCCAAGGTGATATTAAGACCTTCTGGAGATAGCGTACCCATTTTGTATATCCAGAAGGATTCTTTTCTATTAAGACTATTCATTTTATCAATTGCATTATCATCAATTTGATCAATAACGGTGAGTTTTAATTTTGAAAAATCTTTATTATGAACTTGATCAAAATGTCTTGACACACTATGTTTTAAAAAACCTGTGTTTATGTTATGTCTGTGCTTGTTTAGTCTTGTTCTCATACTATGGATCGTTCTGCCTATATATTGTTGCCCACAAGGGCATTCCAGTAAATAGATAACATATTGAGAAGAACAGTTTAATCTTTGTTTAATTTCATAATTAAATCATTAATCATATGCGATCTTCCTCAAAAAATATCTTACAGAAAAACTAATACCTAGAGGGTTAAAAATACCCCAAAAATCAACCTATCCGAACGATGTTGAAAATACTAGGATATGGGACAATTACATACTAGAATGCTCGCTAGGCATGCTACGAATATTATTACAAAAACGGTTGATACTGGCGGAACAATCGATACAAGATATGAGTAAAATCTGCACAGAAATTAATCAGTTTACACATAGCCAGGATTTTAAAGAAAGTAATGCAAAACTGAAAATAAGATTATTGAAACTAGAAGAGGAATTGATAAAGAAGAAAATTAGTAAGTATTTGAGAGACAAAAATGAGAAAAGTGGGATAAATGAAAAAAATCAAAAAACAACTGATAGTCCTGAAAAAATGGAAATAAATTCAATAATAACAATTGATCCTTTGCCTTCCACCCCAGATAAAGATAAAAACAAAAAATAATAATGAAAATAAAAATATTCATTCAAATAAAAAACAAGATAAAACTGAAATTAATGGTAATAAGGATAAGAAAATTCAAAAGGATACAAATAAGGAAAAATCGGGAATAAATATCCTGCTTAAAACTGATGAACAAAGAAACCACTATGAAAAACATAAAAAATTATTAATAAATGGAGAGAAACAATTACAAAAAATAGAGAATCAAAAACAAGGAAATACTAAGGACAATACAGGGAATAATGAACAAAATAAAAAGAAAAACAGAACCATCACCAAGAAAAATAATAGTGATCATAAAAATCAGAGTGCTTTGTTGAAAACAGATGTAAAAGACATGCCAAATAGCGAGGAAAATCCGATTGAAATTAGTTTTGGTTATAATAATTCAGCCATTATGGAGAAAGAGTCCAATCAGAGCAATGAAATAATTCATTCAATTCTTGATTCTGAGATCGCAATTAAGGATCATACACCATTAATTGATTTTTTTGAAGGTATTATTAATCTAGAAACACAGGAAACTACTACTAATAACTCCTTTGAACTTTTCACTTTACATAATTGTTCACCTGCACATAGTCACATTAATATTTTGGAAGACACTTTTTATTGTGAACTGCCCATTTCACCTAAATCACAACCTAGTAATAGCAATGAAATATTTAATGTAACACATGAGGAAACCACCACACAGAACACAGAAATAAATTCAGATAGCAACACACATAACACATTTTCTAATACTGAAAAGGAAATAAATGAGAACGGAGCTATCAAGAATACTCACTTGGGAAAAATTACACAGTTTTTTCAATTGGCCACTTGTCGCAAAACCAAACGAAAAAGACAAGGAGAGGATGCAGAGGGGGAGGATCTCGGAATCATACAACCCTCACCTACTCTAGGGAAAGAATTGAAAAAAAAACAAACTGGATTAAGAAGGAATATTTTAAACATAGAACAGGAACCGCAAAAAATTAATAATAACAAAAATAATAAAAAATATATTTCTCCTAACAATAAAAAGGGAGTGGAAAATCCTCTTAATCATGGGATCTTTAATCTGTCAGACAAAAAGCTAACACAGGATGAAATTAAATTATTGGAAAAGGGGCTGTCCTTTTGCCCTAAGTCAAACATTAATCCCTTGACATTATATATAGACTTTAATGAGTACATTAGAAAACTAACTGTTCAAAGACATTTCATTATAGAACAAATGAAAGGAATAAGTAGTGAATATGGAGCAAAATAAGTCGAATCTAATTAAGAAGCTCTACCAAGTAAGGATCAATATTTTCATGTACATCCAAAAATTGTGAGCAGGTATTATCCTGTACAACATAAAGGATCCCATTTAGAAACTTTTCATCATCTTACTCTAAAGGAAATAAGAGATATTAAGGATAAAAAACAAAAAGACAATTTAACTAAGGGAGAAAGAGTAGCTATTAGAAACATTAAGGAGGATAAAACCCTGGTTATAAGACGAGCAGATAAGGGAGGGGGAATAGTAATTATGAATAGGGAATGGTATAATAAGAAGAGTGAGAGTATTTTACAGGATAAGAACTATTACCGTATATACTCGTGTATTAGCCGACCCGTGTATAAGCCGACCCCCCTACTTTTGCCCCCAAAACCTGGGAAAATCTATTGACTCGCGTATAAGCCGAGGGTGGACCCCAGCACAGGTATACAGCCCCCAGCAGTGGTATACAGGCCCCAGCAGTATGATATACAGCAGGCCCCAGTGGTATATACAGCAGCCCCAGTGGTATTGCAGCCCCTATATACAGCAGCCCCAGTGGTATTGCAGCCCCAGTGGTATTGCAGCCCCTATATACAGCAGCCCCAGTGGTATTGCAGCCCCAGTGGTGTATACAGCAGCCCCTATATACAGCAGCCCCAGTGGTATTGCAGCCCCAGTGGTATTGCAGCCCCTATATACAGCAGCCCCAGTGGTATTGCAGCCCCAGTGGTATTGCAGCCCTATATACAGCAGCCCCAGTGGTATTGCAGCCCCAGTGGTATTGCAGCCCCTATATACAGCAGCCCCAGTGGTATTGCAGCCCCAGTGGTGTATACAGCAGCCCCTATATACAGCAGCCCCAGTGGTATTGCAGCCCCAGTGGTATTGCAGCCCCTATATACAGCAGCCCCAGTGGTATTGCAGCCCAGTGGTGTATACAGCAGCCCCTATATACAGCAGCCCCAGTGGTATTGCAGCCCCAGTTGTATTGCAGCCCCTATATACAGCAGCCCCAGTGGTATTGCAGCCCCAGTGGTATTGCAGCCCCTATATACAGCAGCCCCAGTGGTATTGCAGCCCCAGTGGTGTATACAGCAGCCCCTATATACAGCAGCCCCAGTGGTATTGCAGCCCCAGTGATATTGCAGCCCCTATATACAGCAGCCCCAGTGGTATTGCAGCCCCAGTGGTGTATACAGCAGCCCCTATATACAGCAGCCCCAGTGGTATTGCAGCCCCAGTGGTGTATACAGCAGCCCCTATATACAGCAGCCCCAGTGGTAGTATACAGGCAGCCCCAGTAATGCAGGGCCCCCCCCTCATTCTCCGGTCACCTGTAAAGCAAATTATACTTATCATTGTCCCGCTGCCATCCGCGCCCGCATCTGGCGACATCCCGATCCTCCATCTTCATGCGTCTTCTTCTTCCTGTTTCCTGTGCGCGTCGCCGGTAATGACGTCATTGCCTGCGACGCGCACAGAAACAGGAAGAAGACGCATGAAGATGGAGGATCGCGATGTCGGCAGCGGCGGGCGTGGACGGCAGCGGGACAATGATAAGTATAATTTGCTTTACAGGTGACCGGAGCATGAGGGGGGGTGCCCTGCATTACTGGGGATGCGGGGGCTGCTTTATACCGCTGTATACAGCAGCCCCCGCACTGACTCGCGTATAAGCCGAGGGGGGTACTTTTCAGCCCAATTTTTTATACGGTATATTGAATTAAATACTAATCCTCTACAGGACATATTTCTTCAATACAAAAATATGATAAAGAACGCTAAAAAAATGGAGATATTAAATAAAAAAGAATTTAAATTCCTGAACATTGATAAATATAAAATACCACATTTTTATTTCCTTCCTAAAATACACAAATCAACAAGTGACCCCCCCCGGACGCCCGATTATCTCGTGCATTAACTCAATAACAAGCAATCTTTCCCATTACATAGACTTATTCCTACATAGGTACAATATGAAATTATTATCTTATTTAAGAGATTCCTCCAACTGATAGATTTAATTATTAAGTTATCCCCGTTGCCAGGAGCGTTATCAATAACCCTAGATGTCAACTCACTTTACTCGAATATTCCGCATAATAAAGGGTTAGAAATAGTAAGGTATTTTTTAACTAAGGATTCTGAATTACCTATAGCACAGAAAGAGTTTTTATTAACTAGTATTGATTTCATATTACAAAATAATGTATTTGGTGATCAAGAAAAACTGTATAGGCAGGTGAGGGGCTGTGCGATGGGCACCAGATTCGCACCCAGTTACGCAGGTCTTTACATGGGTGCGTTTGAGTCGGTGTCCATCGCACGGTCCCCTCTTGCGATTAAATATATGAAATTTTATAGAAGGTACATTGATGACCTGATTTTATTATGGACAGGAAGTGAAGAAGAGGCTAGGGAATTTGTTAATGAACTTAATAATAATGAGTGGGGGTTAAGTTTTACATGAATGTTTCCAATATCCAAATTCAATACCTAGACCTACTTATTAAAATAGACCAAGATGGTTTCTGCAGCACATCCACATTTTTTAAAAATGTGGATGTAAACAGTTATTTGGAATTTCAGAGTAGCCATTTACCCACATGGATAAAAAATATCCCTTACGGACAATACTTACGTTTAGAAAAACTGTACAGATAATAAGAATTTTATGGTTGAGGCAAAAGTATTAAACGGAGATTTAGAGCTAAAGGGGTACCCCAAAGATTTATTGAAGGATGCATATAATAAATGCAAAAATTTTTCACAAGAACAATCTTTGGAACACCTAAAAGAGAAGAATAATAAAGAAAAAGAGGATAAAAGAGATATGAAATCGTCTTTTAATTATAATTTAATTAATACATTTAATAAATCCTATAAAAATATTTATTCCCTGCTAAAGAAGCATTGGTTTATCCTACAGGGGATCCTATCTTATCTAGGGTCATTCCAAAATCACAAGATCATTTATAGAAGAGGAAGAAACCTCCAGAATATTCTAGCTCCAAGTAAAATTAGGAAATTAAAGCTAAAGAAACTACTGGAAATAAAATCCTTATAGAAGAAAAAAAAAGAGAGGATGCTATAAATGTGGAATACGTAGATGTAAGTGTTGTCTTAATATTACCCATGATACTAGAAATTTCAAATCTAACACCACAAATGTAACATATGAAATTAAACAAAGATTAAACTGTTCTTCTCAATATGTTATCTATTTACTGAATGCCCGTGTGGGCAACATATATAGGCAGAACGATCCTTAGTATGAGAACAAGACTAAACAAGCACAGACATAACATACACACAGGTTTTTTAAAACATAGTGTGTCAAGACATCTTGATCAAGTTCATAATAGAGATTTTTCAAAATTAAAACTCACCGTTATTGATCAAATTGATGATAATGCAATTGATAAAATTAATAGTCTTAATAGAAAAGAATCCTTCTGGATATATATATATTTTAATTTATTTTATTTTATTTTATTATTATTTTCATTTTATATATTTATATATTTATTTATTTATTTATTTTTTTTAATTTATATTTAATTTCAATTTTTGTTTTTAGTCATACAATTTTTTAATCATATAATTATCTATGTTCTTGTGCTTGTATACTTTGATAGTGGTGCTATTGATGTTGAATTTATTACATGCTGTAAATGTGCTTTTTATAAAGTTTTTAATAATAGGTATTTTTTTGATAATTTTAATATGTATAAGTTATTTTAGTGTTAAGGATGAGAGAGAAAATAATTTTTTAATGTATATATTTTTATTTATTGCATTTTTATTCATTGCACTTTATTACAATGCATTGTATATGAAGACTGTTTTGATGAACCCAATCCACACTCCATTTGTTAAATTGTCATGAACCCAGAACAATTCCCCCCTCCCCCTCTTTTGTGTGAAATGTATATAAACATTGTTAACTCAGGATCCCAGTAATCACTTGAGAAAGACGCTATATGCGTTGAAACGTGTTGTGGCTAGAGGGATCTATTTGTCGATTAAAGCTGAAAGGTAAACTATTCACTGGTCGAGTCCTTGTGTGTACCTTAGCGCTCATTATATCACATTATCTTTTGGAGCTGCATATACTTTCTTCCCGGCTGGGAAGTGTGATAGCCAGCAGCTCTGGGCTGCAAGACCTTGACAGACATCATTACACCACTCCCTTGGAACAGTTACTTGCAGAGAGAGAGATACGGAGGGCACGTGCACGTTCCATCCCGCCGCTCATATTCAACTAGGAGAGCCCAGCAGCACGAGCGTTTAATCCAGTTGTGCGGACTTGCACAACTCGAGAAGGTGAGCGGAGGGGTTAATAAACCGACCCCATGTATTGATCCATAACAGTTTGGCGCAAACGATTTTGTTTTTTCCCCTTTTGTATTGCAAGACTGGTAGAGTTACTTCATTTAACCTGTCTACCGGGTGGGGTTTCGCCGGGGAGGAGGGTGTGTACGAGGAGATCTTTGTGGGTCGCCGGGACGTTGAGTCGCACTTACCAAAGGGACATCCAGACAGCGACCTTTACCGTGGAGAAATCATAACTTATGAACGCCATGCTGGTTCTGAGGGGTGGCATGCTCTCAGAGTTGAAAAGTGTTGTCTGTACCCTTAAACTCTACAACCTTGTTTGAACTTTAAAAATGACTTTGTCATGAACACTTTTCCGTTTAAATGCCAGAAGAGCGGCCCGGTGGTAAAGCCTGGACTTACATTAAGGACAGTTACCTGCCCGCCGGGTCCGCAATGGTTAACCCTTTATTTTGCATAAACCTGTTTTGTTTCGTTACGTTTTAAGCTATGCGCCTCCCTTAGGGGAAGAAAAACTACACAATCATACCTGTTGTTAATAAAAGTGTTTCTTTTCTGTTATAATAAAAATGCACAATTCTCTGTAATGTTGGGGTTTCGTGACACTTGGGGACAAGCGTAATTTCCCAAGGGGGACTGTGGCGCCCCGCAACGAGTGCGTCACAGGAGGGTATTGCATCCCTGACTGAAGATGCAATATTCTCCGACTTAGTAATGGCATGGTTAACCTCAGAGCTCCATACCCTACATGCTCCATCAGTATAGAGGGCCAATAAGGTCCTGGTGGGCGGAGTGTAGAAGTAGAGTGTAGGAGAATGTAGAAGAAGGAGGAAGGAGAGAGAAGTGGTCGGGGAGGAATGTAGGAGAAGAGGGCTCTGCACAGTTCCGTGCAGCCGACAGACCACCTACCGGTTGGCGCCATTACCCGGTGCCCCACGACCAGAACCTGAGTGACCATCTAACAGGTCAAAATACACCCGCGCCCATCAACAACCTGATTACTGGATCCGAAACTAGCAAGTTGTTCAGCACTGCTTAGCAAACCAGGAGTGGAGGGACCGCTCTATAGGAGCACCCCACCGCAGCCGCAATCAGATCCGTCTTGCCAGTGGAGTACCCACCAAAAGGAATCTGGCTCCCCTCACACCGGGTTGTATACACCGGCAGGGAAATTGAAGTAGCCCCCTTGTACCCGAACTGGCGCACTAAGGCGACATCGGCAACCCATCTAGGAAAGTTAAGAACGGAGGAACACCGCGGAGCTCTGAAACAACACCGGTCATTGCTGAGTCCACCCAGTCCGTTACCCGTTACCAGTATAGCCTGTATCATCTACCGGTTGCAGTAAAAGACCCGTTACAGAGAACACTGGTGTCTGTACTTTTTCAGAACTGTTTAACTCCGCATGCTAAGAGTAACAAAGCTGCCGTACAACATCAGGTGCAGCTCCTGGCTCCGGGGACTCCCGCTCGTCCTGCGGGGAGCATCCCATCTTGCTGCCATAATCCCCCGGAGGCCCAAGCAGCGCGGGTGAAATCTCCGGAATTCCCGCAGGTGGCGTCACGACAAGAATATTCAACCTATATCTGTTCAGCCAACCGTTATTGATCTGGACCACCGAGCCCCACAGCCGCAGGCGCGGAACCGTGACAGGAGATGCAAACGCCTTCGACGTGAAGACTCGGTTACGGTGAGTCACTAACATTGGTCCGACTGCAATGCGATTTTTACTTGCATTGCAGTTGTCCAAATTTCACACCAGTGTGTCAGTATCCTTATGCAAATTTTGGTACATTTGAGCTGTCCAAGTTAGTGATTGGCTTATCTAAAGCTTTGCTTCTGATATGCAGATGGGGGCACCTCTCTAGCAAAGGTGTTAAGGTGGATGAAACTGCCAGGCTGGCTTCACACTAAGTTTTTTACCATCCTGTTCTGTTGGTTTTTGAAACAAACAGAACAGGATCGTTCTATGAACAGGATCCCTATGGTGCCAGATTGGCCCTATTTGGCCATCCGGCTTTGTGAAACCAGTGCAGGATTTGTTTCTGTCCTTTTTTTCACCAGTCCCAAAAACTATGCCTGCATAATTTTTGGCCTCCGGTGACAAAACAGGGCAAAAATGAATCCTGTCTGGTCCGGCACACACAACATGGGGGCCTATGAAGCCGGATTCGGGAAACAACAGGATCGTTTCCCAGATCCGGTTCCAGGGCACAGAGCATGCTCAGAACAAGAGCACTGCTCTGTACCCATAGTACATCTGTGTAATATCACTTTAGCAGTGTATCTATATACACTGCTAAAGTGATATTACATAATGGGATGGATAAAAATAAAAAATTATAAATTCTCACCTGATCACATGACCGCATCAGCATACAGGGTTTAAATCTTTAAATTGCACTGATGTGGTCATGTGATTGGGTTGCCCCGCCCCTCCCGGTGACATCATGTAAAGTCCTCAAACTGCCGGGAGATGTATTCAGCGCGGGAGTCGCCAGAAAGGTGAGAATTTGTTATTTTTTATTTTTAACCATATAGTATATATATATATATTATCCAACGTATATAGATACACTGCTAAAGTGATATTACACAGCGCTAACAGCACTTGTCACAGGCTCGGCTCCCCGCTGCACTTTCTGTGTCCGGATACTGGACCGGACACACAAATGGCATCTGGAGTTGCCAATCCGGTGATGTCCGTTCCTGTTCGTTGGAACCTGCAAAAAAACAGGATCCAACGAACAGGAACAAAAACATAGTGTGAAGCTAGCCTCAGCCTTTATAAGGCAGAGTAATTGTTCCTCCAGGACTTATGCTGAGACAAGCTGTCATACACTCGAAAACGTCCACACCCACCACCAGGAGCCCTGTGACAATCTCCTTTCGTTTGGTCCGATTTATGTGCCAGGAGAGGGAAACATTGAACATAACAGAGGAGGAAGACAAATCTGCATAACAGCTCAACGTCATGTGATCCCTTATAAGCTGTGCTCATAGAAGACATCTACTAGATGTACATCACAAAAGGTATTATTTTGATGGGGGGGTGAAAAATTAATGAAATGCCCCTTTAATTGTTACTTGCTATGCAATCTGTTGCTGGACAGAACTCTCTTTCAAACATTCTACATGAGTTTTATTCATTTTAACTTATTTATTTCTTACATTAGCAAACATCATTATGCATTATACATTCAAACATTACATTACCTTATCACTGTACATTATACCTGAAATACTGCTATTCCCTATACATGCATTACACAGATAAACTTTATTGTACATGATACATGATACATATCACATCTTTACATTACAGTTCACATTATGCATTATATACAAAGATGCATGACATAATTCACATTACAATACAACAACGCAAGTGGTGTCTTCAACTACCATTTCTCCTCATTACACTTCATCTGGATGTTTTTGGTCGAAACCATTGATAATTTCTATTACAAAATTCTTCTATAAAGTGTTAACCATTCACAAAAAATGCTTAAAGCAAGTGTTACTTTAAATGTAATGTTTCACATTTATAGGGGGCATAAATTAGGCTAAACGTGATTGCAATCTTTGAAGATTTTACAGGTTCCTAGAAATTATCTGCTATATTCTTACTGTAGATGATATATATTTTAATTTATTAGATTTAAAAAAGAACGATATTCAGGAAACACATCGCAAACCAATTATTATAAGGGCTGATGGAAGGTTATTTTACATGAAATATAATCTCAATTCTTAATTGGTGTTTGATATTAAACTTCAATGACTCTTCTAGTGTCCTATCATCTTTTCTGAAGCTTAACAATTATATCTTGACAACGCACAGAATTTCTGTCAGCTTACAAAAAAAATATGTTTTATATGTCATATGTCCAAAACAGTTCTTGATTTAAAGTAATCTATTCACAGCAGGTATTCTGAAATATCACAAGATAATACATGGGAGTCTTCTCAGTAGATAATGTCAATTTAAATTATGAACCCACTGGATATAGATTGTTAGCTTGGATAACATCATAGCCTGTTGCAATAGATATTTAAGGTCACACAGTTAATCTACAGAGTTTAGGAATTTCATATAGAAGATAAACGGGTAGTCTTCAGGCGGAAAATGTCTAATTAAAAAAAAATAATGGTTCAGGCTACTTTGGCATGCTCCAGTCCTGTGGATTTCAACCAAATGAATCATTTTTGACAATCAAAAATGATGTACTGAGCTAACATTCTGGCAACTTGCTCCAGTGGTTGGAATTAAAAGAGTTCAATGTTTTCAAATGATGGATATCATCCCTTTACTATTAGTAGGTCTTGAAAGGAAGTAAGAAAAGAATCGAACTTTATAGGGAAAAGAGAAGAGAGTTTACACGCTATCCTAGCAATATGTAAATATGGAGCTGCCTCAATCCATGCTTGATATAAACATTAAAATGAATTCTTTAGATTAGTTTCCTGATGGACTTCATCACAGATAATAATAAATTAATATTGGCCCTAATAAATTTAATGGGATTTTGGTGGAGCCCAAGTTAATGAGGTTCTAGTAGGGTCAAACAGCAGCCCCAAAGATAAGGGGCCAGTTCTACTTCCATGACAGGTGGAATTATGCACTATGATGACCTATTCAAGGCCATGTACTGTTCTTGAACATGCTTCTTTAATGTCCACTCCTGGGTTTGAGTAATGCTGCTCTTCGGGATGCGTCACTTTCTTGTTATTTACATCATAAACAGACGTCACAACGGTAAATATGAAAACACCATAGGAAATCCAACATTTAATAAAAATGACAAATTCCAAGGATTCAATGCACTAAAGAATCTCACGAGCATATAAAAAAAAAAGTACAACACTTTAGCCACATAGGGAATTTATGAAGCCAACATAAAGGTGTACACAACCATAATACACAAACACAGTGCTTTTTATAGTAGGTTGATTGCAGATAAATTCCCTCAGTTCCTCCTATAGATCCATTTTCTATTGCCATAGTAATACTAAATACAAGTAAAATTCATATTAACAACAAATACATAAAACTTTACTTGACACTGATAGATAATTCTGCAATATTTGTATCAATGTTTAATGAAACACATTATAAAAAATGCTAAATATTAATATATAGTTAAGAAGTTTATCTACTACTCATTTCCTGTATACTCTACCGATAACATAAGGTGCACCCCAGATATCTTACCTTAACTAATAGATTTCATGATTTTCCACATCCATGCAATAATAGTGATGGTTTATTGGACATTTAACCACATTATGGATGTTTGGGAAAAGCATTATATTTAAAAAACACGCTGATGCGGTCTATTGGCATTGATGAGTTCTTTACTATAGAGCAATACCATACCCCACCATGGCATCATCATGCCTTATATTCCCATACATGTCCTCATTCTCTGGGCCAATCATCATTAAGTGATTAAGCTAAAAAGTGATGGCCCAACTTGGAATAATCGTGGTAACACATCTTATGATCTTATGCAGATGTGGTGACCACATGATCGCCGCATCTTAAGGAGCCTTCTGGTTCGATGTCACAGACTTCCAAAATGGAGCAGTGTTAAGACCCCCAGCAACAGAACGGGTCTGTCTCTGTTTCAATACAGTGGTACCACTGACAGGAAAGACAAGCTTGCAAACTGGTTGAAGAATAACAACAAAGTTTCTTGTAACAAACTCACCCACTGGTATTTTGGGGAGGAAATGTAAATAGTATAAACAGTAAAACTTGACCCCAGAAACACTTATAGAAAAAAAAAAATCTGTTTTTCTCTTTCCATAATAGGAGAATGCCCACATATTCATGGTCCCAGCGAAAGGGTGTTGTTCCTTTGGCCAACAATGCCACTGCCTCCCCTAAGTGTGTCTGGAACTAAAGAGTTCCTACAGAGAAGCTGTAATATGTTACGTATCTCCTGGTTCACAATATCAGCACTACATTGTGTGCAGAATTATTAGACAAGTTGTATTTTAGAAGATTATTTTTATTATTGATCAACAACTGTGTTCTCAATCAACCCAAAAGACTCATAAATATCAAAGCCTAATATTTTTGGAAGTTGGAGTGTGTTTTTTTTAGATTTGGCTTTCTTAGGAGGATATCTGTTTGTGCAGGTAACTATTACTGTGCAGAATGAATAGGCAACTTACCGTATATTCTCACGTATAAGCCGAGTTTTTCAGCCCAAAAATTGGGCTGAAAAGTCCCCCCTCGGCTTATACGCGAGTCACTTGGTTTTTGCTGTGGGGGGGGAGCTGTGACCGGTGGCTAGAGGAGGCAGGAGGGGGCCGCAGTGACCGCGGGCGATCACGTGGGGCCGCCTCATTAGTGTAATGAATATGCATGGCATCCCCCCGTCCATCAGCGGTGGGGGGATGCCGTGCATATTGCACTACACTGGCCCCCAGCAGTGGTACACAGCCCCCCTCCTTATTATGTGTCCCCCAGGCTGCGGCACCTGTTAAAATAACAAACCTTTCATACATCACCTTTCCGGCGCCGCTCCTCCGATCCTCCGGTCCCGGCTTCTTCTTGCTTGTGCCGGTGTCATGTGACCGGGCGCAGCTGATGACATCATCTCCTGCGCACGGTCACAGCACTAGAAGCCGGCACAAGCAGGAAGAAGCCGGGACCGGAGGAGCGGTGCCGGAAAGGTGATGTATAAAATGTTTGTTATTTTGACAGGTGCCGCAGCCTGGGGGACACATAATAAGGAGGGGGGGGCTGTGTATTACTGTTGGGGGCCAGTATACCACCACTGGGGGCCTGTATACTTCTGCATAGGGGCCTGTATACCACTGGGGGCCTGTATACGTCTGCATAGGGTCTGTATACCACTGCACAGGGGCCTGTATACTTCTGCATAGGGGCCTGTATACCACTGCACAGGGGCCTGTATACTTCTGCATAGGGGCCTGTATACCTCTGGGGGCCTGTATACTTCTGCATAGGGGCCTGTATACCACTGCACAGGGGCCTGTATACTTCTGCACAGGGGCCTGTATACCACTGCACAGGGGCCTGTATACCACTGCACAGGGGCCTGTATACCACTGCTGAGGGGCATGTATAATACCACTTCTGAGGGGCCTGTATACCATTACTGAGGGATGCTATATACCAGTTACGGGGGGCTGTATAATAGGATGGGGGTCTGCTGCATTTCATACCCTAGGCTTATACGCGAGTCAATAACTTTTACCAGCTTTTGGGGGCAAAAGTAGGGGGGTCGGCTTATACACGGGTCGGCTTATACACGAGTATATACGGGTAATAAAAAGCAAATATATTCCCATCTCACTTGTTTATTTTCACCAGGTAAATCAATATAACTGCACAAAATTTAGAAAAAAACATTTCTGACATGCAGAAGCAAAACACAAAAAAATCAGTGACCAATATAGCCACCTTTCTTTATGATGACACTTAACAACCTTCCATCCATAGATTCTGTCAGTTGCTTGATCTGTTTATGATCAATATAGCATGCAGCAGCCACCATAGCCTCCCAGACACTGTTCCAAGAGGTGTACTGTTTTCCCTCTGTGTAGATCTCACATTTCAGGAGGGACCACAGGTTCTCTATGGAGTTCAGATCAGATGAACAAGGGGGCCATGTCAATATTTTTTCTTCTTTTAGACCTTTACTGGCCAGCCACGCTGTAGAGTAGTTGTATGCATGTGATGGAGCATTGTCCTGCATGAAAATCATGTTTTTCTTGAACGATACCAACTTCTTCCTGTACCACTGCTTGAAGAAGTTGTCTTCCAGAAACTGGCAGCAGGTCCAGGAGTTGAGCTTCACTCCATCCTCAACCTGAAAATGTCCCACAAGTTCATCTTTGATAATACCAGCCCATACCAGTACCTCACCTCCACCTTGCTGGCATCTGAGTCAGAATGGAGTTCTCTGCCCTTTACTGATCCAGCCTCTGGCCCATCTATCCCATAAAGAATCATTCTCATTTCATCAGTCCATAAAACCTTTGAAAAATCAGTCTTAAGATATTTCTTGGCCCAGTCTTGATGTTTTATCTTTTGTTTCTTGTTCAAAAGTGGTTGTTTTTAAGCCTTCCTTACCTTGGCCATGTCCCTGGGTATAGCACACCTTGTGCTTTTTGATACTCCAGTAACGTTGCAGCTCTGAAATATAGCAAAACTGGTGGCAAATGGCATCTTGGCAGCTTCACGCTTGATTTTCCTCAATTCATGGGCAGTTATTTTGTGCCTTTTTTGCCCAACATGCTTCTTGCGACCCAGTTGGCTATTTGCCATGAAACACTTGATTGTTCGATGATGACGCTTCAAAAGTTTGGCAATTTCAAGACTGCTGCATCCCTCTACAAGATATCTCACAATTTTGGACTTTTGAGAGCCCATCAAATCTCTCTTCTGACCCATTTTGCCTAAGGAAAGGTATTTGCATAATAATTAAGCACACCATATATAGGGTGTTGATGTCATTACACCACACCCCTCATCATTACAGAGATGCACATCACCTTATAAACTTAATTGGTAGTTGGCTTTCAAGCCTATACAGCTTGGAGTAGGACAACATGTATAAAAAGTATCATGTGATTAAAATACTCATTTGCCTAATAATTCTGCACACAGTGTACCCCAACCAATCAACTCTCTGGGAACCCAGTGTAACCTATTTCAGCTGTGCAGCTAGGCCAATTTAAACTCAAGTTCACATAACAACTATAACATTTAAAACAACCATATTTCATTCCCAATCACAAGAATCTGTTTGTTAGCAGCTTCATTTAATCAGGAGTGTCTGCAGAAGATTCAATCCAGATAGATGGGTGCCTTGAGAGCTTCCCCACAGTCCATGCCTTTTGGATCTTCGCACCATGCTATCTACGATTGTTGATAATGTCATGTTTTACTAACACAGTTCCATTAAAGTCATTCAGATTAGTTCAATTACCTGGCTGACCCTAACTAGCTCTTTGGTCCAGTCAAATAACATTCAATATAGATGGATGAAAAAGTACCTTGACCTTGGTTGTAAAACAGGGTACTTTACCCTCTTCAAATGCCACATCACTGCTCATAAGCCTTTTTCCATTGCTAACCGACTGATGGGTTTCTATACTCTCTCCACCCAAAAGGGAGGGTTGACTGTTTGGGGTGTCACCATTCACAGAAGCACAAAATTGCTGCATTCCACAGGGGGATAGGTTTTCATGCTCAGGTCCTTTCCTTTTTCTTCACAGGAGCTATAACAAATAACATCTAGTCTGCTTCGTCTCCATGGCGATCATCTGCCCTTCACCACCCATGCCTTATTTCTTTCCTCAGCTAAAGTGGCAGAATGATGATGCATTAAAAGTATTTTACCCGTCCAGCAACAAAATTGTGTTTTCACTGCACAGTTCTTTTGTTAAATGCATAGCATCATACTGTATATAAAATTATTCAAGCCTTGTTTTTCAATATTTAATAATTTAAGAACATTACCAAATGTTACTGACATCTAGTGACCAGATGTTATCAGTACAGGTGTGACCCACATTCATAATTACAACTGAAATGTATAGATCTATACACCCTCTTAAGGCCGCTTTACACGTTGCGATATCGCAACGCAACTATGATAAAAAGTCACATGGTAGGGCCATTGCAGTTGTTATCGTTGGTGAGTTGTGTCGTGTAAAAGGGCAGCGCGACACAAAAACAATGCATTTGTTTCGACCAGAGCTGGGGTGCGTGGGGTACTCGGTCACCGGGGCTTCTGTGTGGGATGTCACGGGTGGTCGGTATCCCCGGTGCCGTGCCCTGGCGAACAATTGTACCAGGTGTTGTTGGTAAACGGTGGGGGTAAAAGGGGTTATTTACAGGGGGACGTGACGCCACCTGTAGGGTCTGGTAAGGTGGTACCAGCGCTGCCAGCCGGCCACTGAGGTGATGGAGGGGGCAGCAGTGTGTGGTACAGCTCCCCACAGGTGGAGCTTTACCTCAGGGCAGCTATGATGGTATATGAGACGGTGAGGGAGGGCAGTGATGGTAATGGTGGTACAGTTCTTACCCTTCTGCTGTTGATGTTGATGATGATGAGTCCTTTGAGCTGCGGCAGGAAGAATAACAGAAACCAATTCTTGTTTAACTTTGCTTTACTCGGTACCGGATGATGGTATAACAATACACGGTACAGTTTGGTTTAGAGGGTTGTCACCAACTCAGGATTTTCCTCTTAAGGAGTCTATAGATGTTCCTTCTTTGTCTTTCAGGGTTTCTATACTCTTTCTAGATCTTTCCTTCTTTCCCACCTTCGCAGAGCTCACCCGCCAGTCCTGCAGTCTGTTTCTAGTAGGCTTAACTCGACTTATACCGGTCCAAATGGGAACAGCAGGAACGCACAAGTTTCCCACCTGACACCGGGTTTTCAGTCTTTCCTCACTAGTGTGGAACCGTCTTTTGGGCATGAGGGGTGAGGTACTTTGTGGTGCTGTCAGCAACCCGGTCTGGTTGGGCCTGCAGCTCGTCGGCTTCGCAGTCAGGGCTGAACTCCTGGCTGCCTCGGTTGTCCGTGTCACCTGTGAACCCTCAACATGACCAGCTGGTTCCTACCACTCTTGGTCAGTTGCCATCTGTCCTGGGCCCCCACATATAGATGGGGTACCCTCCACTCAGCACAGGCAGCCAGGCGTGACCACACTGTCTGCCTTCCCCACGCCGTCTGAGGTAAAATCTTAACTGTCACTCTGCTCTATCCTAAGCTCCGCCCACCACCTGTGGAACCTACCATAAAGTCAGTTTCCCCTACACTAAGTGGTGTGGTCCTAAGTGAGTGCTAAAAATAGACTCCTTAAGCATTAAATCCTAACCTAACAACTTACAAGGAAAAACACATTTTATATTTAAGTGTAATACCATTCTGTGGCGCATACCCGCAGGGGCGCCACACACCCCCTTGGTGAAACACACCCGTCCGCGGGTGTCAAACCAAACCTGGAATAAAATGCATTTTATACATATAACAATAAACATTTAGGGCGTATCTGCTTAGGAGGCCTGGCTCTACCTAAACCACCCCCAGGCACTTTCTTTTCCTAACTTCATGTGCATGGGGGCTAGTCCAGTTCCTCCACCCTTAGTTCAGAACTATTTATAACGTATTTAACTTTTAACAGGTATTAACAATAAGATTGCTTGTTTTCTTCCCTGTCAGGGAGGCGCATTGCTTATAACGTTACTTTAAACTTTGACTATAATCTAGTCCATACTGGCCCAACTGGGACCAGGTAACATGTCTCTGATTATTGAACAGAGTCTTAAAAATGAAAAATTTTCAAAAACCAAGGAAAAATAAGAAAACAGGTTACCAGTCCATACAGCGCTAGTCCATCCGCTGCAGGCTGTTTAGGGGATGTTGAAACAGGGATTTGCCACTACCAGTCCTGTGGCTATGGTCCATTTTAAAAATAAGAAAAAGGGAAAGTTCAAAAGTTCAACAGGTCAAGTCTGTTAGGAATTAAAAATCATAACTATATACAATCAAATAACAAATGTATTTCAACAATTAAACCAAACTTTACACTTTCAACAGTGCAATACCGGGTTAACTTTTATGATTTAACTTTACTAACCCGGATTGCAAACCAACCCCTGGGACCTGCGTGACGTTCGTAGGTGATCACATCACCACGATACAAGTCCCGTTCTGGATGGCCCTGGGGTAAGTGTTCCTCTACATTCCTCCGACCCACATGGACTTCTTGGTAAAGCCCCTCCTCCTTGGCAAAACCATACCCGGTATAAAGATTGAAGGTGGTAACTACCCCCCGTTTACGCTGATCTATAGGCAGTGGGGGTTGGTTACGGGCCATAACACGAGCCTGACGGGTCTCAAATTCATTTGAATACCACACCTCGCGTCTCCGATGTCGTTCAGCCTCATCATCGGGTTCAGGTTCGGTAAACCAAGGACGGCCCACCGGTTGCCATGTTTGTTCGCTGCTCTCAGTACGCAACGCTGCTCTCCTCCCTTGACTCGTCGCTGTTTGTGCTGGTACCGCGACCCTCCATGACTCGCGGGGTCCGGCCTCCTCATTGCCGCCGACAGCTCCTTCCTCCTCTCTGACACCGACCTGGTCACCGCTATACTCCTCCGGCTCTTCCGGTCTCGGCTCAGGCTCTTCAAAGAACTGAATGAGGTCTCTCACCTCGACGGCTCTCTCTTCTCCGGACTCCACAAAGGGCACACGAACCGGTTCTAAGATGTCCACCAGCAGCTCAGGGGTCACCAGGCGGTCGGTTTGGGTAGCCACCGACACCCAGAGTTCTCGCTCTCTTTGCGCTGCAGTTCGTTGTCTACGATTTAACTGGAGTACCATCTCTGCTCCCCAGCGCCGGACGGTCCACTCGGTCACTTCCCGGATTTGAGTTTGTAAGTCATCCAGGGCAGTCCTCCAAAAGGCACCGTCCTCACCGTCCATCTCTCGTAGCAACACACCCGGTTCTGCGCGGTCCATTAAGATGTCCTGTTCAATCTCTCTCACCAGTTGTTTGAAACTGGGAACAGCCATAACCACACACCCGGTCTCTGGTAACTGGAACAGGTCTGGAGCCTTAACAGGTATCACGCTTCTGCTCCAGACCGCACCCTGTTTAGTTCTTATAGTCCATAACCGGTGTGGGCTGGCGCTCGACCCACCCCCTTGGTTGATTGAGAGCAATGGGGCGGGGAGACTTTTTGGCACCTCTTGTATAGCCTATGTTTGTTGAAGGGCCGAGGCACGCCCCTAGGCCAACACATTGTTGTTGCTGCACTTTTAAGCCCGCCCACCACGAAGTTTCTGTGGGCAACTCCTTCGGGCTTTTCCGGAGCCCGCCACTGCCTTCGTCACTCCTCGGCAGAGCGGAGGGGGCGGGGCTTATCTTCCCGCTCTTTCTCCTGCTGTGACGCAGTTTGAATTTCTGAGGCGATGTAATGGCGGCTCGGCTCAATTCTTGTAATCCACACAGATAGACACAGATAGTCAATAATAAAGTCCCTTAGGCACACTTCACCTGGTAAATACCAGGCTGGTTCATCCTGTTCGTGACGCCAATTTGTTTCGACCAGAGCTGGGGTGCGTGGGGTACTCGGTCACCGGGGCTTCTGTGTGGGATGTCACGGGTGGTCGGTATCCCCGGTGCCGTGCCCTGGCGAACAATTGTACCAGGTGTTGTTGGTAAACGGTGGGGGTAAAAGGGGTTATTTACAGGGGGACGTGACGCCACCTGTAGGGTCTGGTAAGGTGGTACCAGCGCTGCCAGCCGGCCACTGAGGTGATGGAGGGGGCAGCAGTGTGTGGTACAGCTCCCCACAGGTGGAGCTTTACCTCAGGGCAGCTATGATGGTATATGAGACGGTGAGGGAGGGCAGTGATGGTAATGGTGGTACAGTTCTTACCCTTCTGCTGTTGATGTTGATGATGATGAGTCCTTTGAGCTGCGGCAGGAAGAATAACAGAAACCAATTCTTGTTTAACTTTGCTTTACTCGGTACCGGATGATGGTATAACAATACACGGTACAGTTTGGTTTAGAGGGTTGTCACCAACTCAGGATTTTCCTCTTAAGGAGTCTATAGATGTTCCTTCTTTGTCTTTCAGGGTTTCTATACTCTTTCTAGATCTTTCCTTCTTTCCCACCTTCGCAGAGCTCACCCGCCAGTCCTGCAGTCTGTTTCTAGTAGGCTTAACTCGACTTATACCGGTCCAAATGGGAACAGCAGGAACGCACAAGTTTCCCACCTGACACCGGGTTTTCAGTCTTTCCTCACTAGTGTGGAACCGTCTTTTGGGCATGAGGGGTGAGGTACTTTGTGGTGCTGTCAGCAACCCGGTCTGGTTGGGCCTGCAGCTCGTCGGCTTCGCAGTCAGGGCTGAACTCCTGGCTGCCTCGGTTGTCCGTGTCACCTGTGAACCCTCAACATGACCAGCTGGTTCCTACCACTCTTGGTCAGTTGCCATCTGTCCTGGGCCCCCACATATAGATGGGGTACCCTCCACTCAGCACAGGCAGCCAGGCGTGACCACACTGTCTGCCTTCCCCACGCCGTCTGAGGTAAAATCTTAACTGTCACTCTGCTCTATCCTAAGCTCCGCCCACCACCTGTGGAACCTACCATAAAGTCAGTTTCCCCTACACTAAGTGGTGTGGTCCTAAGTGAGTGCTAAAAATAGACTCCTTAAGCATTAAATCCTAACCTAACAACTTACAAGGAAAAACACATTTTATATTTAAGTGTAATACCATTCTGTGGCGCATACCCGCAGGGGCGCCACACAACCATGATATCGTTTTGGGATTGTGCATGCTCTTCAACCGTACGATATTGTATATGCGATGTGGCAGGATCGTGCAACTACCTTTTGGAGTGCATCTTCCCCTATTCACTACAAGGTGAATTGGTCATTCCCTGAGTTGCTCAGACACAGTGTGAAAAAAGGGCGTACTACATCGTAGTTACGTTGCCTGCCGATATCTCTCTGTGTGACATCTACTATACGATCTTGGACAAGTGCCAAAAACGTGTGCGCTCCCGTGAGATCGTATGCAATATCGGAACGATATTGTGATGTGTAAAGCGGCCTTTACACAGGTCATCACTCAGTGGGCTTGATTCAGGGAGTAAAAGGGGGTACATATACATTTGCAAAGCTATTGAAACATATATGGGGCCTCAAATGGCTAAAAATAACAGAGAGACATTCTAGGAGCTACAAGTGCATCTCAGTAAATTAGAATATCATCAAAAAGTTAATTTATTTCATTTCAACAATTCAATACAAAAAGTGAAACGTATATATTATATAGAGTCATTACAAACAGAGTGTTCTTTTTTCAAGTGTTTATTTCTGTTAAAGTTGATGATTATGGCTTCAAGGCATTGTAAACCCAAAACTCATTATCTCACAAATTAAGAATAATTAACACAAAACATCTGCAAATGATTATGAAGCATTTAAAATGTTTTCTTAGTCTGGTTCAGTAGTCTACACAATCATGGGGTAAACTGACAGATATCCAGAAGGCAGTCACTGACCCACTCCACAAGGAAGGTAAGACACAAAATGTCATTGCTAAAGAAATTGGCTGTTCACAGAGTGCTGTATCCAAGCATATTAATGGAAAGTTGCATGGAAGTAAAATGGGTGGTAGAAAAAGGTGCACAATCGGCCAGGATAACCGCAGCCTTAAAAGGATTAAGATAAGGCCATTCAGAAATTTGTGGGAGATTCTCAAGGAGTGGACTGCTGCTGGAGTCAGTGCTGCAAGAACCACCACACACAGACATATCCAGGACATGGGCTACAACTGCTGCATTCCTTGTATCAAGACACTCATGACCAATAGACAACGCAACAAGCATCTTATCTGGGCCAAGGAAAAAAAAAAACTGGATTATTGCTCATGGTCCAAGGTGTTGTTTTCAGGTTAAAGTAAATTTTGCATTTCATTTGGAAATCAAGGTCCCAGAGTCTGGAGGAAGAGTGGAGAGGCCACAATCCAAGCTGCTTGAGGTGTAGTGTGAAGTTTCCACAATCAGTGATGGTTTGAGAAGCCATATCATCTGCTGGTGTAGATCCACTGTGTTTTATCAAGAGCTGCCATCTACCAGGAGATTTTAGAGTACTTCATGCTTCCCTCTGCTGACAAGCTATTTGGAGATGGAAATTTTTCAGCAGGACTAGGCACCTGTCCACACTGCCAAAAGTACCAAAAGTTTGATCAGAAGCTGACAACTAAAATACCTGCTAAAACACCTCGTGTGACATTAGTCATTAAAGTTTTATGGAAAAACATTTAAACAAAATAAATTCATGTAACATATTTACTATATACAAAAAAGGTAATAAACCTATAATGTCAACATGCAGTGTAATATATTGTTCTCCCAAGGAGTGTATGACCAAGATGTATACATATTAAGGGTGGGGTCGCATAGTATACTGCTATATAGAGAAAATTTAGTTATCAACTTCTGATCAAACTTTGTAAACCATGTTCCTTGTAGATTAACAGCACATGAGATTCTTTGTTAATTTAAATCTATGTGGTGAAGTTGTAGCACATGTGTGTTTCATCTGTAATCACTTTGCCTGTATATATTGTTTGTTTGTTTTTTTTGTTTTTTTGATTCAATAATTTTTATTGGGATTAATATCAACAAGAAAAATATAACAACTAGGACAGCGCATCTTAATGCGTCCCAACAACAGACATAAGAAACAGATAATAAGGGGGGGGGGGGAGAAGGGAAGGAAGAGGGGAAAAGGTGAGGGGAAGGGATTACTCCACATGGGTTCTTATACAAAGAGATGTCAAACTTGGTCCACACATCACAGGTTAAACACAATGGCAACCGTGCCCAGCAAGCTCTTAGTCCAACGGCGGGACCGCTCCAGGATGTCTCAACCAGGCCGCCCAACTATCCTTGGTCCTAGTTCTAGTAGGTAGGTCTAAAGCAAGACGGTATTCATGATGGAAGATCGAGTTAAGGCGGTCAATGACCTCTACAATCATGGGAGGGTCAACATCTCTCCATCTAGCCGCCAAGGACAATCTAGCCGCAGTCAATACATTGGAAACCAGTACGTGGGAGTCTCTTGGGAACAAATGGATCCCAATGTGAAGGACCGCCAACTGGAGTGGGAGCCGGGCACTTAATCCCGTGAGCGTTCTCAAAAGCGCTGTAACGACAGCCCAAAAGGGAGCCACTCTTGGGCACAGCCACCACATGTGCGCCAAGGAACCCTGGCCGCCACATCCGCGCCAACAAAGGGGGGAACGGTCACGGGAGAAAATTGCCAGTCTCATTGGTGTATAGTACCACCTCATGTGTATTTTCTTCACGATCTCCAAATGGTGGACGCACCTAGACGCTTTTTGTAATATCTTAAGACCCTCATGCCAATCCTCCTCTGAGGCCAGGAACCCCAGATCCTCCTCCCAGCGCCTCATATAACTAGGTTTAAATGGGAAAAGCTCTGCGTTTTTTTGCCGGTATATACCCGAGAGCCCCTTTGTTTTATCACTTGCAAGGATGAACCTTTGAAAAGGAGAAGTCCTCAGGGGGGGCAGGGAAGGCCAGAACTGAGCCACATTGCCCAGAAAGTGAGCAACTTGTGAGTATTGGTAATGAGTGGTGGCGACTCCAGGGAACCGCAAGAAAAGGGCGGGGAAAGGAAGTAATCTACCCCCTTCCACAATATCCGCGCACGTGCGAATTCCCGCTTTAATCCAAGGGGAGAGGATCAAAAAACCGATATGTAAGGCCAGAGCTTCAATGCTGATCTGGGCGGGAGACAAACGAATCCACCTCCCCACCTCCCCCCCTCCAGCATCTTAGTAGCGAGTCCATCGCTGGGAAGGGCATTACCAGTGTCGTGGGGGCAAGGCACTCCGCCTCTAGTAATAGACGCAAGGGCCCCTTCCCCAATTCCGCAGTCTCCATCCTCAACCAGCCCGGGGGATCGTCCGAAGCCCACCAGTTTTTGGCTTCCTGCAGCAGCGAAGCGCGATGATATGCAGCAATATTAGGGACACCCATACCTCCACGCCCATAGGGAAGGAACACGATCTTCTCCGTGACCCTAGCACGGCCCCCTGCCCAAACATACCGGTGTACCATCCTCTGGATATGGCTCAAGAGGCGTGCAGGTATCAACAAAGGAAGGTTCCTAAAGAAATAAAGAACCTTAGGGAGGAGGAACATTTTGAAAGCATGAATGCGGGCCACCCAAGAGAGGCCCCCCAGAGGATGAGCCGCTGTTTCTTCCACCAAAATGGACAGCAACTTCTCCACATTAACAGACACAAGCTTAGCAGATGCGGTAAGAGTAATCCCAAGGTACGGGATTCCCTCCTCCTTCCACACAGAGGGGAAGCGAGACTTCAATCTTTCCGCCATCCTCTGCGGGACACCAATCGGGAAGATGAGAGACTTACCCGCATTTAGCTTATACAGGGAGAGGGCCGAAAACTTGGCCAAAAGCGCCATCACCGCCTTGAGAGAAGGACCCACCTTGGTACAAGCAATAATGATATCGTCAGCATAGAGGCCTATTTTGTGAACAGAGCCCCCCACGACGAAGCCCGAGATTCCAGGGTCCACTCTGACAGCCTCAGCCAATGGCTCAATAATCAGGGAATAGATAATGGGGGAGAGGGGGCAGCCCTGTCTGGTCCCATTTGATAGACTAAAATTTGTGGAGAGGAAGCCCGACGAGAGCACCTTGGCGTTGGGGTTTGAGTAGAGAGCTAAAATGGCGGAGAGAATAGGGCCCTAAAGCCAAATTTCTCCAATACGGCGGCCAGGTATCCCCAGTGCACCCTGTCAAACGCCTTTTCCGCATCCAGAGACAGGAGTACACCAGGGACCCCCGCACGTTCCGCTGCCTTAATAAGATTGATAATTCGCCTCGTGCCGTCCTTGGTCTGCCTCCCCCAACAAAGCCCACCTGGTCTCCGTGGATTAGGGAGGGGGTGACTCGCCCCAGGCGATAAGCCAGAATTTTTGAAAAGATCTTGACATCACAGTTGAGTAATGAGATGGGGCGATAGCTCCCAGGGTCCGTCGGGGGCTGTCCAGGCTTCGGAATGGTCACTATGGTAGCTTCGAGAAGCCCGGGGGACAGAGCCCCCTCCGCTTGCCAAAAACTGCTAGCTCTAGTTAGATAAGGGGCCAGGATTTGAGAGAAGATGCGGTAATAATCACTTGGGAGCCCATCCGGCCCCGGTGCTGAGTGTCGTTTAGTGGAGGAGATGACTCTCCCAACCTCCACCGGTGTAAAGGTGGCATTAAGCTCATCGAGTTGAGGCTGAGTCAGCTTGGGAGAGCGAGGCTGTTCAGGAAACTAGAAACATCCACAGGGGACGGGGGGGGGGAAAGTTCACATCATCTTTCAGATTATACAGTCCAAAATAGTATTTAGCAAAGGCCTCCGCGATAGCGGGAGGGCTGACGTGTAGTTTACCTGATCCATCCCGCAAGGCGGCGATTTGAGATGTGACCTCCCTTTTTTTTATTCGTCTAGCCAGAACCGCCCCGGCACGATCCCCCATAGCATAAAATGTCATCATGGATTTACGCAAATATTTCTCATGCTGGGAGAGGAGGAAGGAGCGGAGCTGCATTCTCGCAGAGAAGAGCTGTGACAAAACCGCAGGGATCTGTACACTCTTGTTCCTCCTCTCCAAGCTATGCACCCTAGCTAGGAGTTCCTCCCTAAGTTTATCTCTATCCCTCTTCTGTTGGGCCGCTTTTTGGATGAAGCACCCCCTGACATAAGCCTTGTGAGCCTCCCAGAGAGTAGAGTCCATGACTTCTGAGTTGTCGTTCAGGCTGAAGAATTCCTCCAGGCCTCCACGGAACTCCGAGACTACCCGGTGATCCGAAAGGAGGCAGAGGTTAAGCTTCCAAGAACCTCTGGGAGAAAACCCTCCCGCCAGGGAAATAACGAGGACGACGGGGGCGTGGTCAGACCATAAAATTAGGCCAATCTCCGCCGCCTCACAGGCCGGGAGAGTCCCACTATCAACTAAGAAATAATCTAAACAGGAGTATGAACGGTGTCTATTAGAGAAGAACGTGTAATCTTTTTCCCCAGCATGGAGGCAGCGCCACACATCATGAAGATGCAGAGACCTGCAGAGTGTTCCAAGCTCTCCCCTGGTCTGTGAGGTGATCCTAGAGCAGTCCCACTGACGCGACATCACTATATTAAAATCTCCTCCGATCACCAGGCTGCCTCGAGTGTGCGTCTGAACCACCTTCATTACCTCTTTGATAGATTTAAGCTGGGAAGCATTCGGGCCATAGACATTGACAAATGTAAACACAGAATCAAACAATTTGCATGTAATCAAAAGGGATCGACCAAGGGGATCCGCCAGTTCATTGAGAAGCTGAAAAGGAAGGGAGGACTTCACAAATACACAAACTCCTGCTTTTTTATTAGGACTATTAGCATAGTAAGCCCTGGAGTACATGCTGTGTCGCACCCTGAAGTTGTCCTCCCTCAAGAGTTGAGTCTCTTGAGCAAAGACTACATCCGCTTTGGTCTTGTTGACTTCCGACCAAAAGAGAGAGCGCTTAATGGGCGAGTTCAAGCCATTAACATTTAGTGACAATAACTTAATACTCATGGCAAAGCATAAATAACTGTGCAACCTGAGCCAGACCCATCTGGAGAGGGGGACACCGGGGGGGGCAGGGAGGTAGGGGGGAGGAAAGAACAAGGGAAGAGGGGGCAGGAAACAAACATATATGTAAACATATTAGGCAAGTAACATCTTGCAAGACAAGGGGGTGGAGGGTGTCCTGGAGACGACCTACCAGGCACCCCCAAAACGGCAGGTATAGTCCAGCTCCACCAAGTAGTGAAGGAAAAAACCATGCCGGCCAGGGCTGTGCATACTGCACATCACAGCCACAGATCAAGTGTCATATCTGGAAACAGACCAACGCTCAGCGAGCGGACTCCCATTCAGAATTCAGTTTCTTTAAAGGGGGCGAGCGTTTTCCGGAATTCTCAAGACCGACCGATGGGGAAGGATCCGAGGCAGCACCAGAACGGGATGGCAGACCCCAGGACCGCAGGGCTCTGTCCAGTAGTTTCGGGGACTGGAACACATGGTGAACGCCTTTGTACGTAAAACGGACCTTCACTGGGGTGCCCCTGCTGTATAGGATCCCCTCTCCCGAAGAACCCCGCACATAGGTGCAAATGCACGCCTCTTTGCTAATGTTCCCGCTGATAAATCAGGGTAAACCTCCAAGGAGGAGAATCGGTCCGGGACCTCCACCCCTCTTCTGAGGGTTCTCATGAATTTCTCCTTCAGTCTGAGATCTTGCATGGAGACTAGCACGTCTCGAGGAAAAGCTGGGTTAAGGCGAGTGGGCCGGGGGAGGCGATGGATCCTCTCAAGGACCAGGGTCTCAGGGGTGCAATCTGGGAGCACAGCCAGAATAAAGGAGGTCACATGCCCAGGGAGATCAGAGTCCGGGAGGTCTTCAGTAATGCCTCTAATCTTCATATTGCCCTGCCTGCTTCTGTCCTCCAAGACCCATAGCCTGCCTTGCTGCTCCTCCATCTGCCTCTCCATAGTGTCCACATGATCAGCCAAGGTGTTGTGTGCCTTCGCAAACTCCCCCATCTTCCCCTCCAAGCGATCCGTTCTGTCCCCCAGGCTGTTTCCCTCCTTCCTGAGCTCTTCCACCATACCTTGCATGTCAGCATGGATTGCATTCTGTAGGGAAGCCAGGAGTCTCCTCATTGTCCTCTCCGTCAGTGGAGAGTCCTCCGCAGCCTTCTCCACTACCTCTCCACCCCGGCCAGCAGAGGAGGGAGAGGAGGGGGAGCAGGATCCTGCCACCGGCGCCATCTTGGAGCGGGTGGGGGCAGCCTCCTTCTGGAAGAAATCCGAGACTTTAGTAAGTCCGGATTGGGCCATTAAATTATAAAGTGCACTATTTAAAATATAACTTTTAATAAATACTTTGTTAAAATTAACAAATAGGTGCTCACCCACACCCAGTGTCTACAAACACACAGTCGTACAGGGATGGTGATTCTACCTTTACCCTATACTAAAATCTACCTGACAACAGAGATTTATACACCTAATTTATACGGTGTCCCCGCTCAGCGACGGCTCTCCCTAGTATTGTCACCTATAGCTAGGGCGCTGTCATGTCATACATCCCGTTTTCTCCTGAGGTGTCTACCTGGGCATGGGTCAAACCCCTATGTCCATGAAACTATGTCTCTTGCAATGACCTACAGATACGTGGGTTACTGGAGCTGAGATCTACAATAGGGCTTGCAGGGTGTACTATAATTCTCACACAATCATATAGGTTAGCACCACCATCGTATATGTTCACATCTATGGTAATAGATATCTCGACAAACCCAATACAATTATAAAGCCCCCTCCTATGTGACCCTCAAGGCACAAGTGACAATGATCATTGCTATCCACCTCTCATGATATTAAATGTATAAGCCAGAAGATATAAATCAGGTACTTATCTCATGTCCACTGTCTCGAACTCTACGCGTTTCCACCTACTGATGGTTTCATCAGGAGTGACAGTACTTTCCATGGAGGTGCCTGCGGTCTCTTTACTTAGTCCTCAGGTCGCGCTGGTGTAGGTAGATAAAGTTGTCATCTATCTTTTTCCTTCCTGCGCCCTCCTCCCAGCATGGATATCTGGGGGTCTCTCTTTTCTTTGTGATCGTGTACGCTAGCCGGGGTGTTAGATATCACCTCCGGTCCTCAATGATAGCGGCGCCACCGTCAGCCCCGTCGCACGCTCCTTTATATCAGCCTCCATCAATGTGAGGCGAAAGGAGGCGTGTCGGCGTGCGTTTCACCATCGCGTGTCTTCCGGTCTGCGTTCCACAGACCGGAAACACGTCATCGCTAACACTCATGCTATGGGCGTGCTAGTGTGTCACAACCCGCCCATAGCCGACACCCGTCTTGCGATCCAATACAGAGATTGCATCGCCGGGATACTGGGCATGATCCCCCCGTATACTATTACACCGCTCAATGTCAAAGCAGCAGTGTTATGTAATCAGGGGAAGGAGGAAATACAAGGGGAAATGGAACATTATAGGGAAACACAATTAACAGTATATATGGAAGTATTCGTATCATCTTGCATTGCATGTCCCCTCTATGCTGCTCCCAGGTTTCTCCCACCTATAGAGCATCATGAGTGTCCTCCATATGAGTATAGTATTGGTACAGTTCCTGTTCAAGGATAAAAATTGCGATTTTGCATGCTTCTAGCAAGGCTACCTGTCCATACTACAATACCCTGATCCAATTAATGGACCAAGGTGTACCCACACTTCCATTCCCCCCTAAACCTCCAAGTTTCCTTCGTGTTAGTGGAGGGTGATTATAATGAAGACTCCCCGTGGGATCCCACACTTTACATATATATAACAGCTATATCGATCCCCCTCACTATATGTGTAGACGACTCATAAGATACAGTGGTCTCATGCTAGGACTCACCAGATAATATAACCAGTATCCATTTATGGAGTAATAGGTTTTCAGCATCCCCTGTACTGGTATCAGATCTCCAGTAGTATATTAAATAGAAAAAGAGGTGCATCCTCTTGACCAATGGAAGCCTTTCCCAAAGACATACATCACAGGAATGGGGTATAAAGTATCTGTTCATTCAAACCAGCCGCTCCTGCAGATTGCATCCTATATATCCATCTCGTTTCCCTTTTTAGAATTTCCTTATCCCAATCGCCACCTCTCTTAGGTTTCTCTACTACTTCTAGGGCCTTAAATCTAATGCATCCCATATCACCCTGATGTACCTCCCTGACGTGTCTTGATATTGGTGTGTCCCTTTCGTTACGAATGTCTCCCACATGGTCCCCTATCCGTCTTTGAAATTCTCTGATAGTCTTCCCCACATAATCCATGGGACAGGGGCACTGACATAAATAGATTACCCCTTCCGTTTTACAATTTGCGAAGTAGCGGTTTGTAAAGGTCTCTCCTGTGGTGCTGCTTAAAGCATTCTTAGACACTCTGATATAAGTACAAAACGAACATTTACTGCATCGGAAGGTACCCGCCTGTCTACGATCTAGCCAGGTCCCCAGTTTTTTGGGGGGGCGATAATGACTGTGTACCAGATAATCCCTAATCGATCTTCACTTCCTGAATGTTATAGCCGGCCTATTGGGAATTAGTGGTGCCACATCCTTGTCGGCCAGAAGGATATCCCAATACTTCTCGAAGATCGTCCTAACTTCATTGGACTTATGGTCAAATGTCCCTATAATGCGGACCACTTCATCTACTTTCTTAGTCTTAGATTTCAGGAGGGTATCCCTGTTGCTTTACTGGAATACGTCCTTACTCACAACTGGTTTGAATTTGATGGGAGGTTGTACCACCAGCTCAGGGACACGGCGATGGGGAGTTCTTGTGCCCCAAGTTTTGCCAATCTGCTCCTGGGCTGGTGGGAGGACACCGTAGTCTTCACTGAAGATGACTCATCATGGTGGTGCCCCCAGATAATTTTCTGGGGGCGCTACATAGATGATGTGATGATACTGTGGAGAGGAAGTGTGGAGGAATTTAACACCTTTATCAAACAGTTAAATGAGAATCAGATCGGCCTGCGCTTTACGTCTGAGATACATGAGGATACCATCAATTTCCTAGATGTTACCATTTACAGGGATGGGAAAGGAGGCCTACAGACAACTATATATAGGAAACCTACGGCGACCAATGACCTTTTGAATTGGGAGAGCCATCATCCAAGGGGTCTAAGGGAGGGTATTCCGAAAGGCCAATACTTGAGAGCAAGGCGGAACTGCTCAGAAACTAATAGGTTTCACGAGGAAGCTAACAAGATGAGGGATCGCTTCATGGAGAAGGGATACCCTCGTAAAACCCTAAATAAAGCTTTCAAAAATGCTTGTGAAAGCAACAGGGATACCCTCCTGAAACCTAAGACTAAGAAAGTAGATGAAGTGGTCCGCATTATAGGGACATTTGACCATAAGTCCAATGAAGTTAGGACGATCTTCGAGAAGTATTGGGATATCCTTCTGGCCGACAAGGGTGTGGCACCACTAATTCCAATAGGCCGGCTATAACATTCAGGAGGGGAAGATCGATTAGGGATTATCTGGTACACAGTTATTATCGCCCCCCCAAAAAACTGGGGATCTGGCTAGATCGTAGACAGGCGGGTACCTTCCGATGCAGGTAAATGTTCGTTTTGTACTTACATCAGAGTGTCTAAGAATGCTTTAAGCAGCACCACAGGAGAGACCATTACAAACCGCTACTTTGCAAATTGTAAAACGGAAGGGGTAATCTATTTATGTCAGTGCCCCTGTCCCATGGATTATGTGGGGAAGACTATCAGAGAATTTCGAAGACGGATAGGGGACCATGTGGGAGACATTTGTAACGAAAGGGACACACCAATATCAAGACACGTCAGGGAGGTACATCAGGGTGATATGGGATGCATTAGATTTCAGGCCCTAGAAGTAGTAGAGAAACCTAAGAGAGGCGGCGATTGGGATAAGGAAATTCTAAAAAGGGAAACGAGATGGATATATAGGATGCAATCTGCAGGAGCGGCTGGTTTGAATGAACAGATACTCTATACCCCATTCCTGTGATGTATGTCTTTGGGAAAGGCTTCCATTGGTCAAGAGGATGCACCTCTTTTTCTATTTAATATACTACTGGAGATCTGATACCAGTACAGGGGATGCTGAAAACCTATTACTCCATAAATGGATACTGGTTATATTATCTGGTGGGTCCTAGCATGAGACCACTGTATCTTATGAGTCATCTACACATATAGTGAGGGGGATCGATATAGCTGTTATATATATGTAAAGTGTGGGATCCCACAGGGAGTCTTCATTATAATCACCCTCCACTAACACGAAGGAAACTTGGAGGTTTAGGGGGGGAATGGAAGTGTGGGTACACCTTGGTCCATTAATTGGATCAGGGTATTGTAGTATGGACAGGTAGCCTTGCTAGAAGCATGCAAAATCGGAATTTTAATCCTTGAACAGGAACTGTACCAATACTATACTCATATGGAGGACACTCATGATGCTCTATAGGTGGGAGAAACCTGGGAGCAGCATAGAGGGGACATGCAAGATGATACGAATACTTCCATATATACTGTTAATTGTGTTTCCCTATAATGTTCCATTTCCCCTTGTATTTCCTCCTTCCCCTGATTACATAACACCGCTGCTTTAACATTGAGCGGTGTAATAGTATACGGGGGGATCATGCCCAGTATCCCGGCGGTGCAATCTCTGTATTGGATCGCAAGCCGGGTGCCGGTGATGGGCGGGTTGTGACACACTAGCACGCCCATCGCATGAGTGTTAGCGATGACGTGTTTCCGGTCTGTGGAACGCAGACCGGAAGACACGCGACGGTGAAACGCACGCCGACACGCCTCCTTTCGCCTCACATTGATGGAGGCTGATATAAAGGAGCGTGCGACGGGGCTGACGGTGGCGCCGCTATCATTGAGGACCGGAGGTGATATCTAACACCCCGGCTAGCGTACACGATCACAAAGAAAAGAGAGACCCCCAGATATCCATACTGGGAGGAGGGCGCAGGAAGGAAAAAGATAGATGACAACTTTATCTACCTACACCAGCACGACCTGAGGACTAAGTAAAGAGACCGCAGGCACCTCCATGGAAAGTACTGTCACTCCTGATGAAACCTACGGCTCATCAGTAGGTGGAAACGCGTAGAGTTCGAGACAGTGGACATGAGATAAGTACCTGATTTATATCTTCTGGCTTATACATTTAATATCATGAGAGGTGGATAGCAATGATCATTGTCACTTGTGCCTTGAGGGTCACATAGGAGGGGGCTTTATAATTGTATTGGGTTTGTCGAGATATCTATTACCATAGATGTGAACATACACGATGGTGGTGCTAACCTACATGATTGTGTGAGAATTATAGTACACCCTGCAAGCCCTATTGTAGATCTCAGCTCCAGTAACCCACGTATCTGTAGGTCATTGCAAGAGACATAGTTTCATGGACATAGGGGTTTGACCCATGCCCAGGTAGACACCTCAGGAGAAAACGGGATGTATGACATGACAGCGCCCTAGCTATAGGTGACAATACTAGGGAGAGCCGTCGCTGAGCGGGGACACCGTATAAATTAGGTGTATAAATCTCCGTTGTCAGGTAGATTTTAGTATAGGGTAAAGGTAGAATCACCATCCCTGTACGAGTGTGTGTTTGTAGACACTGGGTATGGGTGAGCACCTATTTGTTAATTTTAACAAAGTATTTATTAAAAGTTATATTTTAAATAGTGCACTTTATAATTTAATGACGTATTAAGGGAGTCACTGATTATCATAAAATTTAAAAAGAAAAGTAAGTCCGGATTGGGACTTAGAGGATCCCCACGGCATCTCCAGACTCCGAGGAAGCAGGGGAGACAAGGCTGGGCTCGGATGAGTAGGAGCGAAGGTCGCAGGGAGCCGCTACGATCTGTGGCTGCGGAGCTCCAGGCTTATGCGACCGACGCCATCAGCTCTCAGGTCACGCCCCCTATATATTGTTTGTTAATCTTTAGCAATGTGTCATTGATAAAGATTGTTTTTAACCGAAACGTGTCTGACATGGCCTGCGAGCCTAACTATGATGCTTTCTTTTAAGATGTTTTGAGCACTTTAATAAAAGAATCTTGTAGAATTGGAAACAGTGTGCCGGACCTTCACATCCTTCACTGACTGCTATCAAAGCAACCTGGGCTTCCATAACACCTCAGCATTGCCACAGTCTGATCGCCTCCATGCCATGCCACATTGATGCAGTACCGTAATTCATGAAAAAGCAGCCTCGACAAAGTATTGAGTACATTTACTGTACATACTTATCAGTGGGCTAATATTTATAATTTAAAAATAATTATCTCAGTTGATCTTATATAATATTATAATTTTCTGAGATAATGAATTTTGGGTTTTCATTGTCTGTAAACATAAACATCAACATAATCAAGCATAATCATCAACATTAACAGAAACAAACACTTGAAAAAGATCACTCTGATCACTGTAATATATGCTTTCACTTTATATATTCAATTACTGAAATAAATAATTTTTTTTATAATATTCTAATTTATTGAGATGCACTTCTATTGCCAGCAGTATATTTATAAGTTACATATAAGAGATATATAAGAATTCTAATGAAAAATGGATAGATACGAGAAAAAAGGGATCAAATTATCCCTAATGGTCACTATAGATTATATTCAGCAGTCATTAGATATATCTCATATTTTATGGTATAATCTCCCATGTGACCAGGGAACAACAGACAATCCCCAACTAACCGCTAGACAAAAGAGCAGAGCTGTCATGCAGGATTATTATATATATGGGATGACTGAGGAAAACACACAAATGGTGTAAACAAAATACCGTATATACTCATGTATAAGCCGACCCGTGTATAAGCCGACCCCCCTACTTTTGCCCCAAAACCTGGGAAAACCTATTGACTCTTGTATAAGCCGAGGGTGGACCCCAGCACAGGTATACAGCCCCCAGCAGTGTGGTATACAGCAGCCTCCCCAGTGGTACATACAGGCCCCAGCATTATTACAGCAGCCTTCCCAGTGGTATATACAGCACCAGCCCCAGGGGTATATACATCAGCAGCCCCAGGGGTATATACAGCAGCAGCCCAGGGGTATATACATCAGCAGCCCCAGGGGTATATACAGCACCAGCCCCAGGGGTATATACAGCAGCAGCCCCAGGGGTATATACAGCAGCAGCCCCAGTGGTAGTATACAGCAGCCCCAGAGGTATATACAGCAGCCCCAGTGGTAGTATACAGCAGCAGCCCCAGTGGTATATACAGCAGCAGCCCCAGTGGTAGTATACAGCAGCCCCAGAGGTAGTATACAGCAGCCCCAGAGGTATATACAGCAGCCCCAGTGGTAGTATACAGCAGCCCCAGTGGTAGTATACAGCAGCCCCAGAGGTAGTATACAGCAGCCCCAGAGGTAGTATACAGCAGCCCCAGAGGAATATACAGCAGCCCCCCCATATCAGTATACAGGCCCCCCCTTGTGCAGCAAGCCTGAAAAGGAAAACATTATCATACTTATCGCTGCCACTGTCCCGCCGCCATCATCGCGCTCCTCAGGCTTCATCCAGCGTCTTCCGGCTTCCTCCTCTGGCGCGAAGACAATGACGTTATTGCCTGTGCCGACCAGAGGAAGCCGGAAGAAGACGGATGAAGCCGGAGGAGCGCGATGACGGTGGCGGCAGCGGGACAGCGGCAGCGATAAGTATGATAATGTTTTCCTTTTCAGGATTGCTGCACAAGGGGGGGGGCCCTGTATACTGATATGGGGGGGGGGGCTGCTGTATACTGTATACACTGTTTACAGTGTATACAGTATACAGTGACTCGCGTATAAGCCGAGGGGGGACTTTTCAGCCCAATTTTTGGGCTGAAAAACTCGGCTTATATGCGAGTATATACGGTAGATAGAAACTGGAAAAAATGTTTAAAAAAATAGTTGATGGAATATAAAATAGAGAAAGAAGACACACCAACATATGATAATAATAATAAAGCTAATTGTTTTTATTTATATAGTGCCAACATATTCTGCATCCTTTAAATTCAAAGGCGACATTGTTTAGACACTATGAAAAAGTATAAGGTAACACAATACAACAGATACCAAGAGGAGTGGGAACTCTGCTCACAAGCTACAATTTATGAGGAAATAGGGGAGGTACAAAAGGTAAATGATAAAAAGTGTTGTCATATAAGGTCCAGCTGTGACACCCCTGCGGACTGGTCACCACTAGACGGCACAGCAGCTGAGGTTGGTAAGTTGGTCACCCCCCACACACATCAAGCACACTTCCGATCCCAAGCCTAGGTACCCTATGTGCAGCAACGGGATAGTGGGAGGAGCTAGGTGGGGGTTGGAAAGTTAGAGAAGAATCCAGTTGGGGGAGGTTATAAAAGAGCACAGACAGACAAACACAACAGCTAGTTCAGAGGGAGTACAGAGAAGTAAAGACCAGACCAACTCAGACAAAGCCAGACCAGTCGGAGGGAGAGGCGAGACCATCAGACAGGACAGAGAGAGCACGGACCTGGCGGCCTGTGCCACTATAAGGCTTGCCCGGGTCCAAGGCTGTGAACCATGGTGAAAAACAGAAGGAGTACAGGTGTGCCCGAGTTAGCAGGGACACTGGTGGACTGGGCCGGAACCAGAGTGCCAACTCTGCTGAAGTGGCAGGGAAGCTTCATGCCCCAAACACAAACCCCGGTGGGGTACGGTGTCTTTATGTCCTGAGACCCAACCTCCGGTGCAGTGAAAGGAAGGGGGTCGTATTAGGGCTAGGGGACCCAGAAAACCAGCCCATGAAAACCCGTGACCACTGGACTGTAGCTAGCATGCGAACAGAGCAAACAGGCCCGAAAGAGACACAAAAGGGGGAATCGCAGATAAGCCATCCCGGCTGCTGAAACCACACCAGAGCCACTGCTCAGCTGTGTAAGCTGTATCAACTGTCGAGTAACAAAAGTAAAACCTGGTTAAAGCGTGACAATATTTGTGACTGAGTCTCTTGGGCCTGAGAGGAGATATTTTGATGCTGTGATCCGGCAGCAGGAGGCTGCCCATGACTGTGAGCTCCACACCCCTGTGAACACCATACTACACTAAAGACTTCAGGGTAGCCCTAGGGACAAGCCCTTCCCGTGGAGGGCTCAACATCCTTGCTGATACTTCTATCATCCCCAGAGGTCCCGACTACAGCGGTGGCTACCCCTAGCCTCACAGACCACTAGTGGCGTCATGTAAAATCCTTCAAACTGTTTACACTTTTATTGACCGCCCGGGGCCACAGAGTCGGGTCACGACATCGTGACATCCTGCAGCCCCAGACGATGACAGGGCCTGGTTCTGAGTACCCCACGGCAGGTGGATCACAGCCAATGGGGTATTCACATAATGCTGCATGAATCAGTCACCAGGCAGGACCTGTACAAGAACAGATAAAATGCTGTTAAGTGCATGGAGGGTGGAAACAGATGATAAAAAGGACCAGATTTTGAAGAAAATATTATAACGGCAAAATGGTAATAGTTAGATAAGTGATGTGAGGTAATAGTCTAGTTTAAAAAATGTGTTTTCAGAGCTCACTTAAAACTGAGGGTATTGTAATTAAATCAAATTCTTCTTGTTAGTAATAGCAATAACAGCCAGACGTTCCTTGTATCCCACATCGTAGTTATTCTCTGCAGAGGTACGTCTATAGGTACCTTAACACGCCGCCACTGCGGTGAAGCAACTGCCAGGCAATCGGGATTTTTGTCACGATTACCTTGAAATTGCTACGAAGTTGCGGCGTCTAATTTGGGAAAGTGATCGTGATTTTCGCAGTTGCTCTGGGTTGCGGTTTCAGAGCATTGTTCTAAAATCAGAGGCAACCCAGATGGTGAATTGCCCTGGTATTGGCGTGTAAACGGGTGATAGGGATGGAATCTGTGTCGCCCAGTGATTTCCATGGGGCGTGCCACAGCGTGACATTTTCCGCGCCCCATCAGCGATGATTGGTGGGGGCTACTGTGTTACCATTAGCTGTCCCTGCACAGGGCGCCATATTTAAAGAGCTGTCCATTCACGCTACACAATTGCAATGGCGTCATGTATTAGCCAGCCTTCCTGCGCAGGCTGGCCAAACATGACACTATTGTGTTGTCTAATTAGCGTGTTTGGGGCACAACTCTGTCAGCAGGGCCGGACTGGGACCAAAAAGGAGCCCTGGAAACAAGCCCCAGCAGCCCACACACTATATCACCCATCAGCCGCAATCCGTGAATTTTGCTTTAAGCTGTCATGGCCCTTACCACTTGCTTAAAGGAATTATTTGAAAAGCCACATGTGAATGGCGCGGCAGAGGAAATAATCAACAACAGCTCCATTTACATGGTGCTTTACAAAGCTCCGTTTCTCAGGATTGTTGGATCCCAGCGATCAGATCCACAGCGAAGAGTAAGTCATCACCTATACAGAAGAGAAATGATGATTTCCACTGCTTCTCTGACAACAAAACAGGAGCAGTAGTACTGTGCAGTGTATATATACAGAATAATACAGATACTGAGGATTACACCCAGTATACAGGACAGGAGAAGTGGTACTGTGCAGTGTATATATACAGAATAATACAGATACTGAGGATTACACCCAGTATACAGGACAGGAGAAGTGGTACTGTGCAGTGTATATATAGAGAATAATACAGATACTGAGGATTAAACCCAGTATACAGGACAGGAGAAGTGGTACTGTGCAGTGTATATATACAGAATAATACAGATACTGAGGATTACACCCAGTATACAGGACAGGAGAAGTGGTACTTTGCAGTGTATATATACAGACACTGAGGATTATACCCAGTATACAGGACAGGAGAAGTGGTACTGTGCAGGGTATATATACAGAATAATACAGATACTGAGGATTACCCCCAGTATACAGGACAGGAGAAGTGGCACTGTGCAGTGTATATATACAGAATAATACAGATACTGAGGATTACACCCAGTATACAGGACAGGAGAAGTGGTACTGTGCAGTGTATATATAGAGAATAATACAGATACTGAGGATTAAACCCAGTATACAGGACAGGAGAAGTGGTACTGTGCAGTGTATATATACAGAATAATACAGACACTGAGGATTATACCCAGTATACAGGACAGGAGAAGTGGTACTGTGCAGGGTATATATACAGAATAATACAGATACTGAGGATTACACCCGGCATACAGGACAGGAGAAGTGGTACTGTGCAGTGTATATACACAGAATAATACAGATACTGAGGATTACACCCAGTATACAGGACAGGAGAAGTGGTACTGTGCAGTGTATATACACAGAATAATACAGATACTGAGGATTACACCCAGTATACAGGACAGGAGAAGTGGTACTGTGCAGTGTATATCTATTATATAATTGCCGTAGCGACTTCCGTCGGAGCGGCGCTGCTTCCGGTCACTTGGTTAGCGAGTCCGAGCTGCTTCTCCTGGACTCTCCCCGTGGCCGCGTAGCGGCCAAGGCGACTCACGAAGCAATGCCCGCAAAGCGGGCATTGCGAGTCGTTGCAGCCTAGCGAAGCAATGCCCGCGAAGCGGGCATTGCGAGTCGCTACACCGCTAACCAAGCCACCGAAGCCCATACTCCTGTAGTGTACACCGCTATACTATACTACAGTCCCATGCCCATAAGCGCCATGGGACTGTAGTATACCATCGCGCTGTACACTACAGACCCCTGCCGCGACTCGCTACACCGCTAACCAAGCCACCGAAGCCCATACTCCTGTAGTGTACACCGCTATAGTATACTACAGTCCCATGCCCATAAGCGCCATGGGACTGTAGTATACCATCGCGCTGTACACTACAGCCCCCTGCCGCTCTAAGCCACTACGCTACCCCCTAAGGCACCGCCGCCCCTAACCCCCTACCCCCTAAGCCCCGCAGCAGCCCCGACCACCTAACCCCCGACCCGCACCATCCAAAGCCGCCGCCGCCCCTAACCCCCTACCCCCTAAGCCCGCAGCAGCCCCGACCACCTAACCCCCGACCCGCACCATCCAAAGCCGCCGCCGATACCCCCTAAGCCCCGCCGTCTACCTCCTAAGCCATCGCCGCCCCTACCTAAGCCCCTACCCCCTAAGCACCCTACCCCCTAAGCCCCGCAGCAGCCCCGACCACCTAACCCCCGACCCGCACCATCCAAAGCCGCCGCCGATACCCCCTAAGCCCCGCCGTCTACCCCCTAAGCCATCGCCGCCCCTACCTAAGCCCCTACCCCCTAAGCACCGCAGCAGCCCCGACCACCTAACCCCCGACCCGCAGCATCCAAACCCGCCCCCGATACCCCCTAAGCCCCGCCGTCTACCCCCTAAGCCATCGCCGCCCCTACCCCCTAGGCCCCCGCCGATACCCCCTAAGCCATGCCGCCTACCCCCTAAGGCACCGCCGCCCCTAACCCCCTACCCCCTAGACCCCCGACGATACCCCTAAGCCATGCCGCCTACCCCCTAAGGCACCGCCGCCCCTAACCCCCTAAACCCCGCAGCAGCCCCGACCACCTAACCCCCGACTCGCACCATCCAAACCCGCCGCCGATACCCCCTAAGCCCCGACTACCTAACCCCCGACTCGCACCATCCAAAGCCGCCGCCGATACCCCCTAAGCCCCGCCGTCTACCCCCTAAGCCATCGCCGCCCCTACCTAAGCTCCTACCCCCTAGGCCCCCGCCGATACCCCCTAAGCTCCCGCCGCTGTCCCCTGCCCCTGTCGCTAAAGCCCTACACCCTAACCCCCCGCCGTCCCCTAACCTAACGCCGCTCTCACCTAAGGCCCTACACCCGAAGCCCCCGTCCATCACTTACATGCCTTCAAGTCATCTGATCGTCCGTCCGATCGTCCGTCCGATCCTCCGTCCGGCCAGGCGTCCTCTTCCTCCGGCCCCGGGGGTCTTCTCTCTTCTTTCCGCCATCTCCGCCTCTTCGTCCGGCCCCGGGGATCTTCTGTCTTCTTTTCCGAAAATTCCACCTCCGACGTCCTCTTCCTTCTCATTAAGATAGAATGGAGGAAAAATCCCCCATCCTACCTCAATGAAATCTCACGCCGTCTTCTGATTGGTCGCTGGATAATGCCCTCAGCCAATCAGAAGAGCTCCTCATTCAGTTTTCATTCAGGTCCGCCTTTTTTCCCCATTGACATACATTACCAGTGTGTCGGCGATTTTATGGCCGCCCCCCTGGTTCTATTTGTCGGCCCTAAAATCGCGGACACACCGCTAATGCATCTCTATGGGCAGTCAGCTCGACTTCTGATTGGTTGCCGTTCAATCCGAAATCGGGCTGACTGCCCATAGAGATGCATTAGCGGTGTGTCCGCGATTTTAGGGCCGACAAATAGAACCAGGTGGGCGGCCATAAAATCGCTGACACACCGGTAATGTATGTCAATGGGCAAAAAAAAGGCGGACCTGAATGAGAACTGCGTCTCAGTCAAACTTAAAAAAATAAATAAATTAAATAATAAAAAAAATATTTAAAAAAGAATTAAAAAATAATAAAAATATTAATTAAAAATAATAAACAATTCAATAAAAATAATAATAAAAAAATAAAATATATGCTAATAAGATCAGCCCTTTGCGGACCTCAATGAGAACTGCGTCTCAGCCTAAATAATAAATTAAATAATAAAAAAAATAATTAAAAAAGAATTAAAAAATAATAAAAAAAATTAATTAAAAATAATAAAAAATTCAATAAAAATAATAAAAAAAAATAAAATATATGCTAATAAGATCAGCCCTTTGCGGACCTGAATGAGAACTGCCTCTCAGCCTAAATAATAAATTAAATAATAAAAAAAATAATTAAAAAAGAATTAAAAAATAATAAAAAAAAATAATTAAAAATAATAAAAAATTCAATAAAAATAATAATAAAAAAATAAAATATATGCTAATAAGATCAGCCCTTTGCGGACCTGAATGAGAACTGTGTCTCAGCCTAAATAATAAATTAAATAATAAAAAAAATAATTAAAAAAGAATTAAAAAAATAAAAAAAAAAATATTAAAAATAATAAAAAATTCAATAAAAATAATAATAAAAAAATAAAATATATGCTAATAAGATCAGCCCTTTGCGGACCTGAATGAGAACTGCCTCTCAGCCTAAATAATAAATTAAATAATAAAAAAAATAATTAAAAAAGAATTAAAAAATAATAAAAAAAAATAATTAAAAATAATAAAAAATTCAATAAAAATAATAATAAAAAAATAAAATATATGCTAATAAGATCAGCCCTTTGCGGACCTGAATGAGAACTGCGTCTCAGCCTAAATAATAAATTAAATAATAAAAAAAATAATTAAAAAAGAATTAAAAATAATAAAAAAAAAATAATTAAAAATAATAAAAAATTCAATAAAAATAATAATAAAAAAATAAAATATATGCTAATAAGATCAGCCCTTTGCGGACCTGAATGAGAACTGCGTCTCAGCCTAAATAATAAATTAAATAATAAAAAAAATAATTAAAAAAGAATTAAAAAATAATAAAAAAAAATAATTAAAAATAATAAAAAATTCAATAAAAATAATAATATAAAAATAAAATATATGCTAATAAGATCAGCCCTTTGCGGACCTGAATGAGAACTGCCTCTCAGCCTAAATAATAAATTAAATAATAAAAAAAATAATTAAAAAAGAATTAAAAAATAATAAAAAAATTAATTAAAAATAATAAAAAATTCAATAAAAATAATAATAAAAAAATAAAATATATGCTAATAAGATCAGCCCTTTAGCGCACCTGAATGACAACTGCCTCTCAGCCTAAATAATAAATTTAATAATAAAAAAATAATTAAAAAATAATTAAAAAATTATAAAAAAATAAATAAAACATAATTAAAAAATAAATAACAAATAATAAATAATAATTTAAAAAAAAATGCTAATAATAATATTACTGCTAATAATAATGCTATTAATGCTAATAATTATGTTATTAATGCTATTATTAATGCTAATAATGCTATTATTAATTCTATTAATGCTAATAATAATGCTATTAATGCTATTAATAATGTTATTAATGCTATTATTAATGCTAATAATCCTATTATTAATGCTATTAATGCTAATAATAATGCTATATAATGCTATTAATAATGTTATTAATGCTATTATTAATGCTAATAATGCTATTATAATGTCTATTAATGCTAATAATAATGCTATTAATGCTATTAATAATGTTATTAATGCTATTAATAATGCTAATAATGCTATTATTAATGCTATTAATGTCTATATTAATCCTATTAATGTATTAATTAATGCTATTAATGCTAATAATAATGCTATTAATGCTATTAATAATGCTAATAATAATGCTATTAATGCTATTAATAATGTTATTAATGCTATTATTAATGCTAATAATGCTATTATTAATGCTATTTATGCTTACTAATAATTAATGCTATTAATGCTATAATAATGCTATTAATGCTATTAATAAATGCTATTAATGCTATTATTTATGCTATTAATGCTATTAATGCTAATTATTAATCTATTATGTATAATAATGCTATTAATGCTAATAATAATGCTATTAATGCTAATAATAATGCTATTAATTGCTATTAATAATGATTATTAATGCTATTATTAATGCTATAATGCTAATATATATAATATCTAATTAATTATTATTGCTAATAATAATGCTATTATATCTATTATCTAATAATGTTATTAATGCTATTAATTAATGCTAATAATCCTATATATTAAATGCTATTTATGCTAATAATAATGATATTTATGCTATTAATAATGTTATTAATGCTATTAATAATGCTAATAATGCTATTATTAATGCTATTAATGCTAATAATAATGCTATTAATGCTATTAATAATGTTATTAATGCTATTAATAATGCTAATAATGCTATTATTAATGCTATTAATGCTAATAATAATCCTATTAATGGTATTAATAATGCTATTCATGCTATTGATAATACTATTAATGCTATTAATGCTAATAATAATGCTATTAATGCTATTAATAATGTTATTAATGCTATTATTTATGCTAATAATGCTATTATTAATTCTATTAATTTTAATAATAATGCTATTAATGCTATTAATAATGTTATTAATGCTATTATTAATGCTAATAATGCTATTTATGCTAATAATAATGCTATTAATGCTATTAATAATGCTATTAATGCTCTTATTTATGCTATTAATGCTATTAATGCTAATATTTATCCTATTAATGGTATTATTAATGCTATTAATGCTAATAATAATGCTATTAATGCTATTAATGCTAATAATAATGCTATTAATGCTATTAATAATGTTATTAATGCTATTATTAATGCTAATAATGCTATTATTAATCCTATTAATGCTAATAATAATGCTATTAATGCTAATAATAATGCTATTAATGCTATTAATAATGTTATTAATGCTATTATTAATGCTAATAATGCCAATAATAATGCTAATAATAATGCTATTAATGCTAATATTTATCCTATTAATGCTAATAATAATGCTATTAATGCTATTAATAATGCTATTAATGCTATTAATTATGCTTTTAATGCTATCAATGCTAATATTTATCCTATTAATGGCATTATTAATGCTATTAATGCTAATAATGCTATTAATAATGCTATTAATGCTAATAATAATGCTATTAATGCTATTAATACTTTTATTAATGCTCATAATACTGCTAATAATGCTATTAATACTGCTATTACTGCTAATAATAATGCTATGGCTTATATTATTGCTATTGATGATGCGATTATTATTTAAAAATCTTTAAAAAAACAATAAACATATTTTAGATACCCGATGCATTTGCATCAGGCTAACAGCTATAACTACTATAATCAAATTAATGCACGTTCTAGAATCCCGATGCATTTGCATCGGGCTCACAGCTAGTATACAGAATAATACAGATACTGAGGATTACGGCCAGTATACAGGACAGGAGAAGTGGTACTGTGCAGTGTATATATACAGAATAATACAGATACTGAGGATTACAAACAGTGTACAGGACAGGTGAAGTGGTACTGTTCAGTGTATATATACAGAATAATTCAGTACTGAGGATTGCACCCAGTATACAGGACAGGAGAGGAGGTACTGTGCAGTGTATATATACAGAATAATACAGTACTGAGAATTGCACCCAGTATACAGGACAGGAGAGGAGGTACTGTGCAGTGTATATATACAGAATAATACAGCACTGAGGATTGCACCCAGTATACAGGACAGGAGAGGAGTTACTGTGCAGTGTATATATACAGAATAATACAGTACTGAGGATTACACCCAGTATACAGGACAGGAGAAGTGGTACTGTGCAGTGTATATATACAGAATTATACAGACACTGAGGATCACACCCAGTATACAGGACAGAAGTGGTACTGTACAGTGTATATATACAGAATAATACAGATACTGAGGATTACACCCAGTATACAGGACAGGAGAAGTGGTACTGTGCAGTGTATATACACAGAATAATACAGATACTGAGGATTGCACCCAGTAGACAAGACAGAAGTGGTACTGTGCAGTGTATATATACAGAATAATACAGATACTGAGGATTACACCCAGTATACAGGACAGGAGAAGTGGTACTGTGCATGTATATATACAGAATAATACAGATACTGAAGATTACACCCAGTATACAGGACAGGAGAAGTGGTACTGTGCAGTGTATATACACAGAATAATACAGATACTGAGGATTGCACCCAGTAGACAAGACAGAAGTGGTACTGTGCAGTGTATATACACAGAATAATGCAAATACTGAAAAATACACCCAGTATACAGGACAGGAGAAATATTACTGTGCAGTGTGTATACACAATAATACAGATACTGAGAATTACACCCAGTATACAGGACAAGAGAAGTGGTACTCTGAAGTGCATATATACAGAATAATGCAAATACTGATAAATACACCCAGTATACAGGACAGGAGAAGTGGTACTGTGAAGTGTATATATACCGAATGATACAGATACTGAGGATTATACCCAGTATACAGGACAAGGAGAAGTGGTACTGTGCAGTGTATATATACAGAATAATACATACACTGAGGATTACACCCAGTATACAGTCAATCAATATCTCACAAAAAAGTATTCAACCTGCTTAAATCAAATAACCAATAAGTCCAAAGGACACATGGATGAATTATAGAACTATACAATCTTTATTTAGGATTATCAGTACAACATTAAAAATCCTTCAGAATCATAGAAATAACAAGGTGCAGTTTGGACCATATACATATCAAAAGGAGCCACTGGATTTTGTATGGAAGCTCAGAGTTAGTGCTATCCAGTGACCTAAAAAGAGGCATATATGAAAGGATACTCATTAAGGGATTATAGACAATGCCAGGAATTTTTTTTCCCCTTTTCTCCAGAAAATTTCATACACTCAGTGAGGTACAGATGAGTTCATTAATCATCAGGGAAATTACTTTGCATATCCCTATTATAAAAAGGGCTTATGTCAATTTTAAGATACCACAGATACTGAGGATTACACCAGTATACAGGCCAGAAGAAGTGGTACTGTGAAGTGTATATATACAGAATAATACAGATACTGAGGATTACACCCAGTATACAGGACAGGAGAATTATACACAGCATACCCAGGAGGCTGTGGTACATAGTTTGGAGGATGAGGTATATAGATAGCCAAGACTCACCCACATCCTGGAGATAGGGGAAAGATGAAAGGCGGTGGAGACTGTAGGTCAAGTGCTGGGCATAGAGAGGAATGGAGACCATGGAAACACCGTGAAGAGCAGAGTGCAAATGCTGCCTGCAGGTAAACTTTCTGATGCTGCACTGGCCACCAGTACACAGGAGGACACACATCTATACAGTATTAGCCCCACACAGGCCCCCTCAAATAGGACTAAACGTATCCTCTATATTCAGTGTTAGCCCCACACACAAGCTCACTCAGCCCCTATATACAGTATTAGTGCCATACAGGCCCCCATATACATGAGACCATACACTATAACCCCCACACATGAGCCCACACAGCCCTATACAGTATTACCCCTACACATGAGCCCACACAGCTCTATATAGTATTACCCCTACACATGAGCCCACACAGCTCTGTATAGTATTACCCCTACACATGAGCCCACACAGCCCTATACAGCATTAACTACACACATGAGCCCACACAGCCCTATATATTGTTACCCCACACATGAGCTCACAAAGCTCTATATAGTGTTATCCTCACACATTAGCTCACACACACATACAGCAGCTTGCCCAGGCTCCCCATTCCGCCCCCCCCCACACACACACACACACAGAGCAGCCTGCCCAGACCCCTTCCCCTCCAGACAGCTGCCTGCCCTGGCCCCCTCCCATTTCCCCACGCACACACAGCAGCCAGCCAAGTTCCTGCCACACACACAGCAGCCTGCCCAGGCCCCTCCACACGCGCACACACACACACACACACACACAGCAGCCTATCCCGGCCCTTACACACACACATACACACACAGCAGCCTACCCCAGCCCTTACACACACACACACAGCAGCCTAACCCGGCCCTTAAACACACACACACAGCAGCCTACCCCTGTCCTTATACACACACAGCAGCCTACCCCGACCCTTAACCACACACACACACACAGCAGCCTACTCCGACCCTTACACACACACAGCAGCCTTCCCCGGTCCTTATACACATACTCACACACAGCAGCCTACTCTGACCCTTACACACACACACACACACACCCCAGCTGCCTACTCCGACCCTCACACACACACACAGCAGCCTATCCCTGTCCTTATACACACACACACAGCAGCCTACCCCGGCCCTTAAACACACACACACACAGCAGTCTACCCCGACCCTTACACACACACACACACACACACACACACTGCAGCCCACCCTGACCCTTACACATACATACACAGCAGTCTACCCCGACCCTTACACAAACACACACACACACAGTAGCCTACCCCGAACCTTACACACACACACAGCAGCCTACCGCAGTCCTTATACACACACACAGTAGCCTACATTGGTCCTTATACACACACACACAGCAACCTACACTGGTCCTTACACACACACAGCAGTCTACCCCGACCCTTACACACACACACACACACACACACTGCAGCCCACCCTGACCCTTACACATACATACACAGCAGTCTACCCCGACCCTTACACAAACACACACACACACACAGCAGCCTACCCCGAACCTTACACACACACACAGCAGCCTACCCCGAACCTTACACACACACACAGCAGCCTACACTGGTCCTTACACACACACACACACACACACACACACACAAACTGCAGCCAGCCCTTGCCCCCCCACACACACATACAGCAACAGGCTTCTCCCTCACACACACAGCAGCCAGCCCAGACCCCGCCACCCACACACACACACACACACACACAGCAGCCTGCACAGCTTTCCCCCCCCACACACACACACACACACACACAGCAGCCAGCCCAGGCCCTGGCACACACGAAGCAGCCAGCCCAGGCCCTGGCACACACAGCAGCCTGCTTCAGCCCCCCACACAAACAGAAGCCTGCCCCTGCCCGAGCTCTCCCACACACACACATGCGCACACACACACAGCAGCCTGCCCCAGCCCCCCCCCCACACACATACACAGAAGCCAGCCCAGGCCTCGCCACATACGCACACACACACACACACACACACACACACAGCAGCCAGCCCAGGTTCCCCCACACACCCACAGAGCAACCAGCCCAGGCCCTGCCATATACACAGCAGCCTTGCCCAGCCCCCTAAACATCACCTTGCCCAAACCCATCCATAGTGGCCTGCCCCAGCCCCCCCACACAGCAGCCTGCCCCAGCCCCGCACACAGTAGCCTGCCCCAGCCCCCCCCCCACAGCAGCCTGCCTCAGCCCCCCCACACAGCAGCCTGCCCCAGCCACCCCCCCACACAGCAGCCTGCCCCAGCCACCCCCCCACAAGGCAGCCTTCCTCAGCCCCCCTGAAACAGCAGCCTGCCCCAGCCACCCCCCCACATAGCAGCCTGCCCCAGCCACCCTCCTCCCCACACAGCAGCCTGCCCAGCCCCCCCCCACAGGGCAACCAGCCCAACCCCCCTACAGAGCAACCAGCCCCCCCCACATACAGCAGCCTGCCCAGCCACCCCCCTCACACAGCAGCCAGCCCAAGCCCTGCCACACACACGGCAACCTGCCCCAGCCCCCCACACAGCAACCTGCCCCAGCTTCCCCCAGACAGCAACCTGCCCCAGCTTCCCCTACACAGCAACCTGCCCCAGCTTCCCCCACACAGCAACCTGCCCCAGCTTCCCCCACACAGCTGCCTGCCCCAGCCCCCCCCCCCCACATAAAAATACACAAAGCAGCCTGCCCAAGCAACCCACTCCATGCACGCACAACACCCCCTTTTCTTAATTCTGGCATACCAGTATTAGCAAATAGCAAACTGTGACAGAGTCACTTACTCACTGCTGTCCGCTGGCTGCCTGCAGTGATGAATGACTTGTGCTGGCCTGGGACTGAACGGAGAGCGAGCTGCTGCCTGTGAAAGTAAGTAGCGCCATGTGGTGGGGTATGTGTGCGCCAGTGGCCCCGGATCCGGCGCATAGGAGAAAGTGAAGTATGCAGGAGGTGGCGGAAATGGTGTTTCATGGGCGGGGCTGAATTCAGGAAAGCAAAGTGCGCTCTCTCCTGTCTCCACCTTCAAAGAATGTGCTGACGTGCAAGTGTCCCGGCAGCATTGCTCTCACTAGTGCCCTGCAGCGCCGCTCACGGCAGCCCAGACTGTGGGGAAGTAGCGGCCAGCGGCAGCCGACCGTATGCAGTAATGATTTACCTGGCCGGTGGCCAGAGGAGCGGGTGCGGCGGCCCAAAGTATCGCGGCCCATCGGGAGAATTCCCGGTATTCCCGCCTGCCAGTCCGGGCCTGTCTGTCAGCCTATGTTCTTGCGGCGCTGCACAGGTACGCCCACATTCCCTTGGTAGTTGCGGCGTGTAAAGCGGCGACGGAATTCAACCGGATGTTTCCCGCAGGATCAGTTTCAACTTCTGGGGAACCACGTTCCCTTGGGTTGACGACGCAATTGCGGCGTGTACATGCAGCATCTGCAATTGTTAGCAACCGTTAAAAACGTGCACACGCACGTACAGGTTGCTACCAATCGCCAGTGATAGTTGCGGCGTGTAAAGGTACCTTATAGGAAAACAAAGCACAAGGATTTAACAGAGCCTTCTTTACTGTTCTTTAAAGGTACCTTTACACGCCGCAACTATCACTGGCGATCGATAGCAACCGAACGTGTTCGTTCATGTTTTTGATGGTTGATACCGATCGCTGATGGCGCATGTACACGCCGCAATTGCGCCCTCAACCTAAGGGAACATGGTTCCCCGGCAGTTGAAACAGATCCTGCGGGAAACATTCGGTTGAATCCCATCGCTGCTTCACACGCCGCAACCACTAAGGGAATGTGGGCGTACATCTTCAGCGCCGCAAGAACATAGGTGTGACAGAGTTGTGTATTCCGCGCCCCAAACACGCTGATTAGACAATGCATTAGCGTCATGATTGGCCAGCCTGTGCAGGAAGGCTGGCTAATACATGATGCCATTGCAATTGTGTAGTGTGAATGGACAGCTCTTTAAATATGGCGCCCTGGGAAGGGACAGCCAATGGAAACACAGTAGCCCCCACCAATCATCGCTGATGGGGCACAGTATCCATGAGGCTGCGTCACGCCCCTGGGAAATCACTAGGCGACGCTGATGCCATCCCTGTCCCCCGTTTACACGCCAATACCAGGGCAATTCTCCCTTTGTGTTGCCTTAGATTTGCCTTAGATTTTAAAACACGGCTCAGAAGCAGCTACCCAGAGCAACTGCGAGAAACCCGATCACTTTCCCAAATTACATGAATCGTAGCAATTTCAAGGCAACAGTGACAAAAATCCCGATTGCCAGGCAGTTGCTACCCCGCAGTGGTGGCGTATAAAGGTACCTTTACAGTTGTGGCCAAAAGTATTGACACCCCTGCAATTCTGTCAGATAATACTCAGTTTCCTCCTGAAAATGATTGCAATCACAAATTATTTGGTATCATTATCTTTATTTAATTTGTCTTCAATGAAAAAACACAAAAAGAATTGTCCTAAAGCCAAATTGGATATGATTCCACACCAAACATAAAAATGGGGGTGGACAAAAGTATTAGCACTGTTACAAAAATGTGATGCTTCTCTAATTTGTGTAATTAACAGCACCTGTAACTTACCTGTGGCACCTAACAGGTGTTGGCAATAACTAAATCACACTTGCAGCCAGTTGACATGAATTAAAGTTGACTCAACCTCTGTCCTATGTCCTTGTGTGTACCACATTGAGCATGGAGAAAAGAAAGAAGACCAAAGAACTGTCTAAGGACTTGAGAAACCAAATTGTGAGGAAGCATGAGCAATCTCAAGGCTACAAGTCCATCTCCAAAGACCTGAATGCTCCTGTGTCTATCATGCGCAGTGTCATCAAGAAGTTTAAAGCCCTGTGGCACTGTGGCTAACCTCCCTAGATGTGGACGGAAAAGAAAAATTGATGAGAAATTTCAACGCAAGATTGTGCGGATGGTGAATAAAGAACCTCGACTAATATCCAAACAAGTTCAAGCTGCCCTGCTGTCCAAGGGTTCAATAATATCAACCTGGACTATCCGTCTGCGTCTGAATGAAAAGGGACTGTATGGTAGGATCACATGGTTTGTGACGTCTGGCCATCTGATTGGCCAGATCGCTACCAGGCATCTGATTGGCTGTCAGACTCACAAGTCCTTTGCGTTGATCGGATGTCTTCTTTGTGGGTCCCGGTCAGCCATCGGATAGGTGAGTATGATATTTTTTTATTGTTTAACAATATTTATTCTGTTTTAGTGCACTTTCACATTGTATATATGGATACATTGTGAAAGTTAAAGGACTACTCGCTACTCCCGAGAAATCACAAGAAAGTAGGGAGTGGCGAGTAACCCGAATATCATTACTATTCGGCGAGTACCGAATAGTAGTGATTCTACTCGCTCATCCCTAATAGTCACCACTATTTTAGATGGTGTGCTGTCCACGACTTAAATAAGTATGTGTGAAACAATATCAACAGTGCTTTCACCAACGCTGTAACTAGGAAGGTCAAAATAACAACAGATATATGAAGACGTTTTTTGAGACAGTGAGGGATGAAACATTTCTTTGACAGCACACTGACAGTATGGGACATCATATCACACATCCTACACATGCCAAGAGTAGTCATCCCAATTTCCATCATGGTTTCCATCTACTCGTATGGCAGTTACTGTCTCTCCTCCTCATCCTCCATGTCTTTCTGCAGACCTCAAATGAATTGCTCACAGGGCGTGCAAACCTGAGTTTGGTGAGGGCCCAGAGGTGGCCCTGTAACATATGCTTGGGAGGGCCCTTCTATGTTCATTTGGGAGGGCCCTCTATACATTTTGGAGAGCCCTCCTTTATGCATTTGGGAGGGCCCTCCTCTATACTGAAGTGCCCTACTCAATCTTCTGTTCATGAAGCAGGCACTCCCAGCTTCTGCCCACGAGCTGCGGTTGCAGACACAGCAACCAACATGAACCATGTCCAATTTGTTTGGCCCAGTGAAGTCTGCTGTTGCCCCAGATCTTAGAAAGGAAGTGACTCACCGTGACCGGGACTCCGGTTTAGACAGGCGATACTTCCTTCCTCCTTGTCACGGGTGGACCGCGCCTGCCGGTAGTGGGGCCCGGTGTAGTGCAGATCAAAAGCTGAAGACGTCTTGTAGGGAACAGATTAAAGGGGTTTTTAATTTATTCGTGACGCCACCTATGAGTAGTTCGGTAATCATTACCGACGCTGCGGAACCTCCGGGGGATGGACAGCAGCAAGATGGAACGCTCCCCACAGGCTGAGCGGTGATCCCCGGAGGCTGGAGCTGCTTAAGATGTTGTGCGGCAGCTGCAGTTACCTTGTAGTGCGGACGGACAGATCATAAGGAAGCACGAACACAGAAAGTCTCTGCAACGGGTCTTTACTGTAACCAGCAGGCAGTACATGGTATACAGCTTACGGGTAGTAGACCGGGTGGACGCAGCAGTGATGGTGTCCCTTAGAAATCCGCAGTGTTCCTCCATTCTAACTAAGTGGTTGCCAGTGTCTCCCAGGAATACCAGATCGGGTACGGGGAGGCTGCTTCAATGCCCTATCCATGATGTACGTTCTGGATGTTTTGGGGAGCCTTGGGTCCCTCAGTGGGTACACCGCTGGTTAGACGACTGGAAGTTGGCTGGTGGTGGGGTGCTCCTGTAAAGCTGCTCCTCCACGCTTCTGGTTCGCGTAGCAGAGGTGAACTGCTGCCAGCTTCGGTACCAGTGAACCGGCTGTGAGTTGTGGGCACAGGAGTCTTTTGGGAACCCGTGTGAATAATGCCCATTCCCGGTTGGTAAGGCCTCAGGTGCCGACACCCGACCGGTGACGGCCCGGGGGCTGCACGGGGTGCGGAGCCCCCGCTCCTCTCCAAGTTCTAGTTCTCGACCTTGTTCTAGGCTCTGTTCTAGACTCTGTTCTAGACTATTGTGTCTGTTCTCCTACACACTACCCTAGCACTCCGCCCACCAGGACCTAGGATTGGCCCTCTGTTCTAGGTGATGCATGTAGGGTTGGATTTCTAATTAACCAGATCACTGCCGTGTCAGAGAATATTGTGGCTGCATTTATGGCTGCAATACCCTCTTGTGACGCACTCGTTGCGGGGCGCCACAGAAGCATAAATACACAAATATTCCCCCACAGGCAAAAACATTAAACACTCACATTGCCAAATTGCTAGTCATGTAGATGTCTCCCTTTAAGCTTTAAGCTTGTGGGAACGGACTCTTTCCGTTATCTCTTGCCTGTGGCTGTCCCAGGATACTGCTTTCGTAGCCAATGGCAGCACTATTTTACCCAGTGTTTCAACCCCGCTTTAAAGAAGCATGTGTTAAACAATATCAACCGTGCTGTCAGCAGCGCTGTAACTGGGATGCTCCACGTAGCAACAGACACGTGGAGATATGGTTGTGGGCAGTCAGGGATGATTACTTCCTCTGTTGGCACACTGGGGAAACCTGGTGGAGGGTGGGATAGGGTGACATCCTGGGACATCAGACACCCTACCCATGCCAAGTATATTTGGCTCAACTTCATCATAGTTTCCATCTAGCCGTATGTCAGTTTCTGCCTACTCTCCTCCTCCATGTCATTCTGCAGCCCTCAAATCAATTGTTCACAAGGCCTGTAAATCTGAGTTTGGTGAGGGCCCAGAGGTGACCCTGTGACATATGTTTGGGAGGACCCTCCTCTATTTATTTGGAGGTCCCTGTATACATTTTGGAGGGCTCTCTTCTATACTTTTCGAAGGGCCCTCCTTTATTCTTTTTGAAGGGCCATACATTTGGGAGGGCCCGCCTCTATACATTTGGAAGAACCCTACTCTATTCAATTGGGACTTAAGCCACTGCCTTAGGAATAAAACACTATAAGCAAAGCCATTGTTGCTGGCACTAAAGGTCACCTCATCTATACATTAAGGAGAGCCCTCCTTTATACTTTGGGAAGGGACCTCCTCTATTAATTTGGGATGGCCCTTTGTTGTGAATTCTGCTTGTGGGCTCCCTCCTGTGGTTGTGGCTGGTAATGCAGTTGATCCTGTTTTTCTTGTGGCACACGTGCTGTGTGCTTGTTTTGGAATTGTCTATTTCTGCTCGGAGGGTTGTGGGTTGCATGTCTGTCTTAACCTGCTCTCTGTTAGGAAATTTTCTTCCTAGGATTTAAGTGCTATTCATTTGTTATTGGCTTGTTCAGCTTTTGATTGTGTCTGCATATATTTAGCATAGTTGGATTCACAGGAGTTCTGCAGATTTAGAGAGCGCCGAGTCTTGAGTAGACTCAGGGGTATTTTTGTATTATCTACTGTGGATATTTTTGAAAGGATTTTTATACTGACTGCAATAGTTTTCTGTCTTGTCTTTACCTATCTAGCTAGAGTGGCCTAATTTGCAAGATTCTGTTTTCTGCCTGAGTGTGTCTTTTCCTCTCTTACTCACAGTCAATATTTGTAGGGGGCTTTCTATCCTTTGGGGGTTTTGCTCTGAGGCAAGATAGAATTTCTGTTTCCATCTCTAGGGGTAGCTAGTTCTCTGGCCGTGTTGAGGTGTCTAGGGTATGGTTAGTCACATCTCACAGCTACTTCTAGTTGCGGTGTTAGATCAGGAACTGTGGTCAGTATAGGTACCACTTACTCCTGTGAGAGATATTCATGCGGCTCCAAGGTCACCGGATCATAACAGTACAACTGGCCAACAATGAGTTAAATGCATCTCAGAAGAAGGGAAGAAAGGTGTTCAGCCATTTTTTTTTCTGTAGTCTGCTTTGTCTTTTCTTCCCTCTTTTTCTCTGGGTGGCTGAGGAGTCTTGTGCTAGCATGGATGTTCAGGAATTAGCTTCTCGTCTAGACCAGCTTGCTGCTAGGGTACAGGGAATTTCAGATTATATTGTTCAGACTCCAGTTTTGGAGCCGAAAATTCCCACTCCTGATTTGTTTTTTGGTGACAGGTCCAAATTTTGGAATTTTAAAAACAACTGTAAACTGTTTTTTGCTCTGAGACCTCGATCCTTTGGTGATTTTATTCAGCAGGTTACAATTGTTATCTCCCTGCTGCGTGGTGATCTGCAGAATTGGGCGTTTTCTCTTGAATCTGGGAATCCGTGTTGCTTAATGTTGATTCCTTTTTTCAGGCTTTAGGACTGTTATATGATGAACCTAATTCTGTGGATCAAGCTGAAAAGACGTTGTTGGCCCTGTCTTAGGGTCAAGAGGCGGCGGAAGTATATTTTAAAAAATTCAGAAAATGGTCTGTGTTAACTAAATGGAATGATAATGCTTTGGCGGCAATTTTCAGAAAGGGTCTTTCTGAATCGGTTAAGGATGTGATGGTGGGGTTTCCCGCACCTTCCAGTCTGAGTGATTCTATGTCTCTGGCCATTCAGATTGATCGGCGTTTGCGGGAGCACAGGACTATGTGCTCTGTGGTGTTGTCCTCAGAGCAGAATCCTGAGCCAATGCAGTGTGATAGGATTCTATCCAGAACTGAACGGCAAGGATTTAGACGTCAGAATAGGTTGTGTTATTATTGTGGCGACGCTTCTCATGTCATATCTGTCTGCCCTAAGCGGACAAAGAGGGTCGCTAGTTCATTTACCATCAGTACTGTACAACCTAAATTTTTACTATCTGTGTCCTCGATTTGTTCATTGTCATCATTTTCTGTTATGGCGTTTGTGGATTCAAGCGCCGCCTTGAACTTAATGGATGTTGAGGTCGCCATGAACTGTGGCTTTTCTTTGCAGCTTTTGCAGAACGCTATTCCTTTAAGGGGCATCGATGCTACACCCTTGGCTAAACATAAGCCCCAGTTTTGGATTCAGGTGACCATGCGCATGGCGCCAGCTCATCAGAAAGATTGTCGATTTCTGGTTTTGCATAATTTCCATAATGCGATCGTGCTGGGTTTTCCGTGGTTGCAGGTACATAATCCTGTTTTAGATTGGAAGTCTGTGTCTGTGACTAGTTGGGGTTGTCAGGGGGTACATGATGATGTTCCTTTGATGTCAATCTTCTCTTCCTCTTCTGAGATTCCGGAGTTTTTGTCTTATTTTCAGGATGTATTCGATGAGCCCAAGTCCAGTTTTCTTCCACTACACAGGGAGTGCGATTGTGCAATTGACTTGATTCCGGGCTGTAAGTTTCCTTTTCAACTTGTCTGTGCCTGAACATGCTGCCATGCGGAGCTATATTAAGGAGTCTTTGGAGAAAGGGCATATTCGTCCGTCTTCTTCACCGTTGGGAGCAGGGTTTTTTTGTTGCTAAGAAAGATGGCTCCTTGAGACCCTGTATAGATTATCGCCTCTTGAATAAGATCACGGTCAAGTTTCAATACCCTTCACCTTTGATTTCCGACTTGTTTTCTAGGATCAAGGGGTCAAGTTGGTTTACTAAGATTGACCTTCGGGGGGCATATAATCTTGTGCGTATTAAGCAGGATCACGAATGGAAGACGGCGTTCAACACGCTCGAAGGTAATTTTGAATACCTTGTGATGCCATTCAGGCTCACTAATGCTCCATCCGTTTTTCAGTCCTTTATGCATGATATCTTTAGGAATTATATTGATAAGTTCTTGATTGTTTATTTGGATGATATTTAGATTTTTTCCGATGATTGGGATTCTCATGTGGAACAGGTCAGGACGGTATTTCAGATCCTTCGTGACAATGTTTTGTATGTTAAGGGGTCTAAGTGTCTCTTTGGGGTTCAGAAGGTTTCTTTTTTTGGGCTTAATTTTTTCTCCCTTGTCTATGGAGATGGATCCAGTTGAGGTTCAGGACATTCATGATTGGGTTCGGCCCACGTCTCTGAAGAGCCTTCAGAAATTTTGCGGTTTTGCGAGTTTTTATTGCCGATTCATTGCCAATTTTTCCAGCATTGTTAAACCATTAACTGATTTGACAAAGAAAGGCGCTGATGTGGAAAACTGGTCCCCTGCGGCTGTTTCTGCCTTTCAGGAGCTTAAATGACGGTTTACTTCTGGTCCTTTGTTGCGCCAACCATATGTCTCTCTTCCGTTTCAGGTTGAGATTGATGCTTCAGAGATTGGGGCAGGGGCCGTTTTGTCTCAGCGGGATCCTGTCAGTTCCTCCATGAAACCGTGTGCCTTCTTTTCCCGTATGTTTTCGCCTGCTGAAAGCAAATATGATGTCGGCAATCGGGAGTTGTTGGCTATAAAGTGGGCGTTTGAGGAGTGACGACATTGGCTTGAGGGAGCTACGCATGGTATTGTGATCTTGACCGATCACAAGAATCTGGTTTACCTCGAGTCTGCCAAGAGGCTCACTCCTAGACAGGCTAGATGGTCCTTGTTTTTTACCCGTTTTGATTTTGAGGTCTCGTACCTTCCTGGTTCTAAGAATGTTAAGGCTGATGCTCTCTCTAGGAGTTTTTGACTGATTCTTCTGAGGTCTCGGAGCCGGTCGGCATTTTGAAGGAAGGAATGGTTCTTTCTGCCATTTCACCGGATTTACGACGAGCTCTTCAGGAATTTCAGGCTGACAGGCCTGAGCGATGACCAGTGGGGAAGTTGTTTGTTCCTGCCAGATGGACTAGTAGAGTGATTTCTGAGATTCATTGTTCTGTGTTGGCGGTCATCCTGGCATTTTTGGTACCAGAGACTTGGTCAGTAGATCTTTTTGGTGGCCTTCCTTGTCCTGTGATGTGCGTTCTTTTGTGCAATCCTGTGCGACTTGTGCATGGGCCAAGCCATGTTGTTCACGTTCTAGTGGGTTGTTTTTGCCCTTGCCAGTACCTGAGAGGCCTTGGACGCATATTGCTATGGATTTTATTTTGGATCTTCCGGTTTCCCAGAGGATGTCGGTTATCTGGGTTGTTTGTGACAGGTTCTCTAAGATGGTTTATTTGGTGCCTTTGCCTAAATTGCCTTCCTCTTCGGAATTGGTTACATTGTTCTTTCAACATGTTCGTTTGCATGGTATTCCGGAGACAAAGGTTCCCAAATTGTTTCTAGGTTTTGGTGGGCCTTTTGTACTAAGCTGGTTATTGATTTGTCCTTTGCGTCTGCATTTTTCCCCAGTCCAATGGTCAGACCGAGAGGACAAATCAAACTTTGGAGACTTATTTGAGATGTTTTGTGTTTGCTGATCAGGATGATTGGGTGGCTTTCTTGCCCTTGGCCGAGTTTGCGCTTAACAATAGGGCTAGTTCTGCTACCTTGGTTTCGCCCTTCATTTGTAATTTTGGTTTTTATCCTCCTTTTTCTTCAGGGCAGGTTGAGCCTTCTGCCTGTCCGGGTGTGGATTCAGTGGTGGAGCGCTGCAGCAGATTTGGGCTCATGTGGTGGACAATTTGGTCTTGTCTCAGGAGACTGCTCAACGTTTTGCTAACCGTCGTTGGTGTGTTGGTTCCCGGCTTCGGGTTGGCAATTTGGTCTGATAGTCTTCCAGACATGTTCCTATGAAAGTTTCCTCTACTAAATTCAAGCCACGCTTTATTGGTCCTTACAGGATTTCTGAGATTATTAATCCTATGTCTTTTCGATTGCCGCTTCCAGCCTCTTTTACGATCCATAATGTCTGCCATAGATCTTTATTGCGGAGGTATGTTGAACCCGTGGTTCCCACTGTTGCTCCTCCGGACCCTGTGTTGGTCGATGGGGAGTTGGAGTATGTGGTTGAGAAGATTTTAGATTCTCGTTTTTTTGCGGCGGAGGCTTCAGTACCTTGTCAAATGGAAGTGTTATGGTCAGGAGGATAATTCATGGGTTTTGCCTCTGATGTCCATGCCCCTGATTTGGTTCGTGCTTTTCATCTTGCTCATCCTGATAGGCCTGGGGGTTCTGGTGAGGGTAAGGCGACCCCTCCTCAAGGGGGGTACTGTTTGTGAATTCTGCTTGTGGGCCCCCTCCTGTGAATGTGGCTGGTAATGCAATTGAGCCTGTTTTGCAGTCTTGGTCAGGTGAATTGGATAACTGGACTTTTGACTGGGGTATTTAGGTTTGCAGATTTCCTCAGTCCTTGCCAGTTGCCAATTGTTCCTGGAGGTGTTTCACCTTTACCTGGTCTCTTCCGGTCCTGCTGCAATACTTCCAAGCTAAGTGAATGGTTTTGTTTTCTTGTGGCACACATGCTGTGTGCTTGTTTTGGAATTGTCTATTTCTGCTCAGAGGGTTGTGGGTTGCATGTCTGTCTTAACCTTCTCCCTGTTAGGTAGTTTTCTTCCTAGTATTTAAGTGCTATTCATTTGTTATTGACTTGTTCAGCTTTTGATTGTGTCTGCATATATTTAGCATAGTTTGATTCACAGGAGTTCTGCAGATTTAGAGAGCGCCGAGTCTTGAGTAGACTCAGGGGTATTTTTGTATTATCTGCTGTGGATATTTTTGAAAGGATTTTTATACTGACTGCAATAGTATTCTGTCCTGTCTTTACCTATCCAGCTAGAGTGGCCTCATTTGCTAGATTCTGTTTTCTGCCTGAGTGTGTCTTTTCCTCTCTTACTCACAGTCAATATTTGTAGAGGGCTTTCTATACTTTGGGGTTCTGCTCTGAGGCAAGATAGAATTCCTGTTTCCATCTCTAGGGGTAGCTAGTTCTCCGGCCGTGTTGGGGTGTCTAGGGTATGGTTAGTCACATCCTATGGCTACTTCTAGTTGTGGTGTTAGATCAGGAACTGTGGTCAGTATAGGTACCACTTACTCCTGTGAGAGATATTCATGCGGCTCCAAGGTCACAGGATCATAACAGCCCTCTATACATTTTTGAGGGTCCTCCTTTACACATTTACGAGGGCCCTCCTCTACTCATATGGGAGGGCCCTCTATACATTTTTGAAGGCCCTCTTTGTACATATGAAAAAGGCCCTCCTTTATTCATTTGGGAGCGCCCTCCTTTATACTTCGGGAAGGCCCTCCTTTATTCATTAGTGAGGGACCTCTATACATTTTTGAGGGCCCTCCTTTATACATTTGAGAGGGCCCTCCTTTATGGTTATAGTCGTTGTGTGCGATAATGGGAGTTGTATGGTGACGGCTTTAGAGTTAAACAAGCAGCTACATGTGCCATGCATGGTTCATAAATGGAACCTAGTTGTTCATAAATGATTATAAGCATACCCCGACTTGCCATACATACATCAGAAGGTTTGTCATATTATTGCCCATTTATGTCATTCCTCTAGCTCTTTTGCTGGTCGTGCAGTGCTGCAAAACCACTTTAATTTGACAAGTCAACAACTCATTTGCGACCTGCACATGCGATTGAACTGAGCATATTATATGTTGTCGAGGAATATTGAGCACCAAAGGGCTGTAGCTGAATACCAGCTTCAACACGCCCGTTACATTGAGACTCACACACCACACATAACAATTGCCAATTGGTTGGGGATTGATGACAATTGTGAAGTTCTTGAGAAATTTGAGTACTGCACCAAGCTTGTGAGTGGTGACCTGTCACGTTTTAACAGTGTACCCATTCTTCTGCTCTGTCTGATGAAATAATCACTGCATAATAATCACAAAGATTAAGCTTTCAATGACCAACATTTTGCTATGGATCAAGATTCCCTACTGGGTGATACTACCCAGCCCAGTCAATATTCTGAGCCAATATTGGGTGATGTTGAGGAAGATGATAAGGATAAAGAGGGAGGGGACTTGTTTTTCTGTGCTATCAAGGGGACCCCCATTGCTACCGTGGGGACTCCCAACCCCAGCTTCGAGAGGCTGGAGAGGATGCGCAGAGAGATGCGCAGTCAAGCGCAGCACCGTGCGTCCCCATTATAAACATAGGGACTTGCGGTGGCTGCGCTCACATGGCGGTTCCCCTCCGCAGAACACTGTGGAAGGCAACGCCAATGTGAATCCACCCTAAAATCATTGCCTTTGGTCTCATTATTGCAATTGGAGCAGGATAAACGTGGGAAGGTACCTTTCTTTGGCTGTGATAGAAACCATTGTGATGGACTCTTGACACTTAAAATGTCCCTCAGCAGCTCATCTTATGGGGTCAATAAAGTTTTTGTGGAGGAGAATCTTCAATGCCTTAAATCCTTGAAATGTATTGCAGCTTTACAACCATCTGAAATGTTGTACCAATTAAGCATGAATTGAGGCGTAGTTCATGGAATCATGGCACATACTAATTTATCTAAATGAATTAGAATATCATTAAAAATCAATGTAATATTGCTATGTTTCAGGGCATTTCTGGAAGCCCTGAAACACGTTGACTAATAAATGAATATTATATTCACCCTTTAATGTCTCATGGAATGTGACAGGGTAGTTTTTAACCCTTCATCCTCCCTACTTTAATTGTCTGAGATAATGGCATTTGGGTTTTCATTGGCTGTAAGTCATAATCATCAACATTAACAGAAAAACCTATTGAAATAGATCACTCTGTTTGTAATGACTCTATATAATATATGCATTTCACTTTTTGTGTTGAATTCCTGAAATAAATTAACATTTTGATGATATTCTAATTCATTGGATGCACTAGTACTTTTACACATTTGAAAAAATGACATTATTGTATTGAGATGTGATCTACATTGATTATCTTTCTTTTTATGTGCTAGCAGCTATATGGTAACCTGCCCAAAAACAGTTGCTATTAGCAAGTGATAGGCCTTGTTCACACATATGAGCTTTTTTAACCTTCTCTGCGTTTTTTGGGCTGTTTAAAAAAACGCAGATGCATTAACGCAGGGTGCATTTGAGTGTACATGTGTTTTTCAGCTCCACTTGCGTTTTTTTCCCCCAGTTCAAAAAACGCTGCATGCAGCGTTTTTTGGGTGCTGGAAAAAAACGCAGGGGTTGCTCCCAAAAATGCATGCGTTTTTTTAACATGGGACCCCATGGGAAACGCATGCGTTAACGCAGGACACATATAGACACCCGCGTTAACGCATGCGTTAACGCTGGCATTTTTATAAGGCTCATTGAGGCACCCTGCGTTAACGCTAGCGTTTTTGCCTGCGTTTTTGGTGAAAAAATGACTAAGTCCAAAAAGGATAATAATCCTTTCAGACACACAAGGGACACTTTTTGGCACTCTTAAAAAAAATGTGTGTGGTTTTAGGAGTGCTAAAAAAAAACGCAACTTGTGTGTGAACATGGCCATAATGTTTTTCCACCCCATTCTGTGCCTGCACCCTCACTGTGGCATGTAGGTATGACAGATCATAATAAGGAATTTTCATTTCTAGCTTTTGAGATCTTCAACTCATAGAGCATGCCAAATGTTGTATTTTCCAGTAAAGAGGAAGACTATTAAAAGATTTTAAAACAAAAATGAATATATTTAATAATAAATACCAATTTCCTTTGAAGAGGTCTTAGATATTGTAACACTTTGTCATCCTCAACTTGCAAGTGTTTTGGGTCCTTTGACTTTCTCGTTCTCTTCACTGAATCACTGTGAGTAAGATTTGTGAGATCTCGCCAGCATGTAGGTCGTCAACATTTGATATCTTGGATGATTGCAGCATTAATGCAGTAGCAGCAGATAGATACTGTAAAAGATTATAACATAGGGTCACGTGGAAATTTTCAGGTCAAGAGGCAAAAACATTGGTGATATGAACAGGTGATAATATGCACTGTGATGATTCCAACACTTGTGCAATGCTAAGGAAATCCTGAAAGCGAGACCTGATGGCGGCCCTTGAGGCCTGAAGTTCCCAACCCCTGGGCTAAAAGAAAGGCACTACAGCTGCACCAGTACAAGATAAAAATAGCCGAATGCGATGCCATTTTTCTGCTTGTTTTTTTCTATGTGTGTTACTCAGCATTAAAAGAATGGGGCATTTGATTGTGGGTTACTGTTTTGGTATGGCATGCCTAATACAACTTATTGAGTAGCTGCATGGTAGCATAGTGCTCAGCATAAAATGAATATACCACCTTTGGAAAGTAAGATTTGAATCAATATCTCTCTTAATAAAGGAACATTTTATACACTGTATGTAGATAAATAGTTAGTAGAAAAATAATTTGTTCTTTATGCCTTTTGAATAGGAAAAGAAAGTTACATAATAGAAGCTACAGTAGGTGGAAACAGCAATTCCCCCTACTTTGATGGGATTGGTTGAGACACTATCATTACACAGTAGGTTTGAATTTGATTTTGCATTGAGAGACAAGCAATATAAAAGTCACCTTAATATGTGGAATCCTTGGATTAAAGCTTTTACAGACAATTTACATATGAATGAGTCCATTGACTAATATCCCTTTTCTCCTGGTATAATAGTTGTTTATACATACTGTTTTAACATATAGTTTATTATGTATAAGTAACATTCAAGTTTGCCTTGACATCTCTTATTGGTGTATGCAAACAAATGTGCTCCACGTTATGTAAACCGCTTCCCCATTTTATTGTTCCCTTCCACTTCCTTCCCTCTACTTTTCTGATATCCCAATTTATCCCATTTGATCCTTTATTGTTAAGATATGAGAAATTCTATAACATTTTCTGAATAAATAAACTACTGAAATAAAGTAGAAAAATTGTATCTATAGTTAATTGTTACTGAAAGAGATAAGATCATTTGATGGTATTTACAAAACAAGTGTCAAATTAATATTTTTCATGTGACCAGAATATTTGAATTTGTATGGTTATGTGACTTCCTTTTGACATACTGTAAGATAAGATCTTGAGATTTCATTTTATTTGTGTATAATAAACATATGAAAATATTTAAACCCTTCATGCCGGAATTAAAATCTGCAAAATACACACATAGGCACACAAATTTTCGGTAATTGAACTGGTATGATGTGAATATGCAACGGTAGGCATTAATTGGTTAACAAATGTTGGAACAAGACCTACATATCACCACGTTCATTTCTAGTATATCAATTAAAGATAAGATTTGTTTCCCCTAGCAAAAACTGAGAACTGATAGGGGGGATATGTTTCTCATTCAATGTGCAGAGGAGGCTTATATCCGAAGGTCCATAATTAGAGTTTTTCTGAGTGCCAGTACATCTGCAATCAGACTTCTCACAAGACCACCAGCAACAGCAAATCATTTTGTAAAGCCATGTTCTGTTATTTTAATGGCATGCTGTCTGGCAGAATGTAACTACCCTGTAATAGTTATAATATTTTCAAAGAAATCAAAGCTACACTATTTTAAGTCCATCATAGCTTTGTAAGTTTGCTATCTGTCCAATTACTATCCTCACTGGATGTCAAAATAACATTTGAGAATTGCAATAGCTATAATCAAAGGAGAAATGAAAGAGCCCAGAAGTCTTAAGTCATCCAATCAAATAGGACAGAAATTCTCAGATTGATGGAAGTTTGGCTCCACAATAAGCTACAGTATTCATTTTGTCTTTCAGATGTTTTAAATATGTTTCTATCATAACACTTAATGGTAATATGTATTAATATTTAATACAATATATTAATTATAATATTTGTATTGTAGAATAGCTTAATTTTTAATAAACGTTGATTATATACCTAACAGCCAAGTATTCCTAGGTTATAGAAAAGAATAATCATAAGCAATTCAATTCTCCATTTTTGCTCTTGCAGGCTCAAAAGGGACAAGGACGTTGCTACAGCTACCAGCAAAATACTAATACTTTTTAATTTCACAATTCCTCATAAAGCAAATAGATGAAGCAGCGACTCAGGGAGAAGTCATTATTATGGGTGACTTCAACTACCCTGAGATACATTAGGGAACAGAAACCTGCAGTTCCAGCAAAGGTAATAGGTTTTTGACAATTATGAGACACAATTACCTTTCACAACTGGTTCAGGACTCAACAAGAAAGGGGGTACTGCTGGACCTAATATTAACCAACAGACTGGACCGCATATCACATTTACGGGTTGGAGGTCACTTGGGTAATAGTGATCACAAAATAATAATTTTTACAAGTAATCTTTTAATAAGATGTGTAGTAGAGGGGCTACAAGGACACTAAACATCAGGAAGGCAAATTTCCCATGGTTGAGAGATGATCTTAGTGCAATAAACTGGGACAATATCCTGAGACATAAAAGTACACAAAGCAAATGGGAGACGTTTATTAGCATCCTGATTAGGACCTGTGCACAATATATACCCTATGGAAATAAGCATGCTAGAAATAGGAGGAAACCACTATGGCTAAATAAAGCTGTAAGGGGCGAAATAAGTGACAAAAAGAAAGCATTTACGGAATTAAAGCAAGTAGGTAGTGATGAGGCATTACATAAATACAGAAAATGTAACAACATCTGTAAACAGCAAATCAAGGCAGCAAAGATTGAGGAAGAGAGACTTATTGCCAGAGAAAGTAAAAAAAAATCCCAAAATATTCTTTAACTACATAAATAGTAAGAAACTAAAAAATGATTGTGTTGGCCCCCTTAAAAATAGTCTGGGTGAAATGGTGGATGAGGATGAGGGAAAAGCTGATATGCTAAATGACGTTTTTTGCAACAGTATTTACTCAAGAATATCTCATGACAGACAACATGATCAGTAAAAAACTCTCCATTAAATGTAACCTGCTTAACCCAACAGGAAGTACTGTACCATCTAAAAATCACTAAAGTTGACAAATCCCCAGGCCCGGATGGGATACACCCCAGAGTGCTGCAGGAACTAAGTACTGTCATAGATAAACCATTATTTTTCATCTTTAAAGATTCCATAATAACAGGGTCTGTACCACAGGACTGACATATAGCAAATGTGGTGCTAATATTCAAAAAGGGGACAAAAACTGAACTTGGAAATTATAGGCCAGTAAGCTTAATCTCTACTGTGGGTAAAAATCCTAGAGGGTTTTCTAAGAGATGCTATACTGGAGTATCTGAAGAAAAATAATCTCATGACCCAATATCAACATGAGTTTACAAGGAACTGTCCTGTCAAACTAACCTGATTAGCTTCAATGAAGAGGTAAGTTCTGGACTGGACCAAAGAAATGCAGTGGACATGGTGTATATGGACTTTTCAAAAGCTTTGATACGGTGCCACACAAAATGTTGATACATACAATGAGTGAGACCAATAGAGATAGGGGAAAATATTTGTAAGTGGGTTAAGAACTGGCTCAGTGATAGGAAACAAAGGGTGGTTATTAATAGAACACACCCAGAATGGGTTACAGTTAACAGTGGGGTACCACAGGGGTCAGTATTGGGCCCACTTCTTTTTAACATATTTATTAATGACCTTGTAGGGGGCATACAGAGTAGTATCTCAATATTTGCAGATGACACTAAACTCTGCAGGGTAATCAATACAGAGGAGGACAATTTTATATTACAGGAGGATTTATCCAAACTAGAAGCTGGGGCTGATGAATGGCAAATGAGCTTTAAAGGAGAGAAGTGTAAGGTCATGCACTTTGGCAGAGGAAACAAAATGTATAATTATGTGCTTAATTGTAAATGTATAGACTTTTCAAAAGCTTTTGATACGGTGCCACACATAAGGTTGATACATATAATAAGAGCAATGAGGATAGGGGAAAATATTTGTAAGTGGTTTAAGAACTGGCTCAGTGATAGGAAACAAAGGGTGGTTATTAATGGAACACACTCCGAATGGGTCACAGTTAACAGTGGGGTACCACAGGGGTCAGTATTGAAAACTCTGGTGCGCTGACCATGAGGTGATGCTGAAATCTTCAGCACCATGGAGAGCGGCGCCTTCACTACACAATTTGCGTAAGTACCTGGGACCGCTCCTCATAGAGGCGCTGACCAGCAATGTGCTTATGCAAATTGCGTAGGCGTAGCATACACGCGCTGACAGCCAGGAGCCGCCGGCTTTCAGCAACAATTACAGCAAGCCGGCAAATGCCGGCTAAACAAAAATATAGCATATTAACCCCTGAATCACCAATGAATTTAGGCACCATGTCTCTAGGGAGGGTGGTAACTCCCTAGAGACATGGTGCCAATATAGTAAACACAAATTAACCCTTTATTAAGCAGGTTAAATAAAGCAAATGCAGCATCTGTGCTCATATGCCGCACAGATGCTGCATATGCTGTTTAACCCCAAAAAAGACACAGATGCCCAGTAACTGGGTGCTTATTAATCATCTTGCACCGTCAGCGGTAAAGCGGGAAAGCGGTAATTTTAAACTTGCCGGCTTTGACAGCCGGAAAGTTTAAAGCGATTTGCGCAGCACACTCGTGCGAATATTGCACAGTGTGCTGTATGGAGGGGGGAATTTTCTCGCCCCCATACACTTGCATTGGCCTCACGCGTGGCAGAATCGCGTGCAGTCACAGCATGCTGCGACTGCACTCGCTTCTGACTCGCAATGTGAGTTTAGTGCTGGGGACTCGCACCAGTGTGCCCTGCATGATAGGGCAACACTGGTCCGAGTGCAATGTGAGTTTCCCTTGCATTGCACTCGCGTGAGTCCATCACACAGTGCCTTCAGCCTTAGGCTATTGGTTGAACTAAATGGACTTAAGGTCTTCCTTCAACCTTAAATACTATGCTACTATGTTACTGTGTTACATCAAACAGTGTTCATAAATGTAACCTGAGCTTCCTTATTTTTGCAAGAGAGCAAGTGAGTATGAACCACAAAGGCAGATCAATAGGTTGCTAAAGGGAATCTGACATTTGATTCATGTTTTGACAAATGACATATATCCAAACCATACGCTGCATGAATTAATGCTGCTGGTCACTATCGCAAGATGCCAGCATCAGGGGCTTCCCCTTATCCTTATTCATGCTCCTTGGAAGGCTTTTACTGAAATGCAGCAGATTTTAAGAATAGTTAGAGCTGCATAAATCAGCTTTTGTGTTCCCCTTAACAAACAAAAAAAACTAAATTAATTGGCACATCCTATTATAATGCAATAATTATAGATGCAGGCTATTAATATTGTATTGCAGTAAAAAACAAAGAAACATATCCTCTCAGCTTTCCAAGACTATATTTAATTAATCCTATTTGTTAAATATTAACCTGTTATAGTGACTATGTCCTCCAAGGTGTAGTCACTGCCTCATTCACATAAGAAAATGTAAGGGTATAAATGTTTTTTTTTCACCTTTAAAGAGGACCTGTCACCCCCTGATGCATGGCAAACTAAATGCAGCACTGATTGCAGCCTGTCTGCTGCATTTAGGGAATGGGTCCTCCATGGCTTTAGGCCCCCCTGTAAGCTTTAAAAAAGACATTAGAAAACTTACAGATAAGTAGTCCAATGGGGGGGATTTTATTAAGACCTCCTGGCACTGTCCTCCAGTCTCCTCCTTGTGTATTCCGCCCCCCTTCTATGTCTCTGTGCCACCTCCTGCTCTACTGGCTCTGCCCTCCTCCTCTCCTGCTTTCTGTCACTCAATCTGCCGCAGAGCTTGGTCAGAGCAGCTGCAAATCATTTGACTTGACATCAACGCCAGATTCCTTGTTTATGCTTTATTCAGAGAGCAGGGCAGGAATCTGGCGCTGACGTCAGTCCAAATGCTTTGCAGCTGGTCTGAACAAGCCCTGTGCAGCAGGTTGAGTGACAAAGAGCAGGAGAGGAGGAGGGCAGAGCCAGCAGATCAGGAGGAGGCACAGAGACTTAGAAGGGGACGGAATACACTAGGAGGAGGCAGGGAGGATTGTGCCAGCAGTGAAGACCTCTTAAGATCCCACCCATTAGACTACTTATTTGTAGGTTTTCCAATGTCTTTTTTAAAGCTTACAGGGGGTTAGAGATATGGGGGAGCCCTTCCCTGAATGCAGAAGACATGCTGCATTCAGTGCTGCATTTAGTTTGCCATGCAGCAGGGGGTAGGCAGGTCCTCGTTAACATTACATTTTTAGCTCAGACAGGGATGTTTAGAATAGTACTATGAAGCTGCAGGTGCAGATAGTGATAGCTGGGGGGTGGGCATAAATTACCTGACAGGTTCCATTTAAAATTCTAAGCACATGCCTAGGGGAGAAAAGTCTGACATTTTAGGATTCCATCTTAAAGGGGTTGTGCAGTCTAAAGTAATAATTCCACAGTTATTCTATGTGGCCACAGACTTATGAATCCTCACAGGGCATGCACTATGCGTTGGAAGAGGGAGGGGTACACTGTATTAGGGATGAATTAAGTTTTTGTTTTTAGTATGTTCATTTTTTATCATTCATTTATTTTAATATGATGCAATAAGGTATCAATTTTAAGACTTATTTTTGGATATAATATTAATATTTGGAAACTCAACAATATCTCTGATATTTGATGATTTATTCACTGTGCATAGCTAGGATTCACCAGTGTCTAAGTTGGGTAAGGACCCCAATTAAAGTGGTATACAAGGTTCCAGCCAGAACTGGACTAGTGAATGTGGCATTAGTCAATATAAACATATGGACAACAGCCACACCTACTAGTTAGAAATTGTCATTCCATATGCTTGCACTGAGTAAGGCTATAACCTCTAACTGGTACTTGTTGGGAACAACATGTATATCGCATAATTGCAGTCTGTTTCTGAATTAAAAACTGCCAAATCCTTGCTGCACACAGTGCGTATGCTGGGAGGATTGATAAACCTGCAGTCACATAGAATAACTGCAGAATTACCATTTTAGACCGGACAACCACATCAAGTTTGCCTTGGCTTAAACAGGTTGATCAAAATAAAATATCTGATAACAATATAGTCTATGTAGAAATAATGAAATATATTCAAATACATATATATATAACACACCGTTAATCAAAATTAGAGAACAAAGCACATTTTTCATAATGTTGACGTCACTTTATTGTCCTCTGTGAAGATATCCTAACATGAGTAACTTTAATGTACTTTAGCATTTATTTAATTTATGAAATAGGCCTAAAGCATAAAATAAAATGTAAATGAGAAAAATGAAAAAGAACATTGATAAAAATTAGAGAACACTTTCAGATACTTGCAGGTCATTGGCGTTAATCTGGCACCTGGTGCTAATTTTCATAATTATCTGACAAACGCTATTTAACTAGCAGCCTAACTTTCCAGTTTAAACTCACTATGCAAAAATGGTGTGCCATTCCTAAGCTACTGAAACCCTCTCGCAGGAGGTTGTCCAGATGAAGGCCAAAGGGGTCACCCTATCAGCCATAGCTACAGTAGCTGGTCAATGTGTGATTTCTAGAAGATTGCATCTTTACCATATGACGAAATCTTTCAGATCCCTCAAGAGGGTTGGTCACTCTTGAAAGACATATGCAAAAGAGGACAGAATAATGTGAAGAATCTTCATGGGTAATCGTTCCAACACTGCAGGTGGAATAGCTCACCAGTTCAGCACTAAATAGGGTAAGGATCTGTCTCGTCAAACAGTGTGACGACTTTAGAGTATTTGGACTGAAAACCCACTCTGCATTGACCAAACCTCTCATTAGCAGAAAAAAATCAAAAGGCTAGATCACCTTTGGTAAGGAGCATGTTGTGTGGACAGAGAAGTGATACACAGTTTATTTTAATGATAAAAGAAAGTTTAATTTATTTAGGTCTGTTGGGAAACATTATGTTCATCGACAAACTGGGGAAAGACTGAACCCAAAGTGTGTAAAGAAGTCAGTGAACATGTTGTTCCTCACTTGCATTCAGCGCTCAACCAGCCATCAATTTATATGCAGGACAATGACCCATGTCACACAGCAAAACTGGTAAAGCAGATCCTTGAATCAGAAAACTTTAAAACAATGAAATTGCCAGCCCAGAGAGATCTAAACCCAATAGAACACCTCTAGAAAATACTTTGTGACAAAGTTATGGCCAAGAAAGCCACAACAGTCACAGAACTGTGGAAGACACTGGAAGAAGAGTGGACCAAAATCACCCCAGAGCAGTGTGAGAAACTAATGATGTCCTGTGGCTGCAGATGTTCTGAATTCATTCAAAGCAAAGGCCTGTACACTTCCTATTGATTTTTGACTGTTGTAACCTTCACAAAATTTAGCTTTAATCTTTCTCTGTGCTACAGTCATGGCTATTCTCTAATTATATTAATCATATTTTGTGAAAAATAAAAGTTTTAATTTGATAAAGTTTGGGTATGTTGGAAAACACTGTTCTAGTGGCATGGTGTATCCCTTTAAAAACCTCCAAATGTTGATCAATGTAGATTACATTCTTTGAAAAAGTCAAGTGATCATACATTGTTCTGTAAATTTGATCGCCAGTGTGAAAAGAGAAGCCCAGGCTCTAGTTAGTCTTATCTTTTTTTTCTATTGAATTAACATGTGCAGAACTTCTGTTCAGGATACATTTATACGTTGATGCCTTATGGTGAAAAATGTTAGAAAACTGCAGTAAAAATTATACAGTTAATTTACATTTTTAAAAATTGCTTTAAACCAATGGGCGCCATTTATCAAAGCTTTCTTAATAGATTTCTGATGTAAAAGCTTTGAAAAGATGAGAAATGTAGGATCAACATAGAATTGTGACTAAATTATTGTGACCTTTGGTGTTTTCACACTAGTTTTGCCCATTAAATTTAAATTGAGGTATGATTGGGAAGGGTTAAGAGTATGACAATATGGCTTTTCTAATTCTTGACAAGCTAGTTGAGTTCCGGCATGACACACCTTTCATAAGTCAGAAGCTTCTGATTCCAGGTTTTCCCCTCATTAAGACCACTGTGATGAAGTGGGCTCAATTTTTTTTGCACTGAAAACAAACAAACACACTTTTACTTACATTCCCAATTGATAATTATTTTTATTAAAGTGCTTGAATATTGAAAATAGGGGTGGCGTGGCCTTAGAGGGATGTGAGCGGACGCTTGTTGCAGGAGCTCCGACTCAGTAAATGGCCAAATTACAGATTGCAGACTTTATATAGTCGACAAATACCATCCTTTGGGTGCAGAAGCTTACCCTGATAGTGAGCACCAAAGATCCGGGGCGCACACTTTGATAGAGGGGTGAAAAAGCACTAAGAAGCCTGCGGGGAAGCTGAGAAAAAAAATCAAGATGGCATCGGGAGGGAGGAAGCGCTGGCAGTGGGTTCGGAGATACATGGGAAAACCACCGGAGTGCTGATGCAACATCTAAGCTGCGGAGGTTTGCTAAGTTGGAGGAGGACACCCGAAGCCCGGCAGCTACAAGTGAAGGCCAGAGGAAGCCTGCAAGGTATGCAGAGGAGCCAGTGGAGTCAGGGGAGGCGGAGGAAGAGGAAATTAATATCGGGAGCTGGGTGGATGCACAGGAGAACCACATTAGAGGGAGAGGAGCCGAATTGGAGACCGCAAGCTGCAAATAGGTTAGATTCTTGTCCCAGAGGAATCTACATTAAAGGACTTGTTCAAATTGGTGCTGCACTCTCACACTACTATCACTGATGTGGCAGCACAGCTTGGGGTCCTGCAAACCAGTATGTCTAAACTACAGCATTCCATGCATGTCACCAAGGAGCGGATGGGGAAAGTATCAGTACTGTGGAGGACTCCATTGCAAAGTCTGATAAGCAACATAAATGTATCTTCACTGCAACTTCAGCTGTCCAGGTATCCCACCTAGTGGTTTATGGGTCTTGGTATCTGGGCGTTTGATGTAAGGGGGATGTCACTGGTGGCCTGCCCGGACCCATAACCTTGGGGTCAGCTAATAATGGATTAAAAATAATAAAGCAAAGTCTTGTGACGCTACCTGCAGTCTCTGTGATCTCACCAGCGCCGCTGTCAGACCGCCGGGGATGGTGGTATTCCAGCCAGTTGTTAACGCTCCCTGCAGGCAGAGCAGATCCCCTGAGCAGTGTAGCTGCTGTGCTGGTTGTCTTGGTACAGCTCTGTGGATTAGCTTAATAGAATTAGACACCAGAGGCTTGCTGACTCTGTACGGGTACTTTATTGGCAACAGTTCTTTAGCAGTTCAGGTACACAGTTACACAGTCTTTGCTGGTTACACAGTCTTTGCTGGTAGCTGGCTGGGTAGTCACTGGGGAGAATAAAGTCTCTATGAGGCTCCCAGAGTGTCTTTGCTTGCGCCTCTTTACTATCCTTGCGCTGTCCTGCACAACACACTTGTCTACCCGGCCCATTGGGTGCTATGAGGTTACCCTTCTTCTCTAAGGAGCTCAACCCAGTTTAGTGCTCCTGGTGGAGCTGCAGATTCTGGATAAAGTCAGGGCTGCTTGGTAAACCTTGCGACCTACGGGTATTGACGGCTCAGGGTTAGACTCACCTGCACTGTGACTCAGAGCCGGTACCCTGTTGTGGACTAGGATTCCTGCCGGACCGTGGTAAGATCGGGCACTGGGTTTCCTCCTTCTGTCTGGGTCACCACTCCTTTTTTGGTGCTCTCCCTGTGGTGTCCCTCTAGGACTTATTCCTTGCTTCTCTCCTCAGACTAGACTCCTTCCAACTGACTAGATCTATGTAGTTCCTGCTCCTTCTACCCTAATGCTCCTCCCACCGGGACCGGTTACTCTGGTAATGGGTGACCAATTGGTCCCCTATGTTAGGTGTATGGATGCTGGGATGAGAGCCTGAGGTTGACTTTACACTCTCCAATGACAGGAATACTGCACACTCAGTCATGGGTACAGTTCCCCAACTGTGGCGCACTGACCAGTGGGGTGCCACACAGGCAAAGACAGATGACCTAGAGAACAGGTCATGGCATAATAATGTACGGCTCATTGGGGTGCCCGAAAAGACTGAGGGTTCTGCGCCCACTGAGTTCTTTGAACAGTGGCTACTAGATACCATCGGCTCAAATAACTTGCCTTGTTTATATGCTGTGGAGAAAGCTCATTGTGTCCCTACATTCCCCCTTCCCCGTGGCCACCCTCCAAGACAAGTGCTTGTTAAGGTCCTGCACTATCGGGATAGGGATGCTATCCTTTGCTACTCTAAGTATTACCTGGACCTAAAGATTAATGGCTCCAGGATCTCTATGTACCCGAACTTCTCTATTGAGGTTCAAAAACAGAGGACTATGTTTTTCAACATTAAGAAGAGGTTGAGAGAACTGGGTGTTTCTTATTTTATGCTGTACCCGGCTAAACTGAGAGTGGTGGATGAGGACACCGTCCATTTTTTCCCAAATGCTAAAGAGGCTCTCAAATGGCTGGACAGCAATGATACACGTCTCCACAATGCAAGCTCCAAGGACTCCGCTGGCTGACTGAGCTGCCTTGTTCTTTACTCAGGATGGGATGCCTTGCTTATTTTTTCTCCCCTCCTTTCTCTCATTTCTTTGAGGGAAGGTCTTTTTTCTCTTTCAGGAGATATAGTCCCTTCTTGCCTTGGAAGGGTTTTTTTCTACTTTCTATGTTCTGGACATGTTGGATATATGTACAGTACCATAGGCTTGATTTAATTATTTTATGGTTAACTGTTAAGTATTGTTTGGCTGCAATCACTTGTTATATGCTACTCCCAGTGCCTGGGGAGTAAAGCGGGCTTGGTTCAGTGAAGTGGATATCTTAATCGGATAAAGTATGCCCTCTCCTCCGTAACACCTGGAGGAAATGGAAAGCTTGAGTTGGCTAATGTTGGGGTAATGTTAGGGAGGGGTTGGGGGTGGGGAGGATGGGGGGAATGCTGTTTTATTTTTTGTGTCACACAGGATCTGTTGGAAGTAGCATCATACGCTCACAACTGTGGAAGTGGGGGGCACTGTATTTAGAGCAGAGGAGTAATGGTGGATAAAATAAAGATTGTGAGTTGGAACGTCAAGGGGTTGACATATAGTGTTAAAAGGCAGGCAGTGTTTACTTTTTTGCGTGATGTCAAGCCCTCAGTAATATGTTTACAAGAAACCCACTTGATAGAGGGTAGAACACATCTCCTTAAAAAGGGCTGGCTGCAGGCAGGCTATCACGCAACTTACTCGTCGTACTCAAGGAGGGTCAGTGTTCTTGTCCGCTCAGGTGCTCCTTTTGAACAGCATAAAGTGATTGTATATCCGCTTGAACGCTTCGTATGCTTGTTCTGTATACTAAATAAAAGAAAGGGAAGGGGAACAAGAGGGCAATAGTGCCCTATCACTCAGACACTTCAAATGTAGGTGGTATAAAGGGAACCACTCACCTATTTCAGTTGTGAGACCCACAACTGGTATAAAGACATGTAGTGTTATATCCTGATGGCTGCTGCTGGACTCCCACTGACCACTAGCACTTGGAATCACAGACGTTGTACGGGAAAAAACGGTGTTCTACAGTCCGCGCTGCCAAGGTCCACTTATTCCAAGGAAACACACGAGTAGGTGAAGTATATCCAAAATCCTTTATTGCATCCTACGCGTTTCGGTGCCTCCTGGCACCTGCGCGTAGGATGCAATGAAGGATTTTGGATATACTTCACCTACTCGTGTGTTTCCTTGGAATAAGTGGACCTTGGCAGAGCGGACTGTAGAACACGTTTTTTCCCGTACAACGTCTGTTCTGTATACTGTCTGTTATATTGATGTTACTGGTCTCAATATATATTCCTCCTCCGTATTGTGAGAAACTGCTTCATAAGGTCATGGAGGTAGTGGGTGATTTCCTGTGAGTTCCTTTTTTGATAATAGGTGATTTTAACAATATCCCTAATGCTTACTGGGACAGAGGTAGGCAGGTGTTGAAACTGGGTAGTAATTGCACCCCTTTTGGTGCGGTTTTAAAAGAAATTGCATTATTTGATTCCTGGAGAACACACCACTAGGGAGTTTATAAATACTCCTGCTTCTCGACTGCTTTTGCCTCACTGTCCAGGATTGACCTGGCCCTGGGGAATAGTCTAATGTTAGGCCTGGTTAGCGAGGTAACTTACTTGGCTAGAACTCTGTCAGATCACTCATCTGTGTGTGTGGTGCTTAAGGGGCTAGGCTCTGACCTGTCCAGGAGACCCCTGTGGAGAATAAACCCATTTTGGCTCCAGTTGATAGATCTGAATAATCATATTGGGACTGAGCTGACAGAATTTTTTTAAATCAATATGGAATTGGCCTCGGTGCTGACAGTCTGGGAAGCTATGAAGGCCTATTTAAGAGGGTTATGTACTGTATAAAAGAAATATCTCAAGTTAAAGCTGAAACGGGCAGGAGAGACCAAGAGCTGATCAGGGCGTTGGAGGGAGCTGAGGAGGCACTAATAGAGGAGCGATCTCCTGAGGCCCAGGACTGTTTGAGAATAGTGCAGAGGAAGGTGTGTGATTTGACCATGAAAACTGCGGAATGGAAAAGAATGTTCTGTTCAATGAAATTCTTTCAGGAAGGGGAGAGGGTGGGCCAAACGGAATCTGCGTATACCCCTAAATTGAAGGGGAAAAATGGGTGTGAGCACACGTGTATTAGGGCCATTTTGGAGATTTTGACGGGATTCTACTCGGATTTTAATAAGTCCCAAATGCAGCCGACGGAGGATGAAATTGGTGAATTCTTAGTGGCAGTGCAGCTTTCCCGGCTCTCATCAGCGGAGCAGGCGTTTCTTGAAGAGCCTTTTCACATGGAAGAACTTGAAGTCGCTCCGGCCTCTATGCCTAATGACAAGGCCCGAGGCGGAGATGGCATCCCGGGGGAAGTCTGCAAGAAATATAAAGACATATTACTTCCCACTTTGATGGAGGTCTACACTGCTAGTTTGGCAGTGGGGGAGTTGCCGCGTTCCATGTGAGAAGCCATAATTATTGTATTGCCGAAACAGTGTAAAGATCTAACGGATCCAGCCTCATATCGTCCAATTTGACTGTTGACCACTGATACAAAGCTATTGGCTAAACTGCTGGCTAACCAACTTAATAAGGTCATTGCATTCCTAATACACCAAGATCAATCAGGGCTCATACCCAGTAAATTCACAGCAATTAACCTCTGGCGATTATTTCTGAATATGCAGGCAATGGCGGATAATGTAGGACAGAGGGTGATAGATTCCCTGGTTGCCACCAAGGCCTTTGATAGCATGGAATGGACGTACCTGTGGGCGGTAATGAGAATAATGGGATTTGGAGATCAGTTTATTAGTTGGATACAGCTGCTATATGCGTCCCTCAGTGCTAAAATAAGGGTAAATGACCTTTTGTCCAGGTGCTTCTCCTTACATAGAGGACGAGGCAGGGGTACCTCTTATCCCCCCTGCTGTTTGCTATTGCCGTGGAGCCATCGGCTCCAAAGCTTTCGGGTACTGAGGACATTCGGGGTTTCTAATATGGGTGCCATGTGGAGAAAGTGGCCTTATATGTGGACAATGTGTTGCTGTTTCTGGCTGAACCGTGAGACTCCCTGAGATCGGCCATGACAACCATTGGAATATTTTACTCTATTTCAGGACTGACCATTAATTGGGATAACTATGTGCTCCTTCCCTTGGATGTGGCTGTTCCCCGGGCGTAAGACGTTGAGATCCCTTTGCGAGTGGTTAGTGAATTTAAATACCTGGACATTGTGGTTTCGGGTAAATTGGAGGGTTATGAGCGGCTCAATCTAACTGCTCTTATAAATAGATTTCAGCAAAAGATCAGAGCGTGGAAAAAGCGCTTCGTGTCTGTGGCAGGTAGAGCTAATCTACTTAAAATGATCTTTATGCCCCAACTTCTTTATGTACTCCATAATACCTCGGTCTGGCTGGCACAAAATAAATTCTACCGGATTAATTCTCTTTTTCGGGATTTAATTTGGAAGGAAGCAGGGAACGCATTAAATTGGACCATTTTCAGAGGTCAAAAGAGGAGGGGTCTGGCGGTCCCGAACCCGTGGGTTTACTATGTGGCATCTCAGTGTCAGCATATGGTGGGATGTACAATCTACATCAGCTGGGAAGATTCTTGAGTTTACAGTAGGGATGGGCCCGTTGCTTGCTAGTCTGGAGGCTGGTAGGGTCCAAGTGAGTCCCAGACGATTCCTGATGATTGCCATGTTAGATAAAATTTGGCAAAGAGTTAGACTATAGAGGGGCATAACGGAGTTCTCACATTACACGTCGATCTGGTTTGACCCCAGGTTGGTGGAAATGCTGGGATTGAGGGGATTTGGCTAGTGGAGGTGTGTTGTGAAATGGTTTGTGTTGCAGCTGTTTGTTGGTGGCATAATCAAGACTTTTGAGGAGCTCGGGAAGGAATTCCCTTTGAGTCAATCCTTATTTTTCCAATAGCTACAGCTGCGGCACACCATAACTTGACAACTTAAAGATATCACAAATAGTGGTGCAATCAGATAATTTGGTGAATCTTATTGGGTCTCTGAGGAGCACCAGGGGGTTTATTTCCCTTGTATATAGGGGGTTCTTAGACTCACTTCTGCAACAACACCCAGCTGCGTTCAGAGAGAAATGGGAGGCGGATGTGGAACTAATTTCGGGTTCTCAGTGGGAATACTACAATTTATTCCCAGAGTTTCTATGACTGAGACCAGGAGAGTGTCACAACTCTATTTGGTCCATAGGTTGTATAGGACTCCGGTCTGAAAAGGGCAGGTTTGCGGGGGGATTTTTGTTGTCTGTGCTGCTCTTAAGATGAAGCAGACCTCTTGCATATGATGTGGTCCTGTCCTAGCATGCAGAACATCTGGGTGCAGACCCTTACCTTGACACAGGAAGTAACAGGGGTGGACATTCCGAGGAACCCACTGACTTGTGTACTGGGGTGCATGGAAGACGTCACCATTGATGGCTGGGGAAAATTGACTATTGCTAGAATCCTGTATGTTGTCAGAAAGTTTATAGAGGCTCTCTGGTTGGATGACAAATCTCCAGTGAGACAAGAATTGGTTAATAAAATTAACTGTATTGTTTTGATGGAACAGAACATATATGTTAAGAAAGGACAACATACGCAGTTTGAGAACATGTGGGGTGGTTGGATGGACTACCCGGGTCTAGCTTCAGCTACCCTTCTGAGAGATAGGATACACCCGCCTATGAGCCCACAGCCTTCTGATTTAGTGCTTTAGAAAATATTGTGGCCTGTTGTGTTTTATGATCTACTGAGTGACGTCTTGTTGCTTCTTGTAATATGACAAATGGGAGTGGTTGGGGGGAGAGGGGGCAGGGTCATACGATGTAAAATTGGTTATATTGTTTGGTGTATATAACTTGATGTTCACTTTTTATACCAATTTGTTGGGATGTAATTTTTTCTATTTGTTGACATTTCAACTAAAAAGCACTTGATAAATTTTTTTTAAAAAAAACTGTTTGAAAATACCTGGTGTCCTGAGGGTAATAGAACTAATGTGAAGGAGGAAACAAAGTACTTATATTTTTGGTGGTGAAACCAAACACAAATATCAGAGGTCTAGTTTGATCTCTTCAATATACCGTACAATTCAACACTGTTAAAAATAACCAAAATGGCAATAATATTTCTTTTTCACTACTTATATCAGGTACATTTTCTTGAAGAATTGCTATGAACTGTACATTTATATATAGGCTTATATAAAATAAGGATTGACAAAGCAGTGAAAATACAGTTACAATAAGGCTGCTTTCACATCTCAATTTTTGTTCATCCGTTGCTATCCGTTGTAAAACGTATAGTCGCGGATCCGATTTGGTCTCCATGTATCCCTATGGGCATGGATATGCACAGATTGGTCCTTATTGGCATCCGATTGTGTCAGTTTTGTGATGGATCCGTTTGTGTGAGATTTTTTTCCATCCCCAAAATCGTAGCACTGCTGTGAAAAAAATTGGACAGAAACGGATCCGTTGCTGTCTGTTTCAAATAACATGGAGCTCTATGGTGACGGATCAAAATGGATCCATCAAAAAATCAGATCCGTAAAACGGCTCCGATTTTCTGTATTGTGCATGCTCAGAAGCAAGGTACAGTCCTATCTATACTAACTGATGATGGATCCGTGGAAAACACGGATCCATGTGAATCAGTGGCATCTGTTAGCACAGATCTGTACCTGTCTGTGTGATCCTTGAAATTCAAGGATCACCACGGATGTGCAAAAAAACGTGATGTGAAAGCAGCTTAGAGGTATAATGCTAGTTTTGATTTCGAAATCTACAATCAAAATGACTGAAATTGTTTAATTCTATAAAATATTTTTGTGCTATATTGTTTATTGCATTTAATAGTGAAAATCATATGAGATTTTATTATACACTAGCTGTAGTACCTAGCTACGCCCGGGTTAATAAATAACTGCTGTTAGCTATAGCAAAATAGAATTTGAATATGTCATATTAATGACCTGTAAGAAAATAGAAGCTGAGCTGTGATTGATTGCTATAGGCAGCCTAATAAATCTCCAGCCAACAGTAAACCCTCCCCCTGGCCGGCAGTATATGTTACCTAACACATACACATAATAGACAGCTCATGTGACTGACATCTGCCTTAATTCCCTATATGGCACATGTGTTGCACATTGGCTGTTTTTAATCAGATGTTTATGTTTGGAAATTAAAGATAGCACAACACGTATGAGGCGAGTTGTGTGAGGTGATTTGTGCACATCTGTGTCTGTCTGTGTGGTGTGTGTGTCCCTGGGGTGTGTGTATGTGTGTGTCCCTGTGGGGTGAGTGCATGTGTCCCTATAGGGTGTGTATGTGTGTGTCCCTGTGGGGGGGTCTGTGTGGTGTGTGTCTCTGTGTGTGTGTCTCTTGTGTGTGTGTGTGTCTGTGGGTGAGTGCATTGTCCCATAGTGTGTGTAGTGTGTGTGTCCCTGTGGTGGTCTGTGTGGTGTGTGTCTCTGTTGTGTGTGTCTCTTTGTGGTGTGTGTCCCTATAGGTGAGTATGTGTGTGTCGCTGTTGGGGTGTCTGTGTGGGGGGGTGTGTCTCTGTGTTGTGTGTGTCTCTTTGTGGTGTGTGTGTGTGTGTGTGTCCCTGTGCAGTGAGTGCATGTGTCCCTATAGGGTGTGTATGTGTGTGTGTCCCTGTGGAGGGGGTCTGTGTGGTGTGTGTGTGCCTCTTTGTGGTGTGTGTGTGTCCCTGTGGGGTGAGTGCATGTGTCCCTATAGGGTGGCTATGTGTGTGTGTCCTTGTGTGGGGGTCTGTGTGGTGTGTGTGTTGTGTGTGTCTTTGTGGTGTGTGTGTGTCCATGTGGCAAGAGTGCATGTGTCGCTATAGGGTGTGTGTGTGTGTCTGTGTTGTGTGTGTCTCTTTGTGGTGTGTGTGTATGTGTGTGTCCCTGTGGGGTGAGTGCATGTGTCCCTAGAGGGTGTGTATGTGTGTATGTCCCTGTGGAGGGGGGTCTGTGTGGTGTGTATCTGTGTTGTGTGTGTCTTTGTGGTGTGTGTGTCCCTGTGGGGTGAGTGCATGTGTCCCTATAGGGTGCTTATGTGTGTGTGTCCCTGTGGGGGGGAGGTGTCTGTGTGGGGTGTGTGTGTCTCTGTGTTGTGTGTGTCTCTTTGTGGTGTGTGTGTGTGTGTCCCTGTGCGGTGAGTGCATGTGTACCTATAGGGTGTGTATGTGTCCCTGTGGGGGAGGTCTGTGTATGTCTCTTTGTGGTGTGTGTGTGTGTGTCCCTGTGGGGTGAGTGCATGTGTCCCTATAGGGTGGCTATGTTTGTGTGTTCTTGTGGGGGGGTCTGTGTGGTGTGTGTGTCTGTGTTTTGTGTGTCTCTTTGTGGTGTGTGTGTCCCTGTGGGGTGAGTGCATGTGTCGCTATAGTGTGTGTGTGTTTCCCCTTGGGGGTGTGTGTCTCTGTGTTGTGTGTGTCTCTTTATGGTGTGTGTGTGTTTGTTCGGGTGCGTGGTGAGTATCCAATGTTGGGGCTGCACCTTAGCGACTATACACTTGCTGTTACTCTTTGTGTGCGTGTGGTGTGTATACATGTCCCCGTGCGTGGTGAATATCTCATGTTGTGGCCCACCTTAGTGACTATATGCTGGTATGTGCTGTTAGTCTTTGGCGCTATCATTAAGCCCCTCTCATTCACAACTGTCAACTGGTAACTGTCACTTTTTCCCCATTATGTAGATAGGGGCAAAATTGTTTGGTGAATTGGAATGCGCGGGGTTAAAATTTCGCCTCACAACATAGCCTATGACGCTCCCGGGGTCCAGACGTGTGACTGTGCTAAATTTTGTTGCTATAGCTGACAGCTGTTGATTTTCCTCCAACACTTTTCCATTCACTTTTTCCCCATTATGTAGATAGGGGCAAAATTGTTTGGTGAACTGGAACGCGCAGGGTTAAAATTTCGCCTCACAGCATACCCTATGACACTCTCGGGGTTAAGACGTGTGACTGTGCAAAATTTTGCGGCTGTAGTTGTGACAGTGTAGATGCCAATCCCGGATATACACACACACAATACACACACACACACACATTCAGCTTTATATATTACCGTATTTTCCGCACTATAAGGCGCACCTAAAAGACTGAGATTTTCCCAGAAGTCATAGGTGCGCCTTATAGTGCAGTGCGCCTTATATACGGATTTTTCCTGGAAAATTTAGCACCCCCCAGAAAATAAGGCATACCTTTGTGCCGCAATATCCTCCGTCCCCGCCATCCCCCTCTGTCCGGTGCCCGCCTGGCATCGCTGTGCGGGGGCGCGATCACCAGCCGCCATCCATGCTGGTGCCGGGGCCTGCCTCACATCACTGTGCGGGAGCGCGATCACTAGCCGCCGTCCCCGCCATCCATGCTGGTGCCGGTGCCTGCCTCACATCACTGTGCGGGGACGCAATCACCAGCCGCCGTCCCCGCTGTCGTGTCCGGTGCCGCCGCTGCATCGGGCTCGCTCACAGCCCAGGAGCCCATCAGCCAATCACAGCTCCGCCCAGGAGCCTTGAGCCAATCCGAGGCCAGCTGACGTCAGCCCATAGCCTCTGATTGGCTGAGGGCTCCAGCGCTGTGATTGGCTGTGGGCTCCAGCGCTGTGATTGGCTGAGGGCTTCAGCGCTGTGATTGGCTGAGGGCTCCAGCGCTGTGAGTGCCTTGCCACACAGTACAGTAAGTTGTGTGTGTGTGTGTCTGAGTGTGTGTGTGTGTGTGTGTGTGTGTGTGTGTGTCTGACTGTGTGGGATGCTGGAGGGTGATGGGAGGCTACACAGGGATGCTGGAGGGTGATGGGATGCTACACAGGGATGCTGGAGGGTGATGGGAGGCTACACAGAGATGCTGGAGGGTGATGGGAGGCTACACAGGGATGCTGGAGGGTGATGGGAGGCTACACAGGGATGCTGGAGGGTGATGGGAGGCTACACAGGGATGCTGGAGGGTGATGGAGGCTACACAGGGATGCTGGAGGGTGATGGGAGGCTACACAGGGATGCTGGAGGGTGATGGGAGGCTACACAGGGATGCTGGAGGGTGATGGGAGGCTACACAGGGATACTGGAGGGTGATGGGAGGCTACAGAAGGATGCTCGAGGGTGATGGGAGGCTACAGAGGGATTTTTTTTATAGTAATATGGTGCGCCTTATAATCCGGTGCGCCTTATATATGGACCAAGACGGCTTAAAAGTCATTTTTTGAGGGTGCGCCTTATAATCCGGTGCGCCTTATAGTGCGAAAAATACGGTAGATTATTTTAAGCTGATTGCTGGTTATTTATTAGAACATAAGTTTCTAAAGCTCAATGATTAGCCTTGATGTCCCTTTACAGTTATGGATCTTTTATTCACCTTCTGCGAGAACATTCCAGATGTCTGATGCGAACATGTGTGAGATGTTTCCACTTCATCTCATTGTATGCTACTTATGGAATGACTGATTGTTTATGATGTTATTTTCAATGAAAAAGAGACATACAAAGGATATTCAGTCCATTTAAATATTTAAACATTGCCTTGAAGTCTTATTCATAGCAGGAAACAGAATCATTCTGAAGCATGATGAAGAACTTAAGAATAATGTACACAGATAAACCTTACAAAGACGTATAGAACATAGTCCCCAATCAAACCTTGAAAACCTGAGCACTGCTATAGAACAAATATCCTATTCATGATTATCCTACCAGACTATTTTACATTGCTAATAAATAAATATATTCACAGGTCTCAATGATGTAGCTCCAATTCTTTTATATTTTGTTCAGATGATTTTTTTACACTTAGTTAGTTCTCACTAAGTTTGTGAATGAATGTAAAGCCCCCGTCACACCTAGCGAGATCGCTCTTTGGTCACAGCTTTTGTGATGCAACAGCGACCTTACCAGCAATCTCACTATGTTTGACACGTAGCAGCGACAGTCCCCTGCTGTGAGATCGCAGATCATCTCGGAATGGCCTGGACCATTTTTTGAACATCGGGTTCCCGCTTGGCAGCATGCATTGGTGTGTTTGACGCCTTAACGACCTCGTTGGCGACTCAGAACTCATCCACGTAGGTCTGAGTCGTCAGACTAGCTGCTGTATGACAGGGTCCCAAAGACCGCTGAGGTCGTTATACGGGTCGCCGAATCATTGCTGCATCGTTCAGTAGATCTGACTATTTGACATCTCACCAGCGACCACGTAGCGATGGTCCAGCAACCCTTACCAGGTCATATTGTTGTCGGGATCGCTGGAGCATCGCCAAGTGTAACGGGACCTTAAGTCTTTTTTAGTTGCTTAATTAGGTGAACTCACTTATGTTAATTGCATTTACATTACAAATTTTCACAAAGCTTGTGACTTTTTTCATCTTAGCCTATATTGAAGAGTCCAAGGAGATGTGGTTTATTAAATTAAGTCAACATAGTGAAGATGGCACAATTTCTTTTGCACTTATCTTGCTTGCCGACCCTTATGAAATTTGGCATATATCACTTCAACAATATTTTTAACTTTGAATCACATAAATCCTTATTAATACATGTCTATATCTCTTCATTTGTTATGTGTCTGCGCTTTCTGATAAGCTGCATTTCTAATGTTCCCATTTGTTACTGTCTCTTAATTCCCCTTGCTGTGATTCACCTTTCTCCATCTGCCTCTTCTTTCTGTTCACATCTGGTTTATTTCATGTACAATTAAAACTGTATACCGTCCCTGACAAAAGTTAAGGCCACGTTACACACACAGATATCTGTGACCAACATCTGAACAGATCTCTGGTTGCAGTGAAATCATGGACACATTATTACATTTGTACACAGCCACAAAATGGAGCAGTGTCCATGATTTCACTGCAACCAGAGATCTGTTCAGAAGTTGGACACAGAATATCTGTGTGTGTAACGTGGCCTTTACAGTTGTGGCCAAAAGTATTGACACCCCTGCAATTCTGTCAGATAATACTCAGTTTCTTCCTGAAAATGATTGCAATCACAAATTCTTTGGTATTATTATCTTCATTTAATTTGTCTTCAATTAAAAAGCACCTAAGAGAATGAAGCAAAAAGCAAAACATTGATCATTTCACACAAAACTTCAAAAAGGGGCCAGACAAAAGTATTGGCACCCTCAACCTAATACTTGGTTGCACAAACTTTAGCCAAAGTAACTGTGATCAACCGATGCTGGTATTCATCAATGAGTTTCTTACAATGCTCTGCTGGAATTTTAGACCATTCTTCTTTGGCAAACTGCTCCAGGTCCCTGATATTTGAAGGGTGCCTTCACCAAACTGCCATTTTTAGATCTTCCACAGGTGTTTATGGGATTCAGGTCTGGACTCATTGCTGGCCACCTTAGAAGTCTCCAGTGCTTTCTCTCAAACCATTTTCTAGTGCTTTTTGAAGTGTGTTTTGGGTCATTGTCCTGCTGGAAGACCCATGACCTCTGAAGGAGACCCAGCTTTCTCACACTGGGCCCTACATTATGCTGCAAAATTTGTTGGTAGTCTTCAGACTTTATAATGCCATGCACACGGTCAAGCAGTCCAGTGCCAGAGGCAGCAAAGCAACCCCAACACATCAGGGAACCTACGCCATGTTTGACTCTAGGGACCGTGTTCTTTTCTTTGAATGCCTCTTTTTTTCTGCTGTAAACTCTATGTTGATGCCTTTGCCCAAAAAGCTCTACTTTTGTCTCATCTGACCAGAGAACATTCTTCCAAAATGTTGTAGGCTTTCTCAGGTAAGTTTTTTCAAACTCCAGCCTGGCTTTTTTATGTCTTGGGGTAAGAAGTGGGGTCTTCCTGGGTATCCTACCATACAGTCCCTTTTCATTCAGACGCCGACGGATAGTACGGGTTGAAACTGTTGTACCCTCGGACTGCAGGGCAGCTTGAACTTGTTTGGATGTTAGTCGAGGTTCTTTATCCACCATCCGCACAATCTTGCATTGAAATCGCTCGTCAATTTTTCTTTTCTGTCCACATCTAGGGAGATTAGTCACAGTGCCATGGGCTTTAAACTTCTTCATGACACTGCGCACAGTAGACACAGGAACCTTCAGGTCTTTGGAGATGGACTTGTAGCCTTGAGATTGCTCATGCTTCCTCACAATTTGGTTTCTCAAGTCCTCAGACAGTTCTTTGGTCTTCTTTCTTTTCTCCATGCTCAATGTGGCACACACAAGGACACAGGACAGAGGTTGAGTCAACTTTAATGCATGTCAACTGGCTGCAAGTGTGATTTAGTTATTGCCAACACCTGTTATGTGCCACAGGTAAGTTACAGGTGCTGTTAATTACTCAAATTAAAGAAGCATCACATGATTTTTCTAACAGTGCCAATACTTTTGTCCACCCCCTTTTTTACGTTTGATGCGGAATTATATCCAATTTGGCTTCAGGACAATTCTTTTTGTGTTTTTTCATTGAAGACAAATTAAATGAAGATAATAATACCAAATAATTTGTGATTGCAATCATTTTCAGGAAGAAACTGAGTATTATCTGACAGAATTGCAGGGGTGTCAATAATTTTGGCCACAACTGTATGTCGCTTATCCATGTTATGTAAATGACAGCTTATAACCTGATGTTAAATTCATCCATTGGTATTATAAATTACTCTTTTGAAAGCTGAAACCCTCCGAAATGTTGTTTAGGTTAAGAAAATAAATTGGCATCAATGCTGAAATATTGATCATTTAATGAACACAGAATGGTCAGATTTTGGCAAGACAAAATTTTGTCGCCTGACCATATAATGGACCCAGTCCTAGTTTACACCCTCACCTGTGCTCCGTAAATGATCGGTTAATTGGTGGGTGTGTATAAAAAGCAACCCAGCACCCCAGACCTTCACTTGAACTACAACTTGAGCTCTGACAAAATGTCAAAAATCCACCCTGCGACCAAAGCCTTGATCATCAAGAAGCTAAAGATCAGATCCACTGTATATCTTTAAAAAAGTGACTGGCACTTTTAATGTGTCACTGCATCAAGTACACAGAATTCAAGAAAGATTTGAAGAGACTGGAGATGTGTTTGACAAGCCTAGGTCCGGCAGACCCCGAAGACAACTGCTCAGGAGGACGTTTGTTGATTAGAAAATCCAAAGCAAGACCCTCTTCAACTGCAGCAGAGCTCCAACAGGCATGGTCACCTCAAGTCCCTGTGTCAACTAGAACAATTTGTAGGATTCTGTCTAGAAATAGCCCCCATGGTCGAATCAGTGCCCAGAAGCCAGCACTAAACAAAAGGCAAATAAAAAATCGTGTGGCATTTGCAAAGTCCCACAGCCTGCTAAACAGATGGACACTGGAAAAGTGGCAGAAGGTGGATTTCTCTGATGAATCTTCAGTAGAATTAAACCACAGCAGCCGCAAATACTAAAGGAGACCTACTGGAGCCCATATGGATCCAAATTTGGTGGTGGAAAGATCATGGTCTGGGGTTACATTCAGTATGGGGGTGTGTGAAACATTTGCAAGATGGAAGGCAATATCAATAGCCTAAAATATCAAGAAGTATTAGCTACCTCTTACATTCCAAATCATAAAAGAGGTCAAATTCTGCAGCAGGATGGTGCTTCATCTCATACATCCATCTCTACAACAAAGTTTCTCCAGGCAAAAAAGATCAAGGTGCTCAAGGACTGGCCATGCCCTGTCACCAGACATGAACATCATTGAGCATGTTTGGGGTAGGGTGAAAGAAGAAGCTTGGAAAACAAAACCAAAGAATCTAGATGAACTCTGGGAGGCATGTAAGATTGCATTCTTTGCTATTCCTGATGACTTCATTAATAAATTGTATCAATCATTGTTGAACCGCATGGATGCAGTCCTTCAAGCTCAAGGAAGTCACACAAAATATTAAATATGACTGTAATAGCACCACAACTTCATTCACCAATGTTATGCAACATATATTTGTATTTTAAGTTAATTATTTGTTTGAATATCACATTACTTTCTGTGTGCGACAAAACTTTTGTCTTGCCAAAATCTGACCATTCTGTGTTCATTAAATGATCAATATTTCAGCATTGATGCCAATTTATTTTCTTAACCTAAACCACATTTCAGAGGGTTTCAGCTTTCAAAAGAGTAATTTATAAAACCAATGGATGAATTTAACATCATGTTATAAGCTTTTATTTACATAACATGGGTAAGCGACATAACTTTTGTCAGGGACTGTAAATCTGGAGTCACAGGTTTGGGATGACTAAGGTCTGTGTGGCTCTTTAAGGTTATGTGCTCATGATCTGGAGGAGTTGCATCTTGGACGCAGCTCCTCCTGACCTGAGGGAATCCACGGTGGCCGCAGGGAGACTGCAGCGCCCTGTAATCACCATGTGCGGGAGGTGCAGGGCGACTTCTCCCTGCGTGCACCCAATGGGAGCCTCTTCCGACTCCACAGCATGAAGTAAACATGCTGTGAAGGAGCACCGCAGCTGTAAAAATACTGCAGATGAGAACAGCATAGTGAAGATGGGATTTCTTGAAATATTATCCACTATGCTTCTGCTGTACAACACAGCGTTTTGGACGCAACGGCAAGACGCTGCATCCAAAAAGCTGCATTCACTGATTGTGTGAACGCACCCTACGTGTGCAGCAGATATATACCAGAAATACCCAAAAATGATCAGAAAGTATTAATCACTGATCTTCATGTTTTTCAGCTGTCAAATGATACCATATCTCTTCATTTAGCAAGATTTTAAGTTTGCTATTACCTTGCCCCTGTGTTAGCTTCGAAATGTTCAAAGTTTTCTTTCACTTGGTGTTCTGCAGTCATTTTCTCACCAGTATGAGTTTTTTTGTAGCAATGCTTGCTATGGGCTTTTGCCAAGTACTTAATTATTCAACAAGGCATATTGTGTCCTATATATAGTGAGAGTACATTTGCCATATATTTCTAAAAACAATGTTTTGAAGTGTCCTGCTAGTTAAACATAACATGTGGACAGGGCAGGAGACAGGTAAGGGTGGTTTCACACTAGCGTTTTTCTGTATTGTGTCAGTATCCATCAAAATCCTGATGCATCCTGATCAGGTATGCATCCCTATATTTAGAATGGGGTTGCAGGGACATCAGGTTTTTAACGGATGTAGATGAGTGTGGCATTTTCATGTGCCGCATGGCTGCAGAATGTAGCATTTTTGGGGCTAAAGATTTTGCATGAAAAATCATGATGTGGCTGGATGCGGCACAATGTGTCAGAACAACACATTGCTGTCAATGAGGCCGCATTCACTCCAAGAAGGATGCGGCTAGCCGGATCAGTCTTCCACACTGAGCATGCCCTGACGCATTCTGGCATGCCTGGAGATATCTCTCTCTGCATGTAAAACTAATACAAACACATCATTCTTTGCCTGATCCTGAGCCTGATCAGACAAAAAATGCAGCGGTGGCATATGTTTTTACATGCATCAGTGGATGCAGATGCATGCATTTTCATCCTGATCAGGACACAATGCAGGTGAGAAACAAGCCTAAGCTGTGCTGCATATTTGAACAAATACTCTTCTTGTCTCATTCTACTACAATATTTATTTTTCATATATCTTTGCTTCATATATCTTTGGGTTAGCAAAAATTCAGTTGTTCTTGATCTGCACACTTTGCCAGTACCAAGCTATATCAATATTGTTTATTTCACTTTTGTATAAGGGTACCATTACACGTCGCAACATTGCATGCAATTTCACTGGCAATTTGCTGGTTGAAGGGAAATCATGGACACATTGTTCTATGTTGTTGGCGTGTACAAATGGAACAATGTGTCCATGATTTCACTGCAACCAGCAATTTGCCAGTGAAATTGCATGCAATGTTTCGACGTGTAACGGTACCCTTAGAAATCATAATGCTAGAATAGTTGTTTTACTGTTCATCTAGCGTCACATAAAATGCATTAAAAAGTTATCAAAAAGTCAAATGAACCCAACAATTTCATTTAGTGAAAACTTGACTTGACTTTAAGCGCTCAAGTGCAGAGTAAAAAATATAAATAAAACAAAATATTAGTAAATGTGATAAACTAATTTCTTATATAAATTTTTGGGTTGCAAAAATAGCCAACGCTAATAAACTATAAATTTACTATTGTCATAGACAATGTAGGCTGACAAAATGAGGACAACATGTTTACTATATGAAACAAAAATGATGTTTATCGCTCTAAGGAGCAGGTAATTTTTTGTTTTTTTTTGCATTTAATTGTTTTCCTACAACAGCCATAACTTTTTTTTATTTTTCCATTGATATAGCCATGTGAGGGCTTGTTTTTTGTGTAACAACTTGAGCTTTAGGATGACAGCATTTTTTTTATCATAGGATGCTGTTGTAGCTGTTTTACTCTATCCCAAAAAATTATTAGGAGTTTACCAATGAGGTCCAAGTTGAGACTTTAGACCCTTAAGGCCGCTTTACACGTCACGATATCGAAAAGCAACTACGATAAAAAGTCACGTGGTACGGCCGTTGCAGTCAATATCGTTCGTGCGTTGTGTGGTGTAATTGGGCAACGCAACTCAAAAATGATACAACTACGATATCGTATTTGAATTGTGCATGCTCTTCAACCGTGCAATATTGGCTAGGCGATCTGGCAGGATCATGCTGTGTGACAGCGCAACTACGATTTGGAGTGCAACTTCCCCTATTCACTACAATGTTAATTGGTCGTTCCTTGAGTTGCTCAGACACAGTGTGAAAAAGGGACGTACAACATCGTCGTTGCGTTGCCTGCCGATATCTCTCTGTGTAAGGCTGTCTTCACACTGCAGTTTTTTCACTGATCAGTGTCCATCCAGTTTCTGTGCCAAAACCCGGAGAGGAACCAGGAGAGGAACTTGCAGAGAAAAACTATAATTGAAAGATTGACACATGCTCTGAGTTTTGGAGTCACTCCTGGTTTTGGCACACAAACTGGATGGACACTGATCAGTGAAAAAACTGCAGTGTGAAGCCAGCCTAACATCTCCTATGTGATTTTGGACAAGTGCCAAAAACGTGCGCACTCCCATGAAATCGTATGCAATATCAGAACGATATTGCGACGTGTAAAGCGGCCTGTAGGTAATGAACACACAAAGAAAAGAATGCTTGAAGGTACCTTCACACGCAGCAATATTGCTAGGCAATTTTACAGGCAATTTGCTGGTTGCAGTGAAATCCTGGACACATTGTTCTATTTTGTTGCTGTATGTAAAATGGAACAATGTGTCCATGATTTCACTGCAACCAGCAAATTGCCTGTGAAATTGCCTAGCAATATTGCAGCGTGTGAAGGTACCCAAGGGTACCTTTACATGCCACAACCACGGCGAGAAATCTGATCGAAAATCTGTAGCCCCATCACCATCGCCGTAAAATTGCCTCGAAATTGTGGCATGTAATTGGGGAATTTGGTGGCGCCTGGTTCCGATTTCGCAGCATTGCTCCAAAATCAGAGGCAATCAAGAAGGTGAAATTCCTGGCTTTTGGCGTGTGAATGGGTGATAGGGATGGAATCTGGATCTCCTACTGATTTCTCGGAGGCGTGCCACAGCGTGTTGGAGACTGCGCCCCGTCAGCGATGATTGGTGGTGGCTATTGTCTTCCCATTGGCTGTCAGTTAACACCGCGCCATATTTGAGTGTGTATTGGTGCCAAATTCCGAAAAAAAATGGCGTCATGTATTAGCCAGCCTTCCAGCGTAGGCTGCCCAATCATAGCGCTATTGCGTTGTCCAATGAGCATGTTTGGGGTGCAGTGTAGACCAGTCTGGCATGCCTATGTTCTCGCCGCTCTGCACATGTACGCCCACATTGCTTTGGGGATTGCGGCGTGTGAAGCAGCGAGGGAAGGCGACCGGATGTTTCCCGCAGTTGGTGTGGCAACTTCCGGGGCGACACGTCGCCTTAGGTTTAAGGCGAAATTGCGGCATATAAAAGCGCCTTTGCCGTTCGGAGGCAACCATGAAAAATGTGCACGCGCACGTTAGGTTACCTCCTATCGCCGACAAAAATTGCGGCGTGTAAAGGTACCCTTAAGGGTACTTCACACACTGCAACATCGTTAGCGATATCGCTATAATGTCACAGGCTTTGTGACGTAACATCGACCTCTCCAGCGAGTGTGTGACATGCATCAGCAACCTGGCCCCAGCTGTGAGGTCGCTGATCGCTACACATCGTTCAGAATCATTTTTTGCTCCTTAGGGTACATTTACACATCGCAATATTGCATGCAATTTCACTTGCAACTTGCTGGTTGCAGTGAAATCGTGGACACATTGTTCTATTTTGTTGCCGTGTAAAAATGGTACAATGTATCTATGATTTCACCTCAACCAGTAAGTTGCAAGTGAAATTGCATGCAATGTTGCGACGTGTAAAGGTACCCTTAGTCTCCCGCTGGTCAGCACGCATCGGTGTGTTTGACACCTTAACAACGACATCGTTAGCGACTCAGAACCCGTCTACGTAGGCGTATTTTTGCGTTCCCTTTCCCGCCCCTGAGCTCCGATTGGTGATCGCTAGTGCATTCTGATTGGGTGGCTTTCACTGGGAAGGCAACTTAGTAGCGCTTCTGTCCTATGTTTCAAAGCTACTTTGTTCCTGAGCGTGCTGGTTTGCAGATCATTAGAGAGGTCTCCAGGCTGCGATATTATAAAGTCTATACGGTAGACATCATTTGGCGGTATCAAATTCTGATCTTTGTAGCGTTTACATTTTTATTTCTAAGACATTATCTGCAATCATAACCCTATTCTGCATTGTTGTCATGCTTCTACACTGGCTAGCAAATGGAGGGCTTGCCTTCTATCTGTGCAATCACCCATACTGGAGGCCTGTTTCGTATCTGTTCACATACATGGAACAAAGTTTTCCATGACATTTAACGTACATGTTTAATTATTTTGTTGCAACTTCTCTCATTTTTACATTGTATTTTTGCAGTTTGCACATCATGAATCATGCAGAGCGTGCTGTTGTTGATACTGCATTGCTCGTTGACGAATCTCAGTGACGAGATGATGCAAGGATGCTAGAGTTCCAAACGAAAGCGTCGCATGTGGACCAGAGAGTGGCTGCAAAAGAGGTCCAAAATATCCCACATCCAACTTCTGAGAAAGTTTCAGGAGAAGGAACCTCAAGATTTCCGCAACTACGGTATCTGCGGATGTCAGAGGAATCCTTAAAAATGTTGCTGTAAATGGGTATGCCACTCATTCAGCGGATCCAAAGGGTTAACAGAAAGTGCTGGGTTTCATAGATTCACCGCGCTGACCTCCAGTGAAGACAAATGGTACCTTTACACGCCGCCACGGCAGGCTGGATACATCACGCTACAGGCTACAAATGTAGCTTGTAGCGTCAATGTAGCCCGTCGTAGCGGCGTCTGAAGACGCGACGCTACAGCCGGCGACAGATACATCTGTTTATGGGCTCTGCTCGAAAACAGATGGCTATATCGCCGATGGTAGCGAGCTGTATCGGCGTGTAAAGAAGCAACGGAAGGGAACTCTGGACACCCGGGGCTGTAGCTGCAATGTAGCTAAGGCGTGACCTCGGCTCCATGTTACCGCGCCCCATGTGCGATCATTGGTGGAAGCTGCTGCATGACGATTGGTAGTCGCTGCATAGGGAGGCATATTTAAGGAGCTGACGAGTCACACTACACAATCGCTCGAGCGTGCTGTATTACTCAGCCTCCTGCGATGCCTGCCCAATCAGGATGTTATTGCTTCGTCCTATCAGCGTACGGAAGTCTTGTAATCCACAATTGGAGCACGCCTATGTGCTGTCCCTGCTGCACCAGGTCCGCCCATAGTAGCTGGTTGTAGCGGTGTGTAAATGAGCTACAGCTGGCTACTTGAGACACCCGGCGATGTAGCTAGCTATAGTTGTAGCGTGGCGTAGCGCACCTAGTCGCGGCGTGTAAAGGAGATGCGTTGACCGTTTGTAGCCATTTGAGCGTGCTCGTGCACGTGAAGTAGCGCGATGTATCCAGCCTGCCGTCGCGGCGTGTAAAGGTACCAAAACAGAGTGATGGATAAAACTCTGTTTAATGGGCAATTTGTCTACCGGTTTCGTGATCTCAGTTATCACTTCATCAGGGCATCCTGAGATCACGAAACCGGTAGGCAAATTACCCATTAAACAGAGTTTTATCCATCACACTGTTTGTCTTCACTGGAGGTCAGCGCGATGAATCTATGATACCCAGAACTTTATGTTAACCCTTTGGATCCTTACTCTTGCTGGACACCTGCTGCGACCATAAGAGAGAGCGGAGTTAGTTGGTTGTGACTTGCACAACCAAATCAGGTGAGTCCTTCCACTAAAGGGGGCACTGAGGTTATTGGTACAAAAGGAAATTACTCTATGTGCTCTCCATTTCCCTTTTTACTCATTCAGCGGAAGGATACACTGATGCGTGCTGCTGTCCCAGCAGACGAGAGATTGGAAGTCACGCTGAGATTCCTGGCCACTGGACGCTCACTGCATGACCTGCATTTGTCAAGAAGACAAGAGGGGGGGTGTAGGTAGGCACAGTCACGCGATCCACCAGTCACACGTAAATAATGAGCAGATGCTAGAGGGAAAAGAAATGTGTTTTTCTAGACCGGGATCAGGGAATGGACACTCAAGAATGTGAATATCTACAAGCAAATTTTATTGTACAAATATCAAGAACTCTGAACAACATGAAAACACATGTTTAAAAACAATTAAAAAGACAGTGTTGCAAACACTGTGCAAGACCATAACCTATGCCCTTTAACCAAAGCTATAATTATGTTATACGTAGGCTCAGCAAAAAAAGCCAATCAAATGGTGGTAATGGTTTCAAGACTGACACACTACAATAGTGTATAAAGAAATGCTGTTATGCAATTCAGGAGCAACAGAGTATGGGTAGTGCTAGGTACAATGCAGTAAGATTTTGAAATCAAATGGGAAAAAGGTGTCCAGCAGGACGTACAGCAGGATGATCTATATGCAAACCAAGATGATGGTACTGACCCTGTAATGGGAAACAGTGCAACGTAAGAGTCCAACAGAACGATGATATTATCACAATGTCAAACCTTCAAGAACATAAACAGGCTGTGAGCACTGTAAATGCTCATCAGAAACAAGATACAGTGCCTGGGAAAGGCGTTCTAAACATGGACATTGCTAGATGAATTGTATATATGACCCTGGTTGGCAAAATAGAGATAACCATAGTCTAAGGCCTCAATCAGGGCAAGTTGTTAACAGATATACACAGATCGCTACATGCAGGTACCTAGAATAACACACAGTCTGTCAGATAGCCTGTAAGGCCGAACTTGGTACATTAACAGCCAAGATTCATCAGTATGTGAGCTAGGTTAGGGCATAGGCAGCTAGGGCATGTCCTTCTGATGCGTATAGCTGCCACTAAGGGCAGCTTCCTCAGTGGAATTCTGCTGTAGCCTCTCATGTGTCTAGTATTTATATGCAGCAGCTGGAATGGAGGCGTCCGTGTGTATTCCGGCACCCGAGACCGGAAGTGATGTCTGTTGCGGGCGCCGATGCAGGAAGTATATGCAGTTGTCGCTATGCAACGGTTGTGCGTGCGCAGACCGGCCGGTCTATGTTTCGCTGGTTGCCAGGCAGTAGGAACGTCCTGGCAGGGGGCGGTGATTTATTAAGAGCGGGTAGATGGAAGTTTTTAGTTTTTTATAGGGTCTGAGCGATGCAAATCTTAAATTTTAAAACACATCACTGGTAAATGAGGTGAAAAAGATCATTAGGAGAAGGGAAATTATTGTGTTTTAGTTTCAACCGGTAGTGAATGGGAAAGTGGAAGTATAATTAGTAGTGATGAGCGAGTATGCTCGGCGCGACTCGGTACTCGCACGAGTATCTCGGTACTCGGGGTGCTCGGCGAGCACCGAGTACTGCCGAGATGCTCGGACTGCTTGGTATTAAATAGCGATCTGAGACACATACACTGCTCCCTTCAGTGCACACAGGGAGCTGGCACCATACAGGGAGCAGATTAATTGATAGGATCCCTCTGGGGGCCACAGCAAGGTGTTATATGCTGCGGCGATTTGAAAAAGCCCACCCTCCCGCCCCTTTTCCGGAATTACTCGTTTTATAACCGGAAGTCTGTGGGCGGAGCCTGTCACTCATTGACTTACATTGGGCTCGGTGCTCTGGCCGAGTACAAGAGTATCTTGAGATGCTCGGCCAGAGCACCGAGCACCCGAGCATTTTAGTGCTCGCTCATCACTAATAATTAGTTATCACTATATAGTTAATAGACCTCCAAGAAAGAAGGATTAAGAATTGAATACTGGGCATACAGGAAGTGCCATCCAAGGATTCTGAATCTTCTTAGGGTACCTTTACACACCGCAACCGTGGCAAGAAATCTGACCGGCAATCTGTAGCCCCATCACCATCGCCGTGAAATTGCTTTGAAATTGGAATTTGGCCGTGATAAAAAAGGTTGCGTCTGGTTCCAATTTCACAGCACTGCTCCAAAATCAGAGGCAAACATGAAGGCGAAATTCCCGGCTCTTGGCGTGTAAACGGGCAACTGGGATGGAATCTGCGCTGCCTACTGATTTCCCGGAGGCGTGCCACAGCGTGCTGGAGACTGCGCCCCATCAGCGATGACTGGTGGTGGCTACTGTCTTCCCATTGGCTGTCAGTTGAGTAAACAGAAGGTTAGCGCTCGGATTACAACCAGGACACTGCTCTCAGTATATTTACCTTTAGGCTTTATTAAAAGAGTGTAGAATTCCAATTCCTCCACAACGCGTTTCTGCGCTTAGTGCGCCTTTCTCAAGTGGTTACCACTTGAGAAAGGCGCACTAAGCGCAGAAACGCGTTGTGGAGGAATTGGAATTCTACACTCTTTTAATAAAGCCTAAAGGTAAATATACTGAGAGCAGTGTCCTGGTTGTAATCCGAGCGCTAACCTTCTGTTTACTTCACTGCACACGCCCCTCGCCTTCCCCTCGGGGAATCGCGGCTCTGAGCAGCACGGCTCCCGGACTCTGCTCGTTTCAACACCTTAGTTCCATCTTCGTGCTCTGAACCTGCCGGCTCGCACGCCTGGGGAACCCAGCACAACCTGGGCAGCGGACCCGCTTATCATCAGGACCTTAACAGCCCTCTCACCACACGGCAGCCAGCCCTTCAACATCGGACACGGACCCATTAGGATCACCTTCCACCTTCCTATCCTAGGCCCGTCTGATCCAGCGGTTCTAACAAGCTGTCTCCCCGCCTGCCAGTCAGTTGTGCGACCCTGGCACAACCTAAACAGGTGAGCACTTGGTCATATTAACCGCTCTCATTAACCGCTCAGCAGTTTGGCGCAACTTGTTTTATTTTTTCATTGGCTGTCAGTTGACACCGCACAATATTTGAGTGTGTATTGGTGCCAAACTCTGAAAGAAAATGGCGTCATGTATTAGCCAGCCTTCCAACGCAGGCTGCCCAATCATAGCACTATTGCATTGTCCAATGAGCATGTTTGGGGCGCGGTGTAGACCAGTCTGGCATGCCTATGTTCTCGCCGCTCTGCACATGTACGCCCACATTCCTTTGGGGATTGCAGCGTGTGGAGCAGCGAGGGAAGGTGACCGGATGTTTCCAGATGTTGGTGTGGCAACTTCCGGGGCGACACATCGCCTTAGATTGAGGGCAAAGTTGCGGCGTGTAAAAGCGCCTTTGGTGTTCGGAGGCAACCATGAAAAATGTGCACGCGCACGTTAGATTGCCTCCTATCGCCGCCAAAAGTTGCGGCGTGTAAAGGTACCCTAAAGGTACCTTTACACGCCGCGACGGCAGGCTGGATACATCGCGCTACAAGCTACAATTGTAGCTTGTAGCGTCCATATCGCCTGTAGTAGCGGCGTCTGAAGAGGCGACGCTACAGCCGGCGACAGATACATCTGTTTATGGGCTCTGCTCATAAACTTAAGGCAACATCGCCGATTGTAGCGAGCTGTATCGGCGTGTAAAGAAGCAACGGAAGGCAACTCTGGACACCCGGCGATGTGGCTGCCATGTATCTAAGGCGTGACACAGTCGCCATGTTACCGCGCCCCATCTGCAATCATTGGAGGTCGCTCCTGCTTTATGATTGGTAGTCGCAGCATAGGGCGGGATATTTAAGGAGCTGACCAGTCACACTACACAATTACTCGAGCGTGCTCTATTAACCAGCCTCCTGCGATGCCTGGCCAATCCTGATGATATTGCGCTGTCCTATCATCATACGGACGGCTCGTAATCCAAGATTGTTGCACGCCTATGTGCTATCCCTGCTGCACCGGGTCCGCCCATAGTAGCTTGTTGGAGCGGTGTGTAAACATGGTACGCTACGCTACAGCTGGCTACTTGAGACACCCGGCGATGTAGCTAGCTATAGATGTAGCGTGGCGTAGCGCACCTTGTCGCGGCGTGTAAAGAGGGTGCGTTGACCGTTTGTAGCCGTTTGAGCGTGCTCGTGCACGCGAAGTAGCGCGATGTATCCAGCCTGCCGTCGCGGCGTGTAAAGGTACCTTTAGGGATAAAGGGGGAAAAAGAGGAAAATGGTTTATTATACATTAGCTGAATAACTGTATAGTCCTGGAATGGAGAAAATACTGTCATTGGTGAAAAAGGAAGAAAAGCCCCTACATGGATTGTGCAGGGATCAGGAACATGCCTGTAAGGAAGAGTATTATTATCATCAGTAAATTCACCTAGGATTAACACTGGTGCAAAATTCCATCCTGAGGTAGCCCGGGAAAGGTCACAACACAAGATGGAGGTGACCCAATAAGAAAAAGGCAGGCTCCCTTTGGGGGTGAATGGTAACAGTTACAAACAAACAAGAATAGATCCATAACACGGCAAATTCAAGATTTCCATGTGTGAAGTCCTCCTCCGAAGGAAAGCCCGGATTGGTTGTCCCTTGACTATGGAGCCAGACAAATTTCACCACAAGCGTCCTTACTAAGGAGCTACATGCGGTTTGAAATCGAGGGACTGGCCGCGCTTAACTAAGGGGGAGCGACCATGAGTAACCCGGTTCCCAACAACGCGGTACTCCAGCAGCAAAAAATACCTCCCGATGGACAGCAACAAACCGGCGGTATGCCACAGCAACCCGCTCCGATTATGCCGATATCCCTGCCTTATGTTTCGAATGCGACCTGGTTACCTAAGTACAGCGGTACACCCAGCACCTTGGAGACATTCCAGAGGAAGATATGCCAAACGCTGGACATGTATACTATGACCGGTAAGCAGAGAGCTTCAGTTGTTATGGGACAGTTAATGGGCGCAGCCGAGCTGCAGAGCCGCAAATGGCCTGTAGAAACTCAGGAATCTGTGGAGCAGATATTCGCTAAATTAACCAGGGTTTTTGAACGCCATACCGAAGCTGAATTAAGACTGTCATTCTATCGTTGTAACCAAGGGGCACAAGATAGTGTCCTAGATTATTCACTGCGATTGCAAGAAGCATTGAGACTGTTAAAACAAGTTGATCCAGATGGTGTCAGAGATGAGAACAAAGCGTTAATTGGACAATTTATTGTGGGCCTTAGACTATCTGAGGATAGAAAGCAAGCAAGCTGGTGGTCCATACAAAATCCTGGCGCAGAGTTTGACACTTTGAGAGACTTAACAGTGTGGGGACAACAGCTCGCCGCCGTGCCTGCCCCCGATTCACAGCAGCAGCATATTGACACCCCTTCCATGCCGGCAGCAGCATCTCCAATACCTGCAGTTTAGTCCAGTGCACAGACAGCAACACCTGACCGGTTTGAGCAACTGTGTGCTAATGTAGAGCAACTAATGAAGGACGTGGCCAAGCTACAAGCTGGGAGAAGACCCAAGACAGATGCAAGGTCATTGGACAAGATTCAGCTCGCCGACAGCCCTGACGACGTCCCGTGGATGAAGAGAACGACACAGCCGCCGCGAGAAAAACCTGCAGACCGCCGAAGTCCCGACAGACGCCACACCAGTCAGCAGAATGACTTAGGAGGACGTACTCAACAGTCCCGTCCTTTAAACGGGCAACCCCTGGGCGAGAAGGGCCAACCCCAGGAGTAGACTGTCCAGGCCCAACAACCAGCTGGGAAAACAAGTATGTAGGAGACTGTCCATACCTACCAATCGTCATCGATGGCATCGCTATATCCGCCTTGATAGACACTGGATCCCAGGTGACAACCATCCTGAGTATCCTTTACAAGCGGTTCTGGCCAGATGTTACGCTGGAACCCCCTAACCCTGATCTGAACATTGAAGCCACTAATGGTATTCTAGTTACAATAGAGGGACAATGGGAAGCTACAGTAAGGTGGGGAGGGTGCAGCTGAAGAACCAGGGTATCTTAGTAGTGCAGGATAAACCAAACAACAAGGATCCCTATGTAATACTGGGTACAAATGTTATGGTTAAATGCATCGATGAAGTGTTGTTCTTACTCCAACAGAGTGTTGAAGCTGGTAGACCCAGAGAGAGGAGAGCCATCCAAAAGCAGATCCGAGCTCTGGTTTATCAACAAAGGTAACATTGTCTAATGGTGAAATTGGCAGAGTACGAGTCACAGATCCCATTCCAATTGTGGTCCCACCCAGAAGTGAAATGATGATCTGGTGTCGAGCAGCCATAGGCCTCAGAGGGCAGGACTACCAAGCTGTAGTAGAACCTGTAATGTCCGATAGTAGTCCTACGCTCTTGACAGCCAGAGGGTTGGTCGATGTGAGAAAAGGGAGAGTCCCCGTATGCATATAAAATTATGGTGATGACAAGGTCAGACTGCCTAGATATGCAACTGTCGCAAAATTATACCAAGTTAGAGATGATGCTATCATTGATGTAAAATCCTCAGCACAAACAGTCACTGATGAACCCCCTCACTCCAAAGATCAGTTAGAGAAATGGTGTCAGGAGCTCAGTGTAGGAACTGACAATACACCTACTCACCAGAAAAATGAGTATACCGGGTAGTTCGGGAGTATGAGCAAGTGTTCAGCAAACACCCACTTGACTTTGGGAGGATTAAAGGGGTACAACATCATATCCCCACAGGCAACCATGCACCTATCAAAGAAAGGTACAGGCCTATACCACCCGCACACTACCAAAAAGCAAAGGAGATGCTTCAGGACATGAAAAATGCAGGAATCATTAGGGATAGCTGTAGTCCCTGGCAGCACCACTAGTCCTGGTTAAAAAGAAAGATGATAGTATGAGGATGTGGTAGACTATAGGCAAATCAACAAAGTCACCACAAGGATGCATATCCGTTACCACGCATAGAAGAGTCACTAGCTGCACTCAAATCTGCCAACTACTTCTCCACATTAGATCTTACTAGTGGGTACTGGCAGGTTGCCGTTGCAGAGGAAGATCGTGAGAAGCAGCCTTCACGACACCTATGGGCTTATGAGAGTTCAACAGTATGCCATTCGGGTTGTGCAATGCCCCAGGAACATTTCAGAGACTGATGCAGTGTTGTTTGGGCCACAAGAACTTTGAAACTGTCCTGTTATACCTTGATGATGTCATTGTATACTCTCAGACCTATGAAGACCACCTACAGCACCTGAGTGAAGTGTTCGAGTCACTGTCCAAGTACGGGATGAAACTGAAACCGTCCAAGGGCCACCTGATGAAACCCAAGGTCCAATACCTAGTACATGTGGTCAGTGCTAAAGGCGTAGCACCGGATCCGGATAAAGTAACCGTCATCAAGGACTGGCCAGCACCAACTTCTCACAAAGAGGTACGTCAATTTCTAGAACTGGTCGGGTACTACCGACGCTTCATCAAAGGTTATACCAAGATAACAGCACCTATGCAAGATCTCTTAGTAGGTCAATCCAAAAACAGCAAGATCAGGGGACCCCCGTTCCACTGGGGACAAGAACAGGAACAATCCTTCCAGAAGCTGAAAGACGCTCTCACTGGAGAAGAAATCCTTACTATCCTGATTACAATCTCCTGTTTTTATTGTATACTGATGCAAGCAATGAAGGCCTAGCTCAACGCCAGCAGGGCAAGGAGAAGGTGATAGCCTACGCCAGCAGAAAGCTCCGTCCCACGGAAAGGAACCCAGCGAACTACAGCTCCTTCAAGCTAGAGTTCCTGGCCCTGGTCTGGGCAATCACAGAGCGTTTCAAACATTACCTGGCATCCGCCCCGTTCACAGCTTTCACAGATAACAACCCTCTAACACACTTAGAGACTGCAAAGCTGGGAGCCCTAGAACAGCGTTGGGTAGCAAGGCTCTCAAACTATGATTTCACTGTAAAGTACCGGGCAGGTCACAAGAACGGCAATGCTGATGCCCTGTCCAGAATGCCTAACCTTCCTGAAGAGGGAGAAGACAGATGACCGGGAAGAGATTGAACTACCTGCTTTCCACCGTACGGGTACAGCAACGTGTCATCAGAGGGACCAGAAACGTGTAGAGAGGACCGTGAACCCTTAACCTCACCATGACTGGAAGGAGGTTTAAGCCAACGATCCAGATGTCAGCCTGGTAAGGGATCTGATCACTCAAGAACACGCCAACATGGACTCTGATGCCTCACAAACTGCTAAACGCCTATGGAAAGAGAAAGGAAGGTTGTTTGTCTACCAAGGTAAACTATGCAGAAGATACCTCAATCCTAGAACCCACGAACTCATCTGGCAGATTGTAGTTCCCAAGACTGAAGTCCAAATGATCCTTGAAGCATACCATGATGATGCCAGACACTTTGGATGGAAGTAGCTGGAGAGGCTCCTGAAGGATCGGTTCTACTGGGTCGGAATGCGAGGCTCAATTGACAAGTGGTGTAAGAACTGTGGACCTTGTCACCTATGAAGGAAAGACCATCTAACTCAGAAAGCTCCGTTGCAGCCAATTGTTACCACCAAACCTCTTGAAATAGTTGCTGTCGACCACGTGAAGCTTACCCCAAGTCGAACTGAGTACACTTACGCTCTCACCATTGTTGACCACTATTCAAGATTCCTGGTAGTCGTCCCAGTTAAAGATTTAACTGCAGAGGTAGCAGCCAAAGCGTTCCAGAGTTACTTCTGTCGCCCCCACGGGTATCCAGACCAAGTCTTAACTGACCAAGGGCCAGCCTTCGAATCAGCTCTGTTCCAAGAATTCTTAGGGCTATATGGGTGTAAAAAGATCCGCACAACACCTTATCATCCCTAGACGAACGGTTTATGTGACAAGATGAACCACATTGTCATGGACATGCTCAAGACCTTACCAGTTGACGAGAAAAATCAATGGCCTGAGAAGCTTCCAGATCTCGTGGACATCTACAACCACATACCTGTCAGTTCAACCAATTAATACACCTGATTACTTGATGCGAGCAAGACCAGGTAAATTGCCTATTAATTTACAGATGGGAACCATCGAACCCACAGAAGATTCTTCTGATGAAGATTGGGTCAGCCAACGCCAAGAACAGTACAGAAAAGTACAAGAAAGCGTAGAAAGAAACCTAGAAATCAGCAGAACCAATCAAGAAAAAGACTTTAACAAGCATGCCTCAGCTGAACCTCTAGCTACAGGAGACTTAGTGCTAAATAGAAAGAGAAAAACCAACAAATTGGATAACAGTTGGGAATCTGAACCCTACACCGTTATGCCATCACAGTATGACAATGCAAAAACTTGCGTTATCAGCAAAGATAATGGGAATACTATTGCAACTGTTTCAAGGGACTATTTGAAGAAATGTCCAGCACAGTTAATCCCACAAGTAACCAGTTATCCTACTGCAACTACAGAAGAAGAACAGAAAGAAAATCTAGTCCTTACAGACATTGGATACCTACCAGCAGACTGGCCACAATGCGATGGAGCATACATCATACCAGTTATGCATTTCTACCAGCCTGTAGAAACTCAAGCAATTCCAAATGAACAAGTCCAACCACAAGTTCAAGTGCAAGATATGCAGCCTGTTATAATGGAACCTGAGATTCCTGTAATCGGTGAACCTGCTAGTCCCACAGTAAGAGACCAAATTCCTACACAACTACCTACAGAGGATAGTCCAGTAGATTGGTTACGCACTTACTATGGCCTTACACAAAGCAGAAGTAGAACAAGAACCACTTTGTACACTACACCAACATCTTTTGAGACACCTACACTACGCAGATCCACACGTAGTACATTAGGACAAGCCCCAAACAAATTTGGAGAATGGGTTTAAAATGTAGTGGAACCATATTACCTGTAAGTGTTTGTAAATAGTACCCTGTTTTCAAAACCTGTAAAAAGTAGTGTACAGAAGGGTGGTGGAACTGGGCTCTGTCCCAAGTATATTAAGTTGGGGACAGAAAGTGCCTGGTAAGGTAAAGAAGGTTAGTACCAGCCTCCCAAGCAGAGACACCCGTAGGGAATGTATAAAGTTTAAATATGTGTGGACTTTACCCTGTTTTTTCCCTTTTCATAAACTTTGGACAATTGTCACAGGACTTGTGTGACCAAAACTTTACCTTTTCCAGCCTGCAGCAGATGGACTAGTGCCGTATGGACTGCTTTTCACCTTTTTCATATTTTTCCCTTCCTTTTTAGTGATTTTTGTATTTTTCTTTAAGACTCTGTCAATAACTGTTTATAAAATGCTTAGTGTTAAGATTGTAAAATAAACCTTTTCCTTAGCCGGGAGAACTGAGGTTAACTAAGGGGGAATGTGGCACCCTGGCACCTGTTGGGCACCACAGAATTTCTTGGGGCACGATTGGAGCAAGTAACAGCAAAGCAACACTCACAAAATACCTAACAACACCTTAGAACACCTGGTTTCACCCCGAGCCTCTAGGGGGAGCTCCACTGGTCACTTTGAGCCAGTTTCCCTTATAAATAGGGTCTTGGAGGGAGAAACTTCAGAGTGTGTGCAGTCGCTACAAGAGCTGCCAGCCTGTGTGTAACCTCCATCCTATGAGGGACACACTAGGCCCAATCAGCCAGCTAGCAAGTGAGGAAACCCTTGCAATTGGGGTTAGAGGAAAGGAGAAGACACCTCTCAGGGACAACGGAGTTACCTTAACTCCTTCCCTTGCCAAACCAGTTACTGGAACTGAAGCTGTGAGAGCTACCAGCCACCACAGAGAACCAGTATACAGCAACAGGGAGTCTAGCCCCCTGTTCCGTCTGAAGCACCTACCAACGAGAGCCCAGGGAAGAGTATTGATCCTGCTCAAACCCTTTGACAGTGCCCTCAGTGCTGCTAACCAGGTGAAGCAAATTCCATTGAACACACTGCCCGGACTGGCTGGATTCCACATCCACCCGACCTTAATCAGAGAAATAGAGAAAGGAAGCTTACTACAACTGCTTGCTGTGAACCTCCAGGAGTGCTGACTTCACTATCCCCGTCTGAGCGTACCTGAAAACCATCAGTAAAGGTACTTAAAAGACTTTGGTGTGTCTGTGTCTGACTCCTGGGCCTAACAGCAGTACTACCGCAGCTGCCTCACAACATCTTGTGCAGCTCCTGGCTCCGGGGACTCCCGCTCATCCTGTGGGGAGCGTCCCATCTTGCTGCCTAACATCCCCCGGAGGCCTAGCAGCGCCGGTACAGTTACCGGAACACCCGCAGGTGGCGTCACGAAGACAATTTATCCCCTACTGTTCAGCCATCCCCCCTTTTGATCTGGACCACTGGGCCCCACAGCCGCAGGTGCGGTTCCGTGACAGAAGAGAGTCAACGCCTGCGATGTGCAGAACCCGGCTACGGTGAGTCAGATACATGGGTGTTAAAAGGATGGAGGGCTGTCGTGTCCTATGAAGTGTTCTTTGTTTCCGTAGCCAGTGGTGCCAGTGGATTCGGGTGTGGAATCAGCCCGTCAACACCCCCGGTCGAGGAGGAAGGCCAAGAGAAACGGGAGGAACTCCAAAAACCATAAGTGTAAAACAAAAAACTAGTACGTCTAAATTACAAGCATGGAAAAAATTAGCCTTGTTAACTTTTATCATTCCCTCCGTAGAAATCCCGACATTGGAAGATCTGGTGGCTAAGAACAGCCGGATACGGGAAGCCCTGAGGCGGATACAGGAAGGCCGTGGACCAGCAACAAGTGATGCTGGAGAGGTATGTGGTGGCGACCCAACAACAGGGAGGCAGACACTAAAGTTTGCACGGACACATGTGCTGGGTCGGCTCTCTGTGTGTTATGGCCTAGTTTCTTTGTTTTTTTGAGCCCCAGATAAGGGCTGGCACTGTTGCCTCTGTTATGGCCTACCCAGCAGTGACCCGTGTCAATCGGGTGCAGGGGATTTTTTATATCCACGGCTGGCACTGTAGCCTCTGGTATGCCCCCACATAAGGGCTGGCACTGTAGCCACTGGTATGCCTCCACATAAGGGTTGGCACTGTATACATATTGAATATTTTTGTATGTATGTTGTATACTTTGAATATAATCTGTATGTATTTTGTATATATTTTGTATGTATGGTGTATATTTTGTATATCTTGTATGTACAGTATATATAGTTTGTATATATATGGTATATGTGTTGTATGTCTATTGTATATAGTGCATATAATCTGTATATATATTGTCCATATTTTGTATATGTGTTGTATATATTGTGTATGTATATTGTATATTATGTATATAATCTGTGCATATTTTGTACATTTTGTAGTTCTTTTGTTTATTTCTATGTTCTTCATACATTTTTATACAAAGAAAAAAGGGGAGACAAAGAGGCACAAATAGGTCTTATCGTTTTACGGATAAGGTAGTACTGTCATAGGTGTATGTGCTCACCTGATCCAGTTGTGTTTCCCCAAAACTGGTTAATTAGCTAAGACAGCTGCTGCTGGATCCACACTCCCATGTAACAGTGGTGATGAATCCAATAAAAAGACCAGAGAGAGATCGTGCTTTAGTGATCTGCGCTGCCGTCCCACCGTACCTGAATAAATGCCAGGGAAGCCAAGAGTATGCAAGCTGCTTCTTTATTCCATCCAAAGCGTTTTGGTACAGTACTTGTACCTTCCTCAGAGTTATGCTGCATGACTGTGACTCACCGTCAGCCCGTGAACTCCGGTTTAGACAGGCTGTAGCTCCTTCCTCCTTGTCACGGGTGGGCCGCGCCTGCCGGTAGCCGGGCCCGGTAGAGTGCAGATCAAAAGTGAAGACGTCTTGTAGGAACAGATTAAAGGGGTTAATTTATTCGTGATGCCACCTATGAGTAGTTTCGGTAATCGTTACCGACGCTGCGGAACCTCCGGGGGATGGACAGCAGCAAGATGGAACGCTCCCCACAGGCTGAGCGGTGATCCCCGGAGGCTGGAGCTGCTTAAGATGTTGTGCGGCAGCTGCGGTTACATTGTAGTGCGGACGGACAGTTCATAAGGAAGCACGGACACAGAAAGTCTCTGCAACGGGTCTTTACTGTAACCAGCAGGCAGTACATGGTATACAGTTCACGGGTAGTGGACCGGGTGGACTCAGCAGTGATGGTGTCCCTTAGAGATCCACAAGTGTTCCTCCATTCTAGCTAAGTGCTTTGCCATTGTCGCCCAGGAATACCAGATCGGGTACGGGGAGGCTGCTTCAATGCCCTATCCAAGATGTACGTTGTGGATGTTTTGGGGAGCCTTGGATCCCTCGGTGGGTACACCGCTGGTTAGACGACTGGAAGTTGGCTGGTGGTGGGGTGCTCCTGTGAAGCTGCTCCTCCACGCTTCTGGTTCGCCTAGCAGAGGTGACCTGCTGCCAGCTTCGGTACCAGTGAACCAGCTGTGAGTTGGGCACGGGGGTATTTTGGAACCCGTAGTTAGTGATGCCCGATCCCGGTTGTTGAGGCCTCAGGTGCTGACACCCGACCGGTTACGGCCCGGGGGCTGCACGAGGTGCAGAGCCCCTGCTCCTACTCCAAGTTCAAGTTCTCTCTTCAAGTTCTAGAATCCTACTCCTCCTGACTAAGTGTCTGTACTTCCTACACACTTCCCTAGCACTCCGCCCACCAGGACCCTGGGTTGGCCCTCTGTTCTAGGTTATGCATGCAGGGTTGGATCAAAAGTTAACCAGATCACTGCTGTGTCAGAGAATATTGCAGCTGCATTTATGGGAGCAATACCCTACTGTGACGCACTCGTTGCGGGGCGCCACAACTGACCAACTCACAGTCTTATATACTATCTGAATCAGGTTTCCCCGCCCCCAAAAAATCACATGTGTCATGATGATGTCAGAGTGGGGAGTGCCCAAATGACATACTAAGTAAACAATTCGGGGGAAAAAAACAAAAACACTTTGTGGAAATTGTAGTACAATCACTGTGTGAATACACAATTCAACAACCCATATAGATCCATAATTATCCAATATAACCAATTATTAAAAATAGTAATATCTGCAGAAATAAAATAGTATAAAACAATGTTTCACTATATGTATTAGAACCTGGTGACAAGAGGAATGATCCAATAGAGATATGATATTCAGTGATCTAACCTGCTGTGCTATTGTGCTTTATTGTGTATTTTTGTCTGCAAATTGGGAACATGTTTGTTATCCCAGTTATAAAATGCAATCTCTTATTGATGTAATCTTAATTTAGATTATGGAAAAATGAACCAATCTGGACATATTATATTTCTATTATCTTGTTATGGCGGGTTTACACGTTGCGATATCGGAGTTCAATTTCAATGAAAAGTCACGTGGTTCAATCGTTGGACCCGATATCGTTCCTGCGTTGTATGGTGTGAACGTCCAATACGATGCAGGAACGATGTCAATGCGATATCGGGGATTGAATGAGTGTGCTATTCAATGCTCCGATATTGAATGGAGATTGGAGCCGGATCGTGCTGTGTGACAGCCCAACTACGATGTGATGTTAAACGTCACCCATTCACTCCCATGTTAAATGTTCGATCCTGGGTTGGGGGGCGTAGACATCGCACGGACGTTGTATTCCGATATCGCAGCGTGTAAACCTCCGATGCGATGTGGGAGAAACGTGCACTAAATGCGCGCTCCCGCGCCATTGAGTTGCGATATCGCAACGATATTGAAACGTGTAAACCCACCTTAACAAATCCAATGTAGGTCAATAGAGTACTCATTCGGATCCGAATATTGTAACAGTTCAAACTATTCAGTTAGACCCCATTCACACTGCATGATTTCACTGATCAGTGTCCATCCAGTTTATGTGCCAAAATCAGGAGTGTCTCCAAAACACAGAACAGGTGTTAATCTTTCAATTATAGTTTTTCTCTGCAAGTTCCTCTCCTGGTTCCTCCCCTGGTTTTGGCACACAAACCTGATGGACACTGATCAGTGAAATCTTGCAGTGTGAAGGGGGCCTTAAAGATATCGGATCCTGATTATCTTACTACTCACTCATCACTAGAGACTACAAGACTGCTTAATTCGACAGAAAGTATACAGTGGGGGAAATAAATATCTGATCCCTTGCTGATTTTTTAAATTTGCCCACTGACAAAGACATGAACAGTCTATAATTTTAAGGGTAGGTTAATTTTAACAGTGAGGCTGCTTTCACACTGCAGTTTTTTCACTGATCAGTGCCCATCAGATTTGTGTGCCAAAACCCAGAGAGGAACCAATAAAGGAACTTGCAGAGAAAAACTATAATTGAAATATTGACACCTGTTCTGAGTTTTGGAGACACTCCTGGTTTTGGCACACAAATCTGATGGACACTGATCAGTGAAAAAACTGCAGTGTGAAAGCAGCCTAAGAGATAGAATATCAAAAATAAAAAATAAAATCCAGAAAATCACATGGTCTAATGGCCACTTTACACACACCAACTTAGCTGTCCAACGTCTGACCAACTTGCTGGTTACAGTGAAATCATGGACACATTGCTCCATTTTGTGACTGTGTACAATGGAACAATGTGTCCATGATTTCACTGCAACCAGCAAGTTGGTCAGAAGTTGGACAGATAAGTTGGTGTGTGTAAAGTGGCCTTAAGGGTACCTTTACACATCGCAACATTGCATGCAATTTCACTTGCAACTTACTGGTTGCAGTGAAATCATGGACACATTGATACATTTGTACACCACAAGAAAATGGAACAATGTGTCCATGATTTCACTGCAACCAGTAAGTTGCAAGTGAAATTGAATACAATGTTGCGACGTGTAAAGGTACCCTTAAGGTACCTTTACACGCCGCTACAGAAGGTTAGAAACCACCGAGTCGCTCGTGCACTCGTGCGTTTCAACGGTTCCTAACGGTACCCGATACCGCATTTACACGCCGCTACAAGGTGCTCCACAGAAGGCTTTTTCTATCACTGGAGGTACCGACGGGTGCCGCAGGTTACCTTCTGTAGAGCACCTTCCCCCATTTACACGCCGCTACCACAAGGGAATATGGGCAGACCTGAGGCAGCAGGGACAACACATAGGCATGCCACTGTCCGTCACGCCGCGCCCAAACGACAACCATTGGCCAACACAATAGTGTTCTGATTGGGCACGGCGCGAAGGGCTGATGGCGGAGACGTGACGTAGTAGTGTTTGGCTTGTTACACGGAATAAGCACTTGTGACGTGGCGGAGTGTGGTGATATTCAGCTAGGGGATGGTTATGCGTCCACAGGAGCGGTTTACAGTCAAACTCCGTGCATATTACAAATTAAGTGTTTGGGCTATGTGTGCATAGTAAAAGTGTTTACATTGTCACAATGAATAAGCGCTTGTGACATAGCGGAGTGAGGCGATTCTGCTAGGTCACGCTTAGGCGACACACAGGAGCGGCTTACATCACACAGTCTGTGCGTTTTCTAAACGAAGTGTTGGTCTATGTGTGCGTCTGGACAGCAATGTGTGAATAGAGCCCCAATGCAGATCGCATATGTGGGAACAGATGTCAATGACCACCTGACAGACAATATGATGTGCTGCATCAATGTGTTGTGTCGAGGTGACCCTCTGCCTACACCAAACCACAAGGGTTATGTACACACATTTGTCACATAAGCGGCCGTCACACGCAACGATTTTAAGCCCGATATCGTTTAAGCGATTTCCTTTTTGATCGCTTAAGCGATATCGTTTTGGCATCGTTGCATGTAATCAAGCGATTTTACTATGTAAAATCGCTTGATCGTGACATCGCAGATCTGAGCTCCGGAGCTCAGATCTAGCGATGAACGATGTCACGATCTGCTTCATCGTGGTGTGTGACACCACGATGAACGATCTCCCAGCGGCCGAGCCTATGCTGGGAGATGGTAACTATGGTACACGTCGGGTTACTAAGCGCCGCGCGGCGCCTAGTAACCCGATGTGTACCATAGTAACCAGCGAGATCGCGGCTCCACATCGCTGGTGAGTCTGTCTGTGTGACATCTCACCAGCGATATGAGCGATATTGTAAGCGATTGCACGTGATCGCTTACAATATCGCTAGCGATGTCGCCATGTGTGACGGCCGCTATAGACTGTTGACCAAATACCTTCACATAGCTCATGGCCACCCACACATATTGTGTGTCATACCCAGCCATAGGTGCCAATGTGTGTGATAGCACCGGCCACAACTCAAACCTTGATCACACTGCCCTTCATCCCCAAGTAATCAGGCTCACACAGAGTAATTTGGATCCAAGAAAAAAAAATGTATTTTTTTTAAGACACATTAAATTGGGAAAAAAAACACAGATACAGAATGGAAAGACAATGGACATTCAAACTTCATGTTACATTGTAAACACATAATATAATTTTGGGAAAAAACAAACACAAAAAATGATACAGTGTGCAGCACCAACATAACACAAATAAAACCTGAACTAACTAACTAACTAAAACCTGTGCACACAATTAAATAACCAAAACAAAACACCATGGTGCTGCAACCCTGCTGTTAGCACCATGGCCACCATTTTAGGAGGAACCAGAACCACCCACACTACACGTGCTGGTTCTGTCAGGCCACTGCCCCAGGGCCATTAAAGTAGGAGCAGTATGCATCTTTACTGTCCCTGGCCTCCTGCTGAGTGCGACCATGGCTCAGCGGCTGGAATGGCGCCACACCATGGTCGTCATCACACCAAGCCCCTGAATGGACCTTCCCTGTTGTGGCGTCTGCATTATCTACAGAACCTCCTGGTGTCTATCCTTACGACACAGGAAGTTATGCAGCACACAGCAGGCCAGCACTACCGCGTCAATAGACTCCTGTTTCATATGCAGAGGCGTATGAAAAACCCGGAATGTATTCGCAATGATCCCACACGCATTTTCAACCACACGGCGGGCCCGGAATAGCCGGTAATTGAAAATGCGTCGTTCAGAAGTAATGGTCCTCTGGGGATATGGCCGCAGTAGGTGTTCCTGAAGTGGGAACGCTTCATCCGCCACAAACGCAAAGTTGAGATGATGGCTCGTCTCTTATTTTGAGGGTAGGTTCAGCGCACCGGTCCTTAGTAGTTGTGCCAAGGAGCAGTGTGCGAACACCCCCCCCATCTGAGATACGGCGCCGTTCCAACATCCACGTAGAGGAACTCATAGTTCGCATCCACCAGGGCCATGAGGACTATACTAAAATACCCTTTGTAATTATAAAACAAAGAGCCCGAGTTGGGGGGTTTAGTAATCCTCTCATGTTTACCATCCAATGCCCCGCCGCAGTTTGGGAAGTTCCACCGGCTTTCAAAGCCTGGGGCTACTTCCATCCATTCTGCGGCTGTTCGTGGCAACCTTAGGAAGGATGGCCGCAGAGCACTCCAGATGACTTCACACGTCTCAGGGATCAGGCGGCTCAGCAGGGACAGGGATACACGTGACGTGTATGTGAGGGATGTCCTTGACTGCCCTGTAGCCAGGAACCGCAAAGTAATAACCAACCGCTCCTCAGCTGATACCGATCGACGCATGATAGTGTCCTGACGGCCTATCAGTGGCCCCACGCGCTCCAAAAGGAAGGTGAAAGAGTCCTCGGACATACGGAGGTAGCTTCGGTAATCATGCGGATTGTTATCCTCCAGCTCACGCACCAGCTGCATGTGGCCCCGGGTCTCCCGGCGGCGAAGCCAATCCCGGCTCCACAGCCGCCGTCGTCTGCGCCGCATCAACCTTTCATATCTGTCCTCCATCCACAGTTGCTCTTCCACCAACGCAAGAGCCACGATAGCATGTCGATCATGTATATTCTGAATCCTCGGTATCAGCACCTGTATATGATAAACAAAATCATCAGTACATACAGCAATATGGGGACATGTTTGCATGTAAAGAAAGCCACACAATACTTTGATTATACACTAGAGCAAAGCAGATGTAATCGCTCGTGTGTGCACACCACACATCCTTGGGAACCTTGCAAGGCCAACAACCACAAGTGGGCGCTAAACAAACGGAACATGCTCTCTGATCCGGGCCGACCATCCTTCTACACTTTATGGCGTGGCTGAAAGTAACACATCTGGACCTATCTGTGTTAAAAAGGGACATGTGTCACCACAAAGATCGGCTATACATGTCACACAAACAATGTAGCATACCATATCTTTAAACTTCAACAGTCATTAAGAATCAACGTACCACAGCCTTGCAGGGTGAGTAATCACAGATGACACGAACCAGAGTATACATGACTCATCCAGTAGTGAATTCGGGCCACATGTGTTTGCAAGGGGAGATCCACATCTACTCATTCTCTGCTGCCTCACGCCTCAAATCCATGTCTGATCCTAGCCATGTTGGTCCCAGTGTGTGTTCACCCAAAGCAGTATGATATTTTCTGTTCATTGCCCATCTGTACGACATTACAGTCTACATTCCAGCAGCCATTATCCTGCATGGCGAATGGAAACAAACACACAAAATTGTCAACTACAATATGCTAAAGTATGGCCAACACGTGATAAATACAGCAGCATGCTACGCTACTGTAGTCACCAAACTAACATCACATGTGCGGCCAATACAGTAGCCTATTGCGTTACCCAAGCCAAACATGCGCCTCAGCCCGCCACGCCGCTACAACCACGTCTGCACACAAATACTTACGTAATGACTTTGGGCAGCAAGTATAACGTCCTTCCGGCCCGAACAGTTTTTCAAGGAGCACAAACCAATCAGGACGCTTCAATGATACCTAATCAGCCTGAGCTAGGGGTGTTCACAGGTGTTGCCTGCTAATGTGCCTAATTGGTGTGTGCTGATTGGTGTGGGTGAGTATAAATTACCTGCAATGTCGACCAGCCCCTGTCCAGACGTCCATGTGCATTGAGCTAGTGGTGTCCAGTGATCCGTTCTCTGTTCGACTGACGGTAAGTTTTCTCACATGCTTTTTCCTCGCCATGCGTTTTCTAAATAGCGCTGATGCGTCTGCCACATGCCGCTTAGGCTGTGTTTGTGGCAGCAGGTAGCGCCATGTGCTTCATGCATATATTGTGTTCATAATAGGGTAAAGCCTTGCTACCTATAGGCAGTATGCATGGGCAATTCATTATTTAGACATGGTGATGTATTCCATACATTGTAGTGTTGTTTGTAGGGCATGTATCAGGGGCTGCTTGGACACTGTAAGTCAGGGTTACATTATCGCCCTCCAACATCTTAAAGTGAGGGCCGGGGGGGTATTGCCTGTCATAGTGTTGGGTGTCCATGGGTGGAAGGGGGAGTGGAGGATGTTGTTGTGCGCAAGCCTCTGCATCTGCTATTGTGTCAGACAGGCAGCCATAATTTTAAACAGCCCATACCTTTGACATGGTGCGACGGACCTACATGACACTTGTCCCACCAGGCCTGGTTCCAATTTGGCCCCTGCCACCATGGTCCCTCTCCCTCTGTTTGTTAATTTATTTTTACTTTTTTTTTTTGGGTTAAATCATCGTGTACCCATTTGCCTTTGTGAACATGTGTAGTGAAACATATCCTTCCAAGAATGGCAACCGTAGCTGATATATTGCACATGGACAAAGGGTGTCCCATATGCCAACAGACATGTTGAACACATGTTGGCCGCGTCAAAACACCTGCATATATCCACTCAATATAGTGTGTATTTAGCATGCATGTCTTAAATTTCCCCTGCTTGCTGATTTTTTTTTTCTTACACAAACAGATGCCTGAGAGGTACGCGCAATTTGCTACCGAGCTCCCCACCATGCATCAAGGACACGAGTGCCTGTGGCGCACAGCGCTGCCCGAATATCGAGACCAAGCAGCGCGGGAAGCGGCCTACAAGCCTCTTGTCGCTTTGGAGAATCGCTTGTACCCAAAGAAGGCAAGTGGTGGGACGCGGTGCAGATAGCGGACAAGATAAAGAACATGCGGGCAGCATTCACGCGGGCTCATAATGATTACATGAAGCGTCGGTCGGGGGCTGGAGGTGAGGAGGTACGTAAGCCAAAATTATGGTACTATGACCCCCTCACCTTCACCCTCGGCCACGCGAGCCCGCGTGAATTGCGGACCAGCGATCCCATCCCCGCGTCCCCTGTAGGCCCTGCCCAAGAGCCGTCTGTGCCGCAAGAGGTGGGTAATTGAGTTAGGGTGGTGGTCCACCATGTTTGCCCCACAGGTATGCTTGTCTGCATGCTTTTCCAAAAGACACTTCTATCTTTGTAGAAATTTCCTTTGTAACCATGTCTTTATTGGGTATGTGCCCTCAGTAGCGTTGCTCTCAATTTGTGAACTCAACCAAAACAGACCTTCTCCCTGTCCGGTACAATTAACTACCATGGCTGATCTGTGTATTGGGTCTCATATTATCCACAATGCTGATTATGTGTAATTTATCTTAGTCCCATCAACATATAGTAACAATGGAAGCCATACATGTGTCTGGCCTTTGGCCCATGAATTGTATGTTGAAATCATGATCAACATTGTTTAAATTAGTTCTGAAGGTAACGCTGAGGCACATGGGCTAGCAGCTTATTAAAGGCAGCTTAAATCTCCTGTGGTCACATACCCATTTTTCGTTAACCCCTAGTTAAGTTAAACGATGTATGTTTATGGCCAATTCAGTTTGATGGCGCAGGTGAATATACATCAAACGTGCAGTTTGTTAGCCACGCAAACCTTGATCCTTTGAGTTCTCTGGTTGGTGGTTGGGTGCTGGTGTGTTGTGTGGTATAGGGGATAGTGTTGGCCTGTGGCGAATTGACATCAATGATGCTGCTTAGTGGTATTGATTTTGTTTTTTTTTTCTTTTCTTTCCACAGGCCCCTGAGCAGCCCGGCTCCATTGAGGAGGAACATTACGCTGGTGAGGCTCACCCAACACCATCAGCGGGCGAGCTGGTGGGGGGAGCTAGCTATGTGGGTCTGGGCCCAGGGCCCAGCTCGGGCATTCGGCGAAGGCGAATACCAGCCCCACCTAACACCAAGCTGGGCACCTGGGCCAAAAGGGTCCTTTTGGACAAGCAACGGACCCACATCTCTAGTTACGCCCTCCACGCCAGCGACATGTTCAACAAGATGGAGCCGGAGCAGAGGATGATTGCTCAGCGGGTCATGGATCGTGTCCTTGAGGCGGGCGTAGATGGGGCCCTGCAATGGGAGTGTGCCATCCCACCACCACAGAAGCACACCCTTTGGCCCCTTGCGTCCGCCCAACAACAACACCGGGTGAGGAGACCGCCCCGGCCACGTACCCCAACTCCCCAACCAAGACGTTCCAGAAGATCGGGACACTCTCAGGCAGGGCGGGGCTGCCATGAGAGGGGGGGGTTTGAGGCATTGTCAGAGCCAACAGAGGAGGATGATGAGGATAGGGGACACTACTAGCCAATGCACTGAATTGGCCGTCTGGACTGATTTCCTTTTTGGCAGGCACATTAGCCATTTTGTAAAAAAAACTGGATTTGTGCTAAAATTGTGGCCAATTTGGCCTGTGACATTTGTTTGTTTATTTGTTTTTTTGTTTGTAAAATAAATATTTAATTTTTCCAACATGTGGCTCATCAATTTGCCGTCTAGCAACAAAACGGTGTTGACTGGGTGTATGTTTGTGGGCAAAATATAGGGGACATTATCCACACATTGTGGGCAATGGCGGGAGTGCAGGAACACAATGTGGCCTGGTAACATCTAGTAATACTTCAAAGAGGTCTACTAATCTGGGTCGTACAGTTAGGGACTCTACATGTTTATCAGCACAACATGTGTCTAGTGACATCAAGGAACACACATAATTTGTTTGTGTAAATTTTATTACCACAAAACATGTGTGACACACAGTCGCCACATTGGAGACAATGGTGTTTGAGGGTAGGAGTAGCCACAACACAGTCCCCATGGTCCCAATGTGGGACATTTTAAGAAAAGAGGCCAACAGGGTAGCCACAACACAGTCCCCATGGTCCCAATGTGGGACACTATAAGAAAAGAGGCCAACAGGGTAGCCACAACACAGTTCCCATTGTCCCAATGTGGGACACTATAAGAAAAGAGGCCAACAGGGTAGCCACAACAGTCCCCATGGTCCCAATGTGGGACACTATAAGAAAAGAGGCCAACAGGGTAGTCACAACACAGTCCCCATGGTCCCAATGTGTTACACTATAATAAAAGAGGCCAACAGGGTAGCCACAACACAGTCCCCATGGTCCCAATGTGGGACACTATAAGAAAAGAGGCCAACAGGGTAGTCACAACACAGTCCCCATGGTCCCAATGTGTTACACTATAATAAAAGAGGCCAACAGGGTAGCCACAACACAGTCCCCATGGTCCCAATGTGGGACACTATAATAAAAGAGGCCAACAGGGTAGCCACAACACAGTTCCCATTGTCCCAATGTGGGACACTATAATAAAAGAGGCCAACAGGGTAGCCACAACACAGTCCCCATGGTCCCAATGTGGAACACTATAAGAAAAGAGCTCAACGGGGGCAAAAACAAAAAAAAATGGCAACAGAAAAAATTTTTTGTCCAACAAGGACAACAGTCCTTTAGGGCAGATTAGCCCATTTATGTGTAGGGGTTCTGCCATGTCATGGGAGGCCACCATGTTGTTGCTGGAGGGCAGCCAGCATGGCAACCAACCGGGCCAGATCTTGTAGCCCGCGTCGGTGTGCCCAGTGTAGCCGTCTGGAGAACTGATGGTGGGCCCTGATGACGTCCTCCATCGTAGGGACACCTGTATTGTGATAAAATTCACATTTACATTCTAATAGTCCCTATGGGGGTTTGGTATGTTCAACAAACAAATATTCATGGGGTGATGGGGAGGCACTCAGACTCCACCCGGCAGCTCCAGCATGTTCTCCATCTGCAAAAATGGGTTAAGAATAATTTAAAAAAACTGGTTGCAAATCCTAATGACCACAAAACACAACACTGATTACAGTGTGCAGGCCATAGCCCACAACAAAACACACTTACCACCATAATCCTCCCAGGCTGGCACAATTGCTGCCTGAGGCATGTCCTCCTCCGGCCCAGCAGGGGATGCCAGCTCATCCTCCGGCCCTGCTGGATGATCATCATCCTCCGCCGGTGGCCCTGATGGGGAGGGCATCTCCTCCTCCTCAAGCCCTGCTGGGTCTTCTTGCTCCTCCTCCGCAAGCCCTTCTACTGAGGGAAGGTCCTCGTCCTCCGGACCTGGTGTGGAGGGCACCTCCTCTTCCTTATGCCCAGGGGACGGGCTATTCCCTAGTGGGGATGGGCTCCCAGCAGCCTCTTGAGGCGGTGGGGTTAGTCGGGTACCTGCGGGTGGTGCCGGGGGAGCATCTTCTGATGACGAGTCCTCTGCATCTGTATTTGAAAACACAGTAATTGAGATCTCAGAAGAAGGGTTCTGCACAGAGGTGTTTCCACATTTAGATTGTGGGCCTATGTGTTTCAATTAGGCCCGATATGGTGTTAGGTCATGTGCTATGCATGTAGTGTGTGTATGAGACAGTAGTATGGTTATTGTCTGTAGAGCAACTAACACTGTGGACTCATCTTTTGGCCAAAAAGACTGAGGTTAAGGCAGACATGTAGGCACCCCCTCAATATTCAGGTGACTATATGTTACCCCATTGCATGGGTACCGCTGTAGCCCACAGTCTCTTTATAATATGTTTTTCAACATATATGTGTATTTTGGTCCATATACATGGGCAAGTGTGTGTTTGGGGCCAACAATTACTCACCACGCAGCCTGGCAATCCGGGCACGGATGTCCACTATGCGGCCTGGGCATTTCTGCTTCAGATACGCTATTTTTTTTTGGATAGCTTTAGTGGTCCTCTCAACCCCCAGTTGGTTGAGCAGGGCCCGCTGGATCCGCCTAATGGTGCAGCAATTGCGCAGCCTGGGATGCCGGTGGTGATGGTGGCCCCAATAATCATACCGGTCACAATGGTCTATAAGGACCAGTAGCTCCGCCACCCCCCACGTTGCAGCGCGCTGTGTGGTGCCCATAACTGCACTGCTGTGTGCAGAGGAGGGGCTGTCACCTTGTAGGCAGAGTGAAACTGAAACCAACATCATGACGTCAGTACGGCCACTGGCGGGGCGACACAACATTCAAAGTCGCCGTACGCGCAGTGTGACATGGCAGAAACACTTCTGTGGCACCTACAGAACAAGAACCCAGGGCGGTGTGTACCGCAACCTTGTGCGCCGTATACAGCATTACTCCTTTGTATGTGGTATGACAATGTGCACACTATATAGTGCGCGTAGTGTGACACGGCAGAAACACTTCTGCGGCACCTACAGAACAACAACCCAGGGCGGTGCGTACCGCAACCTTGTGTGTACAGCATTATTCCTTTGTATGTGGTATGAGAAAGTGCACACTATATAGGACCATGCCGCACTATACTTTGGCCTTCCGCAATTGTGTGGCCGCGTAATTGTACTAATGTATCTGATCGTGCCTACGGCGCGTATCTCTAGTGCTGAAGTGACAGCTCATCCAAGATGGCGGCCTGTGAAGGGAGAGCCAATCGTAACACAGGATCTTCCACCAATGATTGCTGATGGGGCGCAGTATCCCGGAGGCTGTGTCATGCCCCAGGGAGTTCATTAGGTGTCGAAAAAACCTTCCTCTTCCTCGATTACACGCTGCTACCATCGGGTTGAAACCTACCTGTTTTTGAGCACTGCTGAAAGACAGGTGTCGACAGTGACCGGTGGCAACAACCTGAATTACACGCCGATACCTCGCGGTGTTTTGACGGTACAAGATACAATTGTCTCCGGCACCCGGTGGTTTCTAACCTTCTGTAGCGGCGTCTAAAGGTACCTTTAGTTATATAAATGTATTTAAATCTCCAGAGAGAAATAAGTATTTAATCCCCTCCCAACCATTAGGAGATCTGGCTCCTACAGACCAGTTAAGGTACCGTTACACGAGGCAATGTTGCCGGCAACATCGCCGAAAAGTGACGTAGGCATTGCTGTTGCCGTTGACATCGCCAGTGCGTTGCAACGTGTGACAGGCAATTCAACGGCGATAAGTTGCTTGAGCGGAGTTGCCAGGTTTATGAACATGTTCTGAAAACTGGCGATGTTGCTCTGCTAGCATCGATCTGTGTGATACCGCACTAGCGATGTTGAAAGCAACTTCCCCTATTCACTACATTGATAAGCATCACTTGCTGGGTTGCTCAAAACCCAGAGAACTAAAGTAGCTTTCAAAATCTTAGCTGCATTGCCTACGATATTTCTGCGTGTGAGGGCCGGTTTACATGTCGCAATACCGTTCCGATATTGCATACTATTTCACGAGAGCGCGCACGTTTTTGGCACTTGTCCAAGATCGCATAGGAGATATCAAACAGGGAGATATCGGCAGGCAATGCAACTACGATGTTGTACGCCCCTTTTCCACGCTGAGTATGAGCAACCCAGGAAACGACCATTTAACATTGGAGTGAATATGGGAAGTTGCGCTCCAAATCGTAGTTGCGTTGTCACACAACACGATCATGCCACATCGCATATACAATATCGTACAGCTGAAGGGCATGCACAATCTTCTAGCAATATCGTAGGTAGGTTTTTTCGAGTCGCATTGCCCATTTACACGACACAACGCCTTGAACGATATCAACTGCAACGCCTGTACCACATGACTTTTTGTCGATGTTGCATTGCGATATCGCGACGTGTAAAGCGGCCCAGACATCTCCAAGTCAAATCTTGGAAAAGTGCCAAAAACGTGCGCGCTCCAGTGAAGTTGCCGGCAACATCACAGTAACGTTGGCGCGTGTAACGGTACCATTAAGGCTGGTTTACACACACAGATAATTGTGCAGAGATTGTTCGCAGATCTCTGGTTGCAGTGAAATCATGGACACATACTGTTCCATATGCACATGGTCACAAAATGGAACAATGTGTCCATGATTTCATTGCAAGCAGACATCTGCGAACAATCTCTGCACAATTATCTGTGTGTGTAACTTTGGGAGAGAAGGAGATAAGTGTTAATGCAATAGTAAGAAAATGGAAGAAATATAAAATGAGTGTTAGTCAACATTGATTGCAAAACAAAACAAAGCTAGTACATGCTGACTGCATGATTGACCAGAAAATTCTTCTGTGATTACTGCAGGTCGTACCATCACACTTGGCGACGCACCAGCAATCCCGATAGCGATATGACCTGTCAGCATCGCGGGTAAGATGTCAAACAGTCAGATCTCACCAGCGACGCAACAATGATCCGGAATGATACAGAGGTCGTTGGGACCCTGTTTCTCAGACCTGTAGTATTGAGGTTGTTGGTCATTGTCCCTGTCAAACACACTGATGCATACTGCCTAGCAGGACCCCAACGATCAAAAATTGGTCCAGGCGACTCTGGCACGACCAGCGATCTCACAGCAGGGGCCTGGTCGCTGCTAAGTGTCAAACAGCAAGATCGCTGGCGAGGTCGCTGTTGCATCACCAAATTTGTGACTTAACAGCGATCTAGCTAGCGATCTCGCTTAGTGTGATGGGGGCTCAGACCTAACCGTGCCAGCATTAGCATAAAGTATATTATAACAGCTAAGTGAGGCAAAAACCACAGTAAATTTGACATGATAAACCAATTGTTTTAACTGCCATTGCACCATCCTAACGTATTTCACTCAATACATACATTAAACACCGAAGATAGGAAAATGCAGACCCAAGGAAGAAAATTAACCACTTTTATTAAATATTATTAAAATCATACATCATATTGAGGAATAAATCCCAAACATTGGAATAAAATAAATACACAAACTGGGGCAAAAGCTCATCTAATATGATATTGCTATACTGTCATTCCCAGCCTCAAGGGGAATGTCATAGTCATTGAGGATATTTATGATTGTGGCATTTTCACATTCAAGTAAACCAAGCTTTCTGCAGCAAGCATGTAAAATGTTACATTTGTCAAAATTAACCATGCATGGAGACTAGCCTAACCCGCCATACCCCGGCCGGACAATAACCACAGACACCAGGTTAACCTTTTTTAACTTTTATTGAGGGTCTCCAACAACCATCTCAAAACTTTTAACTTTTAAATGAGAAAGTTAATATATTTAAATTGGCCGCAGCTTGATGAAGGCTCAAAACCGCCTTGAAACCAGTGACTGTAAGCGTTCTGTTGCTGGCCATCCAGCACAGGTAATTTACACCTCCGTCACTCACTCCGCCATGGAGAAGCGAGGGCCAAAACCTGAGCTGCGACCCCCCACAAAGGAACTAAGGGTGTGCTCGATACCATCCTGCAAGTCTGATAAGAAGATATCAAGCCCTATATTATTTAAATGGACCCCGTCCCTGAGCATTAAACGGCTGGTATCCATCTCCAGCTGGTGGTGACGTATAGAAAATCCACCCTTCGAAGCTACAATATGTGACATCCTATTGTTTTATATCTGGGTCCAGGACTAAGACCACTTACATCAATATTTCTACAATATAAATTATACAGTGACCGGTGATACCAGGTATGTAAGGGAATACTGTTTATTTATTTATTTTATCACTTCAGGCAGCCATACACTCAAGTGTGTATCTTGACACTCTTGTCTCTTACAAAACCAGAGCACCTATGCACTGGCCCCTGGGTCAATTCTGTAAAGACATCACAAAGCACCCACTAACCTTGTGGAGACCAGTGGAGGATAACACTGCGGGCACCAGTCAAAGCACTCAAACATAGTGAAACCCAAGGTGCATTGCTCCCTAGAATTTGAATATGCAGATGAAGTCCATGGAGCCTCGGTTAAGAGTCTACAACATGGACACCAGCCAGTTATCCCACCAGGGAAGGACCCAGCCCAGGGTATTAGTAGCCCTTAAATCACTATCCAGCCCTTGCGAGCTTGAAGATATGGCACGGGATTTACCATGGACTAGGTATCCAACCACAGACAGCTGTTTTGTTGTTGTTGCCCCTCATCAGTGTGGCGCTGGGTGGGAGCAATGCTTGATAGACAGACATCACAAAGCACCCACTGACCTTGTGGAGACCAGTGGAGGATAACACTGCGGGCACCAGTCAAAGCACTCAAACACAGTGAAACCCAAGGTGCATTGCTCCCTAGAATTTGAATATGTAGATGAAGTCCATGGATCCTCGGTTAAGAGTCTACAACATGGACACCAGCCAGTTATCCCACCAGGGAAGGACCCAGCCCAGGGTATTAGTAGCCCTTAAGTCACTATCCAGCCCTTGCGAGCTTGAAGATATGGCACGGGATTTACCATGGACTAGGTATCCAACCACAGACAGCTGTTTCGGGGTTGTTGCCCCTCATCAGTGTGGCCCGCAGTGTTATCCTCCACTGGTCTCCACAAGGTCAGTGGGTGCTTTGTGATGTCTGTCTATCAAGCATTGCTCCCACCCAGCCAGCATCCTGCGCCACACTGATGAGGGGCAACAACCCCGAAACAGCTGTCTGTGGTTGGATACCTAGTCCATGGTAAATCCCGTGCCATATCTTCAAGCTCGCAAGGGCTGGATAGTGACTTAAGGGCTACTAATACCCTGGGCTGGGTCCTTCCCTGGTGGGATAGCTGGCTGGTGTTCATGTTGTAGACTCTTAACCGAGGCTCCATGGACTTCATCTGCAATTCTGTAAAGAAGCTGTGAAATTTATCCAAATGTGCCCTCATAAGTGTGCAAAGCTCTCCCAACCTATAGTTGGCCAAATCGTTTCCCCCTGCATGAATGATCAAAACCACAGGGCCGGGATCAATCCTTGAGATTCTGACTACCTTGGGAAGCACTTGTGCCCAAACCAGCCCCCTGGTGCCCCTCCAATTTGCGCTGACGTCGAGGAATCCCAACGCCCGACCTCCGGGACGAGTTTCAGCATGACGTGCAGCCCAGTAGACGTAAGAGTGGCCAAGGATCCACACGTTCGGCCGAAATCCATCTACAAGAAATCTGAATTAATATCACTTCTCACACTTCAGAAAAACAATACTGCTAGACTGGCAACGTTGTGCCAAAATTTTTTTTTTGCGAGGGAACAATCGTCACATCAAATCAGTTCGAATGTATCTGCGAAAACATTCGGACTTCCAACGGCCCACCCTCCTAGTCATCTCATCCGGGAGCCCTGCGCGCGCGACACCTCTGTCGCAGCGCCTATGCGGAATGAGTGCATACCATACTCCTCCGGGCAGCAGCCCGAGTGTCGAAACGCGTTGTTCAATATAAACTTAAACTGTGATGCAGTAACCGAGGACCCGTCCTCGTGAGAAAAATAATGCTGGCCGTGAACCATTACCGACGCGTAACGACTAATTAACGTGAACGGGCACACCGGGCCTGAGATGGCAAAAAGAGGGAACCACACTCCCCGGCCAGCCTGGTCCGTTTTCGACTGTCGCAACCGTATTCGCAGGCCTTGTTGACAGAAAACGACGTCGCCGGCGTAAAGGCCCCCGACACCATTTGAAGATTTCGGAACCAGTTCACTCAGGCGCATAGCCCCGAAAAATGCCAAACCAAAAATCGCAGAAAACAGGCTTGCTTTGTAATCCGACGCACAAACCGAGGGCAATGCCCCCAACAAGCATTGCAGTAAAGCAAAAGAAATCGGCGCCGCGCGTCCGGGACACGACGTTCGCGCTGCCAGCCCTTCATCACTTGAGAAACCAAAAAATGTTTCGTAACGTCTGGCAAACCTCTCAATTTAAGATGGAAAGCCAAACCGGACAAGCGGTGTTGCGCCGTGTTCCCGGCCATGCCGATCGATTGCAAGTTGGACAAGTACTGCAGTACATTCTCAACGGTGCAATAGCAGCTTGCTTGGGCGCACACACCCCCCAGCAGGTCCACCCATTCCTCCCAGGCCTTACCGTAAGCTCTCAAAGTTGAAGGAGCAAGCGAAGCCCTCACCAGAGGCATCAAGGGCCCGAAGGAATTTGCCATACCGATTCCGGGAACTCCAAACATTTCTCGTCCGCCGTTGGGAGCAGCTCCCTGAACTTCTGGAATTGAAAGCGAGACAAAGCATCAGCAACCGAATTATCGACGCCCGGTACATGCCTGGCTCTAAACCATATGTTCAACTGCAAACAGCGAAGGACCATATGCCACTACAGATTTATCACCGGCGCGGAAGACGAGGACCACTACAATCGGGAATAGCTCCAACAACGTCAAGTTCTTCGTCCAGCCGTTCAACTTCCATTCGTCAGGCCATGGCCCTGCGCACCAATGAGAACCGAAAACGACACCGAAACCCGAAGAGCCAGCGGCATCGGAGAAGAGGGAAGTGTCGTTAGATGACGCCTCAGCCGTCTGAAAACAAGTATGGCCGTTATACGCCGCAAAGAAAATTTCCCATACCTTCAGGTCATCCCTCAACGGACGCGTTATTCTTATCCAATGGTTGGCAGATTTGACACCCCTGGTTGCCATGCTCAAACGCCGTGAAAAAATTCTACCCATTGGCATTACCCTACATGCGAAAGCCAGCCTTCCCAGCAGGGATTGGAATCGCACAAGGGTGACTTTCCTCACGGATCGGAATTCCACAATTAGTGAGGATAATTTGCTGATTTTCTCCGCAGGAAGACGGAAAACCATCACCTCGGTGTCAATTTCAATGCCCAGAAAAGAAATCTTTGTGACCGGGCCAACTGTTTTACCCGGGGACAAAGGTACGCCGAAATCGCCACACAACTCCTGAAAGGAGCGAAGGGCGAGGGAGCAGGATTCGGACGAAGCTAGGCCTACAAAAAGGAAATCGTCCAGATAATGTGTAATGGACCTGACTCCCGAACGGCGACAAGCAGCCCATTCCAAAAAGGAGCTAAACATTTAAAAGAACCGGCATGAAATCGAACAGCCCATAGGAAGGCACGTGTCGTAATAGTACCCACCGTCAAAAAAACAGCCCAGCAAGTGGTAACAATCAGGGTGCACGGGAAATAAACGGAAAGCAGAAGCCTCATCCGATTTTGCCATTTTGGCGCCCGGGTCCGCCTCATGCACTAGTGATACAGCCCGGTCAAAAGGGGCGTAACTCACTGACGAGTATTCCTGAGGAATGCCGTCATTCACCGACGGCCCAGGGGGTAGGACAGATGTTGAATCAGACGGAACTCACCTGGGTCTTTTTTGGGCACGATACCCAGCGGGGAGACCCTTAAATTATAGAAGGGGGGGAATTGAATGGGCCGCACATGCGGCCTAACTCAGTTTCTTTTAGACGTTTTTCTGCCAAAACCTGTGGCAAATCTCTGGCTCACCTCAGGTTTGGCGCAAAAGAGCCCTCTCTAGAAAACGTGAAAGGGATGAAAAAACCGACCGTGAAACCTTCCCGCAAGGTGGCAGCCGCCTCCTTATTGGGGTACAGAGTTAACCATGGGTCCATCGCGGCCACGCTCACCGGTGTCCTTCGGGTCACCTGGCATGTGGGGCTTGCTGGACCCACTTCTAGGCTGCTGCTTCTGGCATTTTGAAGCAACATGTCCTCCGCCACAGATAGAGCATTCATGCTTGTATTTGCATGATGCCTGGTATCGGCAATGTCCATCATTAAAGAGCCAACAATAACCCGGTCTACGCACGGCCACCGCCCCTGGTGCGGAACCTGTGGAGGTGGCCTGGCCTGAAAAGGGCTGTGACGCCTTTTGGGACATCATAAGGCGCAGCCATGAATCGGTGGCCTTCACAATCCAACCCAGCTAGGGGTTGAGCGCCAAACGTCGGTGGAAGTCCTCGTGGTACTTCCACCAAGCCATACTGCCATGTGATTTATAAGAATTATAAATCGTATCGGCGTACGTGAACAACTCAGAGCATCGCTCCGGGTGTCTTTGGCCCATTACGCTCCCAAGCACACAGAAGGCCTGTATCCAGTTGTTCATGGTCCTTGCCACTTTGGGCTTACGCTCAAAAGGCCGGTCTGCTGTTTTTCGCTCCCTATCGACAGAGCTCTGTTCGGTGGAAACCAAGGACCATATGTCCACGTATTCATTTGCCCAGATCTTCTGGGCTACCTCAGGGTCCAAATGGGACCCTAAGGGTGGAACCCCATAAAAAAGGTGTCTTTATGCAAGTCCGGTCGCACTGGCTCAGCGCACCGCTCCGCCGATTGGAGCGCCTTTGGATTAATCAGTATCTTGTTAGCTAATATATTCTTCAATACATCAAGCACTCCCGCCCGCTGTACCGCCCCGTCCCAAGCCCCGATATAAGCATACTCACCGGCTCCTGTAGCCGCGGGCAATGCAACTTGAGCTGCTGGCTGTTGCTGCGGGACGATCGAGCGAACTGTACTGGTCCTGGTGGCGGACAGCCCATCCGGAGTGCGACTGCGCATGGAGGCGTTCCGTGAACCTCGAGGCGGATCTTCTGAGGATGAACGGGAATAGCTGCGGCGTGATCTCGACCCTCTCCTTCTGCTTGGTGACCTAGAACGGCTCCGGCTGCTGCGATACCTGGAGTGACGTCGGTGATGCGAGTGCTGGGAAGCCCGGCACCCACAGCTGTGGCAGCTATGCCCCCGAGCGCGGGAACGAGATCTAGACCTTCTAACTTTGCTATCGCTCCGTCTATTGGTGACACGGGCCTCGTGTACCGGCACTACAGGGTCTGCCCCGTAGCCCTGATCCGAAGGTGCCCGGCGGGATGTGTCTGTGTCCACCGGCCCCAGAGAAGACTGGCCCTGCAGGACCGACACTGTTGTCTCCCGACCCCTTGCAGCTTGCAAGGGGTTCAATAGTCTCTCCGCTTCCAAGCCTACTGCCTGCTGAGATGATGGAGGTGTAGGGAGTTGACCCGGGGGCAATTGTGGCTGCATTATGGCCCTGATGATGTCCTCTTGGCTCAACTCGGCCAGTCCTTCCAAGCCCGCTGCCTGGTCCCCCGGTGCGCCTTCCGTGCCCATAGAACCGCCCATGGTCTGACCCGTGTTATCCCTTCCTACACTAATTGGAGAGGAAGCGGAGGCAACCTGTGTGGGACCCACCGGGCCAGGCAGAAGAGAGCCTGAAGCGGGTGGGAACGTGGGCACCTGTAAGTCCGGACCGGGATGCCGGAGTAAGGCTGCCGACGTAAGTGGGAACGATTCTGGGGGCGGAAACCTGCCCTGAGCGCGCGCAGGCCCACTGCGCATGCTCTGGGAGGAATACAAACTAGGACTAAGGCGTCTCGGCGGGCGGGAAAGCCTGCCAGACCTCCGCCCACCCGAGACTGTGGGTGTAACACTTGGCGAGGTGCCGCCGGCGCTGACCAGTAAGTCGGTTATCCATGCGGCCCCCTCGTGAGCGATTCTCTCCCTCACTGCGTCCATAAGCGGGTCCATCTCGGTCCGGCAGCAGAGTTTGCGCACCGGGATTCAGATGCAGGAGAGGCAATATGGCCGTCGCTCCCTGCTTATATCCCATGGGGGCGGAACTGGGATCCAATGAAAGGGGAGCGAGCTGTGATAGGCTCGTTTAACCCTGGTGGTCTAAGTGTCCAGCAACATTAACCCCTTCTATGGGCCTGCTAGTCAGGGAGCAGCGGTACAGCCGCGGTGCTCCACATTATGGCTGACTTCAATTTATATATAGCTGACATTGAGGACTAAATTGGCCATGCCATCAGCATGTCTAAGTATCCATTGCCTAGGGTCACACTGGGTTATGGACCCACGTTTCCAGGCCAACGCTAATACCGGACAGCGTTAACGGCATGCGCTGTCTGCAAATGTGGGTCCATAGAAACCCTCTGCTTACCTTAGTAGCAGCCACACACAGAGCTGCTGGGAGGCCACTTTTGTTCAGCACACAGGAAAACGCTGCAGGCAGTGTTTCCTGTGCACTGAGGAAAAAAGCGCACCTCCTGCCGCTATGTGTGTGGCTGCTACTAAGGTAAGCAATGGGTTGCTATGTGCCTCCATTTCCTGGCAGTGCATGCTGTTAACGCTATCCAGTATTGGCGATGGCCTGGAAACTAGGGTCCATAACCCAGTGTGACCCTAGTCTTAGTGAGGCACCCCTTTTGGCAGGCCGCCACAGGGAGGTACTGCACCCCAAACAGAAGGTGTAGTGCCTCCGTAGTCGTGGATGAGGAGGAAAATACAGAGTCTGGACCCAAAACACGCTCATGGGACACCTTAGCACAGGGGACTGGTAATTCAGTAGGTACCAGTAGGAGCTTAGAAGAGTGAGGGATGTGAGTGACAGTTGCAGACAGTAGTCAGTGAGACGGTGACAGAAGAGCAGAGCGGACGGACACAGGGGACCCTGCGGTCGTGACAGGAGGGCACCTCTAAGGAGAAAGGTGACCCAGACAAGGAAGGGGACTGGTTGAAGCTGGCTGGAGAGTCCAGGTCAACACCGGTAAACCAGAACCGAGGCGGTTAGTTAGTGGTTTATCCCAAGCCACAGACCGGCAGGCTGGGGGCCTAAAATAGGAGCTACAGCACCACAGGATTAAATCCCACCTCTGTCCCAAAGTGGGTCCAAGACACTAAGGGAAAAGACTAAATACCGTTGACGGGAGGGATTGTCTTCTCATCGCTCCCGTCCGGACCAGAAAGGGTTCAGAAGTACCTTTTAGTAACAGACCAGGGGATCGGCGATCGGGCTCTTTAGTGTGGTTGACAAGAGAGCTAAAGCAAACAGTAAAGAACTGTTTGAGCTAATCTGCATCAATTATTCATCACCCGAAAGGCTCCTACAGCACCACAGAGCCTAGGACTACGACTCCTCTCATCCACCCCGCTGCCCTGAGGTAAAAGCTCCGCCTGTGGGGAGCTGAACTACCAAAGCTGCTTCACCATTACCTCAGAGGCCGGCTGCAGTGCTGGTAAACACATTACCAAGTACCACAGGCGGTGTCACGTTTCCCTATCCCCAAGTCCCCAACTGTCATCCCCATCAGCCAATTGAGTGCCCAGGGCATGGAACCGGGACCCGACCAGCCGTGATCCCCACTGAAGCCACCGTCCCGGTATCCCAGTAACCCCTTCCCTGCCGGTCTGACTGAATTCTGGCGTCACGAACAGGATCCCGTCTCCGGTAAAACCGGGTACTGTTCACCTTAAATCAGATTTTATTGACTGAACTTTATTTTACTGTGTAGGCCCAAAATGGCAGGCCTGAACATGTGACTGAAATGTGCGTGCCCCTGCCCCTCATCCAAGGAGGCGCCAAACTGTCTCCCTGCCCCCCTTGCCATCAAATAACCATGGGGTGGGGGGGGTGGGAACCGGACCGCACCAGCTCAGGACTATAAAAAGTAAACAGGGTGCGGCCGGAGGGCAGAATGAGAGACCTTGGCTGTTACCCGTCAGCGGTCTGTTCATGATGTCGGTACTAATGCTCTCTGACTTGATCAGAGAAGTTGAGGAGAATGTGAGAACCGACTGTGCTGTCCCGGGGGTGCTCACCCTTGAAACTAAGGGGGTGGACATCAACTTCTGGGGGACAGCCCTGCGGGATCTGCGAGTTCAACTCCAGGAGACTATGGAGTGGACCATCCGGCATTGGAGTGCCGAGATGGTCTTACAGCTGAGCCACAGGATGAAACAACAACAGGGGCCCACGCTAGACCCGGACCCGGGAGTGTCAGTGGAGCTAGAATCCGAGCACTCGGTAGCCGGAGATGCCACCACCAGAGAGCCACCGCATGTTGCTACAGCCAGAGCAGAAGCAATCCAGGCCAATGATCCTAACCCTGTTCCAGAGAGTCCCGAGCCAGAGCCAGAGGACGACACTGCTGACGTGGAGCTTGACGAGGAGGAGGCCGCTGAACCGGGAGACCTGATCCGGTTCCACGAGGAGCTCAACCTTATACTAGAGGAATTTGTTAAAGAAAGCTCTACCAGCTCGACGAGTCTTGGGAGGAGGACCAAGAGGAGCTACAAGTCAGTGGCGCAGAGGCGTCCGGGCCTTGCGAGCTATGGTGGGCCAATTGCCTAGAACAACCAAAAGACCGGGCCAGTATGGAGATGAGGCGGCTTGGATACTGGCCTCCAACCTCGCACTCCTGGCAACCCGTCGGGAGACCACAGTTCCAGGATGACGAGGCGGAACGGCAGAGGCAACGAGAGGCATGGTGGGCTAACAAAATGGAGACCCGTCAGGCCCACGCCTTTTCCAGAACCTAACCACCGCTGCCACTGGATCAAAGAAGGAAAGGTACTGTGAATGCGTTTAATCTTGTCACCCGGTACGGCTTTGCCCGGGAGGTAGGCCTCTATGAAGAGGTATTTGTGGGGGAGAGGGAGGTCGAACCCCACTTCCCAAAAGGCCACCCAGATCAAGACCTGTACCGGGGGAATAAGATCTCTTATGAACAGCATGCTGCACCCCAGAGTTGGTTTGCTATATGGGTCAATAAAGAATGACTTGTTACCATAACCCGTATTGTTTATAGTTAAATGTGTGATTTCCCCTGCTAAATCTAAAAAGACTCACATGGACCTAATTGTGAACTTTTGTTTTCAGAGCCTGATTGAATTAAATCAGAGACTCAATACCCGGCCCCCGTTGGGCCGATGTGGATTAGAATATATGTTGTTTGCAACGTTTGCAGCTTAGTGCCTCCCGCAAGGGAAGAAGACAAAATAATCATGTTGCTTGTATTATGTTCATGTTTAGTCGTAACCTGGTTAATTTGTTAATAAAAAGTTAAGCTCAAACCTGGTTTGGTTGTGACACTCGCGGACGAGTGTATTTAACCAAGGGGGTGTGTGGCGCCCCTCTGGCGGGTCACCACAGGGAGGTACTGCACCCCAAACAGAAGGTGTAGTGCCTCCGTAGTCATGGATGAGGAGGAAAATTCAGAGTCTGCATCCAAAACATGCTCATAGGACACCTTAGCACAGGGGGCTGGTAATTCAGTAGGTCCCAGGGGGGTGGAGCTTAGAAAAGTGGGAAACGTGAGTGACAGTTACAGAAAGTAGTCAGTGAGATGGTGACAGAAGAGCAGAGTGGATGGACGCAGGGGACCCTGCGGTCGTGACAGGAGGGCACCTCTAAGGAGAGAAGTGACCCAGACAAAGAAGGGGACACTCCAGGACTGGTTGGAGCCAGCTGGAGAGTCCAGGTCAACACCGGTAAACCAGAACCAAGGCAGTTAGTTAACGGTTTATCTCAAACCGCAGACTGGCAGGCTGTGGGACTAAAATAGGAGCCACAAAACCACAAACCTAAATCCCACCTCTGTCCCAAAGTGGGTCCAAGACACTAATAAGGGACAAGACTAAATACCGGTGACAGGAGGGCTTGTCTTCTCACCACTCCTGTCCGGACCGGAGAAGGATCAGAAGTACCTTTTAGTTTTAGACCAGGGGACTGGCGATCGGGCTCTTTATTTTGGTTGACAAGAGAGCTAAAGCAAACATCGACCAAGAAAGATATTAAAGAGACACCTCTGACAGACTCTGGAAAATCATCCAAAATCCACGGCTACAACCCCCGGTGAATCAGACTGTACCGTGTACCTTATCCACCTGGTACCAGTAAAGAACTGTTTGAGCTAATCTGCATCAATTATTCATCACCCGAAAGGCTCCTACAGCACCACAGAGCCTAGGACTACGACTCCTCTCATCCACCCTGCTGCCCTGAGGTAAAAGCTCCACCTGTGGGGAGCTGTACTACCAAAGCTGCTTCACCATCACCTTAGCGGCCGGCTGCAGCATTGGTAACCACATTACCAGGTATCATAGGTGGTGTCTCATTTCCCTATCCCCAAATCCCCATCAACCAATTGAGTGCCAGGGCACGGAACCGGGATCCGACCAGCCGTGATCCCCACCGAAGCCACCATCCCGGTATCCGAATAACCCCTTTCCAGCTGGCCTGACTCATTAGCCTCTGGTAGCCCTACACATTCAGAAATATCCTTGCCTGTTTTGTCACAATACTCTACCATGTGGCTTCTGCTGCTGCTAATGCAATTACATAGCCACACATCTCCAAGCTGCTTACTATAGTGTATAGTTGTATACTGTACTACTGCTGTTGGGGCTGCCATTTCTATTCCTACATTTGCCAGATATTAACTTGCCTGATACATCCTATTTTCTACCTTGTCATTTCTGCTGTTGCACAGCAACACCAGCCACACATCTCTTGACTGCCTGTTGTGTTTATAGTGCTATACTGTTACTTTGAAATGTATTATCTGGAGCATTCCCAATTAAGAAACAGCTCAAAAAATAGAGCTACTTTTTTTAAAGGCTTGAAAACATGTCATTGTCTCTTCACTTTACAAACTGGTAGACTGTTCTTGCTTCCTAAAAAAAGGTAAATTTTTTTATGGCTTCATAAAAAACCTTTTTAATTGTTTACTGATTTGACAATTGCAAATATGTCCAAAAAAAGAATAATTTTTTCCCAAATGGAAAGAGCTGCCCTCTGGTGCCCCTTATCCTGCTGGCCTGGCCAATCAAGGTATTGTGAATATCGCAAAAAGATATGCTCTTAAATTTCAACTTTTAATAAATACATTAAAACAGTTTGGACAATTAGTACATATATGACAAACACACATACAAAGAAAGGGGGGGGGGGTACAGACAACCTGCATGACAGCGGACAATTATGCACCATAAAAAGGGGGGATAAATTGGTGACCCCACTCCTTGTTGACTCATCCTAAATGCTCTGTATGTTGCATAGTCAGCAATAGGAAAGTATAGTCAAATATACTCACAGGTTAAATTTAGCAATGCCACATAAGTGGAGTAAAGGTACCTTTACACGCGACAACTTTTCTAGGAATTTCACTGGCAACTTACTAGTTGCAGTGAAATCATGGACACATTGTTATATCTTGCTGTGTACAAATGGAACAATATATCCATGATTTCATTGCAACCAGTAAGTTGCCAGTGAAATTCCTAGAAAAGTTGCCGCATGTAAAGGTACCTGTAGAGTTCTATGGCCAGGGTCACACATACTATCTGTTTTTAGGCTAAATCCATTTTTGGGAACATTTTAGACATTTTTCCAAAAATGGATACGCGTTAACGCATGTGTATGTGCGTTTTAAAACAAATGCATGCGGATTTATGCAGCATTCCAAAAACGCTGCTAGATGCGTTTTTTTTTAACATGGAGCCCTATGGGAGATGCATGCGTTAGCGCATGGCACATACAGGCACCATGCGTTAACGCATGCGTTTTTTTGGGAACAAATGACTAAGTCCCAAATATTCCAAAAAATATCCTGGACCTCAGGGGACACTATTGGCACCCTTAGAAAAATGGATCAGTTTTTCTAAGGGCTCAAAAAAGCGGATTTGTATGTGTGACCCTGGCCTAACCCTTGTACTCAAGGGAATGGGCATATTAAAAAATCACTTATATTACAGAAAAATCCTAAATAGGATGCTCCAGTTACGTACTATAGTGTACTGTATGTGTAGGATGCTTATATATTAGTATGCTCCTATATGAGACATAAATCTCATGTCATTTACATGTATTCCCCTCCCATTTATGATAGTACCTTTTATACTGCACAATCATGCTATGTGACACATAATATATTTCACCAATGTCTACTCAATTGCACAGATATAATGTTTACTGTGAGTGGAATGCAAATAGTAGTAAGGCTAGGGTCAGACCTGCGTCTGCCATCAGCCTGTCAGATGCACTTAAAACTTAGAAAAATCTAAGCCTCAGTGCATAGAGTTACCGACATGTAACACTATGCGCTGCCTGTATATAGTATCCGTATGGCAACTGGAATTATCATGCACCTGCTGGCTCCACTCACAGCTCCTGGATATGCGCTTTTGATGAGCGCGCAAGAAACGCAGTTTGCAGTGTGTTCCTGTGTACTCTGCAAAAGCGCATATCCGGGGATTGTCTATGGAGCCAGCGGCTGTGGTAAGCTTCCGGTTGCCATAGAGATCCATAGCCTGGTGGCGCATAGCATTACATGCTGGTAATGCTATGCGCTGCTCTGGCCAGAAACTAAGTTTCTGACAGATCCAGCAGGGTCAGGGCGGACGCAGATCTGACTTTAGCCTAAGAGTCTTTCACTGATACATCTGAATTCAAACCACAATGCGTAACCGTTTAGGCCCTGTAGCTTTCTTGTTTCCAGACAAAATAAAGATAGGAGTCGGGCACTGTCGTCTGTATAATCGCAGATATAACCCTCAGAGTGTGCGATTCCTGTGTCGGAGGTGCACGTGTGTTGAAGATCCGACAGTCAGTAATAGCGATTCCAAGATAAGAAAACACGGCACTCACCATAGGAAGAATCTTCAAAGACTAGTTTGGTCCGTAGAAGCAGCGAGTCGCGCTGCGAAACGGGGAACCGTCACCAAGTCTCAGCACCCCCTCCCCTCCCTGCGTTTAGCCTTGCCGAGTCGCATGGAATAAAAAGTCTTTGAAGATTCTTCCTATGGTGAGTGCCGTGTTTTCTTATCTTGGAATCGCTTTCTTGTTTCCTATTTTCTGCAAAATTACTTTAGTTAGAATTTTGAAACTCTAGTTATTCCTCAAGAATTTCTTTCTTAGAAATATCCAGTTGTACATATCATTTTATGTGATGGGCATTTTGGTATAACAATGCTTTTTTGGGGAAAAAGCCCCGCCCCTTTCATGACGCGGCTGCCCTCACAACACTGGATGAAGCCCAGAGGGGGCGGCCATAATGAATGAGGGGGCGGAGGCTGCAGCCAACAGCCCCGCCCATGGATTTACAAGAACACTGCCTACGAGAACATGTAAGTATGAGCTTACATGTATACTGTATTTAATCGTTATGGGCACATATACAGGAATCACTATACAAGAGGGGTGCAGGCACCCCTGTATAGTGATACGGGGGGCGGGAGTTTTGGGGACTTGCACGGAGCTCGAAGGAGCCTGTGCCATGGGGGAAATTATAGTAGAAGCCCACCGGAGTGGGCGGCCGGTCTCTAGGGGGGTCTAAGCCCCCCTAGAGACCTTAAACATTACTTTAGTTACTAAAATTAACTCTTTAATAGTCATAGGACAGTTTGCTTATCCCGGCAATAGCCGGGATCAGCAAACTATGCAGTTGCCGGATGGCTCAGGATTACACATCCTGAGCCATCCGGTTACTGCAGTGCGGTATACTGCACACATTTTTGTAACAAAATGTGTGTGCCCGGCATTGCGTTCACCGCATCCGGATCCGGATGCGGTGAATGCAATTCTTGTTTTAAATGTGACCCTAGCCTAAGTGTCATAGGGTTTTATTTTTATTTTTTTTTCAATGAAACCCATTGATGGAATTGTATCTCAGGCTGGCTTCACACTGCAGTTTTTCACTGACCAGTGTCCATCAGTGTTTGGGTGCCAAAACCAGGAGAGGAACCAGGAAAGGAATTAGTAGAGAAAAACTATAATTGAAAGATTGACACCTGTTCTGTGTTTTGGAGACACTCCTGGCTTTGGCACCCCAACACTGATGGACACTGATCAGTGAAAACCTGCAGTGTAAAGCCAACCTCAGGGTTCTTTGGATCATTAAAATCAATCTCAGATATCTGTGATAATTAGTTTGGCAGGTGAGCCCAATAACACATCCTTAAGTGTAGGCTCATCCTCCTCTCCTGCCTGCACTTTATCACCTATAGGTTGCAGTCCCCTGTTGGTGGTAGCAGTAGTGGCTGCCTGAGCATTTAATCCACAGGCTCCCTGCGCCCCCTCACAGTTTATGCTCCCCTCCTCCACCTCACCGGATACCGTAGCTGCTGGTGTCTCCATGCCATCTGCAGCTGTATTTCCACTGTGCTTCTGTGGATGGGCGAACTGGGAAAGCCGAGCTGCCACCTCCGCTCTCTTTTCCCGCTGCCCACTGCTTCGAGGTTTCCCCTAAGGTCAACAACTCCTCGGCACCATCTTTATCTCCCTGTGGCGCAGATCCCACTGCCTGCCGCAGCCTGCCATCTCGCTGGGTCATCTCCTTACAGGATTCTGACTTCACCACCTCACTCCTGATCACCAGCACTACCGGTAGGAGCAGTCACCGGATATAATATCCCCGGGCAAGAAGGATTACAATACAGGGGAACAGAGCTCTCCTTCCCTACGACCGCTCACATGCTCAGCCAGGCCATGCCCCCCATTACGGTGTGTTCTTGATCTTCGCGGTGTATTGAAGCCCGGCTCCATCCTATCTCCTTTGGATTTGCACAAGCAGCGGCCAAACAGCGACGAGTTTTTCCCAGTTTGTTGTGACTCACACAACTTTACCAGGTGACTCTAACAGATTGGGTGTTAATCTGTTGACAGTGAGTCAAACTGTACAACCCTATGTGCGCTTCCTCTTTTTATACTTATGAGCTGCAGGCACACAGCTACATGTCCCGTATTCACTGTGAAGACGGCTCTGACACAGAATCAGCTTCATACATAGTGCATTGGGGACATTTAGTAGAAGGTTTATGGATGATAACCAGCCAGAATTTTCACATGAGCCATATTACAAAGTTTATTAAATTCACTTTCTCTACATTGTTATTAAATAAAAATGTAAACAGCGGTTACACTTTAAGCATATAATGGACATATGCTATTTTTATATGTAAAGCGCTGCGGAATATGTTGGCGCTATACAAATAAAGTTTTATTATTATTATTATGAATAGCTAACAAATACACTGTGTTCCAAATTATTATGCCAATTGGTTGTAAGTTTCATAGGGTTTTATTTTATTATTTTTCAATGAAACCCATTGATGGTATTGTGTCTCAGGGTTCTTTGGATCAATGAAATCAATCTCAGATATCTGTGATAATTAATTTGGCAGGTGAGCCCAATAAAAGGAAAACTGGGTGTTCCACAATATTACACAGGCCACAGTTTTCAAGTAAAATGGGAAAGAAAAAGGATCTCTCTGCTGACGAAAAACAACAATTAGTGCATTGCCTTGGACAAGGGATGAAAACATTTGATATTGCACGAAAACGTAAGCGTGATCATCGTATTGTGAAGAGATTTGCGGCTGATTCTGAGCACATATGTGTTCATGCAGATAAAGGCAGAATGAGGAAGGTTTCTGCCAGGCAAGTTCATCAGATTAAGAGAGCAACTGCTAAAAAAGCCTTACAAACCAACAAACAGATATTTGAAGCTGCTGGTGCCTCTGGAGTCTTTCGAACCTCAAGGTGTAAGATCCTTCAAAGGCTTGCTGTGGTGCATAAACCTACTATTCGGCCACCCCTAAACAGTGCTCACAAGCAGAAACAGTTGCAGTGGGTCCAGATATACATGAAGACTAATTTTCAAACAGTCTTGTTTACTGATGAGTGCTGAGCAACCCTGGATGGTCAAGATGAATAGAGTAGTGGATGGTTGGTGGATGCCACCATGTCCCAACGAGACTGTGACATCAGCAAGGAGGTGGAGAAGTCATGTTTTGGGCTGGAATCATTGGGAAACAGCTGGTAGGCCCCTTTAAGGTTCCTGAAGGTGTGAAAATGACCTCTGCAACGTATATAGAGTTTCCAACTGAGAACTATCTTCCATGGTACAAAAAGCAAAAACGTGCCTTTAGGAGCAAAATCATCCTCATGCATGTCAATGCACCATCACATGCTACAAAGAATACCTCTGTGCCATTGGCTGCTATGGGCATAAAAGGAGAAAAACACATAGTGTGGCCACCATCTTCCTCTGACCTCAACCCTATAGAGCAGAGGTTTCCAACTCCAGGCCTCAAGGCACACCAACAGTGCAGGTTTTCAGGATTTCCTTAGTATTGCACAGGTGTTAATGTGATCAAATGCACAGGTAATGATTCCAACCCCTGTGCAATACTAAGGAGATCCTGAAAACATGCACTGTTGGTGTGCCTTGAGGCCTGGAGTTGGGAACCTCTGCTATAGAGGACCTTAGGAGTATAATCAAGCAAAAGATCTATGAGGGTGGGAGGCAGTTCACATCAAAACAGAAGCTCTGGGAGGCTATTCTGACATCATCCAAAGAAATTCAAGCAGAAACTTTCCAGAAACTTACAATATCAATGGATGCTAGAATTGTGAAGGTGATATCAAAGAAGGGTTCCTGTTAACATGTAACTTGGCCTGTTGGGATGCTTTGGAGTTAAATAACTTTTTATTTCACTGGATGTGACCTGTTAGGGTACCTTTACACGCCGGTACTGGCGGGTGGATACAACCAGCTACTTCACGTGCACGAGCACGCACAAACGGTTACAAACGGTAATCGCACCACCTTTACACGCCGCCACAAGGTGCGCTACAGTAGGTTACATCTATCTCTAGATACACTGCCGGGTGTCTCAAGTCACCTTCTGTAGCTCAGCTTACCTCATTTACACACCGCTACAACAAGCTAATATGGGCGGACCTGGTGCAGCAAGGACAACACATAGGCGTGCGACAATTGTGGATTACGAGACTTCCGTACGCTGATAGGACAAAGCAATAAAATCATGATTGGCCAGGCATCTCAGGAGGCTGTTTAATACATGACGCTCGAGCAATTGTGTAGTGTGACTGGTCAGCTCCTTGAATATGCCTCCCTATGCAGCGACTACCAATCGTAATGCAGGAGCTTCCTCCAATGATCGCTGATGGGGCGCGGTAACCCGGAGCCTGTGTCACGCCCCAGCTACATACCAGGTACATAGCATGGTGTAGAAACAACCCTTCTGTTGCTTCTTTACACGCCGATACACATCGCTACAATCGGCTGTGTAGCCTCCTGTTTCAGGGCAGTGCTCGGAAACAGGTGCCGGTACTGCCGGGTGGCTACTACCGTCTTCACACGCCGCTACTACGGGGTACATTGCCGATGCAAGCTACATTTGTCGCATGTAGCTGGTTGTATCCACCCGCCAGTAGCGGCGTGTAAAGGTACCCTTAATGCTGCAAATTCAACAAATGAGCATTTTCAGTTCTTTCAAACGCATCAAATGTTTACAAACTCTACTGTGCCTAATAATTTGGAACAGTGTATTTAGAGTTTTTATAATTTTGAAAATTATACTGTTATCATAGGGAGATTTCTTCAATAAAATTTGATGTATACTCTAGCGGGTGATGACTTTTATTACACTGACTGTCATTTGCACCAACCATTTAGAAAAATCAGAGAAAAATAACATTTGCATAGTAATTTGGAACACAGTGTATAGTACCGGATCTTTTAGGCTACTATGACTATTTTTAACTCATCTTAGTGTTTATGTCTCAAGTTACTGTGTTATTGTAGTCAGGGTGACTGGGGAGGGGGGTGGATCATGCCTATGTGTTAAAAGACCTATGATGATATAATGGCCATGTGATCTTGGGAGGGAGACTGACTCCTCCTTCCCAATGTCATAAAGCCATGACATCATCGCAGGTCCTTCTGAACACAGTAATGAGCAGCAGAAAGGCAGCATACACTGAGAGCTAATTACTGAAGGACATGTGATGAAGCCATGTGATGTTGGGAGGAAGGATTTAACCTCTTTCTCAGCCTCTTTGTTTCTAGAAGAACCTTGCAAAGTGTATACCTTTCAGGTATAAAATACTGAAAAGGAAATGGGTACACAATAGTGTTTATCTGTAAAATTAAGTATATTCAGCCAGTTATCAAAAAAACACTCACCTGTTTTGGTTGTGAGACATGATAACCCCCTTTAGCCCCTGTGACATTTGTAGATGTTAATCTTTGTTTGGTCTGCAGCAATCAACCCGCATGTTGAATTAAGCAAGCATGTGTAAGAGAAAAGGGATATAAGGCTGCGCTCCCGTTCAAGAAATCCATATGATTCAGGTTATTAGAATTCAGATGGTGTTTTATAAACCACCATCTGAATTCTAATAACCTCAATCATATGGATTTCTTGGAACGTGAGCTCAGTCTTTAATTCTTTTTATCCTACACATGCTTGGTTAAATTGTATACCTCGTGAGCCACAAAAATCCAGAATATTGTACATAACCTAGAAGAAAGTCTAAAGGTACCGTCACACGCCGCAATATCGCCTTGCGATCTGAAAGTGAAATTGCCTCATGGTGGCAGCGTGTGATTGAGCGATTTCGCGGCGATAAATCGCCCTTTGCCCATCGTCTGATTGCTGAACAGTGCTCAGTAAACAGGCAATAACGCCAAGGTGATTTTTTCGTGTTTTGGCGTGTGACAGGGCAATAGTGATGGAAAGAGCGATTTCTATGAATTCCTGTAGGCGTGCCTCAGCATGTTGTAGTCCGCACCCCGTCTGAGATGTTTGGTGTGGGCTACTGTGTTCCCATTGGCTGTCAGTTGACAACATGCCATATTTGAAGAGCTGTCCATTCTGCACCACACCCATCTTCTGCTACACAACCATCCACAAACTCAGTGCAATTACGCGCACCATTGTATAGCGCAAGCAATGTTGTCCGTGTGCATTAAGTTGCGCTGTGTGAAGTATAGTGCCACAATTGACAGCTCAGATGTTGGGCTACACATCGTAGATGCGTGCCATGGGCCAGTGTGTGTGTTGCAGGAGCCACAATTGACGACACAATCATGTATTTGTGACAAACTCCGATAGACAATTGTGTCATGTATTAGCCAGCCTTCCAGAGCAGGCTGACCAATCGTAATGCAGTTGTGTTGTCCAATGAGCGTGTATGGAGCACGGTGTAAACCACTGTGGCACGCCTATCTCCTCGCTGCGCTGAACATGTACGCCCACATTGCTTTTACAATTGCGGCGTGTGCAGCGGCGATGGAATGAGGCAAGATTGCTTCCACTGTAGGTGAGGCAATTTCCGGAGCGACACATCGCCTTAGCTTCAGGGCGATATTGCGGCATGTGACGCCGCCATGGGTGATCTGAGGCCGGCACGAAAAACGTGAGCGCGCACATCATATCGCCATACATCGCCAGGCGATATTGCGGCGTGTGACGGTACCTTAAAAGGTAAGAGCTGCTGAGGGTGAGAGAAGGAGGTGGGAAGAAAGCACTTTACTCTTATTTAACACACTAGGAAAGAGTGGACAACCCTGATTGTATTCATTGTTTTTCCTTTTAGTTTGCTGACACCATGGCACAGTCTTCTTCCAAGAATTTGACTGATCAAGAAATTGAAGTAATCATGTTTGAAAGTGATGATGAAGGTGAACTTTCTTTGTCTGATGAAGATTACCTGCCATCAACTAATCACTCTGCTTCCTCGTCCAGTGATACTTCTGGTGAAGTGGATCCAGAGGAATTGATAAATAGAAATAGTGAGGCCGGCTTCACACCACGGTGAAATCTGATCCAGGGCTGTCAGGGATGAACCTGACAGCCCCGGACCGGATTTGCAAACAGAACCGGAGGGCAAATATGCCCTCTGGTCTGGTATGTAGCCGGATGCCGTTAATTGCAGCCGCAGCTGCTGATTATTCAAGAGCGCGACTAGCAGGGAGCTAGCCGCAGTCCTGGAATTACAGCAGCGTGCAGCCACCGGTGTCCGGTTGCCAGATCCTCCCAGATCGGCGCAATCCAGCCCCATAGACTCCCATGCTCGGGAGCACGGGATTGCCCTAGATTCGGGAGGATCCGATTTGGGGAGATTTTTCTCCCCGGACACAAAAATACTGCATGCTCTGATTTTGTGTGGGAGAAAAATCCAATTCCTCCCGAATTCTCCCGGACACATGGAAACTGGATGGCAGAGAGCTGCCACCTGGCTCCATCTGGCCCCATAGGATACTATGGGGCCAAAATCCGATCCAGGGCTGTCCGGTTTACATCAGACAGCCCCGGATCGGATTGTGCCGTGGTGTGAAGCCGGCCTAAGGCTGGTTTCACACTGCAGTTTTTTCCCTGATCAGGTTCAATCAGGTTTGTGTGAAAAAAAACAGAAGAGGAACTTGCAGAGAAAAACTATAATTGAAAGATTGACACCTGTTCTGTGTTTTGGAGACACTCCTGGTTTTGGCACATAAACCTGATCGAACCTGATCAGGGAAAAAATTGCAGTGTGAAACCAGCCAAATGCCTCACATGATGCAGCAAAGCAACATAAAATCCTTGCCAAATCAAATTAGAGAAGCTACTAAACGGTGTGGTAAAAGTGTTGTTTTATTTGTCCAACAAGCAAAGACAGGAAAACTGAGCGTTAAACTACCATCACACACAACGACGCACCAGCGATCCCGACAACGATACGACCTGTAGGGATCGCTGGTACGTCACTTGGGATCGCTGGTGAGATGTCAAACAGTCAGATCTCACCAGCGACTTCAGCAACGATCCTGAATGATACAGAGGTTGTTGGGAATTGTCACTCTCGGGTGTAGTATTGAGATCGTTGGTCATTGTCCCTTTCAAACACAGCGATGCAGCATTCCCAGTGGGAGCGCAATGACCTAAAAACGACCCAGAGCACTTTGTAACGATCAGCGATCTCACAGCAGGGGCCTAATTGCTGCTAAGTGTTACATAACAAGATTGTTAGCGAGATCGCTGTTACGTCACAAAACCTGTGACGTTATAATGATCTCACTAACAATCTCGTTATGTGTGATGGGGGCTTTACTGTACCTTTTGTGTAGAAAATTTCTGTAAAGAACATTTTTAAGAAAAGATAACATGCGTAAATTGTGCGGAAGATCAATAAAATTAAAAAAGAAAAGGCTGGCTTCACACCACAGTGTGATCCGGTCCGGGGCTGTCCAGTGTAAACCGGACAGCCCTGGACCGGTTTTTGGCCCCATAGTGGCCTATGGGGCCGGATGGAGCCAGATGGCAGCTCTCTGCCATCTGGTTTCATCACTCCAGGACAATCCGGGAGAATACGGATTATTCTCTCCGGACATAAAGATGTTGCTTGCAACATTTTTGTGTCCGGGGGGAAAAATCTCCCCAATTTGCCAGATCCCGGATTCTCCCGGATCCGGGGCAATCCGGCGCTCCCTAACATGTTGTTTCAGGACATGGAGCTAGCCGCGGTCTTGAAAAATCAGCAGCTGCACACAGGACCGGAGGGCACATTTGGCCCTCCGATTCTGTGTGCTGATCCGGTCCGGGGCTGTCAGGTTCATGCCTGACAGCCACGGATCGGATCACACCGTGGTGTGAAGCCAGCCTTAGAAAAGAAATGTAGTTTCAGCTATTTTACTTCAACATTTATATACCCTTGTTTAAAATTTGAAAAAAAATATTAAATGATAAAAAGGATTCATCACGTAGAATGCATAATGTGGGCCCTTTATGACCCATCTGCACCCTGCCTAAAGAAATAGTAAGGGTATGAGTAATAGGCTGGACACACTTTGCTTCACACGTGTGTGACTGGCGGCTTTTGGGAACCTCATTCCATGTACACAAAAAATACCAGCAATCATCCCCTTCAAGACAATTAGGATAAGAGTGGTTTGAGCATTGGTATCATGCAACTGTGTTGCCTTTTCCTTTATTACTGAGGCATACTGCATCCTGCTAAGTGCTTTTGGCTACAGACCATATATCTGCTGATAGTGATTTTTTTTTCATTTATGTCCTTTTTTGCTTATTATCACTCATGAATGTAGTGTTAGGGACTGTGACAACATGGACTCTTTGGCTGGCTTCACACTACATTTTTTGTGATCCTGTTCTGTTCGTTTTTGAAACAAACAGAACAGGATCGTTTTTGCCTCCAATATATCCCTATGGTGCCAGATTGGCCCCATTTGGTCATCTGGTTTTGTGTATTCAGTCCCAGATTCGTTTCTGTCCTGCTTTTCACCATCCTAAAAACAAAGTCTGCATCCTTTTTGGGCTCCGGTGACAAAACTGGACAGAAACTAATCCGGTCCGGGACAGTTAACATTGGGGCCTATGGAGCCGGATCTGGGAAAAAGCAGAATAGTTTAGCTGGATACAGTTCCAGGGTACAGAGCATGCTCAGAACAAGAGCACTGCTCTGTACCTGTGGTACATGTGTGTAATTTCACTTTAGCAGTGTATCTATATAAACTGCTAAAGTGAAATTAAGTCAATGGATGGTTAAAAATTAAAAAATAATAAATTCTCACCTATCCGCTGACTCTGATTGTCCCGCAATGAATTCATCTCCGAAGGCAAAAAGACCTGTGCATCAGCAGACTGGAAAGGGTTGGGGCAACCCGATCAGCTGATAGGTCATATGACTGCATCAGCGCGGTTTAAATTTTTAAAACCGCACTGATGCGGTAATGGGACCCATCAGCTGATCGGGTTGCCCCCCTCCTTCCCGGTCAGCTGATGCACAGGTCCTTTTTCCTTCGGAGATGAATTAATCGGAGTCGGCAGATAGGTGAGAATGTATTAATTTTTTATTTTTAACCATCCATTGACTTAATTTCACTTTAGCAGTGTATCTAGATACACTGTTAAAGTGAAAGTGGCAGCGCCGACAGCACTTGTCTGGCTCGGCTCCTCCCTGCTCTTCCTGTGTCCGGATCCTGGACCCAGACACAGAAATGGCATCCGGAGTTGCCAATCTGATGCTGTCCATTCCTGTTCATGGGGTCCTCCAAAAAGCAGGATCCCCACGAACAGAAAGAAACATATTGTGAAGCCAACCTTTCAGTGTATATCATGGCTTAAGATTCTTAAATATAGCCAGACATGTTGAAATTCAGTTTGTTAAATTGTGATAATCCATTCATTGTTTCTACAAGACTCTTAGGAATCTGCTAGTGTTTAAAGTTTGTAATGTAATTATCTCACCCACCCCTTTATCAGAGTGGGTAAGAGACTCAGACCATTAAGTATGTAAGTCTTCTATTATCCAAAGATGTATATTGCTGATTCTATGTGAATTACCTATCTCTTCATGCCTCTGCCAGAGACACATTACTCCTAGGTCTGTCCTATTATGTATGCGGCTTGAAATCTAGCCCATGAGAGCAGTCTTAGTAAAACAATCGTGAAGTTCTCAATGTTCTGAATTGAGTGTTCAGGGCTATATAAGGAGGACTGTTCATTTGACCAGGTGGTCAAGCTACATGGTACCAATACTAATCTATGATCTGCGGATCTGTTTGGCAGGCCATAACTCGAGGCCTAGGCACTCCGGCGCCAACCAAGGAGGATCAAAACTACTGCCAAACAAGCCTTCTTCTCATCCCTAAAAACCTCCCTGTCCCACTATCCTAAACAGGTTTTCAAAACTTTCAATTCCTTACTCCGTCCGCCCGCTTCTCCTCCCTCTCCCCTTATCTCTGCTGACATCTTTGCCAACTTATTCAAGGAGAAGATTGACAAAATCAGAGATAGCTTTGATCCATCGTCCCCACAACTTCCCCTCTCACCTACACTGCCCAGAACCTGGATTATATTAATACATGGACTTCAGCATCAAATGCTAGGATTCAGCTGGGATATCAAAGACTTTTCTGTGCTTGGTCAGCTTCCTAAATCTGGCCTTATTACTTTCTTGGTGGGTGCCCGCCAAAAGCGGGATGCTGCTGGATTGGAGTAAGTAGCCCTGGAAGTCCTGAGGCACGAATATTGTAATCCCTGGTAAGCCAGCGGAAAGGTGAAACTCTGTTGCCTGTTATATTTTATGTTTTGTTTGGTTATGTATTATATGCTGTTAATTGTTGGGGTTTCAATAAAGCTTTAATATTTTGATTCCCTCACTTTGTGTTGTCTGAGTAGTGCTCCGCCCACAATTAAGGAGTTCAGGTGATCAGTTGGGATGAGCCCTGGTCTATGCTGTATTGAGATAAAAAAGGGGGGGAAAAAGAGGCGCAATAGTGCCCTATCAATGTGGCACTGAGTGCATAAGTGGTGAAAACAGGGATTCACTCACCTGGGGCAGTTGTGTATCCCACAACTGGCTTGAAGGCGTTTTTGATGATTGTTACCAGATAGCCGATGCAGGACTTCCACCATCCACACAGGTGTGGAGATACATCAGATGATAGGGAAGAAAATGGTGTGTCACAGTCTGCACTGCTACGATCATCCACTCCAAAGAAAACACGTGAAGATGGAACTTCCACAAAATATTTTATTTCCTCCTGCCTCCTACGCGTTTCGGTGCCCTCCTGGCACCTTCCTCAGGGATCCCTGAGGAAGGTGCCAGGAGGGCACCGAAACGCGTAGGAGGCAGGAGAAAATAAAATATTTTGTGGAAGTTCCATCTTCACGTGTTTTCTTTGGAGTGGGTGATCGTAGCAGCGCGGACTGTGACACACCATTTTCTTCCCTATCATCTGGTCTATGCTGTCTTTCTAAAGACGGCCGAGCCAGTGAACATGAGCACCCACTGACCCCGTGTCTCCACAGAAACTCGTAAGCGTGAGGACCCTTGACATGGGTTACAAGTTTATGTGTTTTGGTCCAAAATACCTACTAATACTTCACAATATGCATCATGTTTTGTATTATTTTGCACTCTTTCTTTATGCAGGGTGCAGCTGGGCTATATAGGGCATCTGTCTTGCTGCAGTGCATTTATGTTATGCTTTATGGCATGCCTAATATAAAAGTAGGGGCATGCGTAATAGGCTGGGCACACGTGTGTGACTACTTGCATATGGGAACCTCATTCTGTGTTAAAAAATACCAGCAATCACCCCCTCCAAAACAAAGAGGCTAAGTGTAGTTGAATCATTGGTATCTTGCACCTGTGTTACGTTTTCCTTTATTAATGGAGCTTACTTCATCCTGCTAAGTGCATTTGGTCTCATATATTTTCCCCTTTCTCTGGAAAGTATTAGAGGTTATTACTTAAAGTGAACCTGTCACCAGTTTTAGGCATTATAAACTATGCCCAACACCTTTAACATACTGTATTTGGGGTTCCTGTAGCCCCTTTATATCCCCAGATGAACCCCCACATACATCAGAAAACAACTTTTAATGTGTTCAATACTATATGTAAATGAGTTCTTATGGAGTGCGTCATGCTTTAGTCCTCGCCGATTCGCTCTATGGAAAACCCACCTCGCTCCATTGAAAATGCCGCCCCTCCTGCGTATCTATGAGAATGATATACAACGTTATTCACAACTCTTGCACCTGCACAGTGGCATGGCTCAATCTGCTTTATTGAAGCTGCAGAGTGCCTGAAGTCTCGCAAGATTTGTGAAGTCTCACACCTGCGCAGTGGAATCTCGTGAGACTTCGGGCATTGTTGCAGCTTCAATAGAGCATCACTGAGCATGCTCAAGAGTTGTGAATAATGTATGTCTTTCACATACATACACAGGAGTGGCGGCTTTTTCAATGGAGCAGGATGGAATTTCTATAGAGTGATGTGGTGATGACCGTCAAGACCAGCACGCCATATTATTCTTAAGAACTCATTTACATACAGACACACATTGAGACACACATTAAAAGTTGATTCATGAGGTATTCAGAGGCATGTTTGGGTAATTACAGGGTTACAGGAACACCAGTTACAGTATGTTAAAGTTGGTGGGCACACTTTATAGCACCCAAAACAGATGACTGGTTCACTTGAACAACAGAATGAGCATTTTCCACATTTGAAGGTTCCCAGTTGGCAACAATCTAGCCATGTTCCCGTCTTTTTGGGGGGACAGTACGAACTGTGTACTAACTATTCTTTTACATGCCATCCTCTTCTGAAGGTAATGGCGGATTTTTCAGAGAGAGAGGAGGCCACATCTTTTTCCACCAACAGTATTCCCCAGTTCTTTTCAAATAAGACACACAGAGTGGTCATCTTAAGCGCTTATAATACGAGTCATGCTCTTAGTCCGTTCTCTTTCTGGATATTAGGAGGTCATCCCTTTCTCTTCCACTGTCATCTTTGAAGGCTTTACCTAACACATGTAAAGGGTAGCTCTTCTCG